>CM060936.1:25718874-26348874 GCA_030765085.1 Allium cepa | reverse complement strand
TAAACCCGTATGGATATTACTAGAACCTTAAAAAATCTTGAATTTACCGTAATTTATAGAGCCAAAATAATATATATGCATGTATATGTATACATACATACTCACATATATACATATACATACATACATACATACATACATATATATTATATTTTGCATATACATACACATTCTTAATTATGCGATATCACTTTATTATAAATAGTATTCTAAAGAATTAATTTTAAATATATATATATATATATATATATGTTTACGTTTATGTATGTTAAAATTTTCAAATTTTCGTACATATGTATATCATATAATATAATTTATTTGCAAATTTAAATTTTGAAAACTCAAAAGATATTTTCCAATAAAACTCTTTTATCAGTAAATAAAACAAAACAATGATTTCATTCAAAATTAAATTTGATTAGATCTAAATTAATTTAGGTTGCATAGGCCCAATAAGATCCAAGATGGTAAATTTTTTGAAACTCACTCATTTAACCTGTTACGCACTGACCTAACTTCAATAATGGTATCGGTGCCTAATAGCCTATGCGGTCTAAATTAACCATGTTATGACTAACTAATTAAGATTATATGAGGATACAGAACATGTATGGCATATATGTTTACACTAGGTGATAGAACACTATTGCTTCAATAAGCATAAAACACAAAATCTCATGAGTCGCTAAAATGTAGTATGCCTCATATCATCGGCAATCATAAATCAATAAGAATGGTTTAGGGAATAGTAAAATGTAAACTCCTAAAAGAGTAATTCCCGAACCCGCCATATCGACAACTCTAAGGAAAACATATGCAAAAGCCATCTTGACATAAGCCATAAGGCAAATGTCGAAAAAGAGATAAAAATCTCATACAACACCAAAAGGCGAATCTCATAAATAGCACCAATAGGCAATCTCAATATATATACGCCAAAAGGCAAATCTCAACACTATATTTAATCATTTTCAAATGATTAAACAACCCTTTTCCTCAAATTTTCCCCAAGTAAATTCCAAAAAACCCAAATTTTAGTAGGGTATCTATGAAATTAGTGCCTAGGTTGGGTTTGGATAATCAGCTATCCTACCTTAACTAGCTACCGGCCTTACCTGAAAGGTGAAATGAGCCTAAAGGTTATTCCTAGTAGAAAGTCCCAATTTAATGGGCCTTGGGCTAATTTTCAAAATCTGTTTTGAAACTAAAATAAAATTTTAAAATTTAAAAGTTAAACTTAAAATAAGAATAATATTATAAATACAATAATATGATTCTCGAAATTGTTCCAAAAATTTATAAATTAATTTCAAAATTAATTAATTATTAGTTAGATTGTTAAATTAAATTAGTTATTTGAATTACATAACACACACAGATATATATATATATATATATATATATATATAATGATATATATCACATTATCTTAATTTATTTAATGTGATTTAAGTATATATGAAATTTTAGAATTAAAATAATTAAGTAAAATTGTTTAATTAAGTTAATTAATTAAACGTTAATTAATAAATAATACAATACATACATACATACATATATAAGATATAAGTGTATAACTATAAATGCTATAATATACATATTCAATATAAAATTTTAAATTGAAAAATATATTATTAATTAAAATGTTAATTAACTAAGTAACTAAATTAATTAAATAATATTTAACTAATAATATTAATATAAGATTTTGCATAAGACAGAAATATAAGTTAATTAAATTATAAAAGTCATATAATAATTAAAACTTATTTAATATAAATGTATAAAAGGTGGAACAATAAGAAACACTAATTAAATTTAAGAGATAAATATATAAAGTGTGTATACCAAATCTTCGATGTGTCTAACACTTGAATTACGAGCATGTTTCATAAGAAATACACTATTCCATAAGTTGATATCACTCAATCAAATATATAAACGATTATGGATCTTTAATATAATAAGTTGTCCTCTATCACTTACATATTAATAAATTATTTGCATACTCTTTGGTTGTTGAGCAAACTAAAGATAGAGATATTTTGTGTAGTATTATTAGTATATAGAATAGATGAGGTAATATAACTATATGTATTTGTTGAGTAAATTCAAGTTACATACATTATACTTAGGCCTTCGCAAAATGGTAGGTACAAGTGAATAATATCTTTCGATTTGTTGAGCAAACTCAATGTCGAAACGAGATTAGGACAAAGGCCACGGGTTAGAAGTTGTATACAATACAATTGATAAAGTGTTATCCATCGATTGTGGGCCTATGACTCGCTGAGAAAACTCAATGTTAGAATCCTAAGCAAGACTAATCCTAACACCTATTGTGAAGTTGAAAGACTTCTATGTTTTGTCCTAGCGTTTTGAGAAACATAAAATACTAGTGGGAGCTTACAATTAAAACAAAATGTAATGTTTAACCTTATTAATATTGTAAGATTATCTACTATGCTAATTTTGTAACTACTATGTTAAAATTTACAAAAAAAAATGTCCATAACCAAGTTGTTTTCTGGAAAAGACAAACTCACCGGACTTAACATAAACTGGTTAAGGGAAATAAAGATACCACTAACATATGAACGTCTATGGTCACTAATAATTAAACCTTTAAGGGAAAACTCATTGATAACACAGACCTTGAATTATGCATAGCCTATAACAAGTGGGTCGCAGACCTCAAAATCACCCTAATTTATACTAGTGTAGGCCCGTGCTTCGCGGGCTGTTTGTATTATTGTAAACGAAAAGCAAAAACATTTTTAGAATTTCAAAAGGACATCGAGTAAATTAGTTTAACACATTTTCTTTATTAGTAGTAGAGATGTTGTCTACGTTAGATAAACCATTGCAGAGATAGTGTGAAGACATGAATGTGCATCTAATTTTCGATAGCCTCAAAGCTTTGTTTAGGGAATGTCTCATTCTGCAAGGTACAAACTTATGAAGAAACCGTTTAATACAAAAATCTTGATGGACATGAAAGTGGATGATTACATTGAAAGGCTATATTGGTAGGCTTTCTTAGTTGCATAAGACGATAGGAAGCGAGTTGCAAGTGGATCTGATCTTAGGTTCTCTTATTCCTTAGTTTGAGCCGATCATATTAAACTATAATATGAATCGTTTGAAAGTAAACCTCATAGAGCTCCTCAATATGTTGAGGTCAGCCGAATCTTTGTCTAAGGATTAAGGCATGGTACTTTCGGTTAAAGGGAACACATCATCTTCAAAAATTTAAAAGAAGCAGGTGGATAAAAAAGAAGAAGACTGGTCTAGCTAGCAAAGGCGAATGTCAACAATGTCACCAAAAGATCATTGAAAATGGAACTGTCCAAAAGTACTCGAAGGTTGTAAAAGAAAATAAAGAGAATAGTTATGCTATTCTTATAGGTATATTTATGTTTCAAAATTGTTTTTTACTCAATAAATTATCTTCGGTTTTATATACTGGGTACAGAGCTCACATTTGTAATTTATTACGGGGACTTGGGAACATGTGTAATGCGATAAAGGGAGAGATGAGGCTTCAAGTTATCGATGGATCTCTAGTAGATGCAATGGTTGTTGGAGATTTTTTATTTAAGTTTTCCAATGGATTAGTTTAAATATTAAATAATTGTTATTATCTAAAAGACTTTATTTGTGGTATTATTTCTATGTCAAGATTGTCTAGGAGGGGTTATATGTTTCACTATCTAATAGTGTTATGAATATTATGTTAGATGATAATAAAGACTGTGATGGTATTTTAGATAATGACATTTATGTGGTTAATACTTATTATGTCTATGTTGCGAATAATTCTTCTAATATTGACACAAATAGTAACTATCTTTGGCACTATAGGCTAAGTCATACAAGTGAAACTACTATAAAAATTGAAAGCAAATGGTTTTCTACCATCATTTTATTCCGAATAATTCGACATGATTGAAACACCCCACCTCTATACTTATACTATCAATGAGAATTACTAAGTAACATTATTTGAAAATACGAAGATGAGGTGATATTATATTATTACACGTGAATATTCCTTTGGGCTAACACTAATACATATTCCAAAAAAATCGAATAAATAGCTCACTTATACATACTCAGTATCGACATAAAGCAAAAACACATATGTTTATAGGATAAAATAATACAGAATATAAAATCAATGATAAAGCATCAAAGAGTCATTAACACAACGATAAAGTACAATATATAATATACATAAGGCTGTGTGGAACACAAAATATCAAATCCACTATCTTATAACATACAATGTATGAGTCCAATATACATCTCAATGGCATAAATAAATGAGGTAATATAATATATTATGATATGTAACAATACTCTATCCTCCATCTACCCAACATCCATAAGCTGGCCATATCATCCTTGAATTTGAAATGTCTGGGACTGATCCGAGTATTATATAATAACATACGGGTTAGACTATGTCTAAATTCTAAAGGTTGATAAATTTTTCAAAGCATAAGACACTATATAATAATGATACCATGATCAACATAAATATTTTCACCCATATAAAAATCAGGCCAAATTATAAATCATGAAGATAAAGTCAAATATGTTAAACATACATAAGTATAATCATCATCACAGTATGAAAAACCATCAAGTAGAATTGAGCTAGCACATAACAATGCCTAAAATAAATATAAAGTAGACATTCCTAGGACCATCTTACTTGTAATGATAAAATAAACAAACTTCCATACATTCAGTCAATAAAGAATACGCCATCTTTATGAAATCATATAGATATAAGGTATAGGGATTGACCATACGCAGACCAAGAACCAGATAGGAGACTGATAACATGTCTGCTTGCTCTATAAGCCACATATGTGTTCGTCTGACATAGCTTCTACAGTTTTAGCTACCTCGACTGAAATCATGACTCATATCCATCGATGCTCGTCAACGCGAAGCCTCGGTCATGACTCCACAAGTGCTACTAATGGTAATAGACTGCTGACCTATGTAATACATGGGCGAACACTCTCATCCATAGCTCTGAGCTATATAATAAAAAGTATGCTAAGGATTTGGGGTGCTACCCCACAATTTGGTCGCTAGGATGGATACTAGCCTAATACGATTCACTTCTACACTATAAAAAGAGTCGGATAGTGATATATTAATAGATATTGTCTGTATATTGTCTAATGCACAACCATAATCATATACCAAACCATGACAATAGGCACTAAGCCTTGATCACCAGAATGAGCATTACATCACAATCTCATCTTGCTTATCGCCATATAAGTGTCACTCATGAGCAAAGAATAACCGAATAAATATCACAACGGCATCCCATACCACCGCATATTACTAGTTCATTTATTTAGAGCTTATAAATCACACTCGCTCCATTATAATATTTTATATCATAAGTTATAGGACTAACCTGAAAAATATTACCAAGTGTCCCATACCAAATCGAATTACTACCGTTTACTCAAATTCATCACAACTTAGAATTTAACATATATTATGCTATATGACGAGTCTGAAGAATAATTGCAGAAATATTATCGAAAGTCTCATATCAGGCATTATTATAATTCCATTTATACAAATTTTTCATTACACAAAAAAGTAAACAATCATAGCATTCAATTCAATATATAAAAATTGGTTAAATATTTTAATATAATGAAACTTCTAAAAAAACCAATTATATATTCATAATAATTCATTATACCAAAATAACAGTTTAAATATATATAATACAATTTCTAATTCTCTCTTTCATATTTAAAACATCAAAATCACTTCAAAATCAAATATGGTTTATAAAAGTAATTCTACAATTTTCTGTGATTGAATATAATTTAGAAATGATTTTATAACTTCTAAGTATTTTTTTCAATTTGAATTATAGAATATAATACAAAGTCTTCACTATCGCTCAAAAATTTTAATAACACATGTAAGAAAATTTACTTCTAAGGCTTAGAAATCATTTCACAACTTTCTAAAATAAATTAAGATATTCAATGAAGTTGTAAATATTAAATCGAAATTTTCTTTTACTAAGAATTCATAAAACATAATCTGTACACTCATGTATATTCTCATAAATTTATGATATATTTTTTGTAACACTTAAAATATTACTTAGAAAACATTTCATTTTTCAAGAAATTATATAAGATTTTTAAATAATTATTTAAAACCATTAATCAATTTTAACTTAACAAATATCTTTTAATAATATTCAATGCTAATTTTATATAATTTTTTTGTTCATTATTTCATAACCATTATAAACATAATTCATAATATTATTACATATTTAAAACTTTAGCTATATTGCATAAAAATGTATTTTCTTTTTTCTTCATTTTTTGAAAAACACATAAAAATAAGTGCAGGTTCTGCCATTAGGTTGCCTACCAATGCACCAGTGTGTTATACATCAGTCCACCGATGTCATGATTTTTTCGTATCCATTTCTTCTTGAAACAACCATATTCTCCCTCTGCTCAATTATTTTGTGCTATGTTTTCCACTGATCGCACATATAAATAAAAACCGTAACACCCCGTAATTATCGAATACTTAAATGATTAATAACAAAATGCCTGTTATACTCAATTTTTCAAAGATGAATGAACTAGAATTCGAGACACCGATAGTTGAGATCTTTTTTCTATAATTATAAAAATGAGTATAAATTGACTATGTTTAGAATCGATAAGTTTTTATATATAATAGTGATTTCTTGGGAAGGAAATGAATTTGGGCTAAAGCCCATCTGCTTGCCTATATGTTGGCAAGTCCCTTCATTACCCGTTTCATTCTAATTTCGTGTTACTTTTAATTTCCATCTCATAATCCTTTTCCTTAATCGCACTCTTAACTGGCCATAAAACATGCTCAAATAAAATTCTTAAATTTAAACCAAATTCACCATAGTGCTCTCTACTTATTCCTCGTATAACCCATTAAAGAATTGGCATCAAGTTTTTAATCTCAACTTTAAAGAGAGCATGGAATGAAGTTTGTTAATTAAAGCTTGATTTAGTAAGGATAAGGTAAGTGAGATGATTCTCATATATATTTATATGTTAATCTCCGTATTTTTGTTTATAGATTAATATGGAATTATACGAAGTGATTTGGAGATTGTTTGAGTTGATTTAGACTTAGTTCATATTATAAACATGATTTTATTAACTCATTATTTGTTTTAGACCTTATTTACAATTTTTGAAAATAGTAAGCATGCTAAGAATTTGGTTTTGAGTTAATTGAATGATTATATGTGATGCTGTGATAGAGTAAAGACTAAATACATGATATAATTAAGTGCATGTCATTAGTTAGTAATAATGAAACTAATTAAAATGGTGTTAGAAAAGTTAATAAGCTAATTAGGTGAGTTTTAAACTCTATGCTTATTATTAAAGTGATCAAGCTTAATTATTATTTATAAAATGGTTATATGATTTTATAAACTACGTACAGATTTTATAAAATGGAAATGAGATTTTATAAAATAGCAATATGATGTATACTTAATTTTAATGAGGAAATAAGTATTTAAAGGCTTAAAATTATTAACAAGCTAATAGTAGATTTTATAAAATAGTTTGAAATCATATTAGACTTTTATTAGTAAGGTTTAGTAAACAAATGTAAGATTTGATTAAGTAATAAATGAATTACTTATTTGAATGTATATGCATGTATATGAGTACGGGTAGGTATGCATATATGTGTGTTTAAAGATGCACACACATATAGATACATACATTATGTATGTATGTACGTACGCATGTATGACAATCAAAATAATTTGTGTACTATAGTTGGAATGTTGTGTATGTTGTCTGAATATATGTGTGTATGCAAGTATATATGGATGAGTGTAAATACATTTGTATATAAGAGCATTATGGGCGTCTCACGTAGCTATAGAGACCATAGCATGTGTTAAGTTGCATGAAAATATACCAGGTAGAGTAACCGCTTCGGTGAAGTCCGAAATGTGATTTTTGTTATTTTGTGTTCATGTATGCATGTATGAATGTGTAGAATGAGTGTGCTAGTACGTGTAGGAACACATGAGGCTAAATGACCAGTTGAGTACGTTTTAGCGTTGTTAAAAGAAGTTGGTTCTCTATATTCGCCCATTGAACTTTATGCAAGAAAATAGTGGTGTTAGTGTTGAAATCGGTTTCAAACACATAAGAAACCATTTCCAAAACATCAACTAATGAGCTCCGGAGGAGATTTGATGAGGTAGAGGCAGGCTCGGGTAGAAAGATGACTTTTCAGGTGAAGTAGAGAAGGAAGCGGATTGTGAATAGGCAGTCTAATGGATTTGGTGGCACCTAACCCAAGCATTATTGCTTGGGACAAGCTACCATTGGTCAATCGGTGGTGTAATGGTCATGGCAATAATGCCTAGGCCAGGTGCAGTTTTCGAGGAGGTTTCTCCATGTTTCAAGCTTGGTTCTCAGTAAGGTCTAAGCACAGCTTCAGAGAGGCTTAGGGCTACTCGAGAAAGTGAGATGCAAGGAAAAGTACGGAATCTGCATGTGGATGCAAGACAATGCATTAATGATAGGGAATAATCAATAAAGCATTCAGGCAAGCGGTCAAGGTAGCTATCGAGGAAAGTAGCGCAAGGCACTGATTATTCCTATATGGGAGTAGTAGGAGATCGAGATAGCGATCTTGAGCCAATTGGATAAAAGATTAGATGGGGACTGGATGTGCGTTCACGTATGTTAAGCTTGTATGATTAGAGGGAGCACGTGGCGACCAGGAGTCGATTCGAGGCTCAGGCAGATGTGCGAGCACGTGGTGACAATGATCGGTACCAGATTGGACAGACATGTAGACTTATGGTTAACATAGACTCTATGGTTCAAAGCGTTGTTGTGCTTGAGTGATCCATAGGGGTCAAAGCACGTACATGCGAGGTAATCATGAAGTAGGCGATTAGATTTGGCTCTTAGTGCAGTTCCAGTGCTATATATCCTTTCATACATTGTTTTATCATTTCTAACCAAGCCTTTGAGAGGGTGCAGATCGACACTTAAGGGGTACTTGTACCCAGTAACCATAGAATAGATACAGACGCTAGGGAGCACTATAGTGGAAGGGATTTTCAATCTTGCCAGGGGAGCAATCTAGGTCTTTATGGGGCCACTTGTACAGATAAGAGGTCGTACAGGGACACTTAATTCCATTCATGAACTCTTGTGGGTAAGAATGTAAATAAATCCAAAGGTCACATAAGGTGTTGTTGCTCCAATTATATTATGTTATGCTTATGTTATACTAGTTGATTGATATTATCTTTGTGTATAACATAGTGTAGACTTACATTATGACACTTTTATCACTTCTGACTTGTATACTACGACTACCTATACCATGTTATATTGTTACATGGCAGTCATGTTATATTTTTTTTGGCAAGGCCGACGGGGTTGAATGGACCCCGACCATTTTATTGCAGCACCAAAGAGTTACAACAGATTAAACAATGAGCAAGGCTCGAAGAACACAAAGGAGAACTAAGCGCTACAAAAAACTGGAAACTAAAAGAAGAAAAAACAAAGAATAAAAAACAAGGGAAAGACTCATAACGTTTGGTTAATGCCCAGAGCGAAGGCAAAAGGAAGCAATTCCAGAGAGTCACTTGTCACGTGTACAACCCAATTCTTCATGAAAAACTCAGCTTTCCTATTGTCTTTAACATAAACCCGAGATTTACTTTCTCTCCAAGCCTCAGCAAACAATCTTTTCATAACTGCATGAAAATAACTCCTAAATTGTTCCCTGCAACCCCTTTTCGCACGTATTATGTTCCATTTTTTCTGCTTATCATATGAAATATTAACACTACCAAGTGTGGCCATAACCGAATACCATAGCTGAATAACATCCTTGGATTCGAATAATAAATACACAGCAGATACAACTATGTCATGGCAGAAAGAACACATAACATCGTCATTCGTACCATATCTCTCCAGTTTAGCTTTATTTAGGTTGGCACGTTGTTGTATTTTCCAGAGAAAATTGTTTCCTCTCATACTATTTTCCTCATTCCATGCTCTCAATCTCCATTTCCTTCTGGGCTTGTCAGTGTGCTTCAGCAAATACATAGGCACAGTGATAAGAAGTTTACATTGCTCAAAATAGCTGGCATGGTAACCCCCACGTACAGTCCATATTCCAAAGTGTATCATCACTGATGAACACTGGCATTGATAATTTCAATTTTCATTCTCCTAGTCACTGCTTGAGAAGAGTTCAAGTAGTTAGGTATCACAACTGAAAGTGGTGTGGTTTCACAATTGGATGTACCTTCTTTAGTTGGGGGGTTGACTTGATTGGGGTTTATTGGTGATGAAGGTGAAGATGTAAGAGAGGTTGGTGACATGATAGGCATTGGAGGGGGTTTATAAGCATTTGGAGGTTTTATTTTAGAGTATACATTGAGTAGTGGTGGAACATTTCGTTCTCCATTAGCTTGTTTGGGAATGATCAGGGAACCCAGTTTGCACGAGTGATCATGCATGTGCAAGTCCTGACACATTTCATTTTCCTTCCTGTGAAAAGCATTCATTTGTTTTTTCTTCTTATTTTTCTTATCACTTGAATTATTCCCCTGTATACCTCTTCCTTCACATCTCGTCCCATTGTCTTTACTTTCAGTATCACTACTTGTGTTGACTTCTAGAGTGTTTACTTCATCAAATATTTGCACCAAATGTTCCTCCTTGCCTTTTGGATTTTTGATACTAGTTTTCTTTTGGGCATCTCTTTGAACATTCTCATTTCTGCCTTCGTCCTCATTGTGTTCGTTTAAACTTTTACTTTTCTCATTCACACTTTGTTGTGATTCACACATTTTAACTGTGATGTCCTCAGCTTCTAGTTCATTTAGAACTTCAAATCTGTTGTGTTGCTGAATACTATCTATAAAATCATCGCCTTCCTTATTCATCTCTGGCGTTTTTAGTTTCTCCACATTTATTATGTTTGCATTCTCCTGATAGTTGACTGCTATAGTTTCACTCCTTTGTATACCACCCCGATCATCAGTAGAACATTGCACATTTTCCTTCTCCACTTGTACATTCTCCCAATCCTTCTCTTTAGTATTAATAACAACACTAGTTTCTTCTTTGTTACCTTCACATTCCTTCTCTTCTATTTGATCCAAATTAGCTTCCTTCGTAACTACTTTTCTCTTTCCCTGAACACGTTGCCATTTACTATTAGTTTGCTTGTTGTTTGAAACCACAATATTATGGACTCTGTACCTTCCAGCATATCCAACTTTGTCTTCCACTACACCATTTGTTTTCTGCTCTTTCACATCCTTAGCATCACAGTTATCTTTAATATCGCATTTCTCAGTTTTGTGTCCAAAATTCTTGCACAAAACACAAACATCTGGTTTCCATAGGTATTCAACATAAATTTTTTGATATCCTCCCTCAACCAGTTTAACTAAAAACTCCTCAACCAGCTCCTTCTCCGGCCTTACTTCAATCAGGCACTTTGCATAGCTCAGCCTTTCTTGCTTCTCTGTCATCTCGTCCATACATAACAATTTACCCAAGTGACTACTTAGCCAATTAATTCCTAGGGGTGACCATGCAAATAAAGGAAGATTATACAAGTGAACCCATACTGGTACTGATGTTACAGAGCCTGTGACATTACTCACCGCCGCGTCATATGGTTTTATTATGAAAAGTTTGTTATTCATAATGATAGGGTCACTCTGCAGTATTGATCTCCTATCTTCACAACAAGAGAAGTTGAATAAGAAGATGATACCATCCGATTTTACAGAAACATCACCTTTAAGCTTCCAAATGTACTTTAACTTCTGGACAACAGCTGTATACGATAGTGGTTTGTCGAGGAAAAAGCCGACTAGAGTTTCTTTCCAGATGGCTGCTCCAGCTGCAATAACTTCAACAGGGGGCACTAATGCTTCATCTTCATAAATAGGTGAAAGATCGACAGGGATGAACTTCCCAGCATTCCTCGGTTTGCGTTTAAATAAGGAAGACCATTTCCGCTCTCCAAAAACAGAGGGAAGGGGGGAATCGGCTAGAGCAATTGGGGGCTTGTAAGCTGAAGGTTGTGGATCAGGGGGGTCGAGGTGAGGGGAGATTGATGGAGTACTGACAGGAGCATGGTCCACCTTGGACGGTGGAAGAGGAAGTACAACTGGTGATTGTACGTTGAGAACAAGGGAAAGAGGTGATACGGCTGAGTTGACCGTAGGTATGGTAGGAATATTTGAGGAGACGTGAGGGGAAAGGTGAGGGTCAGGAGGAGCAGACATTTTTTTTTGGCAGTCATGTTATATTAGTTGTGCTTACTCATTGATGACAGGAGAAGAGTAGGTTATGGTATGAATTCCTATCGTTTTATGATAGGTTTACTTTAATTGTGTAAGGACAATTCAGATTACCTCCAATCAACGTTCGGGGAGAGGACCGATTGGACCTCGGTAGTTTCCTATATAATTGTGTATAGCTTTGATATATAATATTTTAAGATATTTCCCCTCACACTAGACTTTAAGACTGACCTGTGTTTTGTCTTTATCTGTTTATGTCATGAAAACTCTCAAGTACTCGATTGAGTAGTTTGAGAGTAAGGTGCTTTTGGGGATATGCTACCAAGATGCGCAGCTGGAGCATTTTGGAGGCGTGACATTGATGTTTTAGAGATGCATACCTGATATTTTAGTAGTACATGACGAACATTTTATTCGTATATGAGACCCATTGTAGTAGATGCTTATTCAGAACCCCATGTTGTTGGAAGTTGATGTATTTTGACTTTCTATATTGATATATATATATATATATATATAGTTTCTTATGCTAGTGTGGTCTCTTATATATTGTCATCCTGTTATGTTCATGTATATTATATGTTATCCTTCCGTTGTGAGATCCTATCTATGTTTCGATTTAGTGTTTTGTTCTAATTTTACCTCAACAATTTATCTTTTGTGGTATTTGAAAGTCAGTTGGTAATATGAGACAATGATTTTTTGGTATTACGAAGGATACGTTGGCTCATGAGCATTCGATATATAATCTAAAACCAACATCAATTAACCAATTTGAGCTTGAACTCAATAATGTGGAGAAAAAATAAATTTTATAGTAAATGAATTCTAGAAGAAATTTCATCAATATACATAGAGAAAGCATGATGCATACATACAAACACATGTTTGGACATAGGTTTGTGAGCACATCTACTCACCTTAGCCATAACTTGCCTATAACTCCTTCCAATTTTCCTCTTCATTGAAAATTCCTATAAACCAAAACATGAACAAAATGCCAACTTCTTCTTGATTGGAGATGTAGCATGGTGTTGAGATGCACATACTTCAATTTGAGAATTTTAGGAATTTTATGTCAATTATTTGGATTTTCAGAATGAGAGGCTGGGTTTTCAATAATTTGATTTTTATGATATTAGAAGCTACCAGGTGGAGAAAATATCATATGCGATGGATATTATTTCATGAAATGAAATGGAGAGGAGAAAACTCTAGACAATGAAAAGTCAAGATACATGATACACGGGTTTTGGGCTTGCATTTGGGCTTGAGCTGCATGCCATTCTACCTTCTTTTCTTATTTTCATTTTTTCCACTATTAACACAAATTTGCTTAAACTTCCATATAAAAATAATATTAATGACTTTTGAGTGATTACACAACTTTTGGAAATTTTTATATAATTTATTATTCCACAAATTATTTTATTTTGATTAATTATCTCTAAATATCATGTTTGGCCCACTTCTAATTAAATTCATTTGCTAATCCAAATTAATTCCAATTTCCACTTTGAAATTATTTTTTAGTCAAAACATAGCATTTCTCCATTATATGATTTATAAAATATTGTTTCCATTCTTTGACTCATTTTAATTTAATCATCCCTTGATTGTATTCTAAGTCCATTTATTAAATAAATTCCAAAACTCCCTATTTAAATAAAGTAAAATTTCTTTTCTTTCTCAAATAATCTTCTAATCTAATTTATTATCAATGCTAAACTTTATAAAAATTGTTCAATCGTTTATAATATATATTCATTTAAAACTTATAATATCTATTACTCTAAAGTAATTAGTTCATCATTTATATTAATAATTCACAACGTCAATTTTTTTTGATAACATAAGTGATACTTCATTTAAGCATAGCACTCTTTTTTATGTCTTGGGGGCTCGAACCCATGACCTTTAGGATCTCTGCCTAAAGTGCTACACCTCTAATCACTTGAGCTTGTGGCCCTTGACACAACTTCAAATTATTTAATCCCCAAAATAATTCATTTCATAATCTTTTTAACAAGTAGTTTTTTTTCAAAATAATTAGATTTCATCAATAATTTTTATCATCAAAGTCCAACATTTCTAAACAATTCCAAAATTATTCCTATTTAATCTTTAAAATCCATTTTAATTAATTAAATCCCTACTATTAATTTTTATTAATTGCTTCTCAACACCAAGTTGTTATAGGTTTCTCCCTTAAGAAAATGGCACCCTTGCAATTTCAGCTTGGGGAAAATTTATAACCAAGCCAATAAAATCTAGAATAGCTACACCGTCTATAATTTACAGTCAAATGCAAAATAATCAATCACCAAAACATAACTCATTTTAAAACCAATCACAACGTAACACACAATTAAAACGTGACTAGAATACTCCAACATTACTTTCTCGGGTTAACATGTATTGTGATCTGCATCGACCCGTCAAGTATAAAATAAAGCAATACAAAACCAATTATTAGACCTTTCATCGATTGCTTACCATAAGACTCAAATTCACCTTCCTTGACAGTTGTTTATAGTCATGGACTATGAGTTCGAATGAACTTGTTTGGAAGATCTCAATACTTGCACAAACAATCAAAATATTTTTTTTGTATGTTATAATTTTTGAGATTCTTCGAAGTAATCTCAATGGCACGAATTGTATTCCAAAAATCCCTAACACTAAAAACAGTATAAAACCTTCACATCGATTCTTAAACAAATTCTATTATATTTATAAATAAATAACTTCTAAATTATCTTCAAAATATCGAAATACTTGACACATGAATTACTTTTCAAAGATTTTGACAAATAGTAATGCATAAATTCCTTTCATTATCCAAAGTACTATCCAAAATTTAGAATTTTTTTTAACAAAATTCAAAATGCTTCAGCCAAATTTGAACTCTTTTCAAATATTTTTCTTTGAAATTCTCACATTATAAATAAACTTTGTTTACATACACCATTATTATGAAACAATCCTTCAAACTTCAAAATATCAATCTACAAAATTACTCATTCTTCAAACATCTTCCAAATTTATACGATTTGAAAACAAGTTTATACATACATCTTTCATTTACTTGAAATATAATACGTTTTTCTAATTAAAACCCAAAACTTCAAGGTATTCAAATATTTAACTTCTTGACAAAATTTTAAAATATATATACCAAAGAGGCTTTAAATACATTTAAAAAGTCTAACACATCAAAATTAGAAACTATATTTCTTACCAAAACAAGCCCTCTAAAAAGTATCTCCATTAAATATTATAAACTTTACAAGCTTCAAAGTAATTAATCACAGAATTTATAAATAATTTATTTTCCACTCAAAGGAAGAATAGTTAAAATTCCAATCACTATTTAACTTCTAGTTTCTATTCACATTACACTTCTTCTTCAAAAATCAAGAATTGCAAATGCAATCTTCTAGTAATTGGTGGTAGACATAAAACAAAAGGTGATTCTCTTTTCTTTAAAATAAAACGTTTCATCATTTCAAACTTCATTTTAAATTCAATATATATCTTTATACCAAAACCATCATTTTTCGAAAACTCAATTTTTATGAATCACACTCATAAATCACCTTCATGAAGAATATTTATTAACACTTATTAATATAATAATACACATTTTATTTTTAAAAATCTTCTTCATTCCGAATATCAAATTCATAAAATTATAGTTCTATAAAATATTTCACATTTAAAGACATTAAAGTGTCTAAAGGTCCATAATTTATTTCAAATGTAAATGAATTATAATTTTATTATAACCTCCATTTTAAATGCAAAACTTATATCTCACTATACAAACCTTAACATCCATATAACACATGTTAAACACAAACATTCAAAAGTTATTATTTACAATTTACTACGTCATGCTATTTATAAACACACACGCATATACTTGTGTGTGTGTGTTTTATTTTTCAAACTTGCAAATACTATGAACATAATGTTGATATTGCTTTGCCATGACTCTTAATGGCTCCTTTTGTCAGTTGGCTGCAATGTTGACCGTGTGAACATTGCCTTTCCCGGAACCTCAACTGCTATAAATATTCAATGGTTGCAATTATTGCTTGATAATCTATACTTATAAAGTATCTTTACTATTTTCAAAACATTATTATATCAAAGATAATAAATATATTCTCATCTTCGAATATTCGCCAAAATAATTTTTCAAATCATATTTTACTTTTTCAAATAATATACATTTTGGCATCAAACTACATTATATGATTTATCAAAACATCATATGATTATCCCTTTCAAACATATAATACTTCTTACATCTTTAAAATTTGCTTTATCTTCAAAACATTTTATCTAATTATTTTATTAATACTCTTATTCGAAAATTCACTTCTTTTAAAACAATTTAACTTTACCAAAACTATATATATGTATATATATTCCAAAATATTGTTTACAACACTTTCCAAAACATTATATTATCACTCAAAACATTGCTTTTATATTGGACAATATTTTTTAACTCTTTCAAACATTCAAATCTTTTCTGAAACGTTGTAACCTTTTCAAAATAGTTTAAACCTTTCAAACTGCCTTGTTCAAATGTCTCATCCTGGTGTTTAGAAATTCCTATCGAAAATGTTGGTTAAATGCGTTGATCAGAATTCTTAAAACATTCATCTCACAAATTAACAAAAACTTATTTTCAAAAAAATCTGTAAATATTATTTACATAAATCCTTTAGTAATCGCACTTCTATAAAATAGTTATTTTCTCATATTTTAAAACTTAATCAAATTTCACACTATATACAGTCATTATTAAGAGATTTCTAACTAAGAACATTTGCTTACTTTTATGAAAATATCCTCAATTAATCTTTCTATCTATATACAAATAGTTCACTTACAACCATCTAAACATTATAGTCATTCATCCATACATACATCAAGCAAGCCTCTAATTTTAAATTCATCTAAAATTGTTAATTAATGGTGTATACATAAAAATAGGATATTATTTTACATAAGATACAATTTTCAATATTCATGGCGGCGACTTCGTTGATGAAAACACCGCAAGATTCTATTATAAATATTTGAGTAGATTTCTAACTTTCACATAACAATTCCTACCCAATATTTTTCTTGATCAATTATTTCAAATTCAATACAACCAAACAAGCATGCGTAAGAAACAAACCAATCAATGCGCTTAATGGAAAGCAATCCATCAGCTTCCGCTCTGCCACTTTATTCACTTATAGATTAGGGTATAATAATTAAATACTAAGCCAGCCAGAGGTCTAATATTCAATATCAATGTAACGCTAATGGTCAGATCAATTTCTTCCATCTTTACTACCATAACAACCATTTTGTGTTTCATATAGAAATTTATTTCAAAAGAGATAGAAGTGAATATATATATATATATATATATATATATATATATATATATATAATACGTCCCCAAATGGTTACCCCCATAATTATCACATACATCTACTATCCTTATTATAGGGTAACTATCCAATATACCTAAGAAAACGGGACTCTAAGCCTCATCTAAGGTTGACCCGTCATATATGCAATGTATTATTCTGAACCTGCTCTAATACCAAATGAAACATCATACCTCTATACACATACTAGCAAAGAGTATTACTAGATAATACCGTCTGATAATAACAAACAATGAGATTATATTAGGCTGTCACACTTGAATATTCCCTTGGGCTGACACTAGTGCGCATTTTAAAGAAATCAAATAAACAACTCACCTATACGTACTCAGTATTAGCACAAAGCAATAAACACATGCATTTTCAGGATAGAACAATACATAATATACAATAAATAATGAGAGACCATAGAGTCATTAACATAGTGACAAAACATAATATGTAATGTACCTAAGACTATGTGCAATACAAACTATCAAATGTCCACTATCTTAAAATATACATGAGTCCAATATATTTCCTAATGGCATACATACATGAAGTAATATAGTACATTATGATATGAAATAATACTCTATCCTCCATCTATGCCTAACATTCATAAGCTCGTCATAAGCCTCTATCCCTGAAATGTCTTGGACTGACCTGAGTATTATAGAAATAACACATGGGTAAGACTATGTCTAAAATTTAAAGGTCAGTACATAACTCAAAGTAGAAGGGACGATATAATAATGATATCATGATCAACATAAATATTATCACCCATATAAAAATCATGTCAAACTACAAACCATGAATATAACATCAAATGGGTAAAATACCATAAATATAATTATCATCTAAGTATGAAAAACCATCAAGTAGAATTAGGTTAGCACATAGCAATGCCCAAGATAAATAAGTAGATATTTGGGGTCCGTCTTACTCATAATGATAAAATAAACAAACTTCCATACATTCATCAACAAAGAATAGGTCGTCTGCCTGAATCATATAAATATAAAATATCGGGATTGACCATACATTGGACACAATCTCAGGTATAATCACAGCTCATCATCTCAAGTACGGAGTATAGATAATACGTGTCAATCTATCACACACCCCCAAATGGGAGACTGAAAACACGTATGCTTTCTCTAGGAGCCACACATGTTTCCATCTGACACAACTTCTATAGTTTTAGTTACCTCGAAGACAACATGATTTATGTCCATTGTTACTTGTCAACACGAATCCTCAATCATGATCCTGCAAGCGCCCCTAATAGGAATAAACTCCTAGCCTGTGTGACACAGGGGGAACACTCTTATCGATAGCTCTCAGCTATATAATAAAAAGTGTGTTATAGATTCAGGGCGCTACCCTGCAATCAGGCCGCTATGATGGATACTGGCCTAATCTGGTTCACTCCTGCACTATAAAAAAAGTCAAACGGTGATAGATACACATATACTATCTATATATTGGCCGACATGCAGCTATAATCATATGCGAAAACATAGCAATAGGCACTAAGCCTTGCTCACCGCAACGAGCATCACATCACAATCTCATCTTGTGTATCCCTATTTGACCGTCATCGACGAGCAAAGAATAATTTAATAAATATCACAATGGCATCCCAACACCACTATGTGTTACCGTTCGCATTTATTCGAAGGTTATAAATCACATTAGCTCCATCAAAATATTATATCATGGGTTATAAGACTAACCAAAAAAATTTACCCATTGTCCTATAATAAATGGTATTACCGATTAGTTTACTCATATTCCTAACACTTCAGAATTTCACATATATTATGCTACATAACGAGTTCAAAAAATAACTAGACAAATATTATCGTAAGTCTCATACCATACAGTATTATAACTCTATTTATTCAAATTCTCGTTATACAAAAATATAAACAATTAGCATTCAATTCAATATATAAAAGAGATTGGTCAAATATTTTAATATAATAAAACTTCTGAAATAATAATACATATACATATATAATAATTCATTATATCAAACAAGAGTATAAGTATTTATAATACATTTCTAATTCTCTTTGTTGTATTTAAACTTCAAAATCATTTTCAAATGAAATGCAGTTTATAAAAGTCAATCTACAATTTCCTATAATTGAATATAATTTATAAATTAATTTGTGAGTTCAAAATATAGTTTTTTTTCATTTCAAATTATAGAATACAATAAAAACTCTTCACTTTATACTCAAAGTATGAATAAAATATATAATAGTGTTACAGATCATTTCAAAACTTACTAAAATAAATTTAGATATTTAAATAAAGATGTAACTATTAAAGCAAAATTTCCTTTTATTAAGAACTAATAAGAAAAATTTATGTACTCTTGTATATTCTCAAATATTTTTGATATACCCTTCATAACAATTAAAACATTACTTAGGAAACATTTCATTTTCCAGAATTTATATATGATTTTTAAATAATTATTTAAAATTATAAGTCAATTTTAACTTAATAAATATCTTTTAATAATATTTAATGCTAATTTTATATAAAACCTTTCTTTATTAATTTCTTAACCATAATAAGTAGAATTCATAATAATAAGACATATTTAAAACTCTAGCTATATTATATAAAAATATAATTTCATTTTAAAAAAAACACATAAAAAATAAAAGCAGGTTCTGCCTTTAGGTTGCCTACTAGTGCACCAGTGTGCTACGCGCCAGTCATCCCATGTTGTGATTTTTCGATAGCTGTTTCTTCTTGAAACAGGTACATTCTTCCATCCACTCGTCAATTCCATAGTATATAAATTCTAGAAGCAAATTCAACAGTATACACAAAGAAAGCACGATTCACACATATAAACACATGTTTAGATATTAAGTTTGCGAATATCTTACTCAACTTAGCTATGGTTTACACATAGCTTCTTATTCTTCCACTTTTCCTCTCCATTGAAATTTCCCATAAACCAAAACAAGAATAAAATGCCAACTTCTTCTTGACTGGAGATGTAATATTATGCTGAGATGCATATATTTCAATTTGAGCATTTTAGGAATTTTAGGTCAATTATTTGGATTTTCAGAAGAAGATGCTGGGTTTTTTAATATTTAGATTTTTATGATCTTAGAAGCTACCAAGTGGAGAAAATATCATACGTGGTGGTTATTATTTCATAAATGAAATAGAGAGGAGATAACTCTAGAGAATGAAAAGTAATGCTTGAGCTTCATGACAACCTTTTTCTACCTTCTTTTCTTATTTTCATTTTTTCCACTAGATTACTCAACTCAAATTAGCTTAAACTTCCATATAAAAATCATATTTTTGACTCTTAAGTGATTACACAACTTTATAAAATTTCTATAGAATTTATGTTTTACAAATTCCTTTATTAAAATTAATTATTTCCAAACATCATTGGCCCACTTCTAACTAAATTTATTTATTAATCCAAATTAATTCCAATTTCTACCTTGAAATTATTCTTACTTAAAACTATATTATTTATCCATTTTAAAATTTTATAAAATTTTATTTCCATATTTTGACTCATTTTAATTTAATTATTCCTTGATTATATTTTAAGTCCATCAATTAAATAAATTCCTGAAATCCTTATATAAATAAAATAAAATTTCTTTCCTCTAAAATTAAACTTTTGATCACATTTATTATCAATACTAAACTTTACAAAAATTATTTAATTACTTTTAATATATTTTTAAAATCAGTTAAAACTTAAATTATCAATATTTGTCCAAAATAATTTAATTCACGATTTATTAATAATCCATAACTTCAAAATATTTATTTAGAGAATAACTCATTCCATAATTTTTTAATAAATAGTTCTTTCCAAAACAATCTCATCAATAAATGTTTTATCATTAAATTCCAATATTTCCAAATAATTCCAAAATTATTGTCATTTACTCTTTATAATTCATTTAATTAATTAAATATATATCATTAATTTTAATTAATTGGTTCTCGGTACTGGGTTGTTACAATGGTTGAGTCGTGTCTCATATGAAAAATGGCCAAGCACCCCTTTAGTGGGAGCAACGAAAGAGTTATCGAACTATTGGGCCTCATACATACTGATGTACGTTGATCAATGCTTATGGTTACAAAAGATAATTATTCTTACTTTGTGACCTTTAAGAATGATTTTTTAATTCTAGGATATGTATATCTTATGAAGAACAAATCTGTTGTCTATGAGAAATTTACTGAATAAAAAAACGAGGTCGAAAATCGGACAAACCATAAGATTAAAATACTTTAATTTGATCGAGGACGTGACTATGTTAGATATGAGCTCCAACAATACTTAAAAGATTATAAGATTATCTCTCAAGTTACTAAACCATATATTCTACAACATAATGGTGTTTCAGATTGAAGGAATTAAACCATATTAGATATGGTTTGTTCCACGACGAGTAAAGCTAAGTTACCTCTATTATTTTTATGATATGCCGTAAAAACTATAACACATGTGTTAAATTTCCATTAAAATTATGCCTAAGACACCATATGAGATGTAGTATGGTAAGAAATCCTAACTAAAATATATAAAGGTGTGGGGTTGTCCAGCCTACGTTAAGAACGTTGATCCCAATAAACTCGATGCAAGATTAGTGTTGTGTAAACTTATAAGATTTCTCTAGAACTCAACGGGATATATTCTCTAAAATATCGAGGAACCAAAGGTTAACTTTTCTCATCTTATTGTCTTTTTAGAAAAGGAATTTTTTTTAAAGAAAATTAACAACGATGTTATAGACTTTGATGAGATCCAAGAAATTAGCATAGTGGCTGAAATAATGAGAAAACCATCACCTATATATGATATAATGCAACCTATTAGAAGGTCTAATAAGGAACCTCATCCTCTAAAGAGATACTACAGTTTTCTTATGGCGTGAGTAAGAGAATTACTTCTTAGATGATGACACTTATGACGACTGTCCTACACCATCGACACCCAATATAACTAAATAGTGCTCTGATGACGTATCTAGTTGACATAGGACGATCATTAAGGGTTTGAAAAGAAATAAAAACATCACAATACCCATTGTATATCTCATAGCACATGGAATAAATTATCATATGCATTATAGATATAAAAAGGAGACACGGTAATACCAAAGTGATCCAAATTTTAAAGTACAGATCCATAAAGTTATATAACAATATAATAGAGTATATACAGAGTGGAAATAAACTCAAAACTGACTCATAAAATAGCAAACATTGTCAAGGCTTCATAATGTTGCACAGTAGAATAAGGAATAGAACATCCATATAATGCGAGAAAGCTCCATCCACCTCGTCCTTTGCACAGCTACAACATCTTATCTAGACCGATTATCCAATCTACTTATTTAAGAGTCCAAAGATAATAAGAAGCCAAGCATAAAACGTCTAGTTAGACGACATTCCGGTGTGAGCAATAAATAAACCTCAAAATACTATTCAAGACGATAGAGTAAGGAATAAGGGTATACAAACCACATCTAACCTGTCTCTACAACCAAAGAGTTAGCACATAACAAACTATGTTGATGTATAATATCATAAGGGTATACTACAACCTAAGCGCAATAACGGGTGTTCATGTATCCCTATCCCCAATACCTATGTCAAGTGACATCCCTAGAGTGATAGATTAAAGGAAAAAAAAATTAAAGCAAACATAACATCCATCAAGCAATCCTCACTATCAGTCAGTGTGCTCTAGACATAAGATAACTCGATGGCCTTTCCCCTAACGAGGACTAATAGAAATCTCCATTTTTAGTGTACTCGTCATTAGCTCGAAGCTGATACTAGACTCTTTTCCCCGGTCCAGAGTACACAGATCCATTCAAATGATCCTAGGTAGCCTTTAAAACTACTCATGAGTGCACTCATAATACCCCTACTTTAGAGTACAACAGAAAACATTTTGAGTATCAATAATCACTTAACATGCGTATTCGAGTCATTTTCCTGCTCCATCTAGTTTCCATTGTGTTCAAGGAATCATGTCACGTTACTTATTTCGACAATAGAACCCTTTAACATTTTATCCACGAGTCACTCTTCCTAAAATCCACCCTTTATGGACAAACATTCTCGCGGCTCCTTTCAATATTGAGCTGCCATCATTGGAAACTAACTCCATTTCTTTGCCAAGCCAAGAAGCAAAATTCAATCGAGTTAACTTTTGCTGACCACTATTCCCCTCATCGCCAGAGCCTCCTATCGACCAGATTTTGATGCGACTTGAAACATAGGCTCACCCTATGCTCCAGAGCCACTCCTCTAAGTTTCATCCAATTTCGACGACTCCCGTCAACCAAAGACCTCCTATCGCTGGAGCTTTCTTCCAACCATATCTTGACACAACTTAATACATAGGCTCCCTTATGCTTTAAAGCCCCTACTCCAAGTTTCATCCAATTTCGACGATTTCTGCCAACAAAAAACCTCTTGTCATTGGAGCTTTCTACTGACAAGATTTTGATGCGACTTAAAACATGGGGTCCCCTTATGCTCCAGAGCCCCTACTTCAAGTTTCATTCAATTTCGATGATTTATACCGACCAAAAACCTCTCATCATTGGAGCTTTCCATCGACCTGAATTAGATGCAAATTGAAACATAGGCTCCCCTAATGCTATAGAGCCCCTTCCCTAAGTTCCATCCAATTCTGATGATTTCTGCTAACCAAAAACCTCTTGTCACCAGAGCTTTCTACTGACATACTTTGATGTGAATTGAAAAATGAACTCTTCTCATGCTGCAGAACCCCTCCTCCAATTTTCATCCAATTCAAATGACTTTTGATGATAAAAACCTCTCATCGCTAGAGTTTTTTACTGATAAGATTTTGATGCAACTTGAAACATTGGCCCCTCTTATGCTCTGATGCCCTTTCTCCAAGTTTCATCCAATTTTGATGGTTTCTACTGGTTGAAATCCTCTCATCACTGAAACTTTCTATCGACCAGATTTTGATGCGGCTTGAAACAATGACTACTATTATGATCCACAGCCCCTCCTCCAAGTTTCATTTACTTTCAATAATTTCTACCAACCAAAAACCTCTTGTCGTTGGAGCTTTCTAGCGACCAGATTTTGATGCGACTTGAGACATGGGATTCCCTTATGCTTCAGAGCGCCTCCTCTAAGTTTCATCCAATTCTAACGAGCGGTCGATCACCTAGCAGTCGATCGATAACCCTAGAGCGGTCGACCGATCAATGAGTTTTTGTCCAACCCGAACCTAGAGTGCGACTATAAAGCTACGTCCATTTTCTTCCCAACCGCATTCGTGCTCCCCCTCTCCGCTAATAGACGAATCCAAAATCATCACCTCCCCCTCCTTTAAATTAGCTCCCACTTCCTTCATTCCAACTCCAAAAGAAGCCGTTTCTCCCTCACTCCAATGAGCGACAGCCCTGCCTCCCCATTGTGCTACTTTTCGCACGTTTGATCTTTGCCCCACCGCCACTCCATATCTAAACCCTATTTATCTACTTCTTAGCCAATGGCACCTCCCCGCACTAATGGTTCCTCCTTGCGCCACCCCTGGTGTCACTCCTTAAGAGATCAGGTGGCCGGACCAGAATAATCAGAAGATCTCCACCTTTTATAGCTCTGTAGTTTCAAATTCCTTTAGGGGCTACCAGTGAAGCTTGAAGACTTCGCAGTTTTTGGGCTAGAAGAGCTTTTCAAAGAGGCAGGAATTGCACCAATCCTCCGCTTCAAGACTTTTAAGCGGGAATGCTAACCACTCTGCATTCGCCTTATTGACGCTTATTTGGCGCCAAATTTCGACGAAGACAACAGTTTCATTTAGTTTGAGGTTAAAGGAGTCAGGATCGATATGCCTAACGATGGCTTTGGTGATATTTAGGAGATTTCCGTAGATGACGTGGATTTGGATGATATTGAGATGACCAATCTAGAGATCTTGCAACGGATCTTTTCTCAAGATATCGGTGTTTGGAGGATGGAAAATCTGTGTTGACTGCCTATCTTATTGTGCGCATTATTCAACATAACATTATCCATAAAATGAGAAGCTATAATCAGATTTATCCTTGCGTACGGAAGGCCACCTATGCTGTTATGGGTGGTATAGCCATCAGTTGGCCACACGCTCTTATGATTCATTTTTTCGACCAAGGAGTTGGCACCTTACAGAGTTACTTTCCGTATTGTCACATATTCACTCTCGTCTTTAGGCGATATGGGGTGAATCTTAGCGGAGAGACTTTCCATACGAAGGTCCAACCTGCCATTGATGGAGCCTCCCTTAGGAAGATGATAATTCCTTTTCCACCAACCATAGAAGAAGGTGAAGCAGGGAAAGGGTGCCGAGGTATATGAGATTCCCAAGCTAGTCACCATTCGACAGGTCCAGACCGATCTCCAGGGGATCGGCACCGACCAGCGAGAGACGAGGGTCGAGCTACATCACCAGAGTCATGAGATTGGGTGCTTAGCCACTATGCTTTGCCTTTTCCGAGGCTGTAGGAACGGCTCGAGTTCTTATCAAGGATGAGGACCGTCCTATAATCTATAAGTAGTGTTTTAGGTTCTATAATATGGTGTTGTATCTTTCCCTTCTAGCATTTGTTCTTTCCGTTTTAGATTGTTTTCTCTTTTTAAAATGCGCACGATATTATGAGATGCATTTTTACTTTACCATGTTATTGTTTTCAAATATGTGACCCGCTCTTATATGTATATATGGAAGAAAAAGTATAAATATGAAAATCTCATAAGGACACTTAACTAACGGTAAAATGAAATACGTGGCTGGAAGCTTTAAATAGATAGAAATTTTGGTGAGAGAAGAGCATGTAAAAATTGTTTTGGGAATCAAGGGTCATTGTTCCTACTCCTCGAAAGCTAATTTTTTTGAATAACTAAGTATGATGACATTTTTAACTAAATTGTCAAGTTTTATAGATTAACGTTGGCTGTTGAATGCAAGAATCGAGCTTATGCATTTAACAGATAATTGACTTCCAATTACGTTGAAATGTGGCTTGAATTATCAAAAAATTTGAGAAGGAAAATATTTTAAAAAATTTCTCTTGATTCAAATAGTTTCGCTAGAATTTTTTTTTTATTTTTTCAAAAATATTTTTAACGCTCAAATAATTTTCATAATTTTGCCCATATTTTATTTCAAGCGAAAAACTTTGCGTTCAAATATTTTAGAAATTTATTTTTCAAGCAACGTACAAATTTGAAAAGAGAAAAAGGATTGTAAGAAATTTTTGATTTTGAGTTTCATATGCTAAGCGTAGGAAAGGATAATAGATTAGAAATACGAATTTGACGGTGCACTACGATCGACAATACAATAAAATGCAAACGATAATAAGGGAAAAGTTTTTTTAGCTTTAGAATTTCTATTTCCATACCTTAGCAATGGTGCATGCAAGTTTTTTTTAGACCCAATTCAATTTTAGAGCTTAGAAACAAGCCTTCTTATGCATTTGTGCATGAAAAATTTAGAGTAAATCCGGGCAGCGAGGAAATTTCCTCTGCATAACGGAAAATAGGTAGCTTATAGAGTGGTAAGAATATAAAATTCTCCACCTAAATCCCATTTTCTGACGTAGGAATTAAAAAGAAGGATCTCGACACGTCAGATTTATGGTTGGTAGGAATTGGATCCAAATTGGTTGCACCATACTTCTATTTGTAGGAGTATGAGGATTTTTGGTGAACAGATTTTTCAAAATCAGCATACATATAGAACGCCCAGCATATATGTAGGTTGTTTGCACCATCTTTTCAAAAAGAAAAGCATTCATATAGAAGGATCCAATTTAGAATCATTCCGCATACATGTTTTCTATGTTGTGATTCACTATGCACTTGTGCATGGTGGTTGCAAAATTGTTTGTACACTAATTGGTTGTGTAGTCTAGGACAACGACGAATTATAACCATGACTTGATCATTGGTATAATTTTGGGGGCAAAATACTTTTAAGGAGAAAAATGTAACATCCAATAAATTTGGGGTTATAACCATGACGTCAGATCTGGAGATTTGGAGCACTTTTAACAAGTGAGTGGGAAAATCCTATATTGTTTATGATTTTGAATCCATTCAGTAGGCATACCTTTGATTTATATGCCTAAATCAATAATATTTATGAACCGTAGGCTCAGATTAACGTAGAAAACTATTGCCTACATATTCTAATTTTAGATATGGTAGGAATTATTGCTGCACCCTGATTTGGAAATCAGTCCTAAAAGTTTTAGATGAATACTAAATAGACATGAAATTTTTTCAAAATTTGAAATTGGGTTGTAGACTATTAGTATGGTTTTGATTATTACCCTAATTATGTTGTATTGGAGATTTTCGATAGTTTAATTTATGGGAAGAACATCCGTTTGATTTTTCTGAATTTGTTTACGCTTCCAAATTGCATAGAAAGTGTAGCATTTGATTTAACAAGGAATATATCCAAATAAAAAGAAAGAGATGTGTAAAGTACAGATCTATTCTCGCAGTTTACGCTGTTTTTTCCAATAAGAAAAGAAATAATCATTCCTTGTGATATTAAACAAGGAAAATCTTCCTTTTATTCTTGATCATTTATTTTGAACTAATTTATGGAAATCATTCCTTGTGATTTCATTCGAATCAGACGATTCTTGCTGACCAAAAACCTCTTACCATCAAAGCTTTCTATCGACCAGATCTTGTTGCAACTTAAAAAATAAGCTCCTCTAATGCTTCAGAGCCCCTCCTACAAGTTTCATCCAATTCTGATGATTTCTGCCAAATAAAAACCTCTCATCATCGAAGCTTCCCATCGACCAGATTTTGATGCAACTTGAAACAGGGGCTTCCCTTATGCTCTAGAGCCTTTCCTTTAAGTTTCATACAATTCCAATGATTTATTCCAGCCAAAACCTCTCGTTTCTAGAGCTTTCTACCGACTAAATTTTCATGTGACTTCAAAACATAGGCTCCCTTAATGCTCTAGAGCCCATGTTTCAAGTTCCTTCCAATTTCGACAATTTTTACCGACCAAAAACCTCTCATCACTAGAGCTTTCTACTAACCAGATTTTGATCTAACTTGAAACATGTGCTCACCTTATGCTCCAAAGCCTCTCCTCCAAGTTCCATCCAATTCCGATGATTTCTAC
Organism: Allium cepa; assembly: GCA_030765085.1. NCBI lineage: Eukaryota > Viridiplantae > Streptophyta > Magnoliopsida > Asparagales > Amaryllidaceae > Allium > Allium cepa. The sequence continues at coordinate 26,319,830 of CM060936.1, read as the reverse complement.
CGACCAAAAACCTCTCGTTATCCGAGCTTTCTACCGACCAAATTTTGATGTGACTTGGAAAATATGCACCTTTTATGATCTAGAGCCACTCATGTAAGTTTCATCCAATTCTGATGATTACTACCGACCAAAAGTCTCTCATCCCCAGAGCTTTCTTCCAACCAGATTTTGACGCGATCTAAAAAGTGGTCTCCCTTTATGCTGTAGAGCCCCTCCTCCAAGTTTCATCCAATTCTGACGATTTCTGCTGACCGAAAAACCTCTCATCTTGAAGCTTTCTACCAATCAGATTTTCATGCAACTTGAAACATGGGCTCCTCTTATGCTCCAGAGCCCCCCCTCCAAGTTTCATCTAATTCCAACGATTTCTGCCGACCAAAAACCTCTCATCATTGGAGCTTTCTGCCAACCAGATTTTGATATGACGTGAAACATAGGCTCCCTTTGTGCTCCAGAGACCCTCTTCCAATTTTCATCCACTTTCGATGATTTCAACCGACCAAAAACTTCTCATCGCCGGAGTTTTCTACCAACCAGATTTCGATAGTACTTGAAACATAGGCTCCCACTATGCTCCAAAGCCCTTCCTGTAAGTTTAATTCAATTCCAACCATCATTTCCTTCAATTTTCCTTCTTTGACAGCCTCTTTCCTAGCTACCTAAAAGAACTAGTAAACCATCTCAAAGCACAACCTACAAATATGAAATATAATCCAAAAACATCCATACACACATGAAATTCTTCAACACACGGAAATCATATAAATTTTATCCTAGGTCTAACTTTTACTCTATCATGTTATTATGATCAAAAGGGATTGCGAAACCATCCAAAAACCATTTTATAACCTTTATATTTCAGCCACACACAAACACACACACACACACACAGATATATATATATATATATATATATATATATATATATATATATATATATATATATATATATTTGTATGTGTGTGTTTGTATTTGTGACTAAAGTTAGAAAATATTTTAGTGTCAAAATCATGTTAAAAACATCAATTTTAACCGTATAAACATTATAGGATGGCGAGAGATCAAGTACCGCTCATGTAATACCAAAAATCGCCAATTTTCTCTTTAGATCTAAAATGGACAGCAAGGAGAATGAATTTAAATAAGCCAAAAATGATATCTCCAGTCCTTCTGTGCTAATTACCCCTTTAACGATGATTTAGGCTAAGATCTGTAAGAAAAAAGATAAGTTTTTTGATGAAATTAGGATTAATGGAGGTTTAGAACCGTTTTAGGGAAGATGGAAATGACTTAGAATGATCCCATCAATCCCCCTCGGGCTATATTCTCGAAATGTGCTAATGGCGTAAGTTTGAGTTAGTCTAATACCTAATAATATAGGCTAATAGTAGCCAAAACATAAAACTGCCATAACTTTCAAATCTCGTTATCATCAAGTTGATCTTGAGCATGTGTCATGCCTGTGTCGTGCACAAACTTTCGCATATGAGAGATATGAAAGACGTATGCATGGCAGCCATCTTCTGAGGTAAGTCAACCATGTATGCTAGGTTCCAAATCCTCTCTGCTATCGGAAAAAGACCTATAAATCTCGGTGCAAACTACCCCTTACTACCGAATCTAATAGCATTCTTCAATGGAGATATTTTCACAAATGTCATATCATCGATAGAGAAATCCAATTCTATTTGTCTCCTATCAGTGTAACTCTTCTACCTATCCTAAGCAGCTTTCATTTGTTGTCATATGATCTTAATCTTCTCTGAGGTTTCCCTAAGCATATGTGGCCCAAATATCAGTTTCTCGCCCGCTTCTCATCAACACGAAGAAGCATTACATGGTCGGCCATATAATGCTTTTAAAGGTGCTATATCGATACTAGATTGATAGTTATGTTGTATGTGACCACCACCAAATGCAAGTGATCATCCCATAAGCCTTCGAAATCGAGTATGCAAGCTCGCAGGAGATTCTCTAATATACTATTCACTCTCTCTATATGCACATCGATTTGTGGGTGACAAACTGTATTGATCTACAGCTCGGTACCCAACATCTATTGTAAGCTCTTCCAAAACCCATTAGTGAAAAAAGGGTCTTGGCCACTCATAATGCTCTTTGGCACACCATCGAATTGTACTATCCATTTCACATATAACTCGGCCAATTTAGATGTCGTTCGAGTAGCTTAATGGGTATGAATTAGGCACTCTTCGTCTATCTATCGACTATGACCCAAGTGCTATCATACCTTGTGCTGGTCCTCGACAATTCATCTATAAAGTCCATCAAAACTTGCTTCCATTTCCACTCAGGAAGTTCAAGTGGCTGATCAATGCACTTGCTTCTTTTGCTCTGCCTTCACCAACTAGTAGTTCATAGACTTTGAGCTGAATGTCCCGACATTCTTCTTCATTCCCTATAATAGGTCTACTCCATATCATGGTACATTTTATTACCGTCGGGATGTAAAATCAACCTAGAATGGTGGCACTCTTGTATCACTTCATCTTTTAATCCATCAACATCAAACAATCTCCCATCTTTATGGAGCCGACCACCATGGTCAAGTCTGTACTACTTCATATCTTTAGACTCTACTTCTTTTTCTATTTCCACCATGATCTCCACTAGTTTAGCATGTTGCCTTTGACTAGTACCGATCCTCTCAATCAAAGTATGTATGATCATCAAATTGGCCAATGGCACGGCTACCTTCAGGAAGTCTTTGATAAAAGTCTATAATATCCCGCCAATCCTAAGAAGCTTCTCGCATAAGTAACATTCTTGGATTGGTTCCAATCTTAAACGACTGCCACCTTGGCAGAATTTACAATGACGCCTTGCTCAGAGACGACATGACCGAAGAATCTCACTTCTTCCTCTAGAAGTGACACTTTGAAAACTTAGATCTCAACTTATGCTTCCTCAACACTTCAAGCACGATCCTTGAGTGCTTCGTTTGTTCCTTCTCTATCCTAGAGTAGACCAAAATATCATCCATGAACACAAGCACATATCTGTTTAGCTGATCCCTGAAGATGAGGTTCATAAGATCAACAAAGTATGTTGGAGCATTGATTAGCTTGAAGGGCATAACCAACCACTTATAGAAACCAAATAGCATATGAAATGCAGTGATTGGCATAATCTCCTTTGCTACTCTCAGTTGGTTAAAACATATCATAAGATCCAACTGAGGAAAAACCTACGCACCATGGAGCTGATCAAATAAATCATCTATAGGGGGTAGTATATACTTGTTCTTTCACATCACCTTATTCAACTTATGGTAATCTACATACAACCTCAGAGAGCCATCCAACTTGGAAGTGAATACAACGGGTGTGCCCTACTTAGATATACTCCTACAAGTCAACCCTTGTTTCAACTGATTGTTCACTTGCACAGCCAACTCCTTCTACTCTCTGGGTGCCATACACATCAAACGCATATCTACCAGCCTGGCATCCTTCACTAAGTCTACGTAGAACTCAATCCCTCAGTGTAGTGGTAATCCATTCACCTTCTTAAACACATCCAAATATTGTCTAACGATAGGTACAGATGACAACTCATCCTATAGAACCTGAAAAAAATATAGAAAGATAACTGTAATCCAATCTCTAGCAGGTAGTTAACCACTATCATCCACCCCTCCACAGCCCCGACTATGACTAATAGCCTCTCACAATTCACCATTACTTCATTCCCCCTTCAGGCAGTCCATCTCCAAAATAATACCGAACCACATGAAAACCCAAAACAAATCAATCACAAACAAACAAACATCAATGACTCGATAAGGCTAAGTCTAGACAAACCATGTAAAGGATAGTTGTTCCTATAATAGGGTCTGTGACAGTCAAAGGTCAATCAATTATTTCACGTTTTCATCCCAATATATCCACCAAATCACTCAATACAAAGGAATGTGAAGTTCCGGTATCGAATAAAACATATACAGGGGTATCAAACATAGAAAACATACCATATATAATGATGCCCTTCTCCTTCATTAATGGAGCACTCGATGAAGCTTGGACGGCGCCCAAAGCGTAAGCAGACGCAATTTGCTTGTTCCCAAGTGGTTTTCGACAGTCCTCTATGATATTCCAAACTTGTTGCATTTGTAGCGTTTATTTCCTTCCACTTTACAGTCCTTAACAATATAGTCCTTCTTCCTACAATATAGCAAATAGTACCCATTTGCTCTTCTTTGGACCATTCTTTATTTGGGGCTGTTCCTCCTTAACTGGATCTGGACAGTCCACCTTAATGTGCCCTGTCTTACCAGAGTTAAAGCACTTTCTCCCACCACTCTTTAGGTCCTTACAATTCCTACTAATATGACCATTCTCATTACTATTGAAGCACTTTGGATCCTTTTTGCCTTTCTTTTGGTCATCTTTGTTCTTTATTCTGGGAATATTTTGTTCATTTGTTGTCCCTCTTTCTGTTATTACTTCCACCTACTTGTGGTTTAGCTTCCTTTTGAGGAGCAACAACTTGTTATGCTTGCATTTAAGCACCTCTATCCACTGCCTCTGTAGCTCATTTTTGGGCTCCCTACATTATGCTCACCATCATATGAATGAATGCTACATGCACTTACTAGTCATTTTCTATCCTGGCGACCCTTCTATCTTTAGCTTGCGATGTAGAATTTCCACTATGCATGTTTGTTCTTACAAACTTAAATAAGAATGATTTGTCTCTTATAGTGGAAAATTGCATCAATGGTACTCATGCACATGCAAATTATATACTATTATATAGTTTTGAAAGCCAAAATACATAACAAGTACACACTCTCTCGTATACACACACAACATACATACGCTTTTGATCTAGTCTAGATTGATAACTCCTTCCCTATCGCTATTGAACCATAACATCAACTCGATTTAATCGTGTAACCTAAGATTTGATACCAAATATGATGACTTCCCTACACCACCATACCCAATATTAGTGCGTTGCTTACATGCTCAGCCGACGTAAGAGGATCATCAAAGGTTTGAAAAGAAATAAAACATCATAGTTGTTATTTTATATCTCACAGCGCATGGAATAAATCATATACATTACATATATAAAACAAGAGAGTCAATAATAATCAAGTGATCCAAATGTCAGAGTACAAATTCACAGAGCTATACAACAGTATAATAGAGTTTGTACAAAGTGGAAATAAAGTCAAATAACTATCCCATGATAATAGTAAATGATGTCAAGTATCCATAGAGTTGCATAGCGAAATAACCAATAGAATATCTATATATAATATGAGAAAGCTCCATCCAGCTCGTCCTCTACACAGCTACTACATCTCACCTAGACCTGCTATCTAATCTACTCATTTAAGAGTACCTTAGATAATAAGAAGCAAAACATAAAACCTCGATTCAAACAATAGTCTAATGTGAACGATAAATGAATCTTAAAATACTATACAAGTTGATGTAGTAAGGAACAAAAGTATACAAACCATACTTGATCAGTCCCTACAACCAAAGTGTTAGCATATAACGAACATAATATGCTACTCCATAATATAATAGTGATGTACTACAATATAAGTACAATAACGGGTGTCCAGGTATTCCTATCCCCAATACCTATCACAAGCGACATCCCTATAGTGATAAACTATGAGAGAAGACAATCAAAGCAAAAATAACATGCATCAACAATCCCTACAATCACTCAGTATGCCCTAGATATATGATAACTCATATGACCTTTCCCCGCCAAAGACTAATGGAACTCTCATTTTTTAATGCACTCGTCTTTAGCCCATAGCTAATACTAGACCCTTTCCCTGGTCCAGGGTATATAAATACATTCAGACGATCCAAGGTAGACTTTCAAAGTACTCATGAGTGCACTCAATACCCCCATCATTCGAGTACACCGAAAAACACTTCGAGTATCAACGATCCATTAGCATGCATATCCGACCCATTTCCTTGCTCCATTTAATTTCCATTATCTTCAAGGAACCATTCCACATTCCTTCTTTTCCACGATGGTGTCATTTAACATTTTAACCATGTGTCACCCTTCCTAGAACCGGCCTTTTATGGACAACCATTCTTGTGACTCCTCCCAATATCGAGTCGCTTTCATCAAAATCTAACCCCCAATCTTTTACTGAGCCATAAAGCACAATGTCGCTGGATTAACTTCTGCCGACCCATATTCCTCTCGTCGTCGGAGCTTTCTATCGGCCAGATCTCGATGTGACTTGAAAAAAAGGCTCTCCCTTTACTTTAGAGCCCCTCCTCTAAGTTTCATCCAATTCTAACCATCTTTACCTTCAATGTTCCCAATTCAACCGCCTCTTTCCCGAGCACTAGCAAACCATCACTAACCATAACATAAAAACATGAAATACATTCAAAAACATCCATGCACAAATTCAATTCATCAAAACATGACAATCATACAAATCCTATTCTACATCGAACTTTTACTTCAGCATGTTAATATAACCAAAAGGGATTGTAAAACAATTCAAAAACCATATAAAAACCTTTATAAATAGGTCATATGTGTGTGTGTGCGCGCGCGTGTGTGACTAAAGTTAAAAAACGTTTTAGGGTAAAAATTATGTTAAAATCATCAACTTTAACTATATAAACATGCATAGAATAGTGAGAGGTTAAGAACCACTCATCTAATACCCAAAATTACCACTTTTTTTCATAGATCTGAAATGGACAGTAGGAGAATGAATTTAAATTAGCCAAAAATGATAATTATTAAACCAAAAATTGGTTCAATACCCAAGATGTTGCTCAAGATGGTATTATTTGAAATGCACCCAATATTGCCCATGAGCTTAAATACAGTTATGAAGTTGTTCAAAATTTCAAGTAATATGTCCAAGGTTAGAATATGCAAGTCACTTAAAAGTGCAATAGTAAATAATTTAATGGGCGAAATAGGTAATTTACTTATTTCACAATCCTATGTCCATATGCTAAAGGGCATAATGGTAATAATGCAAGGTAAATGTTAATTTAGACAAAGGCTTAAGTAGCCTTGCTTAAATTATCAACATGCAAGTCCAAGTTTAAAAGAATGAGATATGCACGTCCATAGTCTGAGTCTAAATACAAGAAGTCATATGCATGTCATAAGTTCAATAGTCAATCAAATATCTTCATTCATTGTAGTGTGCTATGCAAAGTCCATTCTTCAAGTCCTTGTGTGCAAAAATTCAAAGATGTACAATCGGCCATAAAATCCTTAATTTGATTTAGGGTTGCAACTTTGAAAACATAAGAAATGGATAAAGAAGAATTTGCCCCTTTCCTGGTAGCGATAGGCGGCTATTTATAGTGGTGTCAACCATACAAGATGGTTGACATGTGTCCTGAGTTCGAGTGGAAGGGTTTTGCTAATTTTATCTTGATTATGTGTTCGTAGTAGTTCACATCATGTGTAGAGACTCAATAACACACATAGCAGTTTGATTTTGACACAATGTCCTATAGTAATTTTTTGGTAACTTTCATGAAGACAATATGTACAACTGGTGATACTCGACATTCTTTATCGTTCGACATCCATTGCTGCTTGTGAAAACTCGGGTTTCTTTACTAGTATTGAAGCTCGTCACTCTTGTAGAAGTTCGGTATCATTTATTGCTTAAAGATGCTTTATAACTACGAGTCTCGGTATCTAAGACACGTTTTCAAAAGAGACTCGACATCCTCCCCTTATGATTATACAATCGATATCCCTTAGTGGTGTGATACCTTTTCCTTGTTTTTTAATTTGCGGCGCCTTGACTTATAGTTTAACAACCCATACCTTAACGAGACTAAATTTTGAAAAAAATTGAAACCCAAGTCCATTAAAGTATAGAACGTTTGATTTGGTACCTGCAAATAAGCATTAGCATTATCAGAGATTGATAGAAATCTAAACTCACAGCAGAATAGTAATAGGATAAGAATACTGATTGTAACTACTACCTTGGAACAAAAGGTATCCCTTGGACAATAGATTGTCACATCAACATCGAGCATGAGAGAAAAGAAGACTTCTCCAACAACTAAACACATCCAGCTCCGGTGATCTATTCCTTTAAGATCTATCATGTGGGTTGCAATAAGAAGGTGGTTAAAGCAACGTTCTGATGGCTAGAAAATCTACAAACTGTCCATACTATAAATTTATACCGATTGGTTTCCATTTAATAGTTATGTCTACTAAGGTTAGAAATGCTAACCTAACCTTGCATTGCACACATGATTACTTACCTACCCTTTCCGAAGGTTCAAAATACTGACGAAGCCTTATCAACCACCCAATACTTCCAAACCCATTTACCACTTAATACTTCTAAATATGAAGCAGGCATCTATAATCACCAAAAAATAATTTTTTAGAAGCGAAATAGGCATGCTCTGCCATTTAAGACCTCAATCGAAGTAGACCTCATCATTTAACACCTATTTCCAAGGTGGTTTTCTAACAGTGTTGTCAATGTTCGGTAGGTCCTAGCTACAAAGATCTCTAACCACTGTTTAAGGTTTTTGACATTTAATCTGTAACTATTACCGCGTCCATCGCCAATAAAATAGTAGCCATGTAAGAGACAGTACCCAAGCCACTTAATACCTTTAAAAAGACTAGGTGGACTTCTAACCATGTAATACCTATATTCTAGGCAGGTCCTACGTCACTTAATACCTATCCTCAAGCGGACTCCTCATGGGTACTATCATTATTATGGCCTTAACAATAAGAGAGACTGTACCCAAGCCACTTAATACCTCAACGCTGAAGTAAACCCTTTTAGAGACATCCTTATTTATTTGGAATCTCATTAGGTTACTTAATACTTCTTTTTAGGAGAGAGGCAGAACCTACAACCACATAATACCTTAAACCAGAAGCGAACCCATATGGAGATATCCCTCAATGTTCCTAGTTACAAATTTGGACCATTTAATACTTTTCAATTAAGAAAGCAGGCCCAATCTCACTCCTCAACATGGGTCCTAGGATTAGTAATATCTCACATCAGTAGTAAGTGCACCCGGCTATCAGTAGCATCAAAGTAAAGGACAGTCTTTCATCGAGTGACTCTGCTGACCTCGCATCACTAACCTACTAAGTCCAATTAACCATTCTAATTCTTTTCTTATATTATCTTAGATAGATATTAGACTTAGCTTACTAATTCCCTTTTTATTAAGGCAATAAGATTTACCTTAAATGCTTATATACCCATAAATTCCATTTTAACGCTCATAAATGTCAGTTTGTCCATAAAATCCTAACAGATATTTTCTAAGACATTTATGTATGATTACTAATTGCAAATTAGTAACCTTTTCAACTATTCCATAATTATTAATTCAACTTCTTTATTTATCAATACTATTAATCCATTTACCATATTAATTTATTGCAACTCACATATTTATTACCATTTACTTTCCATTTATTGGAGTCACAACCTTTTAAATTCCTTTAGTTACCCTAAATGCGAATATTACGTGTAAGTGTCATTATTAGCTGAGTTTTATTTTATTATTATAAGCACACAAAATTAGGTATGAATAAAATTAGATAAAATGCTGTATTTTTTCTAAAAGGGAAAGAAATCAAACTAATTTACAAATACTAAACATATATAAATTCCAATAATCCAAACATAAAAAAGTTTACATTCCAACAAGTTTAGGGTAATACTCCAAATTCATAACATGATTATACAACCTCTTTTCAGAACTAGAATAAATTTCATTTAAATCAATATTCCAAATTCCTATTTTTGGGACTGATTTCCAGACCAGGTTGTAAACAATTCTAAACCAATTCATAAACAAGAATATATAGGTGATATTATTTATATTCAGATTATATTCTGCCGCCTGTAACTCATATACAATTATCCAGTTAGGCATAATAATCAAATAAAGACTAATGAGATAATTTTCATATTATAACAATCTACAAAATTTCCCACTCACCTTTTAAAAGTGATTCAAATCTCCAGATCTAAAGCAGAACCTTTAATTCATCTTCAAATCCTTTACAATCCAAGAAATATATATAAAAAGAGGTGTGTGTGTGTGTAATATTAGAATTGCAAATCTGAGAAGAGATTTGGGATTGAGAGAGAAAATAGATACAATTATATAAATTACCTCGAATACGCGTATAATTGATTCTCTTCTCTTCTCTTTTTTAGATTCCTATTCTCCTTTAATTTGTATGAATATCTTAATTTTATAATTTAGAAAGAAAGTTGAGAAAAAGAAACGGTAGAGCTTCGCTATTGCCTTTAGAAGAATATGAGAAGAGAATAGAGGGTTAGGCCTGAATTTATATCTTAACCTCAACCATTAGATCAAAATATATTAAATTCGGACCGTTGGGTGTAGGTTAACCTTAGTCGCCACATAGAAAATGGTTTACTGCCCCTGGTCGAATGCCCATGATGGTGGGTCAACCTGTAGGTCCGGCTTAATTTAGTTAATTTTTCTTATTTATTTATTTTCGTTTCGAATTCGTTTTCATCGATAACTTATTCGTTTGGACTACGATCGCAAAAACCTAAATATGAAAGTTGCTCAGAATTTCACCACGAATGTAATGGTGTAAGTTTCATGGTCAAATTAAATCATTTTCACAAATTCCATTTTGGAGTCTAATTAACTAACTAACTAATTAAATAACTAACATCAAATTATGAGGTGTTACATTTTTCCCCTTTAAAATGAATTTCGTCCCCAAAATTTCACCAATGACTAAGTCATGGTTTTGGCTCCTAATTATCCTAAACTACATAACGAATGAGCATACAACCAATTTTGCAACCAAACATGCATAAGTGCATAGCGTATGACTGTATCACCACAGAGAAAATATGTATGCAAAATGATTTTAAATCAGATCCTTCTATATGAATGCATTTCTTTTGAAACATTTTTGGAAACATGATGCAAACAACCTATATATAATGGAAGTTCTATATGTATGCAGCTTTTTGAAAATCCTTTTCAATAGAAAATCCATACTTCTATGAACAGAAGTATGAAGCAACCAATTTTGCACCTACTTTCTACCATCTAATAATCTAACGCATCGAAAATTGCTTCATAAACTTTACTCTTATACCAAAAAAAGAAATTTGGGTGAAGAATTAACATTCTTCCACTCTATAATCCTCCCGTTTCCATAGTACAGTAGAAAATTTCCCCGCTGACCCAGATTTACTCTAAATTTTCCATGTACAAAATGCATATGGAGGCTTATTTCAAGCTCTAAAATGGAATTAAGTCCAAAACAAGACTCGCATGCATAATCAATAAGGTATGGAAATAGAAATCCCAAGGCTAAAAAGGCTTTTCCCATGTTATCGCTTATATTTATCGCATCGTTGATCCTAATACACCGCTAAATTTGCAAATTCTAACTTTATCTTCCTTCCCTATGCCTAACATGTGGCCTTCAGAATCAAAGATCTCACAAAAACCTTATCCAACTTTTCAAATTCGTATATCAAAATAAGATCCCAAAATATTTAAGTGCACATTTTCCATTGAATAAAATTTTGAAAAAAAGCTATGAAAATATTTAAGAGTCAAAAATAACTAAAACTAAAAGCTTTTTTTCAAAAGATAAAATTTTCAAATCAAGTGGAAACTTTTCAAAATATTTTCCTTTCTAAAATTTTGGTAAATCAAGCCACAATTCAGCGTAATCGGAAGTCGATTATGAACTAAATGCATAAACCAAATTCTAAAATCTATAACTAATCTTTACCCATAAAAATTGACATTATACATAAAGAAAATTGTCAACGTGTCTATTATTAAAAAAATAGTTTTTAAGGAACATGAGCAATGATCTGTGGTATTAAAACAATTTTATCATATCCTTCGCTAAAATTTTCTAACTATTATAAACTTCCAGTCTTATATTGCATTTACTGTTAGTCAAGTGTCTTTATGAGATTTCCATATTTATACTGCTTCTTTACTGTGCATATATAGGAGCGGTTCGTGTGTCCAAAAACAATAACACGATAAATAAGTAGGAAATCAAAATTTCGTGCACGCCTTTTATAAAAGATAACTAACAGTTATAACCTAAAATATCTAAAAGAAAAGAAAGAATGCTGAAAGGGAAAAGACAATAGCACCATAAATCCTAAAATAATGTCTACAAATTACGAGATGCCTAGCTCCGTGGTTAGAGCTCGATCTATTGTTGCGACCCTTGAATGGTCGTAGCATGGTGGCTATACATCCAATCTTGTGCCGCTGGCACTGCCAGTATTGCCGACGGCATCAGAATTTCCATCTTCCTAAGAAAGGATCTAATAATGGCAGAAGGAACCTTTTGTTAAACTACCTCTCCATGGAGGTTCATTTGTATTACCAAAAGATAAGAGTGGATGGGTGAAAATACAGAAAGTGACTCTGTGAAGTGCTAGTCCTTGATCAACAAATTGCATCATAAGGGTGCAGGTACAATTGATGGCAATGTCGTCAATACTAGCATAGGTGATCTTCCGCACCAAGGGATAGATTCGGTCATAACTTTCCATTTTAAGGATGACATTGTGTTGAATGATGCACATAATCAATGGTTAGTCAAACGTAGCTTATCCATTTTCCAACACAAACATCCTAGGAAACGATCTGTTGCAAAATCTTTGAGTTGGTCTTAGTCAGCTCAATCAAGACTCCTTTACCTTCCAACGAATCAAACTATTGCCTCCATCAAAAAGATAGATGTAGCACGGGTAACATTCCCGCTCAAAAGCCTTAAAGAAGAGGATCGATGCAAGTCCTACCGTGACAAATAGCTCTTTTAGCCCAAAAGCGTGAAACCTTCTGCTCATTACAGTCCAGTCAAGTGGCTTCTCGATCGCCTTAGAGGGTCGGTACCTTTTTGCCTTCTTGTTTAGTGCTCAACATCATAACTATTTTGAAGGTTTGTCACCTCTCTTTGCTTTAGATGCTCGACAACTCTTATAGTTATCGAGCCCTGATATCCCTTTTGCTTAATAACTTTTATAGTTGAAGAGGTTTGACACCCTCTTCTTTATTTGTAGAGGTTCAGTAATCCTTTGTACTTCGATATCTTTAGTTATTCCCTATTTAAATTTAATTCCTGAATTGGGGCCTAAGAACTATTTCCTTGTTAGATGCTCGATACCCCTTGCTTTTATGTCTTCTCATGCATTTCTTTCCCTTGATTCCTCGAGTACATATGATAATTAGAAAATATGTGGATAACATTTCCCCCCTCCTCGTATAAAAGAAACTTTTTACATTTTAGTATAAAACTAAGTACCTCTCATCTTTTTAGCTTTCTGTAAGATTCTCTCTTCAATCTTGTTTTTTTGGAAAACATAAACTAAATGATGACGACTTTCCTTATTTGCTTTAGATTGAGTTTTAGACATATCTTTTTAAATTTGATAAAGATATGGATTAATTTGTTTTTCTCATGTAAAGGAGCTTTTGTATTTCACTATGAAGCCAACTTTATTGAAGAAGATTAGAAATCATCCCGATAAGAAGACAATAAATTCAATTAGCAAGAGGGCCAAAAATCCATTTGGTAAGATGTCTATAAGTTCACTTAATAAGAAACCAGAAATCCATTTGGAAAGAATTCCAAGTCCAGAAATTCAATTGACAAGAAGACCAAAAACTCATCTAGTTTGAAATAAAGAAATCCGTCTAGCAAGAAATGCATAAGCTCTCTCTTGACAAGAAGGCCATAAATCCATCATAATTTCATTTGAATATAAGACCAGAAATTCATCTGGTAATAATACCATAATTCAATTTTGAATTGAAGTTTAGAAATCCATTAGGTAATATAACATAATTTCATTTGGATAGAAGACCAAAAATCTATTTGGTAATAGTACCATTATTTCATTTAAATAGAAAACCGTAAATTCATTCTGTAATTTTACGTCTAAACTAATAGGAGACTAGAAATTTGAGCAATAATGGAGAAACCTGATATTTACTAAAAAAAAAGTCCAACTAAGAGATTCACAACTTCTCAAATGTCCATATTTGACATTGAGATCCGTATTTCTGAGTAATAGAGAGTTCTTGTTCCTTCCTTTGAAGGTTGCTTTATTCTTAGCATAGTGTTAGATTGATCATACTAAATTACGCTTTCTTTAGCAGAGTGCTTTGATTTATTTTTTAGGTCAAAGTCATATTAGTTTGATTAACTTTCTATTCCCCTTATTACCTTTTAGGTAATGATTTAGGCTTTGATTGTCTCTTTCGCCCCTTATCACTTTATAGTCAATGATTTAGGTTTTGATCGACCTCTTTTGCCCCATATCACCTTATAGGTGATGATTTAGGCTTTGATTAAGCCCCTTGTTACTTTATAGGTAATGATTTAGGCTGGTCGGTGCATTTGTTTTGCCTTCTTAGGCTGAACCAAAGTTTTACCCATCCTCCCTCTAAGAGGCGCTCCGGTCAAGTCTTATAGACATAACCGAAGGCGGGTCGGTGTTTTGGCCAAGCCACATAGGTGGGACCGAAGGCTTGCAGTGCTTTGACGAGGCAATCTTATGCTGGACCAAAGGCTTACTCTGACCTCCCTCTAAGAGGTACTTTGTCCAAGCCCTTGTGGTGGGGTCGAAGGGTTTTTCTTCACACTTTATTACCTTATAGGTAATGATTCAGGCTTTGATTTCCCTATAATTCCTTTGTTTCATTTGATTTTCGATTTCGCATATACACTTATCTCAATTTGTTTATTCATCCATTGTAGGAAAATACGGTCTCAATTGTTTGACATTCCAAGTTCTTTCTATTACGTTGTCATCAGGCAGCATAGTCGATAAGTCCTAAATACGATTGCTTTGTGGATCACAAGGGGTTCTTTCAGTTTGGTCCGAGCGGTCCGTCTGTTGGATTTTAAGTATTTTCCATGACCTTTGGAGAACCAAATCTCCTTTTTGGCATGATCTTTCCTTAGCTTTGGAGTGATGGTATTTTGATATCCTTCGTTGGTATTCGGCCATTCGTATGGTCGCTTCATTCCTGAACTCATTGATCAAACCTAGGGATTCTTTTTTCAGCTCTTGATTGGGATTGAAAACATATGCAGTCCTCCAATGGAATGGTATTTCAACTTTGATTGGTAGCATTGCTTTACATCATATGTTAAGGAAAATGGAGTATGTTCTGTTGTAGTCTTAATAGAAATTCGATATGCCCAAAGCATGAGTGGTAGTTCTTCTACCCAATTTCATTTTCTTTATCTAATTGTTTCTTGAGTATAGTTTTACTAGTTTTGTTAGCAGCTTTAATGGCTCCATTAGAGTTGGGGTGAGCTATAGATAAAAAAAAATTATTATTCCATTCTTGTTGCAAAATCTGGAGAATTTCTCACTTTCAAATTAAGTTCCATTACCGGATATTATTTTTTATGGTATTCCAAACCGGATGATTAAGTTCTTAATCACAAACTTTAGTACTTTCCCCAATGTTATATCTGGTAATGGTTCTGCTGCTACCTATTTGGTAAAGTAGTCGATAGCTACAACCGTAAAGTTTGCTCCACCCTTAGATATATGCAATAATCCAAGTAAGGCGTTTCCTCAACATCAAAGAGCCATAAACTTGATATTGGGGTTAACTCACTAAGGGAGCATATGTGGAATTGTTGAAAATATTTGATATTTCTTACATCTCTTCACGTAATTCACTACATTATTATCCATACGGGACCAATAGAAACTTTCCTATTGGCCTTTTTGGCTAATTTTATGCCATTAGAAGGATCTCCAAAAAACTCCTTATGGGCTTCTCTTAACAATTTTGTGCCACTTTTTGGACTTACACATCTTAAGTAAAGGAGCAAATATCTTTTTTATAAAGTGTTCCATCCATCGTAATAAAGGTTGGAGCTTGGTGCCTTATCTTTCTAGCTTCCTTTTTATCTTCTAGTAGTTTCCCTTCTACCAGTATTTAACAATAGGCATCACCCAATTGTTTTCATACTGATTATCTATTTCCGTATGAATGGTTCCTTTTAGGTTTTCACCATTATTACTTCTTGGTTCATTTTCCTTCTTTTTGATAAAGACTAGGTATATACGTGATTCTTTAATAAGTTCATGAAATTAGGAGTACATTTTCCACCTGAGTCTCTTTTCCAACATTTGGATAACTCATTCGAATACATTTCATGACTTGTTAATAATCCATATTGATGTTATGTAAAGATTGGTCTATCAATATCTTGCAACCTACATACCATTGATTTTAATCTTTGCTGAAATCCAATAGTTATTTAGGAAATTCCATATTGGTCCTACCGCTTGTTACTATTTAAGGTTCCGAAGATAGGACTTTGGCTATTTCATTTTTGGATGATCTTTCTAAGTTTAGACTGAATTCCATGACCAACAACATTCTTGTGTATAAGTTAGTGTAGTGTTTAAAGATCACTGTATTGGATGCTAATTTAATCTCCAATTAGTTGGATGAATAAATAGTTGTTGCTTAAAAACTTTCTTTCTTTTGAGTCAAATAGTGGTTTTCTATCCCATCAAAGGTTGCAGGTTCGAGTTGGGGCAATGTTAAATTACAGAGAATTTATTTCGTCTTAAAGTACTAACTATTTTATCTTGACTTGTTTTGTGGCTAATGACTTCTTGTCTTCTTTCTTTCTTTACCTTACTCCCTACGGTTGGAATGATCCATATGAAAAATCCCTTTTGAATTTCCTCTCACAGCTCCATTCATTTCTCGTGAGCTGCTTCTTACAGACGCAAGATTATTCTTGGTCATGGCATAGTAATATATATATCTACCATTCTAGTTTTTCCAGTATTCCTTGATCTTAGGTTGGCGCTCATTTACTTAGTCGCCATTATCACTTTATTTCCCATATGTTGATGGTGGTGGTTACTTACTCCCCAAATCTTTCCTTGTTTAAAGTATGAGTAACATTTTTAATCATTAGTATGCCAAAACTATGAGGTGATCCATTAATGGCATTGGATTTACCTTTCTCTACGTATAAGAATTTCTTATCGATGCTCGAGATTTTAAGATTAAAATCCTACTTTCATACCAATTTGTCCTTACGACTGTTCAAAACCATGGTTTTCAATGAGGACTCCTCCATCTTTCAACTTCTCGAAAGCTGCTTGAACAACTAATGAAATTCAATGCCTTAAGTAAGGGATTCTGTATTTATTGTCCAAAATCCGAATTCTGTCCTTGAAATCCCATAAGCTATTTTGCAATTAACCACTCTTTTTTGGTCAATATTGGTAATATACGATTTCTGTTCATAAAATTTTAAAGATGACCTCATCAAAACATCCTCGGGGTTAAAATTATGGCCATCGCGATAAAAACTATATGTTATTTTGCAAATTGCTTTCGAAATAGTATTATGTAAATTTGCTTAATATTTAATAGTAATTAAACTCCTAAAAAATTTCTTTTGGGCAAATAGGTTTAAAAATGAAAATGTTTTATCAAAACAAAGGGTGGTTTGTATTGTCCTACCTTATTTGTTAGGTAATAGATTTAAGAAAATCATGGAACTTTGAAGAGTGATTTTTCAAAAAGCCGGAGGATTACAAAAATAACTCTTCTGGAATTGATCTAATAAAAGAGCTTGGAGATATCTTCGACTTGAGAAGTCATATCAATTACCATGTTAGGAATGGTAAGCTTGGATTGCAAGAGTCAATATGCTTAAAACTGTCATAGTCCCATCGCAATCTTTATCTGTTTTTGGCTCTCCATTACCCTTAATCATCTTAATTTGGTCAGGATTGGCCTCAATTCTCCGAGCATTGACGATATATCCTTCGATATGTAACCCCTGCATTCTTCAGCTCAAAGGGCATGATTTTATAGTAGTAAGTTCCCCGATTTGTTAAAAAACCTGTGTTTTCTTCATCTGGTTTAAGCATGGGGATTTGATTATATTATGAATATGCATCCATAAATGATCACAGCTTATGTCCACTTGTGGAATCAACCAATGAATCTATTTTGGGTAAAGGATAGGAACTTTTGGAGCATGCCCAATTTAAATTAATATAGTCGATGTACACTCTTCTTTTCCTTTAGATAGTTTAACTAGTTCATGATTAGCTAACCATTTAGGATAAAAGAATTTTCTATTGAATCCATTCTCAAGTTACCTTCACCTTATTCCTTATTAACTAGAATTTCATCAAATTGCCTTCTCATTTTTTGAAAAGGGACAATATTTGGATCTACATTTAGAGCGTGGCTCACAATTGCTGGGTCTATTCAGACCACGTCAGAGTGATTTTCGACGAACACATCTTTGCTAGATTATAGGGTTAGGTAAGCTCTCTTATAGTACCATCACTTAGTTCTTTTTCGATTTTTACTGCTTTGGTTGAATCTACCAAATCTAGGTTTACCTCTTCTTGATCTTCAGAAGATTTCATTCTTTCTTGCTCACTTCTGCAATCTAATCCATTTACCTAAAAAATCTCATAGTATAGAATTCCATGCAAACCACATACTTCAATTATTTATTTTGTGACGACTCGAAATTTTTGAGCAATTGAAATTGGAATATTCAATTGATTTTGACTATTTAAATGTTAAATTTTAACTCGAATTCAAATACCACCAATTATTTGATAATTGAATTATTAAATTAAATAAGTGAAATTGGGTAAATTATTAAATCTGGAGTTTTAAGCCTATTAAAAATAATTTGAAGGCTTGTGAAATTTATATTGATAATTCTGAAGATAGTAGAAGTTGTAATATTGAAATTAACAGTGGTTTGTTCTGTGTTAAAATTTTATAGTTTGAATTGAATTTAAAAATAGCCTTCCGAGGCACAGTCTCGGAATTTGACGAAATCAGTTCCATTGGATCCGTAACGTTTTATTTTTATCGGATTTTAATTTTCGCATTGTTTGGAGTTATCGTTGGGTCGTACGATTGGTTAATGCCTAGAAGAATCAAATTGAAATTAAATAAATAATTGAATCTTCTCCTATACGCCGCGCCCCTACTTTTTATTTCGTGCCTTCGTTCCATTCGAGAAACAACCGAACAATTTCTTTCACCTCCTTTCCTTTTAAGTGTCGCCCCCTTTTACTTCTTCCTTTCAGCTAATCAAATTCAAGTCATTCATCTAAAAAGAAAAAAGAAAAAGAGAAGAACGCCTCCCTTAAACTAATCTATTCGTTCCTTCTCAAATCCCTAACCATTGGCTTTCGCGGTTTTCTTCCGCAACTCCTCTGTTCGAACTCGAGAAAAGGGGTTAGGTCAAGTTGTTGTGTGCCAAAGTCGATCGCGCGTGGCCTGGGGCATGGATGCGAGGCGAGTGGTGATCGGCGACAAGGCAGTGGGTTGATCGGAGGCGACTCGAATTTGAGGTTGGGGTTCCAGTTCTTTCGCGTGCGCCTTGGCCTGGGAAGTAAGCTCGCGATGGAAAAGGGGGGTCAGCGACTTTGACGCGCGACTGGGAGGTTCGCGGAGGCGGCGTTGATGGCTTTGAGGCGCGATTCAGTTGAATAGGGTTTCGGTAGAAGCGAGGCAGCGGGTGGTAGCGCTCGCGAATTTGGAATTCCATGACCGCGAGATGGAGATTCGATTTGAGGTGGATCTTGGTTTCGACCTGTGCTGGGAGGTAAGACTTTGTTGTGTTCCTTATTTGTTTAATTTATATATATACATGTTCACAAATCTTAAAAGAAATTATTATACATATATCTATGTTAATCTGCTAGTCATTTTTAAATAATGAATTTGGAAAAAAAAAAGTTTAGCTAGCTTATTAATTATCTTTGTGATTAAAAGATCTTTAAAAAGGAAATCCAGTTTTAAATCTAATTGTTAGTTACATAAAATTTATTAAAAGAAGTTGGGTTAAAATAAAATCATTGGAAAAATTACCAAACGAAAATTTGTTACTTGATTGACCCAAATATTAATAAATTATATAATTATTTATTCAAGGTCAAAAGTATGGAAACGAATCGAGATTGGGAAGAATTGAACACAATTAAAGCAAAGGTGAGTTAATCTCACTCAGTTAAATTTAAATTTAAATGATTAAATTTAAATAATTGTTTGAATGGCTGAATTGATTGATGTGATACAGTATGAGATTTTGGAATTAACATATTATATTGTGCTAACATTTGTGGATGCAGGGAAAACAGGTTGGAGGGATCTAACTGGATCCCTCAACATTTATTTAAATTGTTTAATACCCTCTGTTGTGATTATTTTATATTCCGTAATGAATATGATTGGTATTATTGATTATTGGTATATTGAATGTTATGGTTCGATTTGATATAATTGGGAATAATGAATTACCAAAAATATATAAATTGAATCTTGGAAAAGAGAACTAAAGAAGTGAAATTGTAAGTAAAATAATTATAGCAAATTTTGAATAAATTAAGTGTGAAGTAAAAAGGAATGGAAGTGATATTAAATATTAACTAATAAATAACTTCGAGCATGAAAAGAATTTTGAACAAAGTAGAAATGAATGAATTGCAAACTCAATGATATCAATTAAAGGAATTAAGAATTTTTCTAGAATTTAAGTTTAAATTTACTTTAAAGAATAAACAAAAAGGTTATCTGAGAAATCTAAAACTTGTAATTTCAGTTAAAATATGAGAAATAATAATTAAGGAATAAAATCTGAAATTAATGGATTTTTAGATAAAATGGAGTAAATTTAAAATCAATTTGGAAAATTGATTCAAGTGTTTGAAATTGGAAATTCAAAGATGAATGTGAAGAGAAGTATATTTCCCTGGATAGCCAAGTCGGTTTTCAAAGTATTTTTTTATATAAGTTAAAAGCTTTATGTTGTTTTACGAAGTATGTTTTAGAAAATTTATTATTTTAAGTATTTAACTCCTAAAGTAAATATTTTGCAAATCTATTATCGTTATAATTATTTAAAAGGTGACTTTGTAATTTGTTTTAAAAAGTGAAAACCTAGTTTTATATTTATAAAGTAACTTTACTTTCAATAATCATATAGTATGTATTTTAGTAATTTATCGAAGTAGTTTTTAAAATGAATGTTTTAAATTATATTTCAAAGTAAAGTGTTTTTAAATTATTTTAAAAATCTTAAGTTTTGTGCTTGGCGATTTTAGTGGAAATAGAAACTATTTGGGAAATTGGTTTTGAGAAAGGAAGATAGTTTTAAAACTGTTTTCAAAAGGGTTTGAAAAGTGGAAATATATCTTGTGAAGATATTTTGAGATAAATAAATAATTTGGGAATTTATTTATTGGTTGATGGTTGTTTGTGAATATAATTGATAGTTAAATAACCGACTATCAATATTGGACAATGCGTTGATCGTTTCGAAGAGTCCGGGATCGAGATTTATTTCTCGAAAACCACTTCGATCTGGTTTGTACGTTTCGCGTAAACGATTTTGGATTCGAAGATGGAGCAGTGAAGTGCAAGGGCTAGTCGCTACTAATCCTGAGGATATTTCCAAAATGGATGTAGTAGGAATAGTGCCTTCGGTTCCGTTCGAACCCGGAACGGACTTGTATGGATGAATGCTTGCGAAACATCGTCAGGGGGACGATGGGCATTCTAAGGAATATGTTCTTAAAGGTAACGCTTAGCCTCAAGCCTCATCAAATGGGAATGACTGAAAATCAGGGGATATGCAGCAAGGCTAGGTGGGTAGCACCCAAGCAGGGTGAGGTCATTCCAGTCTAGATGTCCCTTTTATTTTCGGCTTAGTGGTGCGATTGCTGATCCCAACCGCGGGGTGATCTCACTCGGGACTGTCCAGTAAGGGATGGTTCCGGCCTTGTGTTGCAGAGGATGAAGGGAGTAATCCTCGGTACGGTGATCTAGGCCCCGTACTGTGACAGGTGGTACCCCAGTGCCTAGTCATTAATTGGAAATCCATTCTCCCTACGAGCCTTGTACGAGTTTTGTTTGTATTACCCACTTTGTGGCTACTAGCTGGAATTTAATAATGTAACAATTTCGGCTATTTTATAAGTATTTGTATATAGACCCTATTATAATATCAGAGGATTTCTATAAAAATTTGTTTTAGCTATCGTAAGGTAAAAACCCGACATGTTTATTTGTGGCGTGGTCTTACGAGATGCTTTTGTTTTCAAAGGATTTTTGAAACTTTAATAATCAATTGGGTGTGATTTTCTCATGCTGGTATTCCAGACTGACTCGGGTATTATTTAACTATAATGCTCGGGTCAGACCGAGTATTATAGGATACAGGATATGATGCTGTGGAGCTCAGGAGACGAGCTGGATGACGATACGTATTCTCGTACTTGTATATACATATATTTCCGCTGTTGAGTTATTGTGTACCCATTGTATGTTATTGATGTGAGCTGTGACTGATGTACTCTGATGATGAAATGTATGTAAACAGATGTATTTGATTTTGAGTAAAGATTATTTATTATCTATTATATTTTATTCCGCTGCGATGGTTAGATTCTGATATTGTTTTAGATTTCTTTTCTCCTATCTCTTCTTCTTTAACCAAAATGGTTCGTATTTCTGTGCAACTTGAGTTGATTGTTGTAGAATAGTGTTGACTCAAGGGGTACGGATTTGCGGGTCGTTACACTTGGTATCAGAGCTTAGGTTGGAGATAACCTTGGCTCTGGTGGGAATTACTCATTTAAATTAGAGTCTCTAGTACTCTATAATGAGTTTGAGCGTATTAATAAATATGAGCGCTTATTTGTTAGTGAATATAAATTGTTTTAATATTGTGTTGATTGGTTTATTGAGTGGCATATGAACCTTCGTCGGCACAGTCTGGACAACTGTATCGAAAGGGTTTCTAAACGCTTGAATAGAACAATCGACACGGTATTGTTTTAAATATGGGTGAATGAAATAATTTTACCCAAAAATATATTTTGATATAAATAAAAAGTTTTTGGTAAACTATATAGCTATTATATGGTTGCTTGGATGTTAGAGATGCTGATATTAAGGTATTATCATTGTTAAGTGAAAATTGAATTAGAAATTGTAAATATAATCAAAGATTGAGAAGATAAATCCAATTATGAGATGAAATTTATAAATATGAATTGTAAATGTGCATTATAAAATTAAAATATAACCGAATAAGAATTGGTATGAGCATAAGCTGTGCAAATGAATTTTAGTAAAGATTTATTCAAGCAGGATTGAAAAATTTAAAAACCCTGGAGATTTTGGAAGTATTTTGAAGATAAATTGTAGCATTGTTGTTTTTGGGATATTTCTGAAAGAAAATTGTTTTAAAGGGATTTTGAAGGTGATATAGCATTGAAATCACTTGGATTATTGAAAAATAATTCTGATGATGACGGCCGCATCATCAGTATTCGTTTTCAAATTTCTAAGTGAAGAAATGCTACCAAATTGATTTTGTTTAGAACAGCAAGTTGTTTTTGAAATTCCAAAGGAAATTTGTTGGGAATAAAACCAGGGTTGGTTTAATTTTTGAGAAGTGTGATTTTGAAATGTTGGAAATTTCAAAATAATTTGAAATCAAAAGCTGGGTGTATAAAATTTTGATGAGATAAGTTGTAAACTTATTAATTGAGATGATTTTTAAATCAGAAGTGGAATATAAGCTTTGAAGGTTGGAATTTAAATTTAAAGAGAAAAGTTGAAAGTGAAATTAACTTGGATTTGGAAATAAAAATTTGACGGGATTGAAATTAATTGAATAAGCTTAAATAATATCCAGTTGTTTTCGAATTTAGTTGCAATCAAATTGAATTAAATAAATCCGAGTTAAAATAAAATTGAATTGGAATAAGGATTCAATTAAGTTATAAATGAAATTAAATTTTTACCTGGATAACGGGAAAATAAGCTGGATAAGAAATAAATTGGGTAAGAGTTAGATTGAAGTAAATAAATTAGAATAATGTGTAAAAGAATTATAATGCATGGAATAAAATATGCTTGAGATATAAATAAGCATAAGGCTTGAGTTAAAAATAATGGATGAATATATTCAAGCCTAGAATGAGTGTGATTGTATGAAATATAAGTTGTGACTTATAAAATTTAAAATGGAATACAAAGCCCAAAATTAATATTTTGATGAATTGGAAAATGAAAAGAAAATCCGAACTTGAATTATAAAGTATATTGAACTTAAGAAAATAAAATGAAGTGATATCTGGAATAATAAAATAAAATAAAATAAAAATTTATTTAATGAAATTGAATTATGAGTTTATGATGAAGTTTGGAAATAAACTCAAGTTATAAATTAAAATCGATTCAAATTATTGATGAAGTGAAAGTAATTGAAAATGAAGCTGAATTGTGAGATAATTAATTAGGTGGTAAATTAAAAATGGATGGTGGATTCAAACTTGAGTTATAAATTGAAAATTTGATTTGAAATGTCAACAAGTTTGATTATAGTTGGGAATGTGTTGAATAAAGGAAAATGTAAATGGATTAAAATAGCAATGATTTGAATGTGCAAATAAAATCCATAAGTGAAGGTAACTTGGAAATAGCCAGGAAATAAATAATTGTTTGAATGAGTTGAATCTGGAAAGTTAAATTTTATAATAACCAATCAAATGAAATTTGCAGATTTAAAATGGGATTGGATTAGAATAGAATCAAGTTAAATTGAAAGGAGAAATTGTTTGCAAAATGAAAATGAGCTTAAGTATAAAATTTTAATAAATTGAAGTAAATTGACTTAAGCTGAATAAATCGAAGAGAGTTGAATTTAATTCAACTTAAACCAAGTTTAATGATATTGGGTTAAATTTGAATCAAGTAAAAATAAATATGGATTAAAATAGAACTGGGTAGGTTGTAATAATATTTAAGAAAATGGAAAATTCAAAATGGATTGAGTGGATAAGTTAATTATATTGAATGAGTGAATGGATGGGCTAAATAAGAACCAAAGGAAGTGTTGGATCAAATAAGTTGAGAAATGGTTATTAAATGAAATAGCTTGGATTGTTTTTGAGCTAAATAAAATAGTTTGGAATAAACAAATATGGAATGAAATGTAAATAAATGAATTGTAAATAAAATTTAAATGGATTGTGTCGAGCTAAATAAATGATTGTGAATGGATTAAAATAAAAGGGAAGTTTAATTGGTAAATAAGATGAACCTAAATTGTTAATGGTTTTGAATGGAACTTGTTTGAATAATGGAACTAGTTGGGTTAATAAATGAAATACAAGTGAATGTATTCAAATCTGAAATGGAAGCGAGAATAATTGGATTGTGAATAAATTTGAAAATGAAATAAAATTAAGTATAAATTGAGTTGAAATCCATTTAAATTGATTATAAAACATAAATATTTGTTTGTTCACATAGATCTTGTCAGATTTGCATAGAATAAATATCATTGGATGTAAATGGAGGTAATAAAAATTCGATGAATTAATGGGAGTGAAATAAATTGATTTTGAAAGCAATTGAATTAAATATGAGTTCAATTTGCTTAAGAATAAGTTTAATGTAAGCGATTGAGTTTCAAACCATTCAAATCAAATGAAAATGGTTATAAATTAATTGGAACAGTTGAATTAGCATGGAAACTATATAAATTGCTTATGGAAAATGTTTTGTATGAGTTTCTTTTAGAATTCATATGTTTTAACTATTATAAATAAGTGAAATATAGTTAAACTGCATATATTTGGCACTTACATGTTTAAATTGAGTAAGTACAGGTACCTGGAAGCCGTATGGCTGGATTTGGGTTGGGCTATTTGCTAAAAATAATAAGCTGCTTGCTTAAATGCTAAATAAGGTATGCCTACGCAATAAAAATAGGAAATATAAACTGTTTTTGATTTTTCCGACCGTGTGGGTCGATGTATATATATTTATCTCTTTTGTCAAATTGCAAAAGCTCCTCCGTACAAAGGAGACTCTGCCAAAATTTTCCGGAAATTTTGGGAGTTAGAAAATTTTTGAAAAATTTGGAAAATTTGTTAACGACAAAAGAATTTCAAATTTGAAATTGAAATAAATTAGTAAATGAAATCAATTTAAAATAATGACATGGATTAGTTATAAATGAAAAATAAAATTCAATATTTAGAGTTAAAGATAAATTGAATTCATATAGAAATGGATGTAAAATGAAGTGGTAAGATGGAAATAAATAACGAAACATGTAAACTGCTTATGTTAACTTAAGTAAGGAATGATCAATTCTTACATAGAAATTGAATATTACAAATCTATTCTAAGTTAATATTTGGGATGAATAAATATTAACATTTGTGAGAAAGTTAATAAAACGTTTTGGAATGTTGTGATTGGTTATTATTGCTAAGTAAGATATGCAGGTATTATAAAGATAAATGAGAATTGAAATTGATTTCAAAAAGATAAAAGTTGAAATGCTCGACAAAAAGGTATGTATTTAAATTTGGTATGGAATTTGATTTGGGATTTTGGATTGAGCCACTTGACTTTTTGTTTTCTTTTTGGATTTGGGAGGCCGTAGAGCCATTTTGTAGTTGTACCGAGTCAGCCGCGCAAAGGAGACGCTGGCGAAATTTTTCGGAAATTTAGGGAGTTAGGAAAATTTTGAGAAAATTTTGATAATTTAAATTTGAATTTGAATTTAAATTTGTATAGATGAATACATAAAGTTATTTGGAAACTATGTAAGGTTTTGGGAAGGCTGGTTGGAGTAATAGTGTGTCTTTGATAAAAGATACGTTATAGATGTTAAATTGTTTGGTTTGGGAATAAGTAAACGAGTATTGAACCATTCTACTTAACTAGTAATTTCGGGGACGAAATTCTTTTAAGGGTGGAGGAATGTGACGACTCGAAATTTTTGAGCAATTGAAATTGGAATATTCAATTGATTTTGACTATTTAAATGTTAAATTTTAACTCGAATTCAAATACCACCAATTATTTGATAATTGAATTATTAAATTAAATAAGTGAAATTGGGTAAATTATTAAATCTGGAGTTTTAAGCCTATTAAAAATAATTTGAAGGCTTGTGAAATTTATATTGATAATTCTGAAGATAGTAGAAGTTGTAATATTGAAATTAACAGTGGTTTGTTCTGTGTTAAAATTTTATAGTTTGAATTGAATTTAAAAATAGCCTTCCGAGGCACAGTCTCGGAATTTGACGAAGTCAGTTCCATTGGATCCGTAACGTTTTATTTTTATCGGATTTTAATTTTCGCATTGTTTGGAGTTATCGTTGGGTCGTACGATTGGTTAATGCCTAGAAGAATCAAATTGAAATTAAATAAATAATTGAATCTTCTCCTATACGCCGCGCCCCTACTTTTTATTTCGTGCCTTCGTTCCATTCGAGAAACAACCGAACAATTTCTTTCACCTCCTTTCCTTTTAAGTGTCGCCCCCTTTTACTTCTTCCTTTCAGCTAATCAAATTCAAGTCATTCATCTAAAAAGAAAAAAGAAAAAGAGAAGAACGCCTCCCTTAAACTAATCTATTCGTTCCTTCTCAAATCCCTAACCATTGGCTTTCGCGGTTTTCTTCCGCAACTCCTCTGTTCGAACTCGAGAAAAGGGGTTAGGTCAAGTTGTTGTGTGCCAAAGTCGATCGCGCGTGGCCTGGGGCATGGATGCGAGGCGAGTGGTGATCGGCGACAAGGCAGTGGGTTGATCGGAGGCGACTCGAATTTGAGGTTGGGGTTCCAGTTCTTTCGCGTGCGCCTTGGCCTGGGAAGTAAGCTCGCGATGGAAAAGGGGGGTCGGCGACTTTGACGCGCGACTGGGAGGTTCGCGGAGGCGGCGTTGATGGCTTTGAGGCGCGATTCAGTTGAATAGGGTTTCGGTAGAAGCGAGGCAGCGGGTGGTAGCGCTCGCGAATTTGGAATTCCATGACCGCGATATGGAGATTCGATTTGAGGTGGATCTTGGTTTCGACCTGTGCTGGGAGGTGAGACTTTGTTGTGTTCCTTATTTGTTTAATTTATATATATACATGTTCACAAATCTTAAAAGAAATTATTATACATATATCTATGTTAATCTGCTAGTCATTTTTAAATAATGAATTTGAAAAAAAAA
The DNA here is from genome assembly GCA_030765085.1 of Allium cepa. Lineage (NCBI taxonomy): Eukaryota > Viridiplantae > Streptophyta > Magnoliopsida > Asparagales > Amaryllidaceae > Allium > Allium cepa. The sequence goes on along the minus strand of CM060936.1, from coordinate 26,291,731 downwards.
AGTTTAGCTAGCTTATTAATTATCTTTGTGACTAAAAGATCTTTAAAAAGGAAATCCAGTTTTAAATCTAATTGTTAGTTACATAAAATTTATTAAAAGAAGTTGGGTTAAAATAAAATCATTGGAGAAATTACCAAACGAAAATTTGTTACTTGATTGACCCAAATATTAATAAATTATATAATTATTTATTCAAGGTCAAAAGTATGGAAACGAATCGAGATTGGGAAGAATTGAACACAATTAAAGCAAAGGTGAGTTAATCTCACTCAGTTAAATTTAAATTTAAATGATTAAATTTAAATAATTGTTTGAATGGCTGAATTGATTGATGTGATACAGTATGATATTTTGGAATTGACATATTATATTGTGCTAACATTTGTGGATGCAGGGAAAACAGGTTGGAGGGATCCAACTGGATCCCTCAACATTTATTTAAATTGTTTAATACCCTCTGTTGTGATTATTTTATATTCCGTAATGAATATGATTGGTATTATTGATTATTGGTATATTGAATGTTATGGTTCGATTTGATATAATTGGGAATAATGAATTACCAAAAATATATAAATTGAATCTTGGAAAAGAGAATTAAAGAAGTGAAATTGTAAGTAAAATAATTATAGCAAATTTTCAATAAATTAAGTATGAAGTAAAAAGGAATGGAAGTGATATTAAATATTAACTAATAAATAACTTCGAGTATGAAAAGAATTTTGAACAAAATAGAAATGAATGAATTGCAAACTCAACGATATCAATTAAAGGAATTAAGAATTTTTCTAGAATTTAAGTTTAAATTTACTTTAAAGAATAAACAAAAAGGTTATCTGAGAAATCTAAAACTTGTAATTTCTGTTAAAATATGAGAAATAATAATTAAGGAATAAAATCTGAAATTAATGGATTTTGAGATAAAATGGAGTAAATTGAAAATCAATTTGGAAAATTGATTCAAGTGTTTGAAATTGGAAATTCAAAGATGGATGTGAAGAGAAGTATATGTCCCTGGATAGCCAAGTCGGTTTTCAAAGTAATTTTTTTATATAAGTTAAAAGCTTTATGTTGTTTTACGAAGTATGTTTTAGAAAATTTATTATTTTAAGTATTTAACTCCTAAAGTAAATATTTTGCAAATCTATTATCGTAATAATTATTTAAAAGGTGACTTAGTAATTTGTTTTAAAAAGTGAAAACCTAGTTTTATATTTATAAAGTAACTTTACTTTCAATAATCATATAGTATGTATTTTAGTAATTTATCGAAGTAGTTTTTAAAATGAATGTTTTAAATTATATTTCAAAGTAAAGTGTTTTTAAATTATTTTAAAAATCTTAAGTTTTGTGCTTGGCGATTTCAGTGGAAATAGAAACTATTTGGGAAATTGGTTCTGAGAAAGGAAGATAGTTTTAAAACTGTTTTCAAAAGGGTTTGAAAAGTGGAAATATATCTTGTGAAGATATTTTGAGATAAATAAATAATTTGGGAATTTATTTATTGGTTGATGGTTGTTTGTGAATATAATTGATAGTTAAATAACCGACTATCAATATTGGACAATGCGTTGATCGTTTCGAAGAGTCCGGGATCGAGATTTATTTCTCGTAAACCACTTCGATCCGGTTTGTACGTTTCGCGTAAACGATTTTGGATTCGAAGATGGAGCAGTGAAGTGCAAGGGCTAGTCGCTACTAATCCTGAGGATATTTCCAAAATGGATGTAGTAGGAATAGTGCCTTCGGTTCCGTTCGAACCCGGAACGGACTTGTATGGATGAATGCTTGCGAAACATCGTCAGGGGGACGATGGGCATTCTAAGGAATATGTTCTTAAAGGTAACGCTTAGCCTCAAACCTCATCAAATGGGAATGACTGAAAATCAGGGGATATGCAGCAAGGCTAGGTGGGTAGCACCCAAGCAGGGTGAGGTCATTCCAGTCCAGATGTCCCTTTTATTTTCGGCTTAGTGGTGCGGTTGCTGATCCCAACCGCGGGGTGATCTCACTCGGGACTGTCCAGTAAGGGATGGTTCCGGCCTTGTGTTGCAAGGGATGAAGGGAGTAATCCTCGGTACGGTGATCTAGGCCCCGTACTGTGACAGGTGGTACCCCAGTGCCTAGTCATTAGTTGGAAATCCATTCTCCCTACGAGCCTTGTACGAGTTTTGTTTGTATTACCCACTTTGTGGCTAGTAGCTGGAATTTAATAATGTAACAATTTCGGCTATTTTATAAGTATTTGTATATAGAACCTATTATAATATCAGAGGATTTCTGTAAAAATTTGTTTTAGCTATCGTAAGGTAAAAACCCGACATGTTTATTTGTGGCATGGTCTTACGGGATGCTTTTGTTTTCAATGGATTTTTGAAACTTTAATAATCAATTGGGTGTGATTTTCTCACGCTGGTATTCGAGACTGACTCGGGTATTATTTAACTATGATGCTCGGGTCAGACCGAGTATTATAGGATACAGGATATGATGCTGTGGAGCTCAGGAGACGAGCTGGATGACGATACGTATTCTCGTACTTGTATACACATATATTTCCGCTGTTGAGTTATTGTGTACCCATTGTATGTTATTGATGTGAGCTGTGACTGATGTACTCTGATGATGAAATGTATGTAAACAGATGTATTTGATTTTGAGTAAAGATTATTTATTATCTATTACATTTTATTCCGCTGCGATGGTTAGATTCTGATATTGTTTTAGATTTCTTTTCTCCTATCGCTTCTTCTTTAACCAAATGGTTCGTATTTCTGTGCAACTTGAGTTGATTGTTGTAGAATAGTGTTGACTCAAGGGGTACGGATTTGCGGGTCGTTACATATTTATTCGTAAAGGTTTTTGTAACGATCCAGAATTTTAGTTATTTAAATTTAGAATATTTAATTAATGTTAAATATTGAAATTTTAATTTTACAGGTTAAATAATTTAAATTTCAAATTTAGCGATTTACTAGATAATTTAATTGTTGAATTTAATAATTGAAAATTGTTTAAATAATTGAATGTTAGATTTTTATCTGGATTAAAATAATTTTAAATCTTATTTAAATTCTATTTAATAAGAATGAAGATAATAAAACTTTTAAATTGGATTTAAAAGTGATTTACTCAATTTTGAAAATAACTCATTTTAATTAACATGCAAAAATAGCCTTTTGGGGCACTGTCTTGGATTTCGAAGAAAGCAGTGTCATTGGGTCCATAATAATAAATTATATTATACCATCAAATCTCATAGCGGTCAGACGTATTATTTGACCATGTGGGATCGAAACGCGTTGAAACTAATATCGAAAATTTAATATAATAACTGGGTTCAAAAGGCTATCTTCTGCATACGATCAAATTAGGCCTTAGAACTAGTACCATTGCATTCGAAATATGGGTATAACATATAGTACGTCAGACGACACGTTTCGATTGGGGTCCGTAGTTATATAGTTAGATATTTTAAATTTTAAATAATATATTTTCGTTGATTTAACCATACATTGTCATGTTCTTTCATACCAACCCACACCCTAACTGTTCACATCCATACCCACCTCCCTTTTTAGAAACATCTTGTCCCTCTCCTTCATTTTCCATTTTTTAACAGAAGCAAAAGTTCATAACATTCCACAAAAAAATCCAAAGAAACTTATAAAAATATAAAGTTTATGTCTTTAGGTTACAGTTGGATAGGCCTTCGATTTGTCATAATTTGGTGGACTCGACATTGAGTTTAGAGGTGCGGCAAACGACCACAAGAAGGCATTTGGGATCTAGGGCATGGATTTGTGGCCAATGGAGGAAGAGTTAGGGGAATCGAAGCATTGTTTTAGATTCGTGATCGAAAGCGGCACCTCGGGTTGAAGTTTGGGAGGCCAAGTGGCTTTGCTGGCAATCGCGTCGCTTACTACAGTGAAGGGGGCATCAAAGTCGTGATTTCATTGGGGGCATCGGTCGTTGATTCTTGGGGATAGTTGGAAGGAGGTTGCGGTAAGGAGCGCGGTGGCGAAGTCGGTTTTTTGAAATATCAAGGAGATCGCTGTATCAATTGGAGGCATGTGCCCGACCTAGACTCTGCGTGTACAGGAGGTAGTTTGTAAAGGAGGGAAGAAGAAGAGGGCAGGGTTGTAATTTTTGTAAAGTTATTAAATTTTTAATGGAAAATTTTATCCGATAACTTATAAATTCATATCACTCTTATATGACGTCTGATTGGACTGAAACATTTTGCGTTGCACTCATAACGACAAAAGCTTTGCAATGGAATTAGTTTGGTCAACTTTGGAGACATTTGAATATGGGGCTAAAATCGGACGTCGTCCGGCTTTAGGTCCAAATCGAAACGTCGCGGCAACAACAGAAAATTTATGTGAGTCGAACTCACATTTTTGGATAATTAGAAAATTATGTAGTCAATAAATATTAACTATTGGATCTTTGGATATTTATTTCTGATCATTATTGAATATTGGATAATATACTGAATTATATTATTAATTTGGATATACTTCTGCCTATTGGAGCGGATGAGACCCCATTACGTTTCCGTGTAAGAGCGAATGACCCTTTATATACGAATCCCCCCTCAAAGCAGTTGATTTATATTTTATGATTATCTAACATCTATGATGCAGGGGGAAACATGTTGGAGGGATCCAACGAGATTTCTCGTTATTATTAAATTTTATTGTTTCAATAATATTTCCTTTATATGGGTTATTGAATAATAAATATGATCGTGGATGCTGTGGTTATAACATCGTTATATGTTTGCAAATAAAACCCAGTAATGATTGAAATCAATATTGATATTGGTTAAGTGTTAGGTAGCTATTGGCCTCAAATTTGTATTCTGGAAATACTATAAATTGCCATTTAAGTTGGAATTGGTTTTTGAAACAAGAACAATTTTTAATCCAAAGCTGGTTTTTGGAAATATTTTGTTTTAAGGATTATCTATTTAATTATAGTAAATCTTATTTTAAAGTTATTTAATTATAATAAATCTTATTTTAAAGTTATTTAATTATAATAATATTGTTTTAGAGTTATTAAATTATATTAATACTATTTTAAGGTTATTTAATTATAGTAGTATTGTTTATTATTTATAGTTAATATTGTTTCTAAAGATTTTATCAAATTGTTAATATTTGGAAAGATTGAATCATTTTAGAATAATGATGGTTTGGAATTAATAGTAAGGTTTATTAATAAGGTTTGAAATAAGTTATTATTATTTATAAAAATGATAAAGATAAATTGTTATTGTTTAATTAACCATATTTCAGAATTACTAATTATTATTAAGATGTTTAAAGTTAATAATTTCCATTAATTTAATGTTTAGTGTTAATTATTATTATAAAATGGTGTTTTGGAGTAAAAGATTTTAAATGGTTTATAAATGTTTCCAAAACCTATGAATGGAGTTGAAAGACTCGGATTTTATAAAGAGCTTACAAAATGGTTTGGAGATGTAAGGAAGATTACTTACAAGGTGAAGAGTTTTATAAATGGTTAGATATTTATAAAAGAATTATAAAAATGGGTATATAGATTTGTAAAAGGAATCTTATAAATGGTTTTATGGACTTATAAAGGGTTTTATAAATGATTTTTGAAATGTACAAAAATCTTATAAGTGATTGAATTTTTTAGAAGGGATTATAAATGGCTTCTCGGAGATTTATAAAATGGTTTATAAATAGTTTTGGAGAACTGTAAGAGAATTTATAGATAATATGAGAATCAAATATAAAAGAAAACATTTTAAATTTTATGGATATACTTATACCGTTGAGATAAATATATGGATATTTCTAAGTATTGAAATATAGGCATTTACGAGTATATCTTTGTACAGATGTACATATACAAGTAATTTACAAAGTGGGATTTTTATGAAGATTTATGAAATGAGGATAGTGAGTGCTTATATGCTTAACCAATGCTGGTTTTTCCCATGAAATATAATCTTTATTTGAATGTTTGTTTATTTAATAGTTAAATAACCGACTATCAAATCTTGGCCTAAATATGTAATCCTTCTTAATTTTGGTGGTACAGAAATATTCCCTACTTAACACCGAAGGATTTTAACTCTGAAAATATCTAGGGGAAACATGGGGATTATATGGCACAGTTACCATCTTCTATACTATACGTGTAAACTTGTTTCGTTCTTGTAGGACAAATGATAAGGAGATCCATCCACTTAAACGGTTAGGGGGCGATTCCAGCTCTTATGCATTGTCTGATTATTTCCTAAAGAACCAGTATTGAGCATTCCGAAAATCAGTGTTTGGTTTTGTGGAGCACCCGTGAAGTGGAAGAGTGTACTGGTAAGAAATGACCGGAAACCGCGACCGCTTCGAAAACCATATACGGTTCTGTGGAGGAGATTCGTGATATTTTGATATGTTGGAATTCGTGTGTGATTTCGAGACCCCTTAGGGTATGGAAATCCGCGTGTGGTTCCAAGATCAAATTTTGATGTGGGAATCTATGTGTGATTCCAAGATCCGTTGGATATTGGAATCCATGTGGGATTCCATGATCTATTTGGTGGCCGTGCATAAGCTGGAATGCCAGACGTAACCTCATCAGAGGGAATGACTAAAACCAAAGATAGAAGGCATGGCCAGTAGGGTTGGCAAACCCATAGGGTGTAGTCGGCTCCTCCTAAATGTCACTTATTGTTGTTATGCATGCATGGGGTGATGCATTCGTTCTTAGCAAGATCGGCTATGTTTTTTCTATGGTACATCACTAGGGATGTACGATGCTTTGGAAGGATAGCTCTGATCCTTGTGCAGGAGGACCGTCCCTCGAAGTACCGAGGGAACCTCTGTGGAAATCCTGCACAATTAGCGAACACGTCCTATCGATTTTCGTTTATATACCTAGTATTGTTGTGATGTACACTCATGAGCATCACAGCTACCTGACTATTTTCACCCTTAGACATTATCATAATATCAATAGATTTTCTATATACATGTTTCGGTTATCGTAAGGTAAAAACTCATCTGTGTTTATGTGCGGCGTGGTCTTACGAGATACCTTTTGATTTCAAAGGTTTATATAACTTTAAAATCTAGTTGGATGTGTTTTCTCATGTTGGTTTTCCATACCGACTCGGGTGTTATTTTATTATAATGCATGGGTCAGACCGAGCATATTACAGATTAGTTTAGATGTTTGGAGCTTCAGGAGACGAATTGGAGGCCCATATACATATTCACGTAGATGGTTACTTTCCACTGTATTCATTGGTGTGTTTATCAGCAATTGTGAGGACATGCTGTTATAATTGTCCAAGCTAAAATAGGTTAGTATACTCTGATTGATGTTTGTATGTATGTATGTATGTATGTATTACAATTTTGCTTTTGTGTAAAGATCTGTGATATTTTATTGATTATTTGTTCCGTTTTGAGATTCTATGTTGTTTAGTTTTCTTCTTATCTTCTTTCTTCTTTCTTTTCCCCTAACAATCGGGTTTTCTGACATTCGATTGCTTGATATGTGATATAGTGAATGTATTAGTGTTGATTTTCGAGGGTTGAAAATCTGATTCGTTACATATGGTATCAGAACTGAAGGTTAAGCGAGAACCTTGGCGTTGGTGGGACAACTCATTAGAGATAGGGTCAGTACCACCCTAGAATGAGTTTGAGTATACATATACATATATATATATATATATATATATATATATATGAGTGCGTATTTGTTAGTGATATAAAAATTATTTATATTGTGTTGGTTGATCTTTTGAGTGGCTTATGGATTCTGGTCAATACGAGTAATTAACGTTATCGATAGAGATCTCTAAGCACTTGAAAGAGTAATTCGACATGGTATTGTTTGAAATTAGTAAATGAAATAATTTTACCCTGATTATATTGTATATATACATAAAGGAATAATTTTTAGAAATTATGATATATATGGTGTGTTTGGTTACTAGAGAATGGTAATATTTTATTGTGGAAATTATCCACCAGGGCCTCTTTAGTATGTGCAATTAGTTTCTAGGACACACAACTGAAATAATTACTTTTAAGGACAAAATGCAAAATAATTAGTTTCTAAGGCCTAAAAACCTGTGAAATTATGTCCTTGAAAGTAATTGGACTACTGACTTTGTCCTTAAAAGTAATTATTCTACTGACTTTGTCCTTGAAATTAATTTCTGTGGATGTATGTCCTAGAAACTAATGGGACTGCAAAATTTGTCCTTCTAGTGAAATGCCCCTATTTTATTATTATCATTTGTTATTGTGGTGCTCTAATAAAGGTTGTCATTATTATAATGCAGACAGAGGTTAACGATTGAGAATTGATTTTACATAACCAAGTGGAATTATATAAATATATAGCTTATAAATGTGATTTATAAGGAAATGAACTTCCTGAAGTATATTGTAAATATGGTTCGTAAAGTGAAAAGAGTTTAAAAGATGGAATTTTAGGAATTTAAATCCCGTTAATTATGGAAATGGTTTTTCAAAGTTTTGGAAAATAATAGTGATATTATTTGGAAAATATTTTTGAATGGAAATATTTTTAAAGGGTTTAAAAGGAATAAAAGTACCGAACTCATTTCGGTCACTAGAAAATAATTTCTATGATGACTGCAGCATCATCGACGTCCATTTCCGGGTTTCCCAGAGAGGAATTGCTACCATTGGAATTTTGTTTTGGTAAAAATAGCTTTGATTTTGAAAATTCAAAAGAATGATTTGATATACTAAGGGATTGTGTGTGTGTGTGTGATTTCAAAAATAATTTGAAATACTTAAGAACAAGGTGTTTAAACTCTAGGATTTTCATTTAAATGTTTTATTGAAAACATGAGAAAATAAGTTTGTTAACTTATAAACTTTTGAAAATTAGTAAATTGAAACAATGTTTAAACTGTTGAATATAAATATTATGAAAAGCAAAATTGAAACGAATCTTAACTTAAGTTAGTTCAATAAAGTGGATTATGGAAAGAAAATTTAGCTTGGGTTAGGCTAAGTGAAATAATTTTTGGAAATGGAGTTGATTGAGATTTGAAATAAATTAATGAAATGAGCTAATAGAATTAATTAATGAGTTGAATATGGTTTTAGAATGTTGGTCGATAAATTTTAATATTAAAATTAAACAATGGAATTGAGTCAAATAAAATTGGATTTGATTTAAAACGAATATGACATAAGTTGTGAAGTGGTAATAAACATGAGAAGAGTTGAATGAAATGTTTATAAACTTAAGTAGAATTTTATAATTTATAAATGGATATAGGATAAAGTGAAATTTGTTAAACATAAAATTTTGATGGAATTGTTCTTTAAGGAAATTAGTATTGAAAGGAATATATTAAGTAATAAGTGAATGCGGATAATAGGATGTAAATCAACAGAATGTGGATATAATGAATGAGAACGTAAGAAAGGTGAATAAAAGGAAGTTGGTGTACCTAAGAAATCAATTGAAATAAATACGTAAGTTGTACGTATATTATTTTATTCGCATAACGATTTTATCCAGATTCAAACACAAGATTTCGGAATAATTTATACCAATCCGAATTGGAATTTTTCACTTGATTCTTGATGGCGAACACCAGATATGGATTTTTGATTGATCCTAAAATTCTCTATCATAGTATATGGTTATGTAAGGAGAATGACGGTTTCTAATCAAGGAACTAGATCTGAGTCCGCACTATAGTGGTCCTGTGAACGATACTAGTTCAGAGGTGAAATTGAGTGATCAAGCGAGCGATCGATTTAATATTGCATATGAATGATATATGCACATCGTATGGGATTAAGTAAAACAAATGTTGAAATTTGGAAAATACGAAATAAAATAATTAGGAATTATATGATTGGATATCATTGGTAAATGAGATGCAGGTATTTAAAGGCAAGAGCTAATTTGATGCCTTGATTTCATAAGTAAAATTGGGTTGCCCAACAAAAAGGTACATGTTTATATTATTGTTTGATTTGATGGTTTTATGATTGAGCCGCTTGGCTTTTGTTTTCTTTTTGGGTTTGGACCATAGTGGTGACTTGTAGTTTCTCTGATCTAGCCCCGCAAAGGAGACGCTGGTGAATTTTCCAAAAATTTAAAGAGTTAGCAATTTTAAAGAAATTTTTGATAACTAAAATTTGATTTTGGGTTATAACTTTAAATGATTGAATGGATAATATTAAATGGAATCTATGAATAAATTTTGAAACTTATAAAAGTAATAATAAGGTTTCAACAAATTGGTTTTGGGAAGTTAAGGGCTTAAAAAGGATTCGATAAATTATTTGAACTAATTGGTTTTAAAAAGTAACGGGTTTGGGGATTTTTCCTACACTTTGCAATTTCGAGGACGAAATTCTTTTAGGGGAGAATGTAACGACTTAGAATTTTAGTTATTTATTCTAAATTTATTTCAAATATTGAAAAGTTAATTTTGTAGGCTACATAATTTAAATTTCAAATATAGCGATTTATGAGATAATTTACTTGTTGAAGTTAATAATTGAATTTTTTTTAAATAATTAAATCTTGGATTTTTATCTGGATAAAATAATTTCAAATCTTTTTTAAATTTTATTTAATAAGAATGAAGATAATAAAACTTTTAAATTGGGTTTAAAAGTGATTAAATCGATTTTGAAAATAACTCGTTTAATTAACATCATCATTAACTCCAAACTTTTTTTAAATTTTTTTAATGGCTTATATTCCCTCCCTCTCCCCTCTAGCCGTACTTCCTACCATACCTTCAACTGTTCACGCCTTGTCCTTCCCCGTACCTCCCGACCTCCTCCCCCCTGACCCAGCCATCTCTCTTCCCCCTGATCCATCCCCATGTCAGCTATCTGCCCCCCCCTCCTTCCCCTCCTGCTTTCGTTTGCCCATCTCTTCCTTCTCTTCAAGTTCATCCTGTCCCCTTGCCATCTGTCCTCTCACAAAATCCCCCTTCTTCTCAGTCTACTCCTTCTGTTCATTGGAGTAGTCTTTTCAAAGATAAACCGCGTAATTCTGGTCACCATACCCCTATTTCAGTGCCTCTGGTTTATGAAGGTGAAGCACTGGTTCCGCCTGAAATGATCATTCAGGCTGGCAATGAGGTTTGGGGTGACTACTTGGTTGGTTTTTTTCTTGACAAACCGCTTTCCTATCTATCTGTTATAGCCCACCTTAAACGCGTTTGGAGATTAAAGGGATCAATTAAAGTTAAATCTGATGGATTTCTGTTCCTATTCAATCTATCTTGTGATGAAGATAGAAGGAGAATAATTGCGTCTGACCCAATTATCATGAGGAATAAATTATTCATAATAAAACAATGGGATTCGAATGTTGGTAACAGCTGTAGTACGATAAGATCTGTGCCTGTGTGGATTAAGCTATCCAATATTCCGCTATATGCATGGTCTCACCTGGGAATTAATTGGCTTGCCTCGAGAATTGGCTCATTCATGTGTATGGATGAGAAAACGGAAAGGTTGGATAGAATTGGTTATGCTAAATTATGGTAGAAATTTCACCAACGGTAGAATCGCTGGATGAATTTGCTGTGAAGCTTCTGGATGGTTCAGTGCAGTTTGTCAAAGTTGAATATTTATGGAAGCCAGATATTTGCGTATGTTGTAATGAGTTTGGGCATAAAACTGAAAAGTGTATGAAAATGAAAAGTCAGAATGAAGAAAAAGCAAGATCACAGGAAGAATTAGGTAAGGCAAGCAGAGCAAAGGAAGTGGAGTGTCAAAAAGTAACAATGGTCGTGAATAAAAGGCAGGAGTAGAGAAAGGTTGAAAATAGAGGAGTTAAAATGAGAACAGAAAAGGAAAAAAATTTGCAAAGTGTTAACATATCTAATGAAGCAGGAAATCTGGTAGAAGAAGTCACAAATACAATGTGGCATGAACCTCATGCTTGTTCTCAGGAAAAAAATAAACTTGCAAAAATAAATTTTGGAAACAGTAGTGAAAGCAACAGATTTAATGTTTTGATTGAGCATGATGAGTCAAACCAATGTAAGGAAAACTGCAGTTAAGAACCAAGCAACGTGATATGTAATATTGTAGAGATAGAGGAGGAAGGAGAATTCATAGGCAAAATGCAATCTACTTGTATGGAAAATAATGAACAAGTGCCAACAATCTTAATAGTGCAAAATGGAGTAAATGGAAAAGAAAATAGTAATCAAAAGGGATCAACTCCATACAGTGGTACAACAATGCACACTGAAAAACTTTCTGTTGTAACTACTAGCATTAGTGGAGGAACCCCACAAGCAGTTAGTGATAACCTGGAAAATAATGAAAAATATGGTAGAACAAATCCTATCTCTCTGCAGGAGGAAACTCAGTTCATAGAATCCCTAGAAAATGAAATATATTGCATGTGCATATCTATGCATAATGAAAATAATGTTCACACAGCTAACTTCTACTCTTTCTCTGGTACTCTGCCTGGTTGGTCCTCCCTGCCAACATCACCTAGAAGCTCTCCAACATTTCCAATTGAAGATTACAAGGGTGAAAAACGTAAAAGCAGTAGAAAATATGACTTAGTTGACAATACAACCAGTAATAGGGGATCTCCTGCAACTAGGAGGATGAAAAATGTTGTACATCAATCCTTGAAGTATACCAATGAAGCAAACCTTTGCAATATGGAATATTAGGGGGGCACATTCCTTAACCAAGCAAGACCAAGTCAAGTATCTCATCAACCAACATAAGTTAGCTCTTTTTGCAATTCTTGAAACAAAACTGAATGAAACTCTTACTAACAAAGCTGCTAGGCACATAAATCCATCCTGGACCCTTAACTGCAACTTGTCTAATGCATCTTATGGTCGAATCATGGTCATTCATGACCCCTTTGTTCTAACTCTTACCACTGTCCTTAGTACCGATCAACTTATGCACTTCCATGCCAAACTCACGGCTTCCTCCAAGTCCTTTTACCTAACTATAATCTATGCTCACAATTCTTCAATCTCTAGGCAAACTCTTCTTGATCTTCTTCCTGGTTTCAGGCAAGACACCCATCCCTGGCTTGTCTTTGGGGATTTTAACTGTTGTCTTTCCCTGCATGATAAGCAAGGAGGCACCCCCCTTCTTCCTAAAGACATTATCCCTCTTAATAAGGCATTTGATGAATCAAGTTTGCTTCACATTCCAACAACTGGTGCAAAATTCACTTGGAATAACAGGAGTCGATCTGGTGTTAGAACCTTTACCACCATCGACCATTCCTTTGCTAACCTCAAAGCCTTAACTTCTTGGCCAACTATGACTTCTTTTATCCCTCTTCCTGTCCTGTCTGACCATTCACCTATCATTTTCTCTTCGGGAAAGAAGTTGTTAAAGGAAAATAAAAGTTTCAAATTTTTTAATACTTGGGTCCTTGAACCTGAGTATACTAGTATTATAAATAAAGCATGGTCTGAATTTTTTTATGGAAACCCTATGTATATTTTTTGCAGTCGTTCAACTAATTATGCTCTAAGAGAATGAGCTAGGAACAAATATGGTGATGGAACATTGTTATCAACTTTGCTGAGAAAGAAGCTCAAGGAAGCCCAAGAACTTATGATGAGCAATCCGAACAATGTTACTACTGCTGATTTGGAAAGAAAACTTTTTGAAGATTTAAATAAAGCTTTACAAACTGAAGGAAATATGAAGAGGCGAAATTGAGGAAAAAATGGGCGGCTGAAGGGGACAAAATACTGCTTACTTCCATGCTGCCATAAAAGTTAAACATGCTAAGGAGAATATCACTACTATTTATGATGAGTATGGAGTGCTTCACACTGACCCTGCTGAAGTGGATAATGCCCTTCTCAATTATTTTTCCAGTTTGTTGGGTAATAGTTCTGGTTTCAACCCTCTTATTGATGATCTATCGCAACTGCAGTTACCTAAAATTCAAGATGAGGAAGCTTCCTCTCTTGCCTTTAGGGTTACTGATAAAGAAATTAAGGATACCCTTTTTTCCATAAACAGACTTTCGAGTGGTGGACCAGATGGTTTTAATGTGCAATTCTTTATTCACGGTTAGGATATCATTGAGAAAGATTTCTACAAAGTTGTTCATATCTTTTCCTCCAGTTTCAAAATGCTTAATGAAGTGAATTCTACTAATCTTGTTCTTATACCTAAAGTCCATCCTCCCTCTTCTGTTACATCATTTAGGCCTATCTCGTGTTTCAATGTAATGTATAAGTGTATATCGAAGATTCTGGACTCTAGACTTGCTGTTGTGCTTAGTAGAATCATTTCCAAGAATCAAACTGCCTTCCTTCCCAAGAGGAATATCCTTGATAACATCCTCTTAACTCATGAATTGCTTAAGGGCTATGGTCGTGTATATGCTACTCAAAATGCCATGCTTAAGTTGGACTTAATGAAGGCTTATGATAGTATTCACTGGACATCCATTGTGAGAATTATGGCACTCATGGGATTTCCAAAAGTTTATGTGGCATGGATCTACAGCTGTATTTCCTCCCCCACATTCTCTGTCAAGTATAATGGATTCTCATCTGGTTTCTTCAAGAGCAAGCAGGGGATTAGGCAAGGTGATCCAATATCTTCATATCTATTTATTCTGGTTATGGAAGTATTTACTTCAATGCTGAACAAGAAATATGTGCAAAAGGATATTTTGTTCCATTCAAAATGCAAGTCCCCCCAAATCACATCCCTACTGTTTGCTGATGACATTATGATTTTTACTAAGCCTGACCAGGGTTCCATTCAACATATCTTAGCAAATCTTCATAATTTCTACCTAATGACTGGTTTGAATTTGAATACAACCAAATCTCATATTCTAACATCAGGAATCTCCAATGATGAAACTCAGAGGTTGATTGATATATCTGGCATGCAAACAATGGAAACTAGCATGAATTATTTGGGCCTTCCTCTTTGCTCATCTATAATAACTACTGCTGATTGCCTGCCTTTGTACTCTAAAATATGTGGCATTATGAACTGTTGGGCTAATAGATTCTTGTCCCAGGCAGGAAGATTAGTGCTGATCAAATCTGTCATTTCATCTATGATGGTGTATTGGTCCAGGGTGTTTATTCTTCCTTATAAACTTGTCAATATTGTCAGTAGTGCTATGTTGAGATATTTCTGGACTGGTCTATTCACACAAGGAAAATCATCCCTTGCTTCTTTGTCAGGATGGAGAAACCAAAAATCAAAGGTGGTCTTGGTATTTTTAACTTGTTAACATGGAATAAGGCTGCCTTCAGTGTTCACTTTAATGCACTGCTTTGTAATGCTGATTCTCTGTGGGTTGCATGGACCAAAACGCATAATCTTGGAAGTAGAAATTTCTGGACTATGTCTGTTCCCTAGAATTCTAGCTGGACATGGAGGAAGATGCTTGGCTTAAGAACTTATTTCTTACCATTTTTAAAATATTCTCTATCACATAACAGTTCAATTAGCTTTTGCAATGAACCATGGATGTCTGAAGGTTTGTTGCTTGGTAGGACCTTTTCCCATCTCCAGATAGAGCAGACAGGAATTAATAGGGATGCTCTAGCAAAGGATTTTTTGTCTGATGGTTTGCTTGTGTTACCTTACACCAGTAACCAAGAAATAAATGCTGTATGGAAAAAGTATCAAACTACCAAGTATCCTACTGCATCTGAAGACTTTTGATGTGCACGTAAATATGCATATTTTACCACCATATTTAATCTATTTAAATTGAATAAATGATCATATTGGGTATTTTAACTTATTTTAACCAAAATTCAAATTATTTGAAATTGTCACATTTTCATCGTCATCCAAGGGCAAAATGGTCATTTTTGTGCATATATCAAATTGAGAAAATTTAATGGAAAATTTTTATATTATTTTGTAGGAATTTAAACTCAATTACAAGTGGTTTCATGAAGGAATATGCATGCACAAAGAAGATACAAAAGAATGAAGATGGAAATAATTCAAAGTGAAGAACATGGAGGACTCCACCTACCCACTACCTTAATGTACAAATTAAAGGCTAATGCACATGCTAAAAGACATTTAAAGCTTCATGTACATTTAAGTGGGGGATTATTGAAGCTAATGATAACTTGGCCACCACACTTCCTCCAAGGGCATTTTGGGTACTCCCCAAAAATATGCATTAGGGTTTCTAACTTGTATAAATACCCCTTATGTTTCATGTAGCCCTCTTCCTCTTAGTTAGTTAGTTTTAGTTTAGAAAATAAATCAAATCTCTCTTTCTTTCCATGGCTACTTAGCCATTTCTTCTCTTATGTAATTCTTTTCTTTTATGCAATGTTAATTATTGTTTCTTTTTAATTACATGTTCATTTCCTTTTATGCAAGTAGTGTAGATTTTCCTTTATGCAATTAGAATAGTTTTCCATTTCACTTTGCTCTCTTTTCCTTTTCTTTTTCTCTCATGTTGCAAGCTACATTTGTTCATATGATAACAAATATGAGAGGCTAAACCCCTTCAATTTAGGGGTAATGAAGCTCTCTAATCATGTAGCTTCAACTTAATTTGATGTTTATGCTCTCTTTTTATGCTTAATGAGAATGATTGAAGTGGTTTAATGATGTTGTTTAGCTTTGAATTTGATATTCTATGTTGTTCATAACAAATAGGCTATGCTTAAACAAACAAAACACAAATTGCATCTTCATCTACATATGATTATGGCAAAGAAGTGATTGTTGAAATTAAAATTTGATGGCTTATATTTCTAATTAATAGTTAATAGGCCATGCTTAAAATAGATTTTGCTTTCAACTTTGTTGTCATATTTTATGAGATTTAAAAGTGTATTAGTGGTTGTGTTATAGTTTGATGGTTTATATTGAGCTAATTAATAGCACAAATATACCATACTTATGATAAGCACATCAACTAATTCACTAATGATAAGAAAAGAGAGATCATAACTTCATTTTGTTGATTTATGTGATCTAGAGAGTGGAAATTGCCTCTAAATTGTCATTTAACTCTCATATTTTTATCTATTTTTCTTTTGCTAGTTTTTGTTAGTTTCTTACCATTTTAGCTAATCACACTTTCAACTTTGGTTAATTTGATTGAATAGAATTTTAAAATCATCAATTCCCTGCGGATCGACCCGTATTCGCCGCGTGCTACATTCGTACACCGTGCGCTTGCGGTATAAATTTTATTATAAATTCGTCCGACGGTTTTCTAAACCGATAGAATTTCCGTCGTCGAACAAGTTTTCGGCGCCGTTGCCGGGGAGTTGCTTTGATTTTGATTTTCTATTCTTCGAATTATTTTTCTTTGATTTTTGTGTGTTTTTATTTTGTGTATTTCATTAAAAAAAAGAGGAGGAGCAATTTTTGTTGTGTGTTTGTTTCTTGCTCTTGTTTGTGTGTTTGCATTTGTGTTTTTATATTTGGCATTTGCAATAAAAAAAGAAAGAGAAAAACATACACAATTTCATAAATTTTATTTTACTTTATTTTATTTTACATCTGCATTTATATTTGGTTACTCTGTTACATTTCATTTCTTGTGACACTGTTACATTTCTCTGCACACAACTTCCTCTCTGTCTCTATAACCCCCATTCATCAACACTTCAACTACTACTCAAAGCAATACATCCTCCTGACCACTTACTTCCCAACTGCCATTCATACTTCACAAACTGTTGCAATTTGCATACAACCATTTCTGCCAAAACCCCTCTACATCCATCAAACAACCACCAAACTCTCCTCTACAATCATCTCTGCACACTGCATCATCTACTGCCTTTCTCTCCTGCCACCACCTATTGACTACTAACAAAAACTGCTCCTCTGATCATACAACAGATCATCACAAAATCCACTCCACTTTCTGTTCAACCCACTACATCAAATACCCCACTTCAATAGCATACCACAACCTTTATTTCAAACCACTAACCATCATCTCTGCCATTCACTTCAAACTGCTACACATATCTCCACCTCACTGCTTACCCTCCTCTACATTCCCATGCACATTTGCAATTATCATATCACCCAAAATTCTGCACTGCTCACTGCCTAACTCACATCACCCTCAACTGCTAACTGCTGCTTCCCCTCAAACTCCCAACTACCATCTTCCCATCAAATAATCGAACTCCATCCCACAATTCCTCCCACTTCATCATTCATCACCAATTACAACCATTGCCTTCATTCTGTCTTCATCAACCTTTATTCTGCCAGCAACCAACCACTGTCTCGACTAACTGCAAATACGAGTCCTCCTTTTTGCAAATACTGCCAAACTTCTACTCGCATCACATCATTTCCTTCATACCACCCATTCATACCAAAACACAGCAGCTCCTCCTACCTGAGTCCTACTAAACACAACTACATCACTGTAATCATCTACAAAATAGTTGCATTACTATTCTACCACCACTTCAACTTCCACCACAAACCCGAAATCGCATCAGCCTCCATAACGACTAGCATCATTTCAATTAGGACCACCATCCCAGATCACCATTGCAGTTGCCTTCAGACTTGCCTCTGTCATCCTCCCATAGCACTTCACCGTGCACTTCCTTCTGTGCACATATCTCAGTACAATATCCTCTCCCTTCAAAAAAAGTTCATATAGCAGTAACGACAGCGAACCAAACTACTTCGCATTCCCAAAAAATCCTCCAACAATCTACGTCTACAGCAACTCTACAAACCACCCCGCAATCGACACAAACTGCTTCGACATACTTTATCGAAATCCTAAACTCCATCTCCTCAAACCAAAACTCATTCGCAACTTCCAATCACCCAAATTCGACTGCATCACCTCTGACAATCCCCAAACCCCCCCATCACACTCTAATTGCTATTTCCCCAATTGCCTCGAATCAGCCGCGGACCACAACCTCATCCCCAAATCGCGTTCGTCTCCATCCCAAACATCACCAAGAACCCCACGCGACTCTCTCCGTAACCTAAATCAACTCGAACCCGCGCCTTTCACTGCTCAAACCCAATCCCTCAATCGCCAATTCTCCGAATCAACTCGAAAACAAGCCACCAACTCCACTGCCCTGAATCACCATCGCCTCTCCCTACTATCGTGATCTTCGAACAACCTCAATCGGCAACCGTTTTACAAGTGCTAATCGTTTTGGAATTTTATTGCATAATTTAGTGAAGAATTTGTGCGCGAGTAGTTGAGGAAGTTTATTTTCTGTGAAGAATTTGTGATTTTGTGAAGAATTATATTGCGAAGGTGTGTTTTCTCTATGTTAATTAGTCTGGTCCGGGCCCGAGTGCCTTGTAAAAAAAGACAAACAAACAAACAAACAAACAAACAAACAAAAAACAACAAAAAGAAAGTTAGTCGGAGTACAATTGATCTATTTTGAGCAGGATTTGTTAGGTATAGTGAATTTCATTTTGAAATTTCAATTGTGAATTAATTTTGTTTACTTTTAAATTGTTTTGTTTTGTTTTAATTTGATTGAAGTTCCATCATTATAAAAAAAATTGTATATATATCCTGTCTTTATTTTCAGGTTTCCAAAGAAGAGTAGAAGAGTTGCATACTTCACTCTGCTGTTAAAAATAAATTGCTGGCTTGCTTATAAAAAAAATTGTTGCTTCAATCTCTAGTTTTATTTGAATTGCATTGTTGATTGCTTGCATTTGCATTTATATATAAAAAAAATTTAAAATCCAAAAAAAAATCCATTCGTAGTTGCATTGTTAATACACGTTTAATTTCTGCTTTGCATTTCATCTTAGAGTTGGATTAATAAAAAAAGTTAGACATCAATAACACTTAATTGTATATTGACAATTTGTCTTCTTTGAACAATTTGCTTTCTTGGTGTCTAGGCTACGGCAGAGTAATAACCATTTATAAATATTACGGTGATTCGTAAATATTATAGTGGTTGTTCCTCTGAAGGTACTTAAACCTTCGGCTGCGTTGCTACGGTGATTCATGGTGCACCGATAAATCTTGTCTGTTACCTGGCTGAGAACTATCTTGTTTATCTAAGACAATTTGTAATTATACAATTTTGGGTTAACTTAGGATAAATCATTTGTAATTAACCATTGCATTCATTTAGTAGCATTAGTTCATGCATATTAAAAAAAATTCAAAAATCCGAAACTAAAAAAAAAATTGTAAATATTCCTTTTATTTTTCTTTAAATTTTTACATCCTTTTCCTTTGAAATTTCAAAAATCCAAAAAATTTAGAAAAAAAAATCCAAAAAAAAATATAAAACTTTTTCTTAAAAAAAAGACATTTTTTTTTTGAAAATCCAAAAATGAAACAAAAATAAATTTTCCATTTTGAAAAATAAATTCTACTTGTAAATATATTTTTTTATAAAAAAAACCAAAAAAAAAATCTTGAACATGTCCAAGTTTCCTTTTTCTTACTTACTTGAATTTAGTTGTGAAAATCAATATAATCCATATGAGTTCACTCCAAATTCGTATGGATATTTTAACAACAACTTTTGTTTAGACAATTCGAATTTTGAACCACAAAATTTCCAAAATAATGGTCAACCCTCAACTCTTGAAAATAGCATTTCGTCGTTACTTGAACTCTCTACGCAACAAAATCAAGAGATAAATGAGTTGTGCAATTCATATTTGTTCTATAACTCGAATCAAAATTTGAATTCACTTCAAAATTCAAATGATTTCGAGTGTAACCTATGCCAATTCAATTTTGAGTTTCAAGATGAATTTCAAAATCAAGACAAAAATGTGAACCAATTTTCAAATAATTTTGGCAGTGGGAATAGTTTCAATAATGATACGGTTGAAAACTTTGGTTATCAACAAATTCAAAATGGAAGTTTTCAAATTAATAATCATGAATTTGATTTTGTTGAAGAAATGGAAAAAGATAACGGGGATTTATTACTTGAAAAATAAAAAAAAAATCATGAAAATCATAATCAAATCTCAACTTGCGAAGAATCAAATAATAATCTACCGTTTATCGAAATTAACAATTCTTGGCCTCAACAAGTCCAAAACGAAAATTTTCAAGTTAATAATTACAAATTTGACTTTGTTGAGCAAATGAATGAAATTTACGATGATCACACGAATTTGTTGGTTAAAACATTGGAAAATTTTCGTGAGAAACAAAATCAAATTTCAACGTGTGACGAGTCAAACAATAATCCATCTTTTACCCAAATCGACGATTTTCAAATAACAACTTTTGAAATTGAAAACGACAATCTTAACGAAGTTGTTGAAAAGACGGTAATTGAGTTGGATTTCAATTCTTTTAGGGTGAGAAATCCGATTTAAATTTCGATCTTCCTTTTTCTGAAAATTTGAATACAACTTTGGATTTTGAAATGGATTTATGCGATGAAGTTGTTGATAATTTAACAAAGGAAGATGAATTTAACGAACACAAGTTTTATGTAATTTACGAAAATGAGTCATTAAATTTTGATGGGGAAGATTTCAATCACCGTTTTGACTTTGAAATCGATAATTTAGAAGAAGTTTTCAATGATAACTTGACTTCAATTTGGTGAAAATAAATGTGAATTTCAATCAATTGTCTTATCCGCCCCAAAAATCATTGAAAACAAAACAACTCATTCAATTTTTAATAAAACAAAATTTGTTTTTCCAAATCAACAATCGACTTCGAAATCTTTTATGGTTTGGTTTTTCGAGCTTAAGCTGTGTCTCATATACTTGGCGAGACAAATGAATCGATCTTTGGAAGACCGTTTCATTTACTTTTTGACGATATACTTTCTGATCTCGTGTAAATACATTTCATTTTCATGTAAATAATAATAAACGTTCCTTTCACTTGGGTTGACTGTGGGGACACAGTCAAAATCAAGTGTGGGGGGAGACTCATCTTCGGTTTTAATTTTTTATGATTTATTTTTTCTTTGCAAAAAAAAACAAAAAAAACAACAACAATTTTATTTAAGCATTTTTGATTTATTTTTAAAGATACACTATAGGATAAATATATGGTTTTGGCTTATTAAATAGAAATTTTTGGAAGTTTATTCGTCTTAACAAAAATAAAAATGAAATTTTACTACAAATAACAATGGTTTAACTAGTATATAGGAAGATTCATATGTGTTAATTATGAAATACATCCTAATTGAAAATCTTTGTTTTAAAAAGTGGTTGATTTAAAGTAAAGGATATAACATTTTTTTTGTCTTCTAAGTTAAATGGTGCTAAGATGATTTTGCAAAACTCTCTCTCTCTTAAAAAAAAAAATAACAACATCCAAGTATTCACTCTCATTTAAAAGTCCTCACGGTTATGCATGGGTGAATTACTTGGCATCTTTGATTATGTGCTTTCATACTCATTTAAAAGTCCTCACGGTTATGCATGTATGGAACACATGTAAAAAAACAGACTTAATAAAAACCACCTATGGTCGATAGGTGTATGCACGAAAGTGTGTGCACTCGTCATGCTCTGTACTCCCCTCACATAAGCCCGAAAGGCAGTGCATGGGTGGTATATCTGGCCTCAGTTTACCTGAGCTAGGTGTGTAATTTTTCTTGCAAATAATGAGAGAGCAAGCAATTGAAATCATAGCACTATTTTACATCTACATCTACATATGATTATGGCAAAGAAGTGATTGTTGAAATTAAAATTTGATGGCTTATATTTCTAATTAATAGTTAATCGGCCATGCTTAAAATAGATTTTGCTTTCAACTTTGTTGTCATATTTTATGAGATTTAAAAGTGTATTAGTGGTTGTGTTATAGTTTGATGGTTTATATTGAGCTAATTAATAGCACAAATATACCATACTTATGATAAGCACATCAACTAATTCACTAATGACAAGAAAAGAGAGATTATAACTTCATTTTGTTGATTTATGTGATATAGAGAGTGGAAATTGCCTCTAAATTATCATTTAACTCTCATATTTTTATCTATTTTTCTTTTGCTAGTTTTTGTTAGTTTCTTACAATTTTAGCTAATCACACTTTCAACTTTGGTTAATTTGATTGAATAGAATTTTAAAATCATCAATTCCCTGCGGATCGACCCGTATTCGCCGCGTGCTACATTCGTACACCGTGCGCTTGTGGTATAAATTTTATTATAAATTCGTCCGACGGTTTTCTAAACCGATAGAATTTCCGTCGTCGAACAACTTTCTTCTTGGGTGTGGTAAGTCTCACTCAATATCTGTAGCATATGATTTGCTTGTTAATGTTACTGAAAGTGATAGTTTAGTTTGGCATAAGATTTTATGGTCTAGAATCTCTCCTGCTAGGGAAAACTTACTGATGTGGAAGGTTATAGTTAATGCCCTTCTGACTAAGAGTAAACTATTGAGTTTTGGTATGTATGTTGACCCTCTCTGTGTGTTTTGCAAGCTACAGAATGAATCTCTTGAGCATTTATTCTTTGAATGCTCTGATTATTAGTTTTGTGGAAAAGAGTGGTTGCAAAAATAAACACAAAACATGTTCATGGGATGTCTACTGTCGAGTGGGATCTGATATGCAAATCTATTAGGTGGAAGAAGCATGATAGAAATATATATTTCTTTTGCCTGAAAAAATACCTGAACTTGGTATGGAATGAAAGAACTCAACGATGCTTTGAGGACAAGAGCAGGATCAGCAAGTTATCACTGTTGGTATGAGGGATAGTCAGTATGATTTCTCCTGTCACATGTCTGATTGATTGCATTTGCTCTTGCTTGTGTGCTTGTTTCTTGTTTGTCTTTCTTCTTGTATTTGTTTTCCTTAGTGTGGGTGTTTGTTTTTACTTTGTTTGCCTTTGTGTGGTTTTTCAGTTTATTGTTCTATTTTATTGGTGATAATGAGCATGTTCATTATCATTTCTCTTTTTTCTTATATCAATAAACTGGTAGGGGACCAGTTAACCCCGCTTGCCTTGCAAAAAAAAATAACCTTCTGGGGCACTATCTCAGATTTCAATGAAATCAGTGTCATTGAGTCCATAATAATAAATTATATTACACCATCAAATTTCATAGCGATCGGACATATCGTTTGATCATGTGTGATCGAAACGCGTTGAAATTAATATCAAAAATTTAGTATAATAATTGGGTTTAAAAAGTTATCTTCTGCGTACGATCAAATTAGGCCTCGGAACTAGTTCCATTGCGTTCAGATTAGGGGGTAACATATAAAACATCAAGCAGAATGTTTCGATTAGGGACTTATATAGCTAAATATTTTGAATTTTAAATAATACATTTTCGTTAATTTAACTATATAGCACTGTCATGTTCTTTCATATCAACCCACACCCTAACTGTTCACATCCGTACCCACCTCCCTTTTTAGAAACACATTCTCCCTCTTCTTCTTTTTCCATTTTTTTAACAGAAGAAAAGATTGTAAACATTCTAGAAAAAAAATTCAAAACAAATCCAAAGAAACTCAAAAAAATATAAAGGTTATATCTTTAAGTTACAGTTGGATAGCCTTCAATTTGTCATAATTTGGTGGACTCGACAACGAGTTTAGAGGCGCAGCAAATTACCACAGTGAAGGTATTTGGGTTTTGGGATCTAGGGCTTGGATTTGTGGCAAATGGAGGAAAAGTTAGAGGAATCGAAGCATTATTTTGTATTTGTGAATGAAAGCAGCACCTCGGGATGAATTTTGGGAGGCCGAGTGGCTTTGGTGGCAATCACGTAGGCTGCTACAATGAAGGGGGCATTAATGTCGCGATTTCATTGGGGCATCAGCCGTTGATTCTCTGGGATGGTTGGAAGGAGGTCGCGGTGAGGAGCACTACGGCAGAGTCGGTTTGTCGAAATATCAAAGGGATCGCCTTATCAATTAGGGGTGCGTGCACGACCTGGACTCTATGTGTATAAGAGGTAGTTTGTGAGGGAGGGAAGAAGAAGAGGGCAGCGTTGTAATTTCTATAAAGTTGTTAAATGTATTAATTGAAAATTTCATCTGATAACTTATAAATTCAAATCTCTCTCGTACGAGGTCCGATTGGAACGAAACATTTTGTGTTGCACTCATGATGACGAAAGCTTTGCAATGGAACTGGTTTGGTCAAATTTGGAGACTGTTGAACTTTGGGCTAAATTCGTCGTCCGATTTTACTTCCAAACCGAAACGCTTCGACGACAACAGAAAATTTCTATGAGTTCAACTCACCTTTTTGGATAATCAAATTCTTTATATAGTTTATAAATATTGACTATTGGATGTTTGGATATTTATTTCTGATCATTATTCATTACTAGATAATATACTGAATTATATTATTAGTTGGATATATTCCCGGCTATTGGAGCGGATGAGACCCTATTACGTTTCCGTGTAAAAGCGGTTGACCCTTTGTATACGAATACCGCTTCGAAGCGGTTGATTTATATTTTATGATTATCTAACATTTGTGATGCAAGGGAAACAGGGGATCCAGATTCCTTGCTATTATTGAATTTTATTATTTCAATAATATTTCCTTTATGTGGGTTATTGAATAATAAATATGACTATGGATGCTGTGGTTATAACATCGTTATATGTTTGCAATTAAAATCCAGTAGTGATTGAAAATCAATATTGATATTGGTTAAGTGTTGGGTGGTATTGGCCTCAAATTTGTATTTTGGAAATACTATAAATTGTCATTTAAGTTAGAATTAGTTTTTGAAACAAGAAATGATTTTTAATCCGAATTTGGGTTTCGAAAATATTTCGTTTTAAGGATTATCTATTTAATAATAAAAAATCTTATTTTAAAGTTAAATAATTATAGTAAATCTTATTTTAAAGTTATTTAATTATAATAATATTGTTTTAAAGTTATTAAATTATATTAATATTACTTTAAGGTTATTTAATTATAGTAGTATTGTTTAATGTTATTGTTTATAGTTAATATTGTTTTTAAAGATTTTATCAAAATGTTAATATTTCGAAAGATTGATTATTTTAAGAATAATGATGGTTTGGAATTAATAGTAAGGATTATTAATAAGGTTTGAAATAAGTTATTATTATTTATAAAAATGGTAAAGATAAATTATTATTGTTTAATTAACCATATTTCAGAATTATTAATTATTGTTTAAAGTTAAAAATTTCCATCAATTTAATGTTTAGTGTTAATTATTATTATAAAATGGTGTTTTGCAGTAAAAGATTTTAAATTGTTTATAAATGTTTCTGAAACCTATGAATGGAGTTGAAAAACCTGGATTTTATAAAGAGCTTTAGTAATGATTTGGAGATGTATGGAAGATTACTTACAAGGTGAAGGGTTTTATAAATGGTTAGATATTGATAGACGAATTTTAGAAATGGGTATATAGATTTATAAAAGGAATTTTATAAATGGTTTTATGGACTTATAAAGGGTTTTATAAATGATTTTTGAAATGTACAAAGGACTTATAAGTGATTGAATTTTTATAAGGGATTATAAATGGTTTCTCAAAGATTTATAAAATGGTTTATAAATGGTTTTGGAGAACTGTAAGAGAATTTATAGACGATATGAGAATCGAATATAAAAGAAAACTTTCTAAATTTTGTGGATATACTTGTGCTATTGGGATAAGTAAATGGATATTTCTAAATATTGAAATATAGGAATATAGGAGTATATCTTTGTAAAGGTGTATATATGCAAGTAATACAAAGTGGGTTTTTTATGCAGATTTATGAAACGAGGATAGTGAGTGCTTTATGCTTAACCAATGTTTGTTTTTCCTATGAAATAAATCTTTGTTTATTTGATAGTTAAATCACCGGCTATCAAATCTTGGCCTAAATATGTAATCCTTCTTAATTTTGGTGGTATGGAAATATTCCCTACTTAACATCGAAGGATTTTAACTATGGAAATATCTAGGGGAAACACAGCGATTATATGGTACGGTTAACATCGGAGGTGCTATACTGTACGTATAAATTCGTTTCATTCTTCTAGGACAAATGATAAGAAGATCCGTTCACTTAAACTATTAGGGGTGACCCTATCTTTTATGTATTGTCAGATTATTTCCAAAAGAATCGGTATTGAGCATTTCAGAAATCGGCGTTAGGTTTTGTGGAGCACCTAGGAAATGGAAGAGTGCACTCGTAAGAGATGACTTGAAACCATGGCCACTTCGAAAACCATATACGGTTCTATGGAGGAGATTCGTGATATTTTGAGATGTTGGAATCATGTGTGATTCCGAGACCTATTGGGGTATGGAAATCCTGGTGCGATTCCAAGATCAAATTGAGATGTGGGAATCTATATGTGATTCCAAGACCCGTTGGGGTATTGGAATCCATGTCGGATTTCATGATCTATTTGGTGGCAGTGCGTAAGCTAGAATTGCAGAGTAGCTTTATTAGCGGGAATGACTAAAACCAGAGATAGGAGGCATGGCCAGTAGGGTTGGAAAACCTATAGGATGTAGTTGGCTCCTCCCAGATGTCACTTATAGTTGTTATGCATGCATGGGATGATGCATCCGGTCTTAGCGAGACCAATTATATTTTTCCTATAGTACATCACTAGGGATGTATGCTATTTTGGAGGGATAGTGCTGATCCTTATGCAGGAGGACTGTTCCTCGAAGTACGAAGGGCACCTTCGGGGAAATCCTACATAATTAGCGAATGCGCCTGATCGATTTTCGATTATATACCTAGTATTGTTGTGATGTACACTCACGAGCATCACAACTACTTGACTATTGTTATTTTCACCCTTAGACATTATCATAACATCAATAGATTTCTATATAAATGTTTTGGTTATCGTAAGGTAAAAACTCGTCCGTGTTTATGTGCGGCGTGGTCTTATAAGATACCTTTTGATTTCAAAGGTTATATATAACTCTAAAATCCATTTGAGTGTGTTTTCTCATGCTGGTTTTTCAAACTGACTCGGGTGTTATTTTATTATAATGCTGGGGTCAAACCGAGCATGTAACATGTTAGATTGGATGCTTGGAGCTTTAGGAGATGAGTTGGAGGCTCCAAGACGTATTCGGTGTGAGAAATGCGGATTACAGATCTTAAGGCTAGGATTAACACTAGAGGGGGTGAATAGTGTAATAAAGAATTACTAAATCTTTTTGAGTTTATGTTAATTTAGACACCGATGTATGCAATATACAGACACAGATATGTCACAGAAACAAGCACAGATGCAGAAAAAAAATAAAAGCAGTAAAGGAAAGAACACATCGGATTTTATACTGGTTCAGAGTTACCCTACATCCAGTCCCGCAACACAAGTACGGATTTCCTTTCAAAAGCAATTATACAATTACACCCTCGGTTTCAAGGCTACGAGGTACACCCTCCAGAATTTCTATCCTCTGGGTAGAGATACTTGATTTCCGGGCCACATGTTTAGCCAATTGATTTACCTAGGCTACAATCACACTTTTTCTCTCTTGATTGATTTCCAAGGCTACAATCACACCTTTTCTCGCTTAATAGATTACAAAGAAGTCTATAACTCTGAATAGCACCGAGAACCTTGTAGAGATAGTGATAGAGAATTAAACTAGAAGTAATCGAGTTTGATTCAATGTTGATTTCGGCAGAGTAATGGTAAGAATATGTATTAAGAAATGTGGAAAAAGAAGAGGAGTGAAAAACCAGAAAATCTGATATAAAATTCGTTGAAACTAACCCCTATTTATAGAAGAACAACAGCCATGTCCATTCATGAAGAATTATGGCGAATAGACACTTCTTTTGAAATTTAAATTTTGAATTCAACTGATACCATGTCGACATGGTTACCCTAGGCATGTCGACATCCCAAAGCAATTTTTAGTGATTTGATTTTCTTTGAAAATAACCTTTATCTTATATTAAAACTATTTTAAACTTTACAAATACTTGACTATAGTTAAAATTCATAAGTAAATATAGAGAATAATATATATATATATATATATATTAACTATAATTTTATATTAAAATCTAAGTATAAAAGTTAAATATATAATTTAAAAAGATAGTTTAAAATCAGAAGTAATTTGACTTTGAAATTAAAGATAATTTTGAGGCTAAAATTATTTAAAATCAGGATAGAGAGTTTTGATGTTTTTAAAAGGAAAGTTTTGAAATCATTTTGAAAACAAGATAATTTTGTAAAATCATTTGAATTAAAATTAGTGGATACAAAACAATGTTCCACTAGATTTTCGTAGGTTCTATCCTACTTAGGGTTCCATCCCTTTAACAGGCTCGAAGTGGATTCCATTCCACGAATAAATTGGATTTTAAGATGCCAGTGCTTTTCTATGAGTTTTAACAAAAATTCCTAATAAAAATACTTATGTTTGAAATCTTGAACTCTTGATACTCATGAGTCTTCTATCTCGATATCTTGAATCTGTATACTGTACAGTCTTCATACTTGGTACCTGCATGGTTAAATCCTGCATATACATATATATCTAAACATATAATGTCAGTATATATATTTTATAATATCTTCTAAGGTTGTTGTCATCAAAACCATCATTTCACGGACTAACAATCTCCCCCTTTTTGATGATGACAACCTTTATTTATAAAATATTATTTCTATCCTAATAAATCCCCCTAAAACTCATAACTCCCCCTTAATTTATGCCTAACTACCCTATTTTATATTTCTTCCCCTTTGTCATCAACAAAAACTCACTCCCCCTCATTCTTGGACTTCAGTACCTGCATTGATAAACTGTACGGTGGAATATATAATATATAGATTAAGAAATAATTATACTTATGAACATGATAACCAATCAAAGACTATATACATTTCAATGTATACATATATATATGTTTTATACAACAAACTTCAAACAAATATCAAGAAATCAATTCACACAAAGTATCAATCCAAACCAAATCAATTCAAAGAAATATCAAACAAGGTAATGAAATCAAACGTTACGAGGAACTTCCATCCATCCTTCTTCTCCAAATATAGGGTCTGCTTTAATTGCATCCCAATTTTCATTGTCGTTGGTGAGAGAGACAGGAGGATGTGCTTCGTTATCATCCTTGTGCTGAGAGGATATCATCCATCGTATCGTATCGAAGTGCCTTTCTTGTTCCTTGGTCATCTGTATTTGACTCAATTCTAAGTGACGCTGGTTACGTAGAATAAACGAGAGAATATTCTTGAACGAATTAAGGGTTTCTTCAAGATTTTCGGATAGATTGTGAATGGGATTAGCCATAGTTGAATTTGTGAAAGAAATAAAGGATATGGATGATAAGAAATAAATTTCAGTGAAGAATTCTGGAAGAAAAAGGTATTTATAGGTGTAGAAATTCGTTTGAAATGAATAGACATTTGGTAGTTATTCAAATTTCAAATTCAAAATCAATTGTCATTTCTGACCAGTACATGTCGACATGGTCATATAGGGGATGTCGACATGAGTTAGTGAAAACTTATGACTAATTTTATTTTGTGAATAATTATGTGTGTGTGTATATATATATATATATATATATTTATATAATATACTAACATTTATTCTGGAGATAAGATAAGGTAGATAACAGAAAGGAAATTTCATTTCATTGCATACTACAATAATACAATGATTAAGCACACAACAAACTACATGAATATTTGAAATAAAGAAAACTAAAACAAATACAACACGATACGAGAAGATAAAACTAGTTAGAGGATGAAGATGATGAAGATGGTCCAAGTTTCTTGCTGACTTTTGAAATGAACTTGTTCATCTTCGAAGAAATATTATCCAATTTTTTACTAACGGATCGTTTAAGAATCCTTCGATTATCAACAATAGTCTTTTGGTTTTTGAGAAGGGTTTTGGTGGACGGATTTGGAGGATAGTCAATACTTTCCAAAGAGGTTTCACCTTCTTCTTCTTCAATTTCCATTTCATCCCCTTCTTCTTCTTCAATTTCCATTTCATCCCCTTCTTCTTCTTCTTCCATTTCCTCATGAGCCAAACGCTCTTCCTTTTCGGTAAGGGTCTCATAAGGTTGAAAAACAAATTGAATTTTCATAAGCGAAATGTTGGAATGATTGAAAACCTTTTTAGAAACAAATTCTTCGCCTTTGAAATCCACTCCAAAATAGTTAAAAATTCAAGTGAAATAAAATCTATGATATAAAGTATTCTCACCCATTTCAAGATTTTTGGGACGAAGTTCATCCAAAATAACTTGCTCCCAATTTATGTCATAATTTCCAAAAATAGAAAACGGTGCTTTGCAAACTTTTGAAGTAGAATTGTTAAAATTCCCCGCTCTTGGGGTCAAAGTATGTTGCAAAGGAAGATTGACAATTCTTGCTTTTGGTCAAAAATTTCTATTTTTAAATTCAAAATCATCATCTCTTTCGAAAATGTGATGAAATGTCTCACGATCACGTTCATCGATTTTAAAGTTAGAAAGATTCATTCCCGAATTCTTAAAATTAAGAATAATACCCAAAAGATCACAATTCAAAACAATTCTAATGCCTTTGACAGTACTCCAAATTTCATTCTCATTACCATCATAAAATCCGCGATTTAAATTCGCATAGAAAATTTTGACAAGATTAGGATAGCAAACAAAATCATTTTGAGAAGCATCAATAAGACTAAGAACTTCATTATTTGCAAAAAGAGAATCAATTTCATAAGAAGAAAATCTTGAAAAATAGCAAATTTTCCGGGATGGACTTTGGCATAGTTAGCATAATTGATGCATGCTTTTATTGCCTCCGGATCATTGAATAATTGCTCTTTGATTTTTCTGGAAATTCTCATGGTGGATGGGTTGCTTGAAGAAGATCATTAAAGTTATGAAGAGAGAGTTTGAATTTGAAAATGAGAGTGAAAAGATATGATAAAAGATAGTGAATAAATACATTCTCAAAGGACATATTCTCTGGTCAAAAGGTAGCTGTTCAGAGAATTGAATGAAGTGAAAAGGTGGAGGGAAATTCAAATATTTGAATTCAAATTTTGAAATTCAAATTCAGGTACCCATGTCGACATCATGGTAGGGACCATGTCGACATGTGCCTTTGAATTTTCATGAATTGATTTTTCCTAAGTTCTCTAATATATATATATATATATATATATATATATATATATATTATATATTATTTTTAATACCTATATGTATCTGAAATATTATTAAACTTCAAGTATATTTCAGAAAATATTATTATACTATTAAAAAATAATAATAAAATAATGAAATAATAATAAAAAATAGAAAATAAATTTTAAAATTCAAACAACACACCAATTCAAAATCACTCAATCAAACAATCAAGCAACTAATTCTTAGCAAGCAATTTCAACCAATTGTATTGTAAACGTGTACCTTTTTCTGAGTCCGTTTCTTTGAATTCGTCGGAGTCATGAACAGCTGTGAAACTCAAATTCGAATTATCTGTCTTCTGATCATCATCACTTGAGGATGAGTTTGAGTCATCTAGAGTAGCAGTAAATGCGCACTTCCGTTTCTTTGCTGGATCATTGTTCATATGAGAATTTTGCCTATCTAGATACGGACAGTCTCTTTTGAAATGGCCTGGTTTATCACAGTTGTAACATTTGTCATTATTTGGCACTACATTCTGATTTCCAGAATTCTTATAGTTGTTTCTCTTGAGATTATTCATCTTTCTGTATTTCAAGAATTTCCTAAAATTTATGGTCATAAAGGCTATCTCTTCATCATTATCGATGTTTGAGTCTGATCCATCGATCAATGCATTGAATGCCATTGATTTATTTTCATATGCTATACTTTCTCTTCTCCCGATCATTTGAACTTCATATGACATTAGATTTCCAATTAATTGTTCTATCTTTAAAGTACTGATGTCATTTGCCTCTTCGATCGCAAGTGTCTTTTGATCCTATTATATAGTTAGAGAATTTAAAATCTTTCTGACTTGATCTTCTTCAGAAAATTCCTTTCCCAAAGATATTAGAGAATGCACAATATCCTGAAATCTACTATACATATCTGAAATAGACTCATTAGGATTCATTTTAAATAATTGAAACTGATTTGTGAGCATGGAAATTTTGGTCTGTTTAACTTTGCTTGTTCCTTCGTGAGTAACTTGCAAAGTTTTTCGGATTTCATATGCAGACTTACAAACTGACACTCTATTGAATTCATTTCTATATAGTGTACAAAACAGAATATTCATAGCCTTAGAATTATTTTGTGCAACAGTCTTTTTCTCAGCAGTCCACTGTGTAAAATTAGTTGTGGGTTCAGAATATTCAGTTTGTGTGATATTCCAAGTGTCTAATCCTATAGATTGTGAATATATTTTCATCCTATATGCCAAATATGCATAGCTACTGCCATTAAAAAGTGGTGGTTTGACAGTAGACTGACCCTCTACAAATGAACTAGTGACAGGGATACTAGTGTTAGTAACAGTACAAGTGTTGGTAGCCATTTTGAAAACTTTTCAAAAATCAGATTATGAAACTTTGAAAACCTTGCTCTGATACCAATTGCGAGAAATGCGGATTACGGATCTTAAGGCTAGGATTAACACTAGAGGGAGGGTGAATAGTGTTAATAAAGAATTACTAAATCCTTTTGAGTTTATGTTAATTTAGACACCGATGTATGCAATATACAGACACGGATATGATCACAGAAATAAGCACAGATGCAGAAATAAAATAAAAGCAGTAAAGGAAAGAACACACCGGATTTTATACTGGTTCGGAGTTACCCTACATCTAGTCCCGCAATACAAGTATGGATTTCCCTTCAAAAGCAACTGTACAATTACACCCTTGGTTTCAAGGCTTCGAGGTACACCCTCCATAATTTCTATCCTCTGGGTAGAGATACTTGATTTCCGGGCCACAAGTTTACCCAATTGATTTACCAAGGCTACAATCACGCCTTTTCTCTCTTGATTGATTTCCAAGGCTATAATCACACCTTTTCTCGCTTAATAGATTACAAAGAAGTCTATAACTATGAATAGCACTGAGAACCTTGTAGAGATAGTGATAGAGAATCAAACTAGAAGTAATCGAGTTTGATTCAATGTTGATTACGGCAGAGTAATGGTAAGAATATGTATTAAGAATGTGGAAGAAGAAGAGAAGTGAAAAACCAGAAAATCTGATATAAAATTCGTTGAAACTAACCCCTATTTATAGAAGAACAACAACCATGTCCATTCATGAAGAGTTAAGGCGAATAGACACTTCTTTTGAAATTTAAATTTTGAATTCAACTGACACCATGTCGACATGGTTACCCTAGGCATGTCGACATCCCAAAGCAATTTTCGATGATTTGATTTTCTTTGAAAATAACCTTTATCTTATATTAAAACTATTCTAAACTTTACAAATATACTTGACTATAGTTGAAATTCATAAGTAAATATAGAGAATAATATATATAGATTTTAACTATAATTTTATATTTAAATCTAAGTATAAAAGTTAAATATATAATTTAAAAAGATAGTTTAAAATCAGGAGTAATTTGACTTTGAAATTAAAGATAATTTTGAGGCTAAAATTATTTAAAATCAGGATAGAGAGTTTTGATGTTTTTAAAAGGAAAGTTTTGAAATCATTTTGAAAACAAGATAATTTTGTAAAATCATTTGAATTAAAATTATTGCATACAAAACAATGTTCCACTATATTTTCGTAGGTTCCATCCTACTTAGGGTTCCATCCCTTTAACAGGCTCGAAGTGGATTTCATTCCACGAATAAATTGGATTTTAATACGCCAGTGCTTTTCTACGAGTTTTAACAAAAATTCCTAATAAAAATACTTATGCTTGAAATATTGAACTCTTGATAATCTTGATACTCATGAGTCTTCTATCTCGATATCTTGAATCTCTATAATGTACAGTCTTCATTCTTGGTACCTGCATGGTTAAATCCTGCATATACATATATATCTAAACTTATAATGTCAGTATTTATAATTTATAATCTATTCTAAGGTTGTTGTCATCAAAACCATCATTTCACGGACTAACATTCAGATGGTTATTTTCCACTGTATCCATTATTGTATTTGTCAGCAATTGTGAGGACACACTGTTATAACTATCCAGGCTGAACTATGTTAGTACCCTCTAATTGATGTTTGTGTGTGTGTGTGTGTGTTATAGTTTTGCTTTTGTGTAAAGACTTGTGATATATTATAGATTATTCATTCCGCTGTGAGATTCTGTGTTGTTTATTTTTCTTCTTGTCTCCTTTCTTCTTCATTTTTCCCTAACAATCGGGTTTTTCGACATTTGATTGCTCGCTATGTGATTTAGTGAATGTATTAGTGTCGATTTTGGAGGGTCGAAAATCTGATTCATTACAGTTTTATAATAAAATTTCCATTTTCAAAACCTTTAATTTAATTTTGAAAAGAAAGATAATATTTTTCAAAGAGATTTATATTATAAAATTTTATTCCCTTCTAAAATCTTTATTTAAAGCCCTCTTATGTAATTCCAAGAAAAGCTATATTTTAAGCATTTATTCAATTTCAAATTCCCTTACATTCCTTTCAAAAATAATTCATAAACTCCGAAATTTTTCTTAATAGTTTCAAAATGATAATTCCAAAGATTTTTTTATAATTTATAATTTCTTTAAACAACAAATCTAAAAAAGCTCATTTTTCCCTCAAGGATCTTCAATTTCAAAATACTATCCAAAGCCATGACTTAAAATTAAAAAAATATATTTTAAAACTCTTATTCACTTTCGATTTTTCTTTTCAAAATATTACTATCGAGAAATGGTTAATCAACCCACGGTTCTCTTTTATAATAATCCTTCAAATATATATCATTAAAATATCGATTTGCTAAATTCATTTATATAAAATAAATTCATTTATATAAAATAACAAAATTTCATGTTCTATAATAATTCACTTCAAATACTTCTAAACGCATATATTCAAACAATTTGAAAAAGCAAATTCTCGTTTTTTTAAAAATAATTAAATACTGAGTGTATATTACTACCAAAATCATTTTGACAAAATACACTTTGTAAATCTTTTTTAAAATAATTTCCATGCAATAAACAAACCACATTTATCCTACTATTATTCCAAATTATTTTCTTTTTACTAAACTTCTCAATAATCCATCATATAAATTTTAGATACCCTTTTATAAAAATCCTTAAAATATTTTATAATCGTGTATATATGTATACACACACACACATTTTCAAAAGTATAATGGCATAAACAAATCCTAGATATCATCATTTAATATTTATTCGCATACTTCTTAGGAATTATATCAATTTTATATATAAATCATTCTAAAGTTCATCAAAATAATATATTTCTTTCAAATCTTCACCTTTTAAGTCTTTTACCTCTTTCTGATCAATTTCAAGCATTGTGCTTCGACCGATCATAATCTCTATATTTTCCAAATTGAAGTTCTGTGTGACATTGTCCTCCAGGGTTGTCTGTTTTACAACTTCTTTATTCAGAACATTAACTTTCTTGGTCTTCACTATTTTTCTGAAACAAAACTTCATTTTGTTAGCTTTAAGAGTAAGGAAATGATGACTTGGAGGTTTGAGCCCTCATTCTACCACTAAAATGTTAGATCAATTTTACACTCGAAATGTTGCATAAGATAGTATTATTTGAAATGGACCCAATATTTCCCTTGAGATTAAATATAGTCATGAAGTTTTTCGAAAGTTGGACTCATATGTCCAAGAGTAAAATAGGCACTTAAATGTGCAATAATCCATTGCTTAATGGGCGAAATAGAAATTCACTTATTTCACAATCCTTTTTCCATATGCCAATGGGCATAATAGTCATAATGCAAGAAAAACGTTAATTTAGGTAAGGGTTTAAGTGGCGTTGCTTGAGTTATCAATATGCAAGTTCAGATTCAAGTCCAAAAGAATGAAATATGTACGTCCATAGTCCAAGTCAAGTGCAAGAAGTCATATGCATGACATAAGTTCAATAATCGGTCAAATATCTTTGTTCAGTTGTAGTGTGCTATTTAACGTTCACTTTTCAAGTTCTAATGTGCAAAAAGTCAAAGACGTACAATCGGCTCTAAAATCCCCAATTTGATTTAGAATTGCAACTTTGAAAATGTAAGAAACAATGAAAGAAGGATTCACCCCTTTTCTAGTAGAGATGGATGCTATTTGTAGTGATGTCAACCACGCAAGATGCTTGACATGTGTTTTGAGTTTGGATCGGAGGGTTCCGTTAACCCTATCTTGATTACACTTCGATAGCACGTTTGTAGTGGCTCATCATCGTGTGTAGAGGTTCGGTAACTCACATAATAGTCGATATTCGACACCATGTACTATAGTAATTTCTTAATAACTTTAATGAAGAAAATATGTACAATTGGCAATACTCGACATTTTTAATCATTCGACATCCATTGTTGCCTGCAAAATTCAGGTTTCTTTGCTAGTATTGAAGCTTATCACTCTTGTAGAAGTTTAATATCATTTATTACTTAAAGATGCTTTATAACTGCTAGGCTCGGTATTTAAGACACATTTTCAATAAAGATCGGACATCTTTCCCTTATGATTATATGATCGATATCCCTTAGCTATGCGAAATCTTTTCTTTATTTTTTATTTTATGGCACCTTGCCTTATAGTGGTTCAATATATTTTTGGTTTTTAGAAACTCGATACCTTCTAACTATTAGGCGTTCGATACCTTGTTGATGCCCGATATCTCCTCTTACTTATGGTCGTTTGATAATACTCTATATTGTTGTGGTTCGATACCTCTTAGAGAGTCGGTATCTCTTTTTCTTCTTGTTTAGTGTTCGACATCGCAACTATCCTTTCACCACTCTTTGTTTTAGACGCTCGACAACTCTTATAACAACCAAGGCTCGATATCCCCTTTGTTTAATAACTTCTATGGTTGAAGAGGTTTTACATCCTTTTCTTTATTTGTAGAGGTACGACAACCCTTTGTACTTCTGTATCTTTAGTCATTCTCTATTTAAATTTAATTCCTAAATAAGGGCTCAAGAACTATTTCCTTGTTAGATGCTCGATACCCATTACTTCTATATCTTCTCATGCTTTCTTTTACCTTAATTCCTTAAGTACATTTGACAGTTAGAAAATATATGGGTAATAATAATCTTCAATCTCTTTATGTTAGTTACACCTCTAATGATGATTTAGGCTAAGATTAGTAAGAAAAATGTAAGCTTTTAAATGGAATTAGGGTTAATGAAGATTTAGAACTGATTTGGGGAAGATGTAATGACTTAGAATGATCCCATTAGTCCCCTTAGGCTTCATTCCCGAAATAGGTTAATGGACCTAATTTTGGGTTAGTCTAATTACCCCATAATGCAGGTCAACAGCAGCTAAAACTTAGAACTACAATAACTTTCAAATAGTAAGTATGTTTTTTATTATGACCACTCTACAGAATGAAAAACCATCATCCTGAAGCAATGGAAGTGGTTTGAGACAATATTTTGCTTCTGTCACTAGTTATAGTCCATATAAGATTTCGGGTCAAAATGGTCACATAGAAATTCAAAAAAAATCATAGGTTTGGAAAATATCCATAGGAGTAATTTGCTAAAATTTAAGAGTCATATGATCTCATACGAATAAAACAAAAATATTTTACGGTCCTTCAATACAGGTAGTTACAACACTCCTAAACCATTCCAACAAGCACTGCAGAGTAAAGAC
Organism: Allium cepa; assembly: GCA_030765085.1. NCBI lineage: Eukaryota > Viridiplantae > Streptophyta > Magnoliopsida > Asparagales > Amaryllidaceae > Allium > Allium cepa. The sequence continues at coordinate 26,252,967 of CM060936.1, read as the reverse complement.
TCTACCCTTTAGCTTGGAGCTACGAAAAATGAAATGGATTTCATGTATGAAGACAAGTATGGACATTGATCGATATACCGTAAGGGATAAATCCCATCGGCTGCAAATTGATTTTTAAGTAAAAGCTAAATGTGGATGGACAAGTGGGGACTTACAAGGCAAGGCTAGTTGCGAAAGAATTTCATCAAATTCAAGGTGTCGACCATGTCGAAACTTTTTTTCCCATAGCAATGCTTAAGTCCATTTAGATAATGCTAGCTATTGATGCATTCTACGACTATGGAATATAGCAAATAGACGTAAGATTGACATTTCCAAATGATGATTTAGAAGTGACCATATGTATGTCGCAGTATAAGGGGTTTCGAGGTCAGTAGAAGTGATTACAATGCTTGCAAGTTAGTAAAGTCTATTTATAGACTTATACAAGCTTCAAGAAGTTGAAATAAGTGTTTTGATAAAATAAAAGCATGTTAGTTATTAACAGAACATGAGGCAGCATGCACATATCGAAAGGACTAAGGAAGTGCTATCTTGCTCTTAGTTTTATACATTGAAGATTAATTGTTGATTGGCAATAACGTTTTTTTATTACAATCACTGAAAGTTAACTCTCCAAGAACTTCTCCATGAAAGATTTGGGAAAAGAAGCCTGCATACCAGGTATAAAGATTTATAGAGATAGATTTAAGAGACCATTGAGACTGTTCCAACCCCTGTATATAGATACAATACTGAAATGGTTCAGTATGAAGAATTCAAAGCGTAGAAATGTTACAACGCAATCTGGAATATTCATTTTAAGGAGGAGCTTCTCAAACTGATGAGGAGAAAGATCTTATAAAGAGGATTTCGTATGACTTGACAATCGATTCCATCATGTAAACTATGCTATATACTAGACCGGATGTGTCATACGCATCATGATGTGGATGCGTAAGCCGATACTAGTCTAATCTTGGAGAAAAGCATTCGACTACTGTAAAATGTATACTAAAGTATTTATTAAATACTAGGAACTTATTCTTAATATATGGGAATTGATACCTCCTTATAAAGGGGTATGCAGATTTCAGCTTTCAGATCAATATCGACAATATTAGGTTAGTGTAAGGTTATGTCATTACTTTCAATGATGGGGTCAACAGTTGGAAAAATTACAAATAGGAAACGACAGTTAATTCTCCAAATAGGAAGGTAGATGGAAATTTTGGATCATATTTTAGTGTTAATTCACTGTATTTATTACCATTTTAATGTTATGAAATTATCATGTTTAATTCAACTTTTCTCACAATTCTTGTTTTTCTTCTCCAAATGCATCAATATTTAATAATAGTTGCTAAACCTTTAATGACACTTTTTTTTGTAAACGTAAACTTTCCAAAATAACATTTAAATTCAAATTATATCTTAATATATCTGAATATACTCCCAACTTAATTAAGAGTCAAATTTTTGTATTATATTACTTGGCCAATCACTCTTATCCTTTAACAAAAATATCGATGGTTGGATTCTTGATATTTGTACCTCCTGTCACTCATTTGGCCACCTGGCTAACGCCTGCTTGCATGCTGTAGCCTCCGCGGCTGCTCCGAAGATCCCTTTGCCTCGCCCCCCACAGGATTTGGATTCCCATGGTTTCTTCCTCTTCCTCGCAGATTGCCCATCCTCTTGCTGTTCCATTTTCCGACCTGAGTCCTCCTGCATTGCCTGTTGCTAAGTCTGCCTCTTCTTCTGATTTTGTGGTCCCTTGTGATGCCTTTGCTATTCCTTTAGCTGCTCCTGATCCTGCTTCGCCGCTTTTGCCTGTTGTTTGGGATAAGTCCGAGAGGTGTTGGGTTGATCTCAAATTTGATATGAGATTTAATCCCGTGGATGATTCCTTTTTTAGATTTGTTTCTGATGATCGTTTGGACCTTAGATGCCTTCATTACATACCGTCTGGTGATTCCTTAGTTCTCGGTTTGGACGGTCTGTATGCGAGTTCGAATTCTGTCATGCTAGCTGATTCTTCCCGGGATCGTTCTTTTATATACTCTTCTGATGCTGTGGGTTATGATCCTTGTCTTGATATCCTTTTCCGCCCCTTTGCTGGTCTTTGTGGGAATGTTCCTTTGGTATCTACGCAGGTGTCGCGGACAATGGTGATTCTTCCTCTTCGGAGGAGTCCTAGTCTTTGTGATATTTATAGTTACTGTGGCATGGCTGTCACATACATGTGCTGTACTTTCTTTTTTTTAGTAGTTAAGGTGTTGTATCTTACTCCTGTACTTCAAGTTTTATTACGTTCGTAATAAAAAGTGGACGGTCCACTATAAAACCGGCCGGCCTTGCCAAAAAAAATTGCTTATACCTTAATTTGTCTACTAAAACAGAATCAACCAATTATATCTTAATTAAATTTTGAATTAAACTGCTCTTGTCTTAATTAAAATGCAGATTTATGTATATTAAAACCATGTCAATCAGTTTTATACCTACAATCGTTCATGTCTTATTTATAATGCAAAATGTTTTTAAGTTAAAATAATAATTTTCATATAATATAACGGACTCAATCAATTATATCTTAATCAAATTTTAAAATTATATCTTAATATCATGCATTATAAAAAGTTTCATGCTTAAATCGTGTGCCATAATGCTCATAGTCATAATTGTCCAATCTTTTCTCCAAAATCCAAATAGCTTTATCCTTATAAATGATGGATTTAAAATTTCACTTTCAAATTGTTGGAACACATGGGCAGGAAAAATAAAGAGAAAGTTGTGAATGAGCTCACTGTCTTGAAAGCGAAATCCAATACGACTATGGTGCAATCAATAACGCTCGTTCGCTCTACAAAATTAATGCAACAACCCTTCTTACTAATGCACTCAAGCTTGAAAGATTTAAATATTCGTAGAAGTCATTGTCCAGGAATTGTAAGTGTATTTAAAAGAACGATTTCATTTAAAAGGAAAGGGTGGAGAGAAAGAGAAGAGAGTGAGATTGTTTATAGTTACTTTTGTTTTTCTTTCTCAAAGGAAAGAGATTAAAAATGAAGGTAGATATTTTATATTTTCTTATTGAACAAATCAATCATACAAATAAAGATTCCATAGTTAGAAACCGATTCTTATTTACGAAGAAGACAAATGGTCCGGCCTATAAAAACATCCAACAAGATTTATAAGTTGCACGCTGATGTCCATAAGCTCAATAAGATTCTCCTTTTGTTTGGAAAATCCTCTTTCAGTGGCATAAGAACAAGTGAATGCCTATCAAAATTTGAGAATTAGATCCCTTAAATATTTGATCTTGTTACTAACAAGATACAAAGTATCTACTATCATATTATTGTTGAGTTGCATTTCAAGCTCACAGAGGCCTCCCTTGGTTTTTTCAGGTCAACGATCGCGTTTTATTTTTTCTCTTTCCCTGCGATATCTCCGCTTTCCCCTCCATATGTCAGCTTCGAAAAAAAAACTAGGATTTTGTAATGGCCTCTCGTTGAATCCGAATCTCCTCCTGTGAGTTTGATTTCCTTATCATACAAGCCCCTCTACTTTCTTACAACCTCAACCGTCACCTTCTTTTAGTTCTTCTTTTCGTATGCAGTTCTTCCTTATCCATTCTTCGTTTCCCATATAAACGCTAAATATTCACGTCCATAACTTGACCCTTTTACCCACCGTCAACGTTGACCTATCTTCCTACCACCATCGCTAACAATCTCGAATCTGAATCTCCAGCCAATCGATTAACAACTACCTTCGCCTTGCCCTACCTTTGCAGCCAACTCTCGAAATCGCTTTCCATAATCCCTATCCATATTCCTCTGCAAACACCCAAACTTCTAACCGTGCCTTGCCCCATCAATTCGCCTTCGATTTACGCTATTTCTTCCCCTTACATGTTATGACCCGGAATTTTGAGAAATATCAATTTAATAATCTTTGTTAATAATTAAATTGATTTGATAATTTTATATCACAAATTGACAAGTTAAAATTCTTTTAAAGGCTAATAATAATAATTTGATAATATATATTAACATTTTTTCTTAACAACATAAAATTGGAAAGTTTAATTCTTTTGGAAACTAATAATATTTTAATTTGGAAATATTTATTTTAGCAATTTAAAATTGATAAGATTTATTTTTCATAAGCTAATCAAAATATCTTCTATTTATAATGTATATATATAGGAAGTCTTAATGTAATAAAAGCTATATATTCAAATTGTAATATATATCAATATATATATATATATATATTATGGTTCGGATTTATGTTTCAAAATTTAATATAGTAATTATCAAAACTAACGATTAAAAATGTTTTCCATTAAAAATGTATATATATTAGAAATGGAAAAATTATTGTTTTGAACTTAATTAGGTGTTTCCAAACTTTATAATATATAATTTGTAATTTGAAAATTTTAATTTGACTTAATAATTTCAAAAGTGATATTTGAGATTTAAATTTTAACAACAAGAATAATTTCTCATTGATTATAAATATTTATATTTTAAACTTGAGTTTTAAATAAGATTTAAATTAAAAGTTCATTTGTTTTTAATATTCTTTCATTTTAAAATTTTAATATAAGATAAATTTAGTTTAGAAATTTTATATATAGAGTTAAAATAAAATCCTCAAGCTTATAAATATATGATTCATTTAATTTGATCAAAGTATAAGTTATTTATAAATAAATGTTTACATAAATTCATATGTATATTTACTAAAATCTAAAGCATAAATTATAAAAAGATAAGTACACATTATAATCATGTAAATATTACATAATTACATACATAGCTTAAATAAATTATAAAAAACAAAAGTAACACTTGTAAATCAATAATTAAGCATTGAAATACATTACATACATATACATATTACATAGTTATACATACAAGGCTTAAATAAGTTAAAAAAAAAATAAAAAAAAATAAGTAGTAACAATTGTAAGTGTATTAAGCTTATTAAAGACAATTGTAAGTCAATGTGCATATGTGTAAGCAAATTAGAACAATAAGAGGACAAATGACATTTTTCGTCTTTGATAATTAAATTTAAAAAATTTAAAAATATGAAGAAGGAAATTTGTTTTTACTTTCAGATCAAACCCTTTTTCTTCATTTTCGATTAAAACTAAATAGATCAAAAGACATAAAATCTGGAAAATAAATATGAAAATAAGAAGACAGAAATAAATCAGGAATCAAAGATCAAAGAGGATAAGCTGGAAATTCAAATCAAAGGCAGGGGAAATTACAACATAAATCTTCAGATTTTCAAATGCAATCAGGATTAATCAACAAGCAAAACTGGAAATCAACAACAGCAAGATTGTATTCAACATGCAGAAGAAAATTCAAGAGCCTGGAAAACAAACTTATGTTCTCTGTCTTCTGCTTTAATCTGTGAGTAAATGAATTTTAAAAGCAGTTTTAAATCTTGGATTTCATCTTGTTCTTGTGAATGAATATCATGATGTTATCTGAAATACTTGAATTAAATTGGATGCATGTTTGAATTAAGAATATTTGATGCCTGTATAGTTAAAATAGTCACCGTGTGCTTATAACATGTTTCAATTTCATAATAAATTCAATAACTCAATGTTGAATTCGAATTGGCCTATGATTTGTAAATAAAAGTGGTTTGAAATCATGTGAAATTTCATCTAAAAATAATTATAAGTTTTTAAAATAAAACATTTGTTTAGAAATTTTAAATTTACAGTAAAAGTAAAATTTGGGTCAAAAATTTATGAATTAAAATTTAAGTTTTGATTTCATAATTGAATTCAATACAGGAAATCATGATTTTTAAAGTATGTAACATGATTTTTAGATTGGAATTTGCCGTGCAATTTTATGATGAGTGTTCGAGCTTCATCGACCAATTTACGGCGATCGACGGCAAATTCAACGTCGTGGTTGAGTTTGGAGGTAGAGGGGTGACGAAGATCATGGGAAAAATGCTTTGGAGATTTATTGATGTTTGAGATGGCCGAGAATCGATGGGTTAGGGTTTAACTCCCTGTGGATGTCGTCAAAGTTCAATTGGAATTCGCGGCAACGAGAAGCAACCAGAGTTGATCGCATGACATTCTGGAGGTGCTGGAGGTCGTGACGTAGCTACGGGGAGGATGGCGTGGTGTCTCGAGTCATGGATCGTTGACGGCGATCAATTTTCTGATTGTTTGTGGTTCAGGTAGTTTGGGTTTAGGGGTCGATTTTGATGCTCGATCGAATCGTGATTTCTGGGTGTCGCGAGTGGTTTCCGTGGTCGAGAGTGATGTGTCGGAGGCGGGAGCGAAGTTCATCGACGCTCTGCGTCGTGGTGCACGTGGATGTGCACGGTTTCGTGCATCAGAAGTTTGGTTTTGGGAAGGGTCGAGTGGCTCGGGTTTTTGTCGAATATGCTCGAGTTTTGCATCAGGTTTCAAGGGAGTGTGCTCGGGTTTATGTTCAGGGAAATTCGAGTTTTACTCGAAGCAGGAAGAAGGAGTGGATTGCTCGAGTTTCATATGAGCAGTTGGATGTTTTGCTTGAGTATGCTGTGTTGTGCAGATTTGTGTTGTTCAGGTTTTAAGAATTTAACAGCTAATGTTTCAAAAAAAATTAACAAGAAAATTGATTTATAAATGATTCCAGTTTGAAACAAAGTATAACAAGTATTTACTTATAAAACTAATTTGTTTCAAGATTAAGTTTTAAATAAGTTTTATATATATTAAAATATAAAAGTTTTTAAAATAAAATAAGTGGATTTTCAATAATGAGGTTTATATTAAATTTTATTAAATAACTTTGGAAATTTTTAAAAATTTAGAAGTTTAATTTGAATGTTTAATTTGTGTTAATTATAATTGATTTCTAAAATATTTTTATTTTAAATAAAGTTTAATGATTAAGATTTAGTAATCAATTATAATAAAGATTTATCTTGGGTAATTAAGAGTTTGGTTAATTAAAGATAAACAAATGTGTAAGGATAATTAAGATAATTCAATTATTATTAATAATCAAAGAGTTATTGGTTAATATAAATAATTTAATTAAGATAATGATTTTCTTAATTAAGAATCTTTTTAATATAGTAAGTTAAAGAATTATTTAATTAAATTTAAATGATTAGTTAAATAATTAATTAAGTAAATAATTAGTGATTAATTAAAGGTAATCACTTATGATTTAAATTGATTAAGTGTAATTACTTAGTGAAGTAATTAAGTAATTAATTACTGGAGGTAATTAAGTAAAGAGAAATTATTTAACAAAGTAATTAAAGGTTAATTACTTTACAGAAATAATTAAGTGGAAGTGATTAAAGGGTTAATCACTTAGTGTTATTAATTAAAGAATTAATTAATATAATTAATTAAAGGTTTAAATTAATTAATTAAAGGATAATTAATTAATGAAAGGATTAAGAGTAATTAATAAAGTGATTAATTACTTCTTAAATAATTAATTAGGAAGGATTTGATTAATGGAAGTGAGTATTAATTAAATAATTAAATAATTAAAGAATATTAATCCAAAATTAAAGTTTAATTACTAAATGTAATTAAAAAGTAATTAATCAAATGTGATTAATTAAAAGTAATTAATCAAGTGTGTTTAATTAGAAAGTAATTAATCAAATGCGATTATTTAAAAGTAATTAATCAAGTGTGTTTAATTAAAAAGTAATTAATCAAGTGTGCTTAATTAAAAAGTGATTAATCAGGTGTGATTAATTAAAAAGGTAATTAAGATATAATTACTTAGGGTAATTAAATAATAATTAATCAAGTATGGTTAATTTAAAAGGGTAATTAAGGGATAATTACTTGGTATAATTAAGAAGTAATTAATCAAGATGATTAATTAAAATTGTAATTAAGGAATAATTACTTAAAGTTATTAAGAGATAATTAATCAAGGGAGATTAATTAAAGTGGATAATTAAGTGATGTTTAGTTAATTAATTTGTAATTAATTAATGAATAAGTAAGTTGGATTAATGATAATCCAAGTGATTAAGTAAAGGATTAATTTAATTAAGAATTAATTAAATTAATTAAGGGTAGTCCAAACTTGTTTATGGATGATTAATGATTGGATGTTAAATATCATTGGATGAGTTAATGATATTGGATGTCATTAGTGATATGTAGTGATTTGAATGTGACATATCTGAGATGTGATATATATGCTGCTTGGTGATATGTGTGGATGAATTTGATAATAGTGAATTATCTATCTTTGTGTTATGAATCATCCATTTATTGTACGTGATATTCTTAATATCTACTGTTTGAACCCTTAAGTATAACTTGGACATTAAAATGGCGTTTTGGATTCGATGAGACCGTGATCGGGTTTTATATCCGAAAACCACATCGATCCAAATTAATGTTAGGTCGTAAATCCAAGTGAAGTGAAGTGAAGACTCAAAGTGTAAGAACTATATATCGTTATAACTCTGAGGGTGATTCCAGAATAAGTTTAACGAAGGTAGTACTTTCAGTTTCGGGATGAAGATTCAGAGTGCAAGGACTATTGTCGTAACTCTGAAGGTGATTCCAAAATGAGTGTAACGAGATAGTGCATTCGGTTCCGTTCGAACCCGGAACGGACTTGTATGGATTGAATGCTTTCAGAACATCGTCAGGTGCACGATGAGCATTCTGAGATAGATGTGTCCTATAAAGGTAATCGCAGCCTCAAGCCTCATCAACCGGGAATGGCTAAAACAGGGGAGGTGCAGCAAGGTTAAGTGGGTCATGCCCAAGTAGGACGAGATTTACACCTGTCTAGATGTCCCTTTTTATTCGGCTGTGTAGGCGGTTGGATCTGCAGCCAACTGCGGGGTTGTCTTGTTCGGGACTATTCAGTAAGGAATGGTCCCAGCCTTGTGTTGCAGGGGAGTTAGGGTGGCTCCTCGGTACGGTGATCTAGGCCACGTACTGTGATGGGAGGTACCCCAGTAGCCCTGCCATTGATGGAAACCCATTCTTCCTACGAGACCCTACGGTTTTGATTGTATTACCCACTTTTGTGGCTAGTAGCAGGAATTTAATAGATGTAAGAATTTCGGCTATTTCTTATTTACTTGAAAACCCTAGACACTATTATAACATCACTGGATTTTCTATCAAATGTTTTGGTTAGCGTAAGGTAAAAACGTTTCCATATTTATATGTGGGAAGTCTTACGTGATACCTTTCTTTTCAAAGGATTTTCTAAAGTTAAGAAATCATAAACTGTTTACTCACACCAAACCCCTGTCTGACCCAAGTATTTATTTTTTGTTTTATTAAACTCTTGGGCACTCATATTATGTATGAGTAGTCAAGTGATTCAGGTTATCCTTGACGAATTCTGGAGGAGCTTCGGAGGAGGAGGCTTTAGTGTGTAGATATATAAATAGAGTTTCCGCTGTGATGTTATTCTGTATGGATGTTCTTGTATTGTTTATTAGATAGAAATGTTATAACTGTCTAAATTAAGATGTATAGTTGTGTACTCTGATGTATATGATACTATATATACGTTATATATTATATTTCATTCATTCTGCTGTGTGATTCTGATGTGTTGTTCTTTCTTCTCTTTCTTTTCTTCTTCTATCCCTTTCTTTCTTAAGTAATGATGTGTCTTTCTGGTGATAGAAAGGTGGGTCGCTGCAGTTGGTATCAGAGCGCTAGGTTGAGTGAATACCTAGGCTTTGGAGTGACTTCTTTCTTGAGAGAGCGTACTTGTAATTTAGATACACACACACACACACATATACATATACATATATATCTACCTAATCTGTTGGGTTATCTGTTCGGATTTTCCAACATAGGTTATAGAGGTAGATAAGGTAGGGGTGTGTGTAACATGAATACCACTAATGGAAGAGGCTCATATGTTGTGGTTGGAGGTGTCTCTGTCGAGATTGTAGACCTAATACCGTCTCGAATAAGCTTTGTTGATTGGTGAAAGGATTTCATTCGTAACAACCCTAGTTTCAGCTGTTATTTTATTTTAATTATTCAATTTTGAAATAATATTTTATATAAATTGTGAATAACAATATAGTTTAAATATTTAAATTGGAAGATATATTTTATGAAATCTTATATGTCAATAAAATTAAATAATAACTGTAAAATTTTAAGCTATGTTTGAACTGTTAAATTTCGCGTTTGAAAGACGCGTCAATTATAGGGTATAAGTGACGTTATAAAACGTGTGTTTTTAAAATATTATTTTTGTGAAATTTTTTGATATTTTAGACTGCGTCTGTTTAACGTAGTGTAAAAATAATATTTTCAAATTTTTTTGAAGAAAAATATTGGTCAGTGATTTTAAGACGGACGTTATTTCGTTTTAAAGGACCATTTGTTCATAACTTTGTATACGTTTTTTTTTATATATCAAGCCTACACGTAAATATTCACCTTTTAATTTTTGATATCAAACTAAAATCAAGATGTTTAAAATAAAGTGAGAATTTATTTGAGTAACGTTCGAATGGTCCTCTGATATTCTCTTTTCACATTCATGCACTTTAAAGCAAACCGGAACGTGCATATAAACCCTCTTCCTTACTCTCTGTTTCAATCAGCTACACAAGAAATTCAAATAATTGAATCCAACATTTATAGCACGCGAGAATTCAGCTGATTTTAAGGCATCTACTTGTTGTAAAAATCTGGATCGGCCTTCTCTTATACCTGCCTTCAATCACGCAAACTTTAAATGTTTGTAACGTTCGAATTTCCTCTCTGATATCTTTCCTTTGCACTTGTACACATTCACTTCAAAGCCTGGAAATGTGCATTTTCCTCTGCCTCTGTCTCGTCAGTTATCAATCTATAATCACGCAAGCCATTCTTTCCTTTATCAGGCTTGCCATTTATCTGCTTTGCATCAACAAGTCTTCAAAGCTTGTAACCCCTGTTGTAACTGATGAGAAAGTTTCGCGGATCAAACAATGTTTATTCAAGAAAAAATTAACTGATACGTTACTTTACACTTATTATCCCAGAAACTTCGCATACATCTTATATATATACAACCATTTTTCCACCCTTCTGCATCTAAACAGTCTCTGCCTTCACCTCCTTTTTCCACTCGAGATCCATCAGGTAAATGTTTCTTTTCCTTCCAGTTTCTCTTTTTCTTTTTCACCCTTGTTTGCTCGGCCATCTTCCCACCATGTTGACTGTAGAGATATAGGATGGTTGTTCGAGAGTGTGTAGATCGCTTAAAACTGTGTGATCTCGGGAAGCATGTGTTTTGTTTTTGTGAAAGCTAGGAAGTTTGGGTAATGGGTAGTCCAGAGTCTGAAAAAAAAAAGAATGTATATTAAGGATAGGCAGATAGGGATGTTCAAGAATTGTAAGTGAGTATCCTTTGGTGATGTAGGCAGGTTGTATAAAAAAAAAATTATATATATAATAAAAACAGGGCAGTGGATATCTATCATAATATACTTGTTAGTATGAGTTGTGGGGGAGTTTGGTTTGCAGTTAGGTTATAGGAGTAGTCTACCTATATGTAGAGATTTTGGTAAGTCTGCACTTGTAGATAGGCTGGGATAAGGAGGAAGAAGACTGGGAAGGGGTATTAGGAGTTGGGTCTGGTGAATGCCTGATCCAGTTGAGTATGGGGTGCTTGTCTTCTTTTTACTTTATTGGATATATGTGCATGTGTGAGAGATGAACAAGAAGACTGGTAGGCAGTGTTGATGAGTTCACTTTTGATAAGAATCAGGAATGCTAGTTGGTGCAGACTAGTTTGTGCAAGTGTCACCATGTACATTTAGAAGCTTGCTTCTTTGGTCGTGCATTTGGTTGAGTTTGGGGACTGGTACGTTTTGGTGAATAGCTGAGAGTAGTGTGTTCAAGTGCAGTGGTGGTGGATAGGGCAGTCTCCAGAAATGTTGAGCAGAGAAGTGGGGGAGTTGCACGAAGAAGTGTATTTTGCCTCGAAGTTTCTCGAAGCAGTATGAGTTTAAACTCGAAGCGGTTAGGGGTTTGGACTCGGGGAAGACTCGAAGCAACCTGGGGATGGGTAAGTATTAGTACAGTGAGTCAAAGGCATATTGTAGAGTTGCAAAACAATAGTAGAATCTGGAAAGAATAGTTGCAGAGAAATAAATTATGATTTTGAGAAAATTTTATGTAAACCAATTTGTAAATATAAGTTAAAAGGTAAAAGCTTTGAAAATAAGAAGAAAAAAGGAGGGGAACTGGGAAGAAGAGTGAAGGGGGAAGCTGGGATCAAAAGGAAGGCTGCACAAAATTTTGGCATGTGCATGAGCGTAGAGTGGTGCACGTACGTGCACATATCCCTAGCACGTTCATGGAGAAAAATTTGTGTGCACGTGTATTCGTGTTCAACTTTTGCCGTAGTTGTTTTAGGAAAATTTTCGTCGTAATTTTTGTGTGTTAGCACGGTTCACAGTTTTGGGTATGTTTTGGTCACGTTACACGGTGGAGTGGTCGAGCAAAGCAAACAAATTCTTGTTCTATTCTAATTTTTCCTTGACCATAAATTCTTAAGTCGCGTTTCGATATTTGAATTTTGTTCTAGATTTGAATCTAGGCGACGTCCGAGAATTTTATCGTTACCCTCTGTCGGTCTGTACCGGTTAATCGTCGTTTTTGAAATTCAAAATTTTCTACAACATCCAGGTGAGTATTTCTCACCAGACATACGTATTTATATTTTGGTAAATTATTGCAAGTGTATGTGTAAAATTTTATTCTGTTATTATCTGTCTATAGTATAACGTAGAATGATGAACCCCATTTTGACACCTCATCAGTTATTTATCTGTTATGTTACTTCTGCAGTTATACTATTAATTGTTTATTTACAGTATAAATCTCATCACTGCAAGTTCCCTGTTAAATTAGATAATTATGGGCTGAAATAATATTCTGTTAACTACTCTAAATTTTCTTGGGATTGCAGGTTCGAAATGATAGAACCCGGGGTTTGTAAATATCGGATTGAAATGATATAAATCCGTCTCACTTGACCTAGGCTAGAAAACCTTATACAGGCCCGTGGTTTATATATTATTTCTGAAATTTGTTTTAAATTATTTTAAATTTAGATATTCTGGTTTAATGATTTTATAAGATTTATAATGATTTAAAAAAGGGGTTAAATAAATAAATGTTGAATTAAAATTTTGGAATATAACTTGTTTAGAAATTCTGTATTTTTGAAAAGGAAAAGATTTCAATAAAATAATAATAATAATAATAATAAATAATAAGTTATATTTGAAAATAGATTTTAAGTCTACTACAGCATCTAAATGCTGTCCTTTTAAAATTGGAACTTTTAAACCCGTAAACTTTAGATAGCATTTCATAAGTGCTGTAGGAATTGAAATATGATTTATTTAGAAAATGTATGAAAATTTATTTTGGGAATAAGTTAAATTTTTGGAATTTAAATATGTAATAATAATAGAATTTAGAAATTGAGTTTGGATAAAAAAAAAAAAAAGAAATTGATTTCTATTTTGATAAAAGCAATAAACTCCAAATTTACTTAAATGATTTGAAATGGTATATTATCAAAAGAAAAATGTTTTAAAATCAAGGATTTGAAATTAAAGGTATTTGAAATATATTTGATTTGAAAAATAAATACCATTTTTCAAACTATAACCACGGGTTGTAATAACGTTTGGTTGGCAAAGAGACCGGGATCGGATATGGACATACTCTCTGTCGATACCGAAAACCACTTTGACAACCGTGTACGCGGTGGAGATTCCAGAATGAAGTAGGATGGTGTTGATGGTTCCTTGAAAGGTAAATACGTGGACCCGACTCCCGTGAGTTGGCATAAGGTGGCTAAAACAGGAGCGATTTTCGGATTAATGAGGTAGCTCCTCTGATCGAACGCACTTCTTCGTATTCCATTCTATTACTCTTGTGATTGTTTTGGTGCGCACCTTTGATTTGGAAGTGTTGTTCGAGGTGGGCGGTAACTGCGGCTACGCGTTTCCACCGGTCCGGATAGCAATTGGTATATCTACCCTGGCATTGCCTAGTTGTGCCGTGTCACCTACCATATCGCGTCTTGTACGAGTTTGGTTTTCTCCCGTAGCCCGTGTGGTATCCTCTAGTGGCTTCCCGATCAGGAGGGGCTATGATATTGGACGGACTACTGGGACTATTACGTGTTAAGGTGGAAAATGTAAAGCCTTAACGCTATTTAAAAGTATGTTTATTTTATATATAGACACTATTATAATAGCGCAATATACTACATAGTAAATAGTTTAACGGATCCTTAGAGGATGGGCGATCCCAAGCATCCTTTAAGTTACTTGCTTTATATTACAGTACACTTGATTTAGCTTACATTATATAAGTATGTATGTCCTGACTCGAGTGTTTTGTTTATTTGTACGCTCGGTTCAGCCTGAGTTGCAGCTTCAGCTTTCTTTCCGGAGCTAGGACCACTCATAGATCACTCTTGCTATTGGAAGCTTTCCATCTTTATCTATTTTGTAATTCAAGACATTTGAAGACTCTATATTTGCTTATGGTTTAAAATTGTATTGAAGTTTATAAACAATGTATTTCTGTTGGTAAAAGTTTTCAGTGGCTTCATGAACCACTGTATTATTTTATATTCCGCCGTGAGATTCTGATATCTGTGTCTGTGATACTGTGTATTTGATTTCATTTGTTCCTTAGCTATTTTTACAATCTATTGTTTTGAACTATTCCAGCTCGACATTTATTTAATTATTGTCGAATTCGAATAGTACAAAATAGTGGGTCGTTACAGTTGGTATCCGAGCCAGGCTTAAACCATAAACTAAGGAACAAAAACTCATTAGAGATAGAGTAGCAATACTCTAGAATGATTGAAGTCAAATTCCAGAATCTTTCTTTGTGAGAGAACGTATGTTAAATGTATAAAATGATTTTCAAAAGAGTTTTAAAGAAGTATTTTAATATAAAAACTTCCTGTTTTAAAATAAGTTTCCAACTACTTCTTCTTTCTCTCCATCGTTATATTCGAGCTTTTGTTAATTACTTAATTTTATCTTATCCTAGAATATCTTAATATTTTTCCTCTATCCTTAGTATCCATCCTTAATCTTTCAGGATGAATAGAAGAAACAATCGAGGTCGAGGGCAAGCTGTTCCTCCTCCTGTTGCCCCTGTCCGATTCACTAAATTGTGCAAGGACTATGTTGAGCTAGGTGGCACAAAATTTATGGGGATGGAATCTATCATAGAAGCTCAACAATGGCTTCGAGACTTAGAAAGGATCTTCTCATGCCTTGAGATTACTAATGCCCAGCAGAGGCAACTCGCAGCCTGGCAAATGAAAGGCGCTGCCTTGAATTGGTGGCTATCCATTACTGCTCAAACAAATGAGGCTGACCTCACTTGGGAGCAATTTAGGTATCTTTTGGTTGCCCAAATCCGGATTTGAAATCCCATTTTGAATCTATCTTTTAATCTCTTATCGTGCTTTAGGGAGGCCTTTCTGGCCAAGTGGATGCCCAAAGCGGGCAAGTCTCAGCTCTATAGGGAATTCATGGATCTTAAGCAAGGCAATATGACCTTCACGGAGTATGAGAGGAAGTTTAACGAACTCTCACAATATGGCCTGAACCTGATTGATACCCCACTCAAGCTGAACGAGAAGTTTATCGCTGGAGCTCGACCCGAGTTCTATGATCGACTCACTACACATGTTCACGGTTCCTTCGCGGCGTTGATGGATATGGCTCTCCGTTATGAGAACCCTACATCTAAGGCCACTCCTGCTGCTCCTTCTGCATCAGCCCAGTCCTCTGGAAACTCAAGGAAGAGGAAGTCAAATTTCTTCCGTAAAAAGAAGAACAAGAATCAAGGGCTAGGTTCAGCATCATCTTCTGCTTCAACAAGGCCACCAGTGGATCTGTCCACCACCACATGCCACAGATGCCACCAGAAAGGACATTTTGCTAATCGCTGTCCTACTTTGGGTGCTGCCATTCCACCACCGGCTCAGTTTGCTAGGAGAGATCTTTGTCATATCTGCCTCCAGCCAGGACATTACAAGAAGGATTGTCCCACTCAAAAGAGGGGCACAACATCTGGGGTCTTTGCAGTAACTTCTACATCTTCTACAGCTCCGCAGCCTGCACCTGCACCAGTATCAGCTCCAGCCCCAGATGATTCTCAAGGTACCCTTCAAGGATCTTTTACTTTGTTCAAATTACCTGTTCGAGTTTTATTCGATACCGGAGCTTCCCATAGCTTCATTTCATCCGATCTCTGTAATAAATTGGAACATCGCCTTTCTCCTGAACTTTCTTCCATACCTTTATGTGTTTCAAACCCCATTGGTGGCCCTGCGAACCTTAGTAAAGTTTGTAGGGATGTGAAGCTACTCCATTTCCAACAATGCTTCACTGGAGACTTTTATGTTTTGGGCTTTGACGCTTTCGATCTTCTACTCGGAGGCGATTGGTTAGATAAGCATGATGCAAAAATCTCTTGTAGTTCCCGTACGGTTGTTCTTAAAGATGATATAGGGAATCCATTAGAGATCCAGTGTAAGTTGCCTCAGGAGTTTGCTGGTAGTTTCATCTATTCTCTTGACACTTTCCCAGATGATATCCATTTGACCCCTGTAGTCAAACTGTTTCCCGACGTGTTTGGTGAAGTCACTTCTTTACCTCCAAAACGAGAAATTGATTTCCGTATCGACCTTATCTCGGGAGCTCGACCTGTAGTCCTTCCACCTAGAAGAATGGCACCACGAGAGAAGAGCGAATTAAGGAATCAGATTCAAGACTTATCTTCTAAAGGACTGATTAGACCAAGCTTCTCTGAATGGGGAGCAGCTGTTGTCTTTGTCACCAAATCTGATGGTTCTCTCTGGATGTGTGTTGATTATAGAGAACTCAACAAGCTTACCATGAAGAACAGATATCCTATGCCGCGCATAAATGATATGTTCGATCAACTCTATGGAGCAACTGTTTTCTCTCAACTTGATTTAGCCACAGGTTTCCATCAACTTCGGATTGCTGAGGAGAGCATCCCCAAAACTGCTTTCCGTACCGAAAATGGTTTCTTTGAATGGTTAGTTATGCCTTTTGGCTTGACTAATGCCCCTGCTTTCTTTGTAGACTTGATGAATCGCGTCTTCCACGATGTACTCAATAAATTTGTCCTTGTCTTTATTGATGATATCCTTGTCTTCTCCAAGACTGAAGAAGAACATAGAGCTCATTTGAAGTATGTTTTGGAGACTCTTCGGAACCACCAATTGAAGGCTAAGTTCTCTAAATGCCATTTCTGGGAAGAAGAAGTCCGATTCCTTGGACATATTGTCTCTAAAGAAGGAGTTTCCATTGATCCAGTCAAGATTGCTACAATTCAAGATTGGGAAGAACCTAAGACTCCTACCGATATCCGCAGTTTCCTAGGTCTTGCCGGCTACTACCGAAGGTTCATTGAGAATTTTGCTAGGATTTCGTCACCTCTGACTGCTCTAACTCGGAAGAATGTCAAGTTTGTATGGAGCAGTAAGTGTAAAGCTGCTTTCCAGGAATTAAAAGATAAGCTCACCTCCGCACCAGTACTTACTGTACCAAATGGAAGTGAAAGATTAACGGTATTCACCGATGCTTGTCGAGAAGGTTTGGGAGCAGTGCTAATGCAAGATGGGAGAGTAATTGCTTATGCTAGTCGTCAGCTGAAGATACATGAAGCTAACTATGCTGCCCACGATTTAGAGTTGTTGGCTGTTGTTTTTGCTTTGAAGCTTTGGAGACACCATCTCTTGGGAGCTAAGTTTGATCTCTTCACCGATCATAAATCTCTGAAATATATCTTTACCCAGAAGGATTTAAATCAGAGACAAGTTCGATGGCTCGAGTTTCTTGCTTCTTATGATCTCGACATCAACTATACTCCCGGGAAAGCTAATGTAGTGGCAGATGCGCTGAGTAGAAAGAAATCTTTGTTGTGTCAGCTCATTGTTTCTTCTCCCCTATTGGACCGTATCGTGGCTAAGCAAGATGAGGACAGGATCATCAGATTTATTAAGGAGAATGTCCGGAGCAGAGATAGTAGTAGTTCTGATGGAAAGGGAGCTCAGATTGATGATAAAGGAATTTTAAGGATAAATGGAAGAATTTGTGTCCCAAATGTTGATGGTTTAAGGCAGGAATTACTTCGGGAACATCATCAGTCCCGACTTTCCATCCACCCTGGCGTAGCTAAGATGTACCAGGATTTGAAGAAACTATATTGGTGGAGAGGAATGAAGAGAGATGTCTCTATTTTTGTGAGTAGATGTGCGACTTGTCAGCAAGTCAAAGCAGACCATCAGAAGACACCCGGTTTGTTACAGCCTTTGGAGATTCCAAACTGGAAGTGGGAGCAAGTTTCTATGGATTTTATCGATGGTTTGCCGAGATCTAGAAGGGGTAATGAAAGCATATGGGTTATTGTGGATAGATTGACTAAGTCTGCCCATTTTATTCCAGTCAGGTATACCCGCACAGCTTCTAGTTTATCCAAGATCTATATGAGGGAGATTGTTCGACTCCATGGCGTTCCTCTTAGCATTGTTTGCGATCGAGACCCTATTTTCACTAGTCAGTTTTGGAAAGCATTCCAAGAATCCTTGGGTACTCGTTTGAACCTGAGCACCGCTTATCACCCACAAACTGATGGTCAAACTGAAAGGGTAAATCAGATTCTAGAAGATCTTCTTCGTGCTTGCATCTTGGATTATGGAGGATCTTGGGAAGATCATCTCCATCTTGTGGAATTCACCTATAACAATAGTTATCAGGTATAGATTCCAATCTTTTGTTCTTATTTTATCTTAGTTCTCTATCTATCTCATTCCATCTTTTCAGGCTAGTCTTAAGATGTCCCCTTTTGCTGCTTTATACGGGAGACCGTGTAGATCTCCTTCGTGTTGGATTGAGTCTGGTAACCGCTTAGTTCTTGGCCCCGAGATGATCTTAGAAGCTTCAGAGAAAGTAGAGGAGATTAAGAGGAGATTAAAGGTTGCTCAAGATAGAAAAAAGAAGTACGCTGATCGGCGTAGAAGGAAGTTGGAGTTTGATGTTGGTGATTTGGTATTTCTGAAGATCTCTCCTTTAAGAAATGTAGTTCGGTTTGGTCGAAGAGGAAAGCTAGCCCTTAGATTCATCGGTCCATTCCGTATTTTGGAAAGGATTGGATCTCTTGCTTATCGACTAAATCTACCCGAGAAATTTGTCGGAATTCACAATGTATTCCATGTATCTCACCTTCGTCGCTGTCTTCACGACCCATCTCTAGTCATCCAGCCTACTGCTCTTGATGGTCTGGACATCGAACCTGATCTGACTATTGAAAGGAAGCCGCTTCGCATCGTCGATCAAGGTACGAAACAGCTCAGAAGAAAATCCGTCCCGTTGGTCAAAGTGCAATGGAGCACCGATGAGCGAGATTGCACATGGGAAACGGAGGAGAGCATTCGTGCTTCAAATCCAGAACTATTCGTTTAAGGTACTTGTTTATCTAGCTTATCTTCCTTTGTTTCTTTCTTTCGTTCCTTTTCGAGGACAAAAAGTTCTTAAGTGGGGGAGAGTGTAACAACCCTAGTTTCAGCTGTTATTTTATTTTAATTATTCAATTTTGAAATAATATTTTATATAAATTTTGAATAACAATATAGTCTAAATATTTAAATTGGAAGATATATTTTATGAAATCTTATATGTCAATAAAATTAAATAATAACTGTAAAATTTTAAGCTATGTTTGAACTGTTAAATTTCGCGTTTGAAAGACGCGTCAATTATAGGGTATAAGTGACGTTATAAAACGTGTGTTTTTAAAATATTATTTTTGTGAAAATTTTTGATATTTTAGACTGCGTCTGTTTAACGTAGTGTAAAAATAATATTTTCAAATTTTTTTGAAGAAAAATATTGGTCAGTGATTTTAAGACGGACGTTATTTCGTTTTAAAGGACCATTTGTTCATAACTTTGTATACGTTTTTTTTTATATATCAAGCCTACACGTAAATATTCACCTTTTAATTTTTGATATCAAACTAAAATCAAGATGTTTAAAATAAAGTGAGAATTTATTTGAGTAACGTTCGAATGGTCCTCTGATATTCTCTTTTCACATTCATGCACTTTAAAGCAAACCGGAACGTGCATATAAACCCTCTTCCTTACTCTCTGTTTCAATCAGCTACACAAGAAATTCAAATAATTGAATCCAACATTTATAGCACGCGAGAATTCAGCTGATTTTAAGGCATCTACTTGTTGCAAAAATCTGGATCGGCCTTCTTTTATACCTGCCTTCAATCACGCAAACTTTAAATGTTTGTAACGTTCGAATTTCCTCTCTGATATCTTTCCTTTGCACTTGTACACATTCACTTCAAAGCCTGGAAATGTGCATTTTCCTCTGCCTCTGTCTCGTCAGTTATCAATCTATAATCACGCAAGCCATTCTTTCCTTTATCAGGCTTGCCATTTATCTGCTTTGCATCAACAAGTCTTCAAAGCTTGTAACCCCTGTTGTAACTGATGAGAAAGTTTCGCGGATCAAACAATGTTTATTCAAGAAAAAATTAACTGATACGTTACTTTACACTTATTATCCCAAAAACTTCGCATACATCTTATATATATACAACCATTTTTCCACCCTTCTGCATCTAAACAGTCTCTGCCTTCACCTCCTTTTTCCACTCGAGATCCATCTGGTAAATGTTTCTTTTCCTTCCAGTTTCTCTTTTTCTTTTTCACCCTTGTTTGCTCGGCCATCTTCCCACCATGTTGACTGTAGAGATATAGGATGGTTGTTCGAGAGTGTGTAGATCGCTTAAAACTGTGTGATCTCGGGAAGCATGTGTTTTGTTTTTGTGAAAGCTAGGAAGTTTGGGTAATGGGTAGTCCAGAGTCTGAAAAAAAAAAGAATGTATATTAAGGATAGGCAGATAGGGATGTTCAAGAATTGTAAGTGAGTATCCTTTGGTGATGTAGGCAGGTTGTATAAAAAAAAAATTATATATATAATAAAAACAGGGCAGTGGATATCTATCATAATATACTTGTTAGTATGAGTTGTGGGGGAGTTTGGTTTGCAGTTAGGTTATAGGAGTAGTCTACCTATATGTAGAGATTTTGGTAAGTCTGCACTTGTAGATAGGCTGGGATAAGGAGGAAGAAGACTGGGAAGGGGTATTAGGAGTTGGGTCTGGTGAATGCCTGATCCAGTTGAGTATGGGGTGCTTGTCTTCTTTTTACTTTATTGGATATATGTGCATGTGTGAGAGATGAACAAGAAGACTGGTAGGCAGTGTTGATGAGTTCACTTTTGATAAGAATCAGGAATGCTAGTTGGTGCAGACTAGTTTGTGCAAGTGTCACCATGTACATTTAAAAGCTTGCTTCTTTGGTCGTGCATTTGGTTGAGTTTGGGGACTGGTAAGTTTTGGTGAATAGCTGAGAGTAGTGTGTTCAAGTGCAGTGGTGGTGGATAGGGCAGTCTCCAGAAATGTTGAGCAGAGAAGTGGGGGAGTTGCACGAAGAAGTGTATTTTGCCTCGAAGTTTCTCGAAGCAGTATGAGTTTAAACTCGAAGCGGTTAGGGGTTTGGACTCGGGGAAGACTCGAAGCAACCTGGGGATGGGTAAGTATTAGTACAGTGAGTCAAAGGCATATTGTAGAGTTGCAAAACAATAGTAGAATCTGGAAAGAATAGTTGCAGAGAAATAAATTATGATTTTGAGAAAATTTTATGTAAACCAATTTGTAAATATAAGTTAAAAGGTAAAAGCTTTGAAAATAAGAAGAAAAAAGGAGGGGAACTGGGAAGAAGAGTGAAGGGGGAAGCTGGGATCAAAAGGAAGGCTGCACAAAATTTTGGCATGTGCATGAGCGTAGAGTGGTGCACGTACGTGCACATATCCCTAGCACGTTCATGGAGAAAAATTTGTGTGCACGTGTATTCGTGTTCAACTTTTGCCGTAGTTGTTTTAGGAAAATTTTCGTCGTAATTTTTGTGTGTTAGCACGGTTCACAGTTTTGGGTATGTTTTGGTCACGTTACACGGTGGAGTGGTCGAGCAAAGCAAACAAATTCTTGTTCTATTCTAATTTTTCCTTGACCATAAATTCTTAAGTCGCGTTTCGATATTTGAATTTTGTTCTAGATTTGAATCTAGGCGACGTCCGAGAATTTTATCGTTA
Organism: Allium cepa; assembly: GCA_030765085.1. Classification (NCBI taxonomy): domain Eukaryota; kingdom Viridiplantae; phylum Streptophyta; class Magnoliopsida; order Asparagales; family Amaryllidaceae; genus Allium; species Allium cepa. The sequence goes on along the minus strand of CM060936.1, from coordinate 26,230,713 downwards.
CCCTCTGTCGGTCTGTACCGGTTAATCGTCGTTTTTGAAATTCAAAATTTTCTACAACATCCAGGTGAGTATTTCTCACCAGACATACGTATTTATATTTTGGTAAATTATTGCAAGTGTATGTGTAAAATTTTATTCTGTTATTATCTGTCTATAGTATAACGTAGAATGATGAACCCCATTTTGACACCTCATCAGTTATTTATCTGTTATGTTACTTCTGCAGTTATACTATTAATTGTTTATTTACAGTATAAATCTCATCACTGCAAGTTCCCTGTTAAATTAGATAATTATGGGCTGAAATAATATTCTGTTAACTACTCTAAATTTTCTTGGGATTGCAGGTTCGAAATGATAGAACCCGGGGTTTGTAAATATCGGATTGAAATGATATAAATCCGTCTCACTTGACCTAGGCTAGAAAACCTTATACAGGCCCGTGGTTTATATATTATTTCTGAAATTTGTTTTAAATTATTTTAAATTTAGATATTCTGGTTTAATGATTTTATAAGATTTATAATGATTTAAAAAAGGGGTTAAATAAATAAATGTTGAATTAAAATTTTGGAATATAACTTGTTTAGAAATTCTGTATTTTTGAAAAGGAAAAGATTTCAATAAAAAAATAATAATAATAATAATAAATAATAAGTTATATTTGAAAATAGATTTTAAGTCTACTACAGCATCTAAATGCTGTCCTTTTAAAATTGGAACATTTAAACCCGTAAACTTTAGATAGCATTTCATAAGTGCTGTAGGAATTGTAATATGATTTATTTAGAAAATGTATGAAAATTTATTTTGGGAATAAGTTAAATTTTTGGAATTTAAATATGTAATAATAAGAGAATTTAGAAATTGAGTTTGGATAAAAAAAAGAAGAAGAAATTGATTTCTATTTTGATAAAAGCAATAAACTCCAAATTTACTTAAATGATTTGAAATGGTATATTATCAAAAGAAAAATGTTTTAAAATCAAGGATTTGAAATTAAAGGTATTTGAAATATATTTGATTTGAAAAATAAATACCATTTTTCAAACTATAACCACGGGTTGTAATAACGTTTGGTTGGCAAAGAGACCGGGATCGGATATGGACATACTCTCTGTCGATACCGAAAACCACTTTGACAACCGTGTACGCGGTGGAGATTCCAGAATGAAGTAGGATGGTGTTGATGGTTCCTTGAAAGGTAAATACGTGGACCCGACTCCCGTGAGTTGGCATAAGGTGGCTAAAACAGGAGCGATTCTCGGATTAATGAGGTAGCTCCTCTGATCGAACGCACTTCTTCGTATGCCATTCTATTACTCTTGTGATTGTTTTGGTGCGCACCTTTGATTTGGGAGTGTTGTTCGAGGTGGGCGGTAACTGCGGCTACGCGTTTCCACCGGTCCGGATAGCAATTGGTATATCTACCCTGGCATTGCCTAGTTGTGCCGTGTCACCTACCATATCGCGTCTTGTACGAGTTTGGTTTTCTCCCGTAGCCCGTGTGGTATCCTCTAGTGGCTTCCCGATCAGGAGGGGCTATGATATTGGACGGACTACTGGGACTATTACGTGTTAAGGTGGAAAATGTAAAGCCTTAACGCTATTTAAAAGTATGTTTATTTTATATATAGACACTATTATAATAGCGCAATATACTACATAGTAAATAGTTTAACGGATCCTTAGAGGATGGGCGATCCCAAGCATCCTTTAAGTTACTTGCTTTATATTACAGTACACTTGATTTAGCTTACATTATATAAGTATGTATGTCCTGACTCGAGTGTTTTGTTTATTTGTACGCTCGGATCAGCCTGAGTTGCAGCTTCAGCTTTCTTTCCGGAGCTAGGACCACTCATAGATCACTCTTGCTATTGGAAGCTTTCCATCTTTATCTATTTTGTAATTCAAGACATTTGAAGACTCTATATTTGCTTATGGTTTAAAATTGTATTGAAGTTTATAAACAATGTATTTCTGTTGGTAAAAGTTTTCAGTGGCTTCATGAACCACTGTATTATTTTATATTCCGCTGTGAGATTCTGATATCTGTGTCTGTGATACTGTGTATTTGATTTCATTTGTTCCTTAGCTATTTTTACAATCTATTGTTTTGAACTATTCCAGCTCGACATTTATTTAATTATTGTCGAATTCGAATAGTACAAAATAGTGGGTCGTTACATCATTGATCCCAGAGAAAGTCTTTTCAAGGATTAGAGTATATTCTTGAAGTGTGAGGTTGATTTGCTCTCGAGTGAGCGGGATTTCCAGGAGTTGAATATGTCAGCTGAGCAGAAGCAGGTGATGGTATCTTGGTGATTTCAGGAAGGAATAGCTGTGTGGTGAGATGCAGTATCAATAGATGGTTCTGAAGATGTTCTTTTGGAGCAAGATTTAGATGGTGTTGGAAGAACAGTGATGCCTACTGCAAGGGATGTTTAGGGATCTTATGGATCTCAAGTAAGGGAATCTTATCTATATTGAAGTATGAGACTAAGATCGATGAGTTACCTCATTTCGGACATGGTCTCATTGTTTCCCTTAAGAAGAACAAGTGCTTGGTATTGGTTTAGAGCCGAGTTTCTTGAGGAGATGACTACCCATCTCAAGGATCTTTTAGTGGAATCGGGTGATAGTTTTGTGTTTCAAGAAGCTTTTGGTTAAGGAAAATCTTTTGGCTTAGCAGTATCATTGAAGTGAAGTTTGGAAGAAGCAGCATGGACCATTTTCTTCGATGATTAAAAAAAATCTTTGGAATTCTACTATCGGTAGACCAGGCAGATAGTGAAGGTTTATCCATTTCTTCGGGAGGCTCAGCAGAGCAAGATATTTGTTGGTAGGTGATCTATCAGTTTTTCTGATAAATAAGCCATTCTGGAAAGATTGACCTCGATTAGGAAAGCTGTTCTAGTTGGTGAAGATAGTTTCTTTGGAATCTGTACTGAGTAAGATCGCAAAAGTGACTTATGATTAGTTTGGGAAATCTTTGAGTATTATTTTGTTTGATATTTGGGGAATAACATATGGGGGTAAAAGCTATTAAAGTAGACAGAGATTATCCAGAGGTTTTTGAGGTAATCAGAGGTCTACCCGAATCGGAGATTGAGTTTTCTTACCGACTTGGATTTTAGGAGAAATACCGATGGTTCAACTATGCAGAGGGATGACTCTTAGAATAAGAAGAGGTTGGTGAAGCAGCTCAGGATTCTTTGGAGAGGGATGGGTCACATCTAGATTTCTAGTTAAGATTCTACTGGAATGTTTTTACCGAGTGGAATGGTCACTTAGATTTTATGAGTCGGATAAACAGTGTATGGAGAAAGTTTATGCTCTAGTTCTTCGGTGGTATTCTCATCTACTCCAGATCAGAGTTGTGCAACGAAAGCGAGATAGCAGTTATTCTAGAATGGGAGCAACCGGGTGTTGCAGTAAGGGATTTCTACAGGAAATTCAAGTATGAAGGAATTTTCAGGATTTGAAGGCAAGGTCGTCAAGTGCAACAGTTTGGCTATTCCAGATAAGAGAAGTAGGCCTGAAGTCCACTAATACTTGTGGAATAGAGTTGTGTTTTGAATTTCACCAAATTTTTGAGAGAATCATTTTGTTGAGTAGGATCTGGAAATTGGTTTGATTTTGGTCCAGTTTGTCTCATAAAGAAATCAGCAAGGGTTAAGCTGATCAGGAAAGATGGAGGTGACTCAGGAGCATCAGAAGAGTTATGCAGTTAAGAATTGAGGAGATATAAGATTGGGTAAAACTGGAGAGCCAGCTCCGGAAGTATTTTGAGGTTTTCCTGTATTCTCTGGAGATTAGATTTTGATCTACAGGATCGAATTGCCAGTTCGGATAGCTGGAATTCATTGTATTTCACGTATCTCCAAGGAATACGTGTATGATTCATCGAGTGATAGAATCAGCAGTTCAGAAGGATCTGGCAGTTGAGCTAGTCTGGAGTATAGTCTGATATCTTGATCAGATTTGTAGATCCAGATGAGGGGAGTTCTGGGTTATAGTAGTGTAGTTACTTAAGGTTCTGTAGAGCGAGTATTCCAGTATAGGTACCTAGAAACACTAGATAATATCAGAAAATTCTATTCAGAATTTTGTCTGAATAGTTAAAATTATTTGTTTGAATTGATTGCTATGATTGATAGAGATTGATTTGTGTGATTGCTCTTTGAAGTTAAAACTTTTGTTGGGTTATTAAACTATCTTTGCTTTTAAATTTCGGGGACGAAATTCTTTTAAGGAGGAGGAATGTGACGACCCGGAATTTTGAGCAATATCAATTTAATAATCTTTGTTAATAATTAAATTAATTTGATAATTTTATATCATAAATTGACAAGTCAAAATTCTTTTAAAGGCTAATAATAATAATTTGATAATATCTATCAACATTTTTTCTTAACAACATAAAATTGGCAAGTTTAATTCTTTTGGAAACTAATAATATTTTAATTTGGAAATATTTATTTTAGCAATTTAAAATTGGTAAGATTTATTTTTCAAAAGCTAATCAAAATATCTTCTATTTATAATGTATATATATATATAGATATATATTATATATAGGAAGTCTTTAATGTAATAAAAGCTATATATTCAAATTGTAATATATATGAATATATATATTGTGGTTTGGATTTGTGTTTCAAAATTTAATATAGTAATTATCAAAACTAATGATTAAAAATGTTTTCCATTTGAAATGTATATATATTTGTATATATATTAGAAATGGAAAAATTATTGTTTTGAACTTAATTAGGTGTTTCCAAACTTTATTATGTATAATTTGTAATATGAAAATTTTAACTTGACTTAATACTTTTAAAAGTGATATTTGAGATTTAAATTTTAACAACAAGAATAATTTCTTATTTATTATAAATATATATATTTTAAACTTGAGTTTTAAATAAGATTTAAATTAAAAGTTCATTTGTTTTTAATATTCTTTCATTTTAAAATTTTAATATAAGATAAATTTGGTTTAGAAATTTTATATATAGAGTTAAAATAAAATCCTCAAGCTTATAAATATATGATTCATTTAATTTGATCAAAGTATAAGTTATTTATAAATAAATGTTTACATAAATTCATATGTATATTTACTAAAATCTAAAGCATAAATTATAAAAAGATAAGTACACATTATAATCATGTAAATATTACATAATTACATACATAGCTTAAATAAATTATAAAAAAGAAAAGTAACACTTGTAAATCAATAATTAAGCATTGAAATACATTTCATACATATACATATTACATACTTATACACACAAGGCTTAAATAAGTTAAAACGGTAATAATATAAATAAGTAGTAACACTTGTAAGTGTATTAAGCTTATTAAAGACAATTGTAAATCATTGTGCATATGTGTAAGCAAATTAGAACAATAAGAGGACAAATGGCATTTTCCTCTTTGATAATTAAATTTAAATTTTTTTAAAAATATGAAGAAGGAAATCTGTCTTTACTTTCAGATCAAACCCTTTTCTTCATTTTCAATCAAAACTAAATAGATCAAAAGACATAAAATCTGGAAAAAAATCTAAAAATAAGAAGAAAGAAATAAATCAGGAATCAAAGATCAAAGAGGATAAGATGGAAATTCAAATCAAAGGCGGGGAAATTACAACATAAATCTTCAGATTTTCAAATGCAATCAGGATTAATCAACAAGCAAAACTGGAAATCAACAACAGCAAGATTGTATTCAACATGCAGAAGGAAAATTCAAGAGCCTAGAAAACAAACTTATGTTCTCTGTCTTCTGCTTTAATCTGTGAGTAAATGAATTTTAAAAGCAGTTTTAAATCTTGGATTTCATCTTGTTCTTGTGAATGAATATCATGATGTTATCTGAAATACTTGAATTAAATTGGATGCATGTTTGAATTAAGAATATTTGACGCCTGTATAGTTAAAATAGTCACTTTGTGCTTATAACATGTTTCAATTTCATAATAAATTCATTAACTCAATGTTGAATTCAAATTGGCTAATGATTTGTAGATAAAAGTTGTTTGAAATCATGTAACATTTCATCTAAAAATAATTATATGTTTTTAAAATGAAACATTTGTTCAGAAATTTTAAATTTACAGTAAAAGTAAAATTTGGGTCAAAAATTTATGAATTAAAATTTAAGTTTTGATTTCATAATTGAATTCAATATAGGAAATCATGATTTTTAAAGTATGTAACATGATTTTTAGATTGGAATTTGTTGTTCAATTTTGTGATGAGTGTTCAAGCTTCATTGACCAATTTACGCGATCGACGGCGAATTCATCGTCGTGGTTGAGTTTGAAGGTAGAGGGGTAACAAAGATCATGGTAAAAATGCTTTGGAAATTTATTGATGTTTGAGATGGCCGAGAATCGATGGGGTAGGGTTTAACTCCCTGTGGATGTCGTCGAAGTTCAATTGGAATTCGTGGCGACGAGAAGCAACCGGAGTTGATCGCATGACATTCTGGAGGTGCTGGAGGTCGTGACGTAGCTACGGGGAGGATGGCGTAGTGTCTCGAGTTATGGATCGTCGACGGCGATCAATTTTTTGATTGTTTGTGGTTCAGGCAGTTTGGGTTTAGGGGTCAATTTTGATGCTCGATCGAATCGTGATTTCTGGGTGTCGCGAGTGGTTGCCGTGGTCGAGAGTGATGTGTCGAGGCAGGAGCGAAGTTCATCGACGCTCTGTGTCGTGGTGCATGGGTGTGCACAGTTTCGTGCATCTGAAGTTTGGTTTTGGGAAGGGTCGAGTGGCTCGGGTTTTTGTCGAATAAGCTCGAGTTTTGCATCAGGTTTCAGGGGAGTGTGCTCGGGTTTATGTTCAGGGAAATTTGAGTTTTACTCGAAGCAGGAAGAAGGAGTGGATTGCTCGAGTTTCATATGAGCAGTTGGATGTTTTGCTTGAGTATGCTGTGTTGTGCAGATTTGTGTTGTTCAGGTTTTAAGAATTTAACAGCTAATGTTTAAAAAAAAATTAGCAAGAAAATTGATCTATAAATGATTCCAGTTTGAAACAAAGTATAATAAGTATTTACTTATAAAACTAATTTGTTTCAAGATTAAGTTTTAAATAAGTTTTATATATATTAAAATATAAAAGTTTTTAAAATAAAATAAGTGATTTTCAATAATGAGGTTTGTATTAAATTTTATCAAATAACTTTGGAAAGTTTTAAAATTTTGAAAGTTTAATTTGAATGTTTAAATTGTGTTAATTATAATTGATTTCTAAAATATTTTTATTTTAAATAAAGTTTAATGATTAAGATTTAGTAATCAATTATAATAAAGATTTATCTTGAGTAATTAAGAGTTTGGTTAATTAAAGATAAACAAATGTGTAAAGATAATTAAGATATTATTAATAATCAAAGAGTTATTGGCTAATATAAATAATTTAATTAAGATAATGATTTTCTTAATTAAGAATATTTTTAATATAGTAAGTTAAAGAATTATTTAATTAAATTTAAATGATTAGTTAAATAATTAATTAAGTAATTAATTTGTGATTAATTAAAGGTAATCACTTATGATTTAAATTGATTAAGTGTAATTACTTAGTGAAGTAATTAAGTAATTAATTATTGGAGGTAATTAAGTAAAGAGAAATTATTTAACAAAGTAATTAGAGGTTAATTACTTTATGGAAATAATTAAGTGGAAGTGATTAAAGGGCTAATCACTTAGTGTTATTAATTAAAGAATTAATTAATATAATTAATTAAAGATTTAAATGATAAATTAATTAGAGCTTTACTTGGACTGAAACTCGCATATTATTATCCCATATGATAAAGCATTTTAAAATTAGACTCGCTAGGGGCAATAGTTTGAATGATAAATAACATTGTTTTTCGTTAACCACTCTTCTTATTTAATAGTTCATTTATTATTGTTTTTCTCAGGGATTGTTGGCAAAAATGTAAAAACTGCGGTATGGTGTACCAGTGTAGAGCATCTTTGAAACCCTGTATACCCAACATGGTAAATATTTTAAAATCACATTTTAGGATGTCTCTGATATTTGGATAATTTGTCATGATGTATGCTTATGGTTTTATACTTCTAGCTTTTTGGATCTCTACTTTGCCAATATTTTTGCCATTATACAAGACTATTGTTAAGCAAACCATTAATGATAAAATATTAGAACTTGCTCTAAATGAATCAATATATAAATACTTCTTAATCATCTGCGTACAGTGTTAAGTTTTGCAATGGAATATCCAAAAATACAAGGAAGGAACAATCATTAAACTGAATTCTTCTTTTGGGCTACAAATATACTTTCCAATTTAATTCTTCGCCAACTAGACTACTGGATTCGAAATGAAGATTAGTAGCTTCCAAGTTTAAGCAAATCTAATTCCACTTTTTATGATTTAAAATAATGGATCTAACGACCTTTCGTTTTTCTCTTATTTGTTTTTGACTCAAAGATTGGTTTCAGATGGATTCTTTTAATCTATCAAGCAGAAAACTATGATATTTTGGTGCAGGATACGAGTGCAGATTGACAGGTTGTGAAACTCGGTCAACTTAAAAACCAATGATGTAATTGGATTCAACTTATAATTTTTGGATGTGGCTTTGCATTGAGTGGGGGAGAGTGTAACAACCCAGTGTTTTGTGATTATTTTAATTTTTTATTTAAATTATTTAAATTGAAACTCCTAATTTAAAAACTTTATTATATTTATTAAATTAATAAATTTTGTTATTTTAAGAGTATATTTTGATCTTTGTGTGAATTATAATTTCAAACCTGAAATAGGCACTGCTAGAAAAGGCTCTCATTCCGACAGCTGGGGGCGACGACTTCCGACGGGCTGTCGACGGCCGTCGGAAGTCGTCGAAAATCTGCGAAATACAGGACTCGACCGAGCCCTCTTCTTCCTCATTATCTCATACAAAATTTTAACCCAAAAAACCCCAATTCCCTTCTCCAAGCTTCTAATCTCTAATTTCCAACTTCCGGATCCTCAAAAGCTGCCTAATCAAACTCTATTACTCTTAATTTCAGGTATAATCTCTTATTTTTGTGAAAAATTCAGTTTTTACCCTAATTCTAGATTTGCATAATTGATAAATTAGGGCGAATTAGTGATTGCAATTGTTTACAATAGCGTAATAACGGTTTATAGCATCACATGGTATACCTATTTCATCTTTTATCGTGAAATTGTGAAAAACATGTATAATTTGTGGTTGTTCATGTATATGTAAATCATTGTGTATGCCTTGATTCTACGATTGTATATGTGTGTAGCGCTGCCATCATTGTATTGTGTTAGTTGGAATAAGATAAAATGAATGAACGACATAAGGTTTTAACTTCATAGTGATTTATATTCATCTGGTACAATGTTTGTTTGATTTGTCCCTGTATTGGACAAGTTAAGAACACAGTAAGTATTTACATTTTGTATACTACTTCGTCTCAAACGGTTCATAAAATTTCGGTCTAACTTTTCTTTTTTGTTTCCTACGTACACGCATTTGTGTACAATGCAGGGAAAAAAGAGAAAGCTGCCGAAATTTTGTTAAATCGTTTGAGACGAAGTAATATACGAAATGTAAATGCTTACTGTGTTTGTAATGGGAAGTAGGATGCCTGACCAATGAAAAAAAATTATACAATTTTTTATATCGATACATAAAAAATAAAATGTGTCATATTTGAAAATATTTTTAAATTTGTGAAATTGTTCTTTAAATTCAAATATTATACGACCATGAAAATAATCTTTTTTGAATTTGTATTCTTGAAAATAAATATTAAATTTTGAACTTCTCATTTTGTCAAATAGGAAAATGATTGATTATTTTGATTATTTTGTTGATCGGAGGAGATGGATGTATCAAAGAAAAGGACTGAGGGGCTCAATAAAAGAAGATTTTTATAATGGTATAAACATGTTAGTTGAATTCGCTTTAAGTAATAACAGAAACGATCCAGAAATTCGTTGTCCGTGTAGTAGGTGTAGACATTGAAGTATTTGTTACCAGATATTGTGAAAGTTCATTTGTGCCAAAACGATTTCGTATCCGAGTATTATGTTTGGGATCGGCATGGAGAAGTTATAACAAATACTTCTGTAGAGTGTGAAAGTGTCATTAACGAAATAGTTACGATGACCCGTATAGAAAATATGGTCGAAGATGCAGCACGATCAATGTTTCATATGGTTGAAGTTGACGACGGTGATGGAAATGTTGAAGAACCAAATATTGAAGCAATTTTTTTTTATAATTTACTAGATGCTGCTAAGAAACCTATTTGGGATGGTTGTAAAAGCGGCACTCAGCTGTCAGTAATCGCAGAATACATTGCGATGAAGTCAAAATACAACATCACTGAAGCTGGGTTTATGACTGTTGTACAAGCTGCAAAAAGACATATGCGCCCGATAATCTAATGTGTGAAAATCACTACGAAGTTAAAACCTTATGTCGGCTTTTGGTTTACCTTATCAGAAAATAGATACATGTTTAAAAGGTTGCATGTTGTTTTGAAAAGAAGACGCAAACCTTAGAAATTGTAAAGTTTGTAACCAGGAGAGATACAAACCAAGATAAAAGAAGGGGAAGGAAGTTCCGTACAAGCGTATGCATTACTTACCCATAACTCCAAGACTTCAAAAATTATATGCATCATCTGTAACTGCATCTAATATGAGATGGCATAGCGTGAGAATGGAGGAAGAGGGTACGTTGACACATCCGGCCGATGGAGAAGCATGGAAGCATTTCGATAAAACGTATCCAAATTTTGCAGCGGAGAGTCGAAATGTTAGATTAGGATTATGTACGGACGATTTTTCTCCATTTTCTCAATTTGGTTCTAAATATTCATCCTGATCCATTATCGTCACACCGTATAATTTACCTCCATGGATGTGTATGAAAACGCAATATATGTTTCTTACTGTTGTCATTCCTGGCCCCGACGATCCGACACAAGGAATTGATGTATATTTACAACCGTTCATTGAGAAGTTAAAAATACTGTGGAACGAAGGAGTAGAAACATACGATGTGTCGAAGAAGAAATTTTTTCGTATGTTTGCTTCTTTGTTGTGGACTATAAGTGATTTTCCTGCCTATGCAATGCTTTCGGGATGGAGTACTGCCGGTCGTCTAGCATGTCCATATTGCATGGATGAAACACGAGCGTTTTCTTTACCTCATGGTAAGAAAATTTCATGGTTTGACTGTCATCTATATTTTCTCCATGTAAATCATCCCTTCAGAGGAGACAAGAGAAACTTTTTAGCTAATAGAGTAGAAACCAAACAACCACCGACGATGTGGTCAAGCGAAGACATATATGAACTTGTTAGGACTATCCAAAGATATATGAAACTGGCGAGCAAACAGAAATTGAAGGCAAATCAGTTGTTCATAACTGGTGCAAACAAACTATTTTTTGGGAGTTGCCGTATTGGAAACATCTTCTGCTTCATCATAACATAGATGTGATGCACAATGAGAAAAATGTATTTTATAATGTTTTTAACACAATTTTGAATGTGAAAGGGAATACGAAGGATGATTTGAAATCAAGACGTGATATAGAAGAATTATACAAACGTCCTGAGCTTCATATGAAACCAAATGACAGTAAAAACCTAAAGCATCTTACGAATTAGATAATAATCAAGTTAAAGCTGTGTTAAAATGGATGGAAGGGTTAAGATTTCCTGATGGGATATCATCAAATCTTCATAGATGTGTTGACTTTAAAAATGGTAGGTTGAGCGGAATGAAAAGTCACGACTGTCACATAATGATGGAAAATTTAATTCCCGTTATGTTCAAAGAATTACTGCCTTTAAAAGTTTGGAAGGTAGTAACGAAGCTTAGTATGTTTTACAAAGAGCTTTGTTCGACTACTTTAAAAGTGCAACGTTTACGTAAACTTGAAGTGGACATTCCTATATTGCTTTGCAAATTAGAGAAAATATTTCCGCCATGTTTTTTAATGTAATGGAACATTTAGCTGTTCATCTCCCATCTGAAGCACGACTTCGAGTTCCTGTCCAATATGGATGGATGTATCCATTTGTATGTTATCACGTAATTTAATAGCATTTGAAAGATGAAGTTAATATAAATTAATTTTGCATAGATATTTGAATCATTTGAAGAAAAAAGTGAGGCAAAAAGCATGAGATGAAGGTTCGATATGTAAATCTTTCATCGAAGAAGAAGCTTCGTTCTTTTACTCTCACTATTTCAGTGACCATGTGAATATTTCATTTGAAAGTGTTCCTCGTAATAACAAAGGTGACGAACAAGAGTCCTCCCAAGCAATGTTATCTATTTTAGACAACATGATCGGCCTTCTTGAAAATGTGTAGAAATATGGCTAGACGATAGAGATCTTCATGTAGCACACACTTATATTCATCTAAATTGTGTCGAGGTTGCACCGTTTGTTAGATAATCTGAAATAATAATTTGTGTTTTATTCTTTTCTATAATGCATGCGCGTGTATAACCTAATGTAATAATTTGTTTATATAAACAGTGTTTATGAACGTGAACATCCGAATAGAGATCTCAGTAAAAAAAATTCCGGTTGGTTTTCAAATTACGTTTATGAGCCGAGAAATTGTTTGTTGACGAAGGGTTGAAACATCTTGCGATGGAATCAAAAAGAGTGGTCAAGACATATCCAACATATTTCGTCAATGGACATAAATTTAACACCAAAGAATACGGTGCAGAAAAATTAACAAATAATACTGGTGTATTTTTTAAAGGTAGCGACGATCCAGAAAATCACTTAAATGATTTTTATGGCGTTCTAACACAAATTTTGCAACTGACATATTTCTCACGGCCCGCATAGGAGGTGTTTCTATTTAGATGCAATTGGTTTAGCAATGTTCCAGGTTATGGAATTAATGTGCACAAGGATTATAATCTTATCGAAATAAAGCATACATCGCACTATCACAAGTATGATCCTTTTATACTAGCCAAATAAGCATTGCAAGTTTATTACGCTCCTTATCCGTGTCTAAAAAGAGATAAAGCAGATTGGTCTGCAGTTTTTAAACAAAGGCCAGATTCACATTCGATGGGAAGAATATTCCGGACGAACAAGCTTATCAGGCAGATCTTGAGCAAAATAATGAAATAATAATTACAGACGATCATACAGGTATTGGTCCTTTCATCGACGAATCAAATGTTTTGGTAGAAGCGTTTGACAGTGTAGAGGAAAATATCGTAGAAAACGAGACCAAATCTGAATCAGAAGACGATGATGACTTATATAAATCTTAATCTGTTTTCTGCAATTGATGTAACTATGTTGAATTCTTGATGTATTATGAAATTGATGTAACTATGAAACCAAATCTGTTTACCATTGTTTATATGTTTTATGTCATTTCCATTTTTCATTTATTAAGTAATTTTTATTAAAAATGCAATGAAATCTGCTTATCGTCGGTAGAGTACACCCATTATGAATCAGGTATACCACACTTCCACTTCTATTTCCATTTCAGTCATTAATTAAGCAATTTATACCGTTGATGTCATTTTCGTATGAAATATATCTCATTATCATGTTATTAGTCTCTTATATAATGATGTGTATTTATGTCACAGGTTTATCATAATGTCATATAGAGGTAGGAGCTCTTCCCGATCATCAGGAGACGATGGCAGTGGCCCATCGCAAGAGCCACAACGTCCAGTAGTTTCCTTAGTCCTTAGAGCAGAGGGGTAAGAATTAAATTTTATTCAGCATCTTATTTTTTTATGATATACGTACGTACTTATCTATATCGTATTTAAAAACAGGGGGTTCGACCTACTTCCCTCGAAGGTTGTGCTGGATGTCTCTAGAGCTTCTTATCGCAGTAGGATGAGTGCTTGCTGGCCGAAGTGGGGTAACATCCATCCTCACATCAAAGAGTGTATATGGAAGGATGTCCTAGTATGTATATTTTTATGTTTTCCATTTTTAATTCGTTTTTGTCGTTTTTCTACTGTTTATCGTTTAAAGCGTAATCTTTTTTTTTACTTTTTATCGTGAAACACAGGCTGAGATGGACATCCAGACAGACGATATGATGATGGCACGAGGATACTGGATGAAGAAGATGCGCAAGAACTACAGGGACACGATATTTGAGATTAAGAAATCTGGTAAGAAACCATGGTGGATGGGAGAGAGCATATGGCAAGCTTGGTTGAGATACTGGGAGACGGACGAGGCGAAGGCAAGTACACTAATTTTTTTTGAATTATTAATTTGACGTGATCGAAAAATAATGTATCAAATTTTGAATGTACAGGCGAGTCGGATAGAAACTCTGCAAACAGAATTAAGAATCCCGTCACTCATCGCGGAGGATCGAAGTCGTTTCAGCAGTATCGGCAGGAGTTGGTAAATTTACTGAATAATAAATGTAAATAGTTTTTGTTATATAATTTTAAATGTATAATATTGTATGTAACAATCAACTTCAGGAAGCCGAGGCACATGGTAATGTCGGCTATATGGACGTGTTCACCCGTACGCTTGCCGTCGAGCATGTTAATCCGGACGGGACTGTTTCGTATACATGGCAGGACGATAAATCCAGCAAAAGCCATGTAAGCATATTTCATTTTATTCAGTATTAGTAATTGTTTTGCTTGTTAAACTATAGGAAATAAGATATGATATTATTAATTTGTTAATGCAGGAGAAGTTTATGGAGCAGCGGAAGAAACTCCTTGCTGATACGGGTCGAGATCAGCTGACGACCGATGAGGAGGACGCTATTTTTGATTCCATTATGGATCCAGCAGAGCATGGTCGAAGATACGGATTTGGCAATCAAGCGGTAAATAATTTATTTTATCTTAAAATACTTCAAATATGATATTTTGACCTTTTCAAAACAATAAACTTGGATTTTATTCATTTTTCAATTATTGCAGGCCAGTAGTCAAAGTAAGGGACGGCGGAGTAGAGCTCAGAGCAATCTAGCAGATATAGAAGAATTGCAGACTAGAGTGTCCCAGCTGGAGGAGCAGAACCGCCAACAGGCCATGCAGACCACACAGTTGCTAGAGTACATGCAGCTGTTTGGTGACCGCTTCCTTTTCTCGGCTGGCTCTGGATCTAGAGTTGATTGATTCATTGCTTACTTGCTTGTTCAGGTATGTTTTTTTAGTTTTGAATGATTTGATAGACGGTGGAGGTAATTGTTGATTTTTGTATAATTATGCTTGATACATTTGGTTTTGTGGTTATATGAGGATGTGGATGAGGATGTTGATGATTTTGTGTATTTATAACATGATATAACACTTATTGTTAGGGTTATTGTCAATGTTGGAATGCTTATGTATATTATGTATTTTATTTTGATGTAATTTTATTTATTTGTGTGTTTATTGAATATTGTGTAGTTTGGGTTTTGATATTTGGTTGGAATATTGTATGCTGGATTGTGCAGTATTAATGTAATAGTGTTTGGAAGAGAAATGTGGATGGAATGCTATATTTGCAGTAGAATTCAAAAAAAAACAACAGATTTCTGACGGCTTCCGACAGCTTACAGGTCAAAATTTCCGACGGCTTCCGACGGATACCAACATGTGTCGGGATCCGTCGGAAGCCGTCGGAATCCGTCGGAACACGATAAGACACACTGTGCCGGAAGCCGTCGGAAATACTGCTCCCCGACGCAGTATATTCCGACGGCTTTTTCCGAAGGCCGTCGACGGTTGTCAGCCGTCGGAAATCATTAATCTTCTTGTAGTGAGGATATTTTCAGAAAATGTGGATTTTGGTCAATCTGGTCAAACTTTGACTTTTAAATTTAAAATTTAAAATTTAAGTCTCTATGATAATGAGTATGTAAATTAAGTCCCTATTTTTTCTAAATTAGAAAGCGCAAACTGTCTTACGCTTTTCGCATAAAAAGTGAAAGTTAACTTGCGCTTTTCAAAAAATTAATTTTTTTTGAAAATTTCAAAATTTTCAAAAAAAAATTCAAAATGAAAATGCGCAAACTAGCTTGCGCTTTTCTGATAAAAAGTGCAAGTTACCTTGCGCTTTTCGAAAATTTTAAAACTTTAAAATTAGAAAGCACAAACTAGCTCGAACTTGTATTTTTCAAAAGTTTCAAAATTAAAAAAAAATCAAAATAAAAGCGCAAAATAGTTTGTGTTTTCCTGATAGAAAGTGCAGATTAACTTACGCTCTTCAAAAGTTTTAAAATTTTCAAAATTTTTAAAAAAAATTTAAAGTTTAAAAGTTGCAAGTTTGCTTGCATTTTCTGTCAGAAAAGTACAAAGCACCTTGCGTTTTCTATTTTTCAAAAAACAGAGACTAAATTTACATATTTACATGTACAGTGACTTTTCTTATGAGAGCATTGGACCTGTAACTCTTTCTTGTTTTTGGATAGCGAGGTATGTTTGTTCACTATTTACACTTCACAATCTACATATTCCACACTTCTCCCTCGTCATTCTTCTACGTTTTCTTTGTCTGTGCTTTCTTCCCTAAAGCAACTTCTCCAAGCTTCATTGTAATTAAATGTTAGATTAAAATTTTATTGTGGGCACATATGTTAAAATGTATAATGCTATTATACATTGGGGTATAAATAAGTGGTATTTACAATTTGTTGAGGGGCCAAATTGTAAATATTACATAACTGATTTTAGTCCGTTATAAAACGGTCTGGCCCCGAGAAACAGTACGTACTTTTTTGTTTTCTCTTCTTCCCCATCTGAGAGAAACGCAAACAGAAAGTAGAAATTGTGTTCTTGGAAGATCATAATCTTCATACAAATTGATTCAATGGATTCCGGTACGCTTCCGCTAATCTCCATTTGTTTATAGTTTTGATTTCTCTTGAATTGATTAGGGCTAAATTGAATATTCAACAATTGGTATCAGAGAAACCCTAAATTAATTCTTGAGTTACTGTAGTAGTGTCATGATCTTCAATGAAATTTTGGTTTTGTTTTAAATTTGATATGCAACCGAATTCAAATTTGCTTTTTTTTCTATGGCGGTAGTTTATTGAAATTGTCATTTATACAAATCTGTGTAATATCATATTTATAATATTGCGGCTGCAATCCTTACAGATTTTGATATTAATGAAGGCTATCACGTTAGGCTTTGTTTTGTTCACCTTTGATATTCCTGTGCTACTGGCCTGTAACTGTACTTTTAGCAAAAGGTTGGACTATCCATCTATGAATTTTAAAAAAAAACAAACAGAAAAGAAGCATGTCTGTTTCGTACAAACTTTATTTTCTTTACATTTCGATTCTGGGCAACATATTGTACTCCATGAAACCAAATATTAGTGGAATTTTGCATGTTCAAATTCCCAGTGAATGTACAATTGATAAAAAAAAAGGACAGAGGCATGCTTGTTTGGGTTGCCTAGAATATAATGCATTTTCTATAATGGCTGTGCAATCCAATAAAGTGCTGCATGACTCATTACATATTTAATATTATATTGACTTGATGATTATTTTCTTCTTTAAAGCATGTTACATAAATCATTACTGGGGTATTCTGTTGTCCATATTTGTCCATATTTGGGTTAGTAAGTTATCATCCACGTTGCCTATAAAAAAAAAAAAAAAAAAATTGAATTTGGTTTTCTTAAGGATATTTTATATTTTAAATGGTTTAATTGAAATAGAATATCGCCAAAGCGATCACTTTTGCGTAGATTATTCTAATTAAAAATATCAAAATAATTGTGTGTGTATAGTTCATGCATTTATTAACGAACCCAAAGGTGAATTAATATTTGGCCGAATTTCATACATACTTGTGGTGATAAATGTGTGACAATTATAAGGAATTTTATGTAAACAATATGACAGTCCAAAGATTGCATATTGTTTGACATAATTTATTGTCAACGTTTGATTACTACAACAAGAGTACCGCTTACAGTTAATATTGCTGTCCAAAGACTTGATATTAATGATGTGTTTGGTATCTTGAGATGTGATTAACCATTATTTGAATTTTTTTGTTTTATATGAAGTCGTTAAGAGCATGTAATTTATATAATTTTATTCGTTTTTGTTTCAGCTGTTGCCACTGTATCTGCTAACCTTAATTCTACCGATCCTTAATGGTACTTCATTACTTAGAAACATTTGGTCTGTTCTGAAGTTAATTTATCTTCAGTACTTAGAAACACTTGGTGGATAGATTCTGGTGCTATCACTCACATAAGTGTTTCTATGCAGGGTTGCCTGAGCTACCGAAAGCCAAGTGATGGTGAAAGACACATCTTTGTGGGCGATGGACAAAGTGGAAGCGATTGGACATCTTAGATTGTTACTAGGAACTGGTTTTTATTTGGATTTAAAAGACACTTTTGTTGTACCGTCATTTAGACGGAATTTGGTTTCTGTTTCTGTGTTGGACAAATTTGGATATTATTGTTCATTTGGAAACAATCAGTTTACTTTGTCTTTGAATTCAAATGTTGTTGAAACTGGTTATTTAAATGCGTATGACAATCTTTATTCGTTGGAAACAGTTGCATCCTATATTGAAACCTTGCATGTAGAATCACATGGTACTAAACGTAAATTAAATAAAGAAAATTTAGCATCTTTATGGCATAAGCGCTTAGGTCATATCTCAAAAGGTAGAGTTGAGCGCTTAGTATCTGATGGTATTTTAGAATCTCTTGACTTCACAAACTTTGACGTTTGTGTAGATTGCATCAAAGGAAAACAAATCAAAACTAAAATATTGGATGCAAATAGATCTTCAGACGTCTTAGAATTAATTCATACAGATATTTGTGGACCTTTCCCTACGGCATCTTGGAATGGTCAACAATATTTCATATCATTCATAGGCGATTACTCACATTATGGATACCTATACTTAATTCATGAAAAATCATAGTCACTGGATGGGTTCAAAGCTTATAAAGTTGAAGTTGAAAATCAACTCAACAAAAGAATTAAAAGTGTCAGATCTGATCATGGTAGTGAGTATTACGGTCGATATAATGGTTCAGGTGAACAACGTCCAGGACCATTTGCTAGATTCCTAGAGGAATGTGGTATTGTCCCACAGTACACCATGCCAAGATCACCTAGCATGAATGGTGTTGCTGAAAGATGAAACCGAACTTAAGGATATGGTAAGGAGTATGATTGCTCATTCCACCTTACCTGATTCTCTCTGGAGAGAAGCATTAAAGACAGCAGCTTATATTCTCAATAGAGTACCAACTAAAGCAGCTGCAAAAACACCTTATGAACTTTGGACAGGTCGAAAGCCTAGTCTAAAGCACTTCCACATTTGGGGTTGTCCAGCTGAGGCAAGGCCTTATAGGCCACATGAAAAGAAACTGGATTCCAAAATAGTGAGTAGCTACTTTATTGGTTATTCTGAGCGTTCTAGGGGCTATAAGTTTTATGATCCCACAGCTAAGAATATTTTTGGGACGGGAAATGCAGTATTCTTTGAGGATATTGAGTTTGGGGGGGAAATAAAGTTAAAGACATTTCTTTTGAGGAGGAATTGGATTTAAACCCAGTTCCTATTATAACTTTTGACAATGTTATACAGTTGCCTACACCTGTCATTGATCAAGAAGTGATTCCGGAACCTCAACAAGACAATGTTATACAACCTCTTATTCAAAATGAAGCTATTGTTCTAGAAGAACAAACTTAACAACCTCAAGAACCAGTGCCATTAAGGAGGTCCATGAGAGATAAGAGAAGTTCTATTTCAGATGATTATATTGTATTTCTCCAAGAATAAGAGAATGATACTGGAACGATGGAAGATGACCCAATCAACTTTCATCATGCCATGAAAAGTGATAACTCTCAAAAGTGGATAGATGACATGAATGAGGAGTATAAGTCCATGCAAGACAATAGAGTTTGGAAACTTGTTCCAATACCAGAAGATGCAAAACCAATTGGTTGTAAATGGATATTTAAAACCAAGAGGAATGCAAAGGGTAATGTGGAGAGGTATAAGGCACGTCTTGTAGCAAAAGGCTATACTCAAAAGGAAGGTATCGATTTTATAGAGACTTTCTCTCCAGTTTCATCGAAAGACTTTTTAGAACAATTATGGCACTTGTTGCTCATTTTGATCTTGAGTTACATCAAATGGATGTTAAGACGGCGTTTCTCAATGAAGATGTTGATGAGACAATTTATATGGTACAACCAGAAAACTTTGTGTCAGGAGATCCAAAGAATATGGTTTGCAAATTAACAAAATCCATTTATGGACTTAAGCAAGCTTCTCGTCAATGGTACCACAAATTCCATCAAGTAATCATCTCGTTTGGTTTTGAGACGAATATTGTTGATGATTGTGTGTATCACAAGTTCACTAGAAGTAAACATATATTCCTGGTTCTATACGTCGATGACATCTTGCTTGCCACTAACGATATAGGCTTATTGCACGAAACCAAGAAATTTCTATCTAAACATTTTGAGATGAAAGATCTTGGGGACGCCTCTTTTGTATTGGGTATTCAGATACTTCGAGATCGATCTCGGGGTTGTGACGACCGCCCATGACTCCTGCACTAAACAAGGGAATAGTGCGCTGAAATGTGTGTCAGGCCGCCATGGACGATCATCAAGGTAAGGTAAACACAGAATAGTCTATCGTATTACTCACAGCGCATGGATAAAATACAATAGAAAAGTATACATAGTGAAGCTCCATAGAATAGAATCTCATCATATAAACTCATAATAGTTTGGTACAACAATCTGAAAAGTCAATACAGCAAGCCTCACTACATATCACTCAGAGAATATACAAGCAGCGGAACATCCAGTACATATAGTAAGAACAACAATATGCAAAAGCCTCCGGCTCGTCTTCGTCATCAATAGCGTTGATCACTAAGAACAACACCTGTCACCTGCTACCTAGTCTGCCCATCCCAAAATGGATGAACAGCCCAAGGTAATAAGAGTTGAACATAAAACCTTGAGTCAGACAAAAGTCCTAGTGAGCAGTAAATCAACTATCAAACATACCAAAAGAGCATAAAGGGTAAAAAGGAATAGGAACCCAACCATCCCACTCCACCTCTTTCTACAGTGATAGCCCCCAGACCCACTAAACGGAAATAAACATAGCAAAGAAGACATTTAAAGTAAAACAATTATCACTCGAGTCAAGGTCGATGTTTTCCAAGCACAAACCCCCAAGGCCTAAACCAAGATCAGATAAGCACCCACAAAACATCGCTCTTGAGACCGAGTGACGATACAATCAAAGCATCCAAACATCCATGACTCTGGCTATTACTGTTATCATTGCCTCGATATCACCGTTAATTGAATGACCGGCTCATTCTTTCATCCGTCCGTCAAGGGCTAATGGTAACCCCGGTTCTAGACAGAACTCCGCACGTCGTCGTGACCCGTGCCTAGGACTATCGAATCTGTCCAGAGTACTCGACCATTAACTATTAGTCAATTGGGACTATCGAATCTGCCCAGTGTACTCTTGCTTTGAGCCTGCTAGAACCTTCAACAACCATGAGATCTCAGCCTTCTAGTCATCCTCCTTGACGACTATTCTCATACTAGCTCAAGCGCCTCTCAAGCCAACCATTATCCACAAACTCGAACCATATCACCGAGTTATCAACATGCTTGGGATGATCCCGTCTGGATTAAACCAAGGCTATCTCACATCATGCTTTGCTTCATCGCATCATAGCAAAGTCCCATCTCAACATCATGCTTTGCCTCATCGCATCATAGCAAAGTTCCATCTCGACATCATCATCAAATCTATCCATATGAGCTTTATCATCCGCTTCATATGCCATGAGCAGCTTTCCTTATTCAAGAGCCTTTCCACTTAGCTTTTGAATCATCTTCGACCAACTTGTCCAAATCAAATCATCAATCAACTAATTTCTAACAATCAATCAAATCAATCATTAATCCAAGTAATCAATCATTCAAATAAGATCTAAATAAACAGTTATAACAATAATGGCAATTTCGTAAATAAAGAGTCCAAATCTAACAAGCATGAATTCTAAGTAATATCTTGATGAATGAACTAGCATAGGTTAACATGTAGTAAAATGGATATCAAAACTTTATGAACGATGGATCTACATGCAGACTTAAGGAAAATGCATGAAATCACTATCTTTAACACACAAACAAGCCACCTATCCAATATACTCCTTTGGGTCCGTGTGAGAGATAACCACTACTCACCGAATCACCTAAACGCTTCAAAAGCAACTAACTTCAGATCTGGACAGCAAAGGATCTAGCTTGATCCGACAAGATTCCGATTCAAACGATGAAATCCCTCTTCAATGGATGGAGATCTTCAATCTAAGCTCTTGGATCTTCGATTTAGATGGATGGAAGCACAAGATTAAAGTGGAGAAAAAAAAGAAGTGAAGAAGTGTTGTAGTCGAGCCCTCAAAATAGCAGTACTTCATCGCTTCAAAATCCGGATCCCAAAAAGTGATATAAGGTCGAATATTTATAGGCCAAACCTATGAGTCGTTCGCCCCCCCTTAAGTCGGTCACGACTTATCAAGGCCCCAAGACTTACGACTCATCAACCCCACGGCCTACCGACTCAATGGACCTCCCTACTTACGACTCAAGCCTATGCGCGACTTAACACATGCGCGCGACTTAACTTAGACACGACCTAACGACTCAAGCTATCATGCGACTTACGACCTAACTACACACACGGCTTAGCGACCTACGACTTAACACACATGCGACCTAACACTTAGGCACGACCTAAGACTCAACATGATACGACTTAGCGACCTAACACACTGCCGCATTTCTATCTAAGTCCTAAGTCGTTTGGACGACTTAACAACCTACCGACTCAACACAGGAGACGACTCAACGACTCAACGCAGGAGACGACTCAACGACTCAACACAGGAGACGACTCAACGACTCAACACAGGAGACGACCTACCGACTCAACTACACTGCCGACCTAACACAAGAGACGACCTAGCGACCTAACTACATAGCCGACCCAACGACTTAACCTATTGCCTTAAGTCGCTCGAACGACCTAACTATGACACGGCATAGTCGACCTAACCTTAACTCGTTCACGACCTAATCCAACACACGACCTAAGCCTCAACACGAGAATTTCTTAAGTCGCTTACTAACTTAAGCCGTTAACCCTTAAGTCGTTAGTTCCCTTAAGTCGGCCAAACCCCTAAGTCACTCACTCCTATAGGTCGGTCACCCCTATAAGTCGGTCTCATTCCTTAAGTCGGTCACTCCTATAGGTCAGTCACTCCTTAAGCCGTTAACTCCTAAGTCGGTCAAATCCTATAGGTCGCTCCATCCTCTAAGTCGCTCCACCGACTTATGCTACAACACGACCCAACCCTGGACGACTCATCTCTGGACGACTTAAGCTCCAAACAATTTAAATTCTAAACGACTTAACTCTGAACGACTTAAGCAATACTAACGACTTAATAACAACAATTCTACGATCCTTCGATCCGTAAAAATACGGGTCGTTACAGGGGTATTCTTGGATTATCACAAAAGAGCTATATTGATAAAGTACTCAAAAGGTTTGGAATGCAAGATTGTAGACCAGGAGATACCCCTGTTGCTAAAGGAGATAAATTCAGTCTTAGTTAGTGCCCTAAAAGAAACCTTGAAATCCAAGAAATGCAAAAGATTCCCTATGCTTCAGCCGTTGGGAGTCTAATGTATGCTCAAGTATGTACACGTCCAGATATTGCATACATTGTTGGGATATTAGGCAGATACATAAGCAACCCTGGTATAGACCATTGGAAAGCAGCCAAGAGGGTTATGAGGTATCTTCAGAGAACAAAAGATTACATGCTCACTTATAGAAGATCAGATCGTTTGGAGGTCGTAGGGTATTCTGATTCTGATTTTGCTGGATGCCAAGATAGCAGAAAGTCTACATCAGGCTATATTTATCTGTTGGCTGGAGGATCTATATCTTAGAAAAGTGTTAAACAAACACTTGTAACTTCTTCCACTATGGAACCAGAATTTGTCGCATGTTATGAGGCATCAAACCATGGAATATAGCTACGCAACTTTATCATTGGGCTGCACATTTTGGAAAATGTAGAAAGACCGCTGAAGTTATATTGTGATAATAAGTCAGCAGTGCTATATTCTAATAATAACAAAAGCTCGACTAAGTCAAAACATATTGACATAAAATTCTTAGTTGTGAAAGAAAGAGTGCAGAGTGGACATATATCTATAGAGCATATTGGAACAAACTTCATGATAGAGGATCCGCTCACAAAAGGTTTACTGCCCAAGGTCTTTCATGAGCACACTGCTCATATGGGTGTTGTATTACTGGAGGATGTTATGGTTTAGTGGGAGTTTGTATTTTATATGCTTTATATTTGTCTTGAAACATATATTTGGTTTTCTGATCATAATAAAGTATTTAGTTCATTTCAGTTCATTCACTTTGTCTACTATTTTGATTCTGACCTCATTTAAGTTTAAAGAGGACCAGTTGAAAATAGACATGTTTTGTTCACATTACATGTAATTTTCATGCTACGTATTCATGATTGATCTATGTCATTTGACTATATATATGTATGTGACCATTGATGAGTTTAGTCATGATTAATATGGCAAAGACCACTATGATCCTATATAGATATAGTTGATGGACGAGATTGTTAAAGATTACCTTTATTTAATAGCAGATTTTAAGCTCATAAGGTTGTACATTTATAAAGAAACATATGTTGCCCAAGTGGGAGATTGTTAGATTAAAATTTTGTTGTGGGCACATATGTTAAAATGTATAATGCTATTAGACATTGAGGTATAAATAAGTGGTATTTACAATTTGGACAATTTATTGAGGGGCCAAATTGTAAATATTACATAACTGATTTTAATCCGTTATAAAACGGTCTGGTCCCCGAGAAACAGTACGTACTTTTTTGTTTTCTCTTCTTTTCCATCTGAGAGAAACGCAAACAAAAAGTAGAAATTGTATTCTTGGAAGATCAGAATCTTCATACAAATTGATTCAATGGATTCCGGTACGCTTCAATCTCCATTTGTTAATACTTTTGATTTCTCTTGAATTGATTAGGGCTAAATTGAATATTCAACATTAAATTCATAAAGGAGCACACATGCTCTTACCATATTTTACTGCCGGTAATTAGACAACTTTTGAAGGTACACTCAATTGTCCATGTTTCGGATAAATTCTTTTACCATTTCAAATAATTTGGATTTCTTACATAAAAAGATATTGTCACCACTGCCAAATATTAGATTGTTTGTACACTTAGTTGCAATACATACACCTGATAAAAAAGCCATTTTTAGCTGAAAATTCCATTTTCTGTTTTCGCATCCAACCGTTTAAAGCAAGCATGCTAACTCAATTATGTGTACCAAATGTAATGTTTCTTACCTATGCAAAACATGCTACATATGAATAATAAAATACGGCTATATCAGTATTCACCGTTTGGTTGTTAAAGTTTTACATGTATATTTTGTTTTGCTGTAGGTAAAACTAAGTAACCTACAATTTAGTTGTTTATTACGCTGGCTTCTGTAGATCTTTATTGATTTGTCAATGGTTAAAAGAGAGCAGAATCAATACCGTACATTTTCACTTCTACTTGATATCTATGTTTGTTTATTATTGGAAACAGTAGGCTTATATCAACATGATATGCAAATACATGGGTTCTATCAAAAACTTATAGGAAATTGTTAGTGTTTTTTATTAATGTATAAATTGTTAATAAATTTAATTTGTTTCCTGTTCTTGATTTCACCCAATCAATTATAACTACAAAGATGTAATCAACCTTAACTTTGAAACTATATTCATGGTAAACCAATTAATATACATCTATTTTGTTCCACCTTTATTAGTAAACTGTATGCATGACAGTGAATTTATTAATAGGAAGTTTTGTTTATTTTCAAGTTGTTTTTGCTGTTTTGGACCCAAAATGTATGGAATAGAGCTGTTCCTTAAACTTTACGCGGCTGCATCGCAATTGTTTTTGTTACCATTTCAGTAATAAAAACAACCTATGTAGCTACATTTTTTATGCATATCATGCTGCTATAGTTGAGGGTTTATGTTTCGTAAACTGATATTTTGAAACTTTTGTATGTATGTTGAAGTTTCTGATATTCATAGTTCACTGTACTTTCTTATATTGGTAATTGGTTATTGGATATATATATTGGTTCATAAATAGTAATACCATATATTGTAGTACTTTATATTGCAGATTTCACTATTAGAAACTACTGCAGTTTCCTACGCAAAATTTCCGACGTCTTTCCTACGCCAAAAGGCGGGGCGTAGGGTAGGCGTAGGAAACTGGTAGAAAGAGATCAAGACGTAGAGAAGACGTAAGGAAATTTCCTACGCTTCTCCTACGCCAAATTCAACATGTAGAAAAAAAATCGTGGCGTAAGTAAGGTGTAGGAAATCGTCTACAGTAAAATGTTACCGTAGAAAAGGCGTAGATAATCTCCTACGCCGTTTCCACGCCTCCATTAATTTTATACAATTACACGTTGACGTAGGAAAGACGTAGGAAATTTCCCACGCCGTCCCTACACATGAATTTTTTTATTACGTTACTCACGTTACACTTCCCTTCTCCTAGAATCGGTTTTTAACGAATAAAAAAAACTTGCAATCTGGCGATGCTTGAACCCAAAAAAACTAGGGTTTCAAAAATCAACGCCTTCTAAATAATCATCGCTGCATACTCGGCTATTCTATCAGCCATTGTCGGCTCATCCTTACCTCCTACGCGTGGTGATATTCTCTACTGCTGATTTGAAGTCCACTACAGTCTCTTTATACTGCCACGCGATATTCTCTACTGCTGATTTGAAGTCCGCTACAGTCTCTTTGTACTGCCGCTGCTAATTAGGTATGCGAATTGTTTGTTTTGAGTTGTCTAATTTGGTAATGGTGACCCAGAACTTTGGATGTGAATTAGATGTAAAGTTTCAAGAGCTGGGATTATTTCCTCCAATTTCGAAAGCAGTTTGAATCCTGCATTCAAAAATTAATAATATGAAATTTGAGATGTACCGGAAGCTTTTAGTATAAAAACGTTAAACTATCTAGATGCAATGATTCAAGAACTGGGATTATTCCATCCAATTTCAAAGTAACATTTTTCTAGCTACTACTGCTCTGAAGTAATGTAGACATGAAACTCAAACCGTTTTCTGTAAAAATAACGGCTAAAACCTGAAATTGAGTTCCTAAATTTCTTCTTAGCTTTGTTTGCTGGAGGAAATGAGGGACATTTCCTCCTAAATTTATTGTATACTTCAGGGTTAGGTGGGCTAGGCCAGTTTGCAAATAACAGCGAGCTTTCTTCTAGATAATCTGTCAAAAATTTATTGAAGGATTAATAGCAAAAATTTCAATCATATCATACACATAGTGCGTGTCATCAAACATTGCACAAAATTCCAAAGAGTCAATCTATAGTTTTTTCAAAGAATGTGCATCAGTATCTACTAAAACCTCCATGTCCACCACTGCAATTGTAAAACCTGCAAGCTTCTTCTGTTCATTTGGTTTGCCGGAGTAATCTACTATCTAGTTCCAAAACAGGTAAATTAAAGTACTTTAATTTTAGAATGTAAGTCAATATAAAGTAATGAAGCAATGTACACATTCACTATACACTGAGATGGAAATCTAATAATTTATAGTGGACAACTTATTTTTAAGCAAAAAGCAAGAGGGGATGATTGGTCATCAATATATCACACATTAAAGGTAAGAAGCATTTTGCTTCTCTTGAAAAATAGTACTATCACGTCCCCTATCTGGAGGCCCGAAGTTAAACGCTACAGATGCTGCAGCCAGTATTAAATTTTGGTGACCAATATGATGAAATAAAACATGAATAATTAATTCATTTGAAACTTCTAATTAAAAAAAGTGACGTTGTTGCCAAAAACTTCTGAAGTTACAAAAGTAACTTATAAACTATGCCCCGCTTAGGATGGTTTAGTCGCCTAATCAACATCAAATCTCTGTCTAAAACAAGCTTTGACTTTACCATCCTGGCAAAAGCATGTTGCCGATAACAGTTACCTAAACAGTTATTTATGGAGCAAGCCCTTCATTTATGCAAAATGTAATGTTGTATACATGCATAAAGAAGAAAAATAATATATTTACACAGTTTCACCATATTCACTTTCTCAAAGTTTTTAACTCAAAGTAAAGTCATTGGTTACGTGAACCATGTTTTCTAATTTTACGTAAAAGTATTTGTTCTTGCTTTAATGCAGATGTAAATAATATCAACGTTGAATTAAGCGGTGGAAGCTTTAGTGAAATTAATTAATAACGTGGAATAAACGTTACCAAGATAGAAAAGTTTGTATCAATGGTTTAATCAAGGTCACGGTGATACAAATATTGATCAAACCATTCTACTACTTTACTAATTGGATTATGATGAACGTCTTGCTACTAAATTTTAACAATATTTGCTCCATGCAATTGATCCTTTCCACATTGTACTCTTTAAAAAGGGCATCTAGAACTGTTAATTTTTATACAACATTAAACACGAAGCAAATTTAAAGACCATAAGAATTACAAGTAATTCACATAAAATTTAAATGAGCCGAAATTCGAGTTTTATATCAATTATTGATACGAGATTATATGGCATGTGCACGTGCGTGTATATAATTTTTTTTTAATAAATTTATAATATCTAAATTTCAATATAGTTTCGAAAAAATTAACTGAAAAATATAGACCACTTTCAAACTTATTTACAAATATAGACCTATTTTTTGTTTTCTGGACTTTAAATTTCCTAAAATTAAATATAATATAATTTATTTGTAATTATGCAGTAAAAGATGGATTATATGAAAGTTCGAACTTGGATGTATGAGCCTGGATGGAAAAGAGGATCAATATCATTGCATTTTAGAAATGGCGTGGAAGCTTTTCTAAAAGTGGCGTCTTATAATAAAACAAAGATGATGGAAATTCGATGCCCGTGTAAGAAATGCCATTGCATGAAACTTCAAGATTACGAAACTATAACTTTTCACTTGCATAATTATGGTTTTATGCCAAATTATTACGTGTGGAGATATCACGGTGAATCGGGAACAAAGCATGGTTCGACAGTGGTAGTTGAAGATACAACCGAAACCATCGATGCTAATTTTGATGACTATAGTATGGAAGATAGAATGACAGAAATGGTCCATGATGCTGCCGGTCCAAGTTTGTAAACTGATGAACTTGAAGCAGAAGAACTTGACTCGGAAGCTAAAAAGTTTTTTGATTTGTTAAAAGCATCGAAAAGACCGCTTTATAAAGGTTGTACAATGACACACTTGTTGGCTACATCTAGGTTAATCAGTATAAAATCCAAATACAATGCGTCGGAAAACATGATGAATGCGATTTTAAGTCTGTGTAAAGAAATGCTTCCACCTGACAATGTGTTGGCATGTAATTGGTATTCATTAAAAAAGGAAGTATCTGCATTTGGTTTGCCGTATGAAAAAATTGACACATGCCCAAGTGGATGCATGATATATTGGAAGGAAGATCAAAACCTTACGAATTGTAAATTCTGCAATAAAAAAAGATATAAGTCTACAAAAACCAATGGAAAAGGTGTACCTTTCACTCGTATGCATTATTTTCCGCTTACACCCAGATTACAAAGGTTATATGCCTCTTGTGCTACCGCAAAACACATGCGATGGCACAATGAACGACAACGAGAGGAAGGGATTTTATGTCATCCTTCTGATGGCGAGGTGTGGAAACATTTTGATAAAGTTTATCCCGATTTTGCTAAAGAATCACGAAATGTCCGACTTGGTTTGTGTACGGATGGTTTCGCGCCTTTTGCGTCGTTCGGAAAACCTTATTCGACATGACCAGTTATTATAACACCTTATAATTTACCTCCGTGGATGTGTATGAAGAATTCATACATGTTTTTAACTGTGATTGTTCCCGGACCAAAGAATCCCGAAAACGGAATAGATGTATATTTGCAACCTTTAGTTAATGAGCTGAAAAAACTGTGGATAGATGGCGTTGTTACTTACGACGTGTCAAGGAAAAAAAAATTCAGAATGTTTGCTTCTTTATTATGGACGATAAGTGATTTTCCAGCATATGGGATGCTTTCTGGCTGGAGTACTAGCGGCAAGTTCGCTTGTCCTATCTGTATGGATTCGACTGAATCCTTTCGATTAAAATATGGCGGCAAACAGTGTTGGTAGGATCGTCATCGTCGTTTTTTGCATCCAAACGACCGTTTTAGATTTGATAAGAAAAACTTCAGGGCAAATACAACTATTACTTTAGAGCCACCTGACATTCTGAGTAGTGAACAAGTGTACGAGATCGTGCAAGATTATCCTAAAATGCATGAGATAGGAAGAGAGCCAAAAATCCCTTGTAAAGGACAAATTCATAATTGGTGCAAACAAAGTATATTTTGGGAGCTACCATATTGGAAGAATCTGAAACTTCGGCATAATCTGGACGTAATGCATAATGAGAAAAATGTGTTTGAGAACTACTTTAACACAATTATGAATGTTAAGGGAAAAACAAAAGATGTTTGAAGTCAAGGAAGGATATTGCATTCCACTGTAATCGTCCTGAACTAAAAATTGATAGTGAACGTCCAAATTTCAAACGTTTAGCTTGTTATGAGTTGGAAAATATTCATCGTAAAAAAGTATTAGAGTGGGTAGAAAATTTGAAGTTACCCGATGGAATTGCTTCTAATATGAAACGATGTGTTGACATGAAGGACCTTCAACTATCGGGAATGAAGAGTCACGATTGTCATGTATTTCTTGAGACTCTATTTCCGATAGTTTTTAAGGAGCTATTACCACAAAAGGTTTGGATGCCCATAACTGAGCTTAGCTTAATGTACAAAGATTTATGTTCGACTACTCTTATTAAAGCTCATTTGGAGAAACTAGAGAAGGATGTACCGAAGTTATTGTGTAAATTGGAAAAAATATTTCCTCCTGGAGTTTTTAATAGCATGGAACATCTACCTATACATCTACCAACTGAAGCTTTAATGCGAGGACCGGTACAATATGGATGGATGTACCCTTTTGAGAGGTATATATATATATAACTAAGGTGGACTTTCTTCTTCTTCATATTTTCATCATATCATTATGAGAATGTTATATTTAATATTTCATGTATTCATATTAAGGTATCTTGGTCACCTTAAAAAAAAGGTGAAACAAAAAGCACGCGTTGAAGGTTCAATTTGCCAAGCATACATTACTGAAGAAGCATCCACATTTTTCAATTACTATTTTGAAGACCATATCAAGATTTCTAGCAGTGGCCACCATAATGAGGATGAAATGGATGATTCATCTGATATATCTCTATCCATATTTAAAAAATGGGGACGTCCATATGGTAAATGGAAAGATGGAGGTTTTCAGACAATTAAAGATTTTACTTTAGCTAAATCAACCGTGCTTCTCAATTGTGAAGAGCTATCAAATCTTATTTGGTATGTAACACAACTTCAATCAATTAAAATGATTCATGTTTTATATTATAAATTTTCCTTGGTAATTTTAATCGCCCAACAGTCAATTTGAAGAAGCAAATCCTGATGTTGAGCCCAGTGAAGGATTTGAAAAATGGTTTAAGAAATATGTGAGTATGATTTATTATATATTAATTGCGTTTTATATCATAAATCTTTATAATATTATAATGTATGTGAATTTATTTTAATAGGTTGATGATAATGGAATCACTGATGTTTGTTATGCAAAACTTGCATTTGGTCCTATGATGAAGTATAGAAAATGTCCAGTTATGTACGTTAACGGCTATAAATTTCACACAACTGAATTTGGAGCAAATAAAACAACTTACAACAGTGGGGTGTGTGTTAAAGGAGGCAACAAGGATGATGATCTAGAAGATTATTATGGCATGTTACAGGAAATAATTGAACTTACTTACTCGATGGCACCAGAGCTTAAAACCTTTTTGTTCAAATGTGAATGGTTCGACAATAGAAAAGATGTAGGAATACGTCGTGCACATAAAGATTATCCACTTATTGAAATAAATCACAAAAGACGATACCAAGGTTATGATCCATTTGTGTTAGCGATGCAAGCGTCTCAAGTTTATTATGTACCATATCCTGCTATGAACAACAATAAAGCGGATTGGTGGGCTGTCGTTAAAACAAAGCCAAGATGGTCATTCAATTCGAACATGATCGTAAGCGAAGATCAACCATATCAAAATGATTTGGACCATAACGGACTACTGCAAATCACTGAAGACATTGACGACATCGGACCACTTCATAATGAAGTATATGGTGGAGTAGAGGTTGACGATGATGTCGAAGTTGATTATGGTATCGAAGCTGCTGAAAATGATATTGAAGATGAAATTGTCGAAGTTGATGAATGTGAAGATGAATATGATAGTGTAACTAATGGAAGTTATGATGATAATGTTGATTGGTAGCATGCTTTCATTAATATACTTGTTTGATTTTTCCACTAGTATGAATTTTTACTTCAAATCAATCTTGTATGCTTAGTTATCTTTGGGTATTTAGTCTTCAGTTCATGTTGTTTTAATTGGTTTGTTGTATATTTAATTCTTCAAATCATATGTATTTCTCTATGTTATAGTAATTGCATTTAACAGGACATGTCTACTCGAGCTGATCATCATCGTCGTTCCATGAAACGACCCGCTCTACGTCTTTCTAGCAATAACACATCTGACACAATACAACCTAGTGCATCTCCTATCGGTCAAGATGGATCGGGATCACAGTCAGCAGAGCGGCATAATATCATGTCTCCCGTTGTACATCCTACTTCCCTTGAAGTTGATGCTACCAATCCATCGACTAATGCATCCGTGTCGGACTCCTCCTCCGTAACAAGGGTCGGAGTTTTCTGGCAAGCCAATGTTGGGTAAGAATTCTTGCAAAATAAGTAATTGATGTTGACTTTTGCAAAAAAAGTAATTAATTGATGTTGACTTTTGTGACTCTGTTTAATTTACTTTGACTAATAAGCTAGGTGAGAACATAAATATATATTTATGCTTTACATTTATATGTTTCAGATATGAGTTCACTTCCAGGGCTACATCTTATGCTATTCGAGTAGGTTTGTTAGCACGGGTTAACGATTTTTGGCCCAATTTTAAAAGTATACCCGATGATGTTAAGAAAGTGATGTTTCAGGAGTTTCTGGTAAAATAATATTAGTGTATTTGTGTTACATCTATTTTTTTGGTCATTACATTTTCCACTACATGTACAGGAGTCATTTCAATGGACAGATGATACTTCACCAGCAATTGTGAAGCAGATATGGAATAGAAAAGCAAGTTTGAAGTATCGGGACTGGATTCACAGTATGAAAGAGTTAGGCAAGAAGCATCCGAACCTACCCCAGGAGATATATGAACAGTTTTTGGCATATTGGGAGCTTCCTGAAGTAAAAGCTCGGGCAGAAAAAGCTGCAAACTCTAGGGCTCAAAACCAAAAGCGACAT
Organism: Allium cepa; assembly: GCA_030765085.1. NCBI lineage: Eukaryota > Viridiplantae > Streptophyta > Magnoliopsida > Asparagales > Amaryllidaceae > Allium > Allium cepa. The sequence goes on along the minus strand of CM060936.1, from coordinate 26,197,004 downwards.
TGTGGTGGTTCGAGATCCTTTGCGGATTATCGAAACGATTTGGTTTGATCTCTAAAATCTTGTTTTAACGTTAATTTACATCAGCTTTCATATTTTTACTCTATTTTTATCTTTATTTTCTAGACCGATGAACTTAATAGGGAGCCAACTACTTGGGAAGTGTATTGTAGGACTCACAAGGTCACTTCGGACAGCGGATCTACCACTAGTGGATGGATTGATGAAGCATCGATGGAATTTGCAGTAAGTGATTCTTATATCTTGGTTTTAATAACTGGTTAATAGTTTAATATGTGCAAGATTAGTTAAATTTTGTTAAAATATCTCTTCGACGGTTAAAATTTGGGAACATTTTTAGGTATTTTTATTTCATTGAGATTAAAGATGAATCTATGAAGCATAACACATATATATAACTTGACATTATGTTTATGCATTAATGTTTAATGTTGAGAAGAGGAACAATGAGTGGTTAATACCTTAGTTTTAGTCAATGCAAATCAGTTCTATCAAACTATGCAATTATTTTTGTTTCCAAATCCAGACCACTTACCCTTAGCTGTCATGTTTTCTTATATGTGTTAGAGTCAGCATATATAACTAAAACTAAAACAAGTGAAAACAAGTAAAACGAAAACAAGTAACCTAAAACACGTGACAAGTAAAAACTAATGAAAATTAAAACAAGTGAAAATGAAAACTAAAACAAGTAAAACGAAAACAAGTAAAACTAAAACACGTAACAAGTAAAAACTAAAAGAAGTAAAAACAAGACAAATTGGAATTTATAAGGTTGTTTAAATTTTATCAGTTATTTTCTAATTCGATAGGAAAGTAGCCATTAAACAAGTTTTTGGCGTCGTTATTAGGCAGTTAATTTGATTTTTATTTGTATTCTTCGAATTATTTGTTGTTTGATTTTATTTTGTGTTTGTTTTGTGTGTTATTTTGCATTTAAAAAAAATTGTTTTGTTGTGCGTTTGTGTGATTTTTGTTTGCATTTTGATTGTGTGCTTGTTGCATTTCATTTTGCATTTGCATTTCTATATATTAAAAAAAAAAACAATATACACAAGTTCATTTCAAAAAGAAAAAAAAATATTCCATTTCATTTACAATTTTCTTATTGTACAACTTTCAAAAAGAAAAAAACTCACTGTGCGCTTTCTTTTCATTGTGGCTGTGCACATTTCTGCTACAACGGCTGCAAACAGTGCCTGCAACCCCCTTAACACACCATCCTCTAAACTGTGCATCACCATCCTTTAAACTTGGAGAATAAGGCGTTTACTAACGAGGGTAAGAATAGGAATGCAAGATGCACCTATTAGTCGAAGCTTTCACTGAAATGGAAACGCAGCTTCGTAATCCTTAAATTTTTTTGTTAATTTATTCAGATGTTAAACATTGCATTGCTGAAATATACTTTTTACTGATACAAGTGAAATTGATATTAACACGTTTTTTACAATATTTGTGTCAAAGGAAATAACTAAATACATATCACGCATGTATGTATTCCTACAAAACATGGGCCATTATAGCTGTTCACTAAGCAATTAGAAAAAAAAGCACATATATTTAAATTTTGCAAGTCATATGCCGCGAAATAGTAGATTTTGGTAGCTGAATCCAATCGCATCAACTCACAAACATGAAAAAGCCACCATCTAAATCATACAGAAATGAAAAAGCCACCATCTAAATCATACAGAAATCAAAACAAGAAATAGGAAAAAAAAAAAGAATATTAAACTGGAAATAGAAAACACAAAAATGAAGGTTGAAAAACAGATGACAATTCAAACACATCCTTCCTTACTACTGAGAAATACATATAGTAATGCATCCATACATGGGACAAAATTTTGAAATAATATCAATGGAAGCAAATTCAACATGTGCTAGATACGTAGTATGATTCAAAGCAAGCATCAAACTACTGGGATTCAGTCTTCTGCTTCTTTGATTTTTCACCTTCATTTGTTGTCTTCTTTGACTTTGCCTCCCGGCGTTCCCTTTTCAATCCCTTTATCTTGCTTGTTAACGGCATTTCACCAACCTATATAATACATAATGAATTAGATGATACTGATAATGCTGACATTTAGGGCTTGTTCGGCGAAAAAACTATGATACAGATGGCTTTATCTAACTTCTGATATAATTTCATACAATGTTCAACATGAGTACTATTAAGCGTCAAATATTCTTGTATCATTACCTGCAACTAATAAGCTTCATTACCACCAGACCCTCCTTTAAACTGTGCATCATAATCCAAACCGCCTGCAACTAATAAGCTTCATTACCACCAGATAGTCCCCCCCCCCCCACACACCCCCCGAACCTACCATCCCATCAATTTCCATCCCCTAGAAACAGCTGCCTTGCATCAATACAACTTCATCACATCCACTACCACATCATCCATCACCAGAACAATGAACATCCTTGCCATACTCTGTGCATATCAAATATTGCACTGCCCCATACCACATTTTGCTGTTGTCAATTCACTTGCACTATGCATCAACCATACAACGTTCCACACTGCTCTACTGATACCCAATCAAACAAGCATCCCCTACCAAATAACATCGCTGCTGTCACCAGATCAACCACAAACTGCCCATCCTCTGTTCATTCCACAGTCACACAGCAGTGCACTTCCTTTACAACTGCTCCTCAACAGTGCACCTCCTCAACAACAACTACCTATAGCAACAAACAACTTCCATACAAACTGTTGACATACCCTCGGTACAAATAAACCATCACACCACCTCATTTCTGCAACTCCACAACATTCAAACTGCATCACATACATACTGCACCATAATTCTTCATTGACTCTAATTCAAACCTCTTCTGGCCCTCCTCTGCACTTCATAACCACCAGCCATCTCCTTTACTAACCTACCCCATTTCCTATCATACATCACTACACTTCTAACCACAATACAACTGCACATTACCAAAACAAACTGCACTCTTTGTTGAATTTGATGATTCAAATATTCGTTAAAAGGGAAAGAAATTGATTAGTTGATTCAATCAAATCAATTAATTTAGCTGATATATGGAAGAATATTTTAAAGGAAACTAATTAATTAGCAAATCAATTAATTAGTCTGCTATATGAAGAAATAAATTATTAGGCATGGAGAATAAAGGAAAGATATGGAAACGAAGATTACGTCATCCATTTGTACCAAAATCAAATCACGCAAATTGGAAAGATATCTGCGTAATCACACTACTAGAAAAAAGCGAAATAGCGACGGCTGGGGGCGACGGCTTCCGACGGGCCGTCGGCGGCCGTCGGAAGCCGTCGGAAATTCGCGAATACCTACAGCCGGCCGAGCCTTTCTTCCTCATTTTCCAGCTTCCCCCAATCTCACCAAAAACCCCCAAATTCACATTTTCCACCTCCGTTCGCCAATTTCGTGATTTTTTCTCCTTCCACACTGCTGATTCAACACCTCTTTCTCTCAATCTCAGGTATAATCTCTTATTTTTCTGAAAATTTCAGTTTTTACCCTAATTTTAGATTTGCATAAATTGATAAATTAGGGCGAATTAGCGATTGAAATTGTTTGCATTAGCGTAACAATGGTTTATAGCATCACATGACATACATATTTCATCTTTTATCGTGAAATTGTGAAAAACACGTATACTTTGTGGTTGTTCATGTATATGTAAATTGTTGTGTATGTCCTGATTCGACGATTGTATACGTTATTTGGCATACGATAAAATGATTGAATGAACTAGGAGTATTATATTGTGCACGTATTTACTTATGAAACAAAAAAATGCATTACTCTAAATTATAATTGTGTGTATTAAAAAAAAGACAAAAATGTTAAACCAGCCTTTTTGATGCGTAATACGTCGAATAACTGTGTTAAATTTTTATATATTTTTGTAAATGTGAACAGTGAGTAAAACTGTATTTTTGAGTAAAATGCGCGCATGTTAACCGACAAATGTCCCTTAGAGAGTTTTTGGCCCCGTCTGACGAGTGTTGTACATGATCGTTGTATAAATAGTCGTTTTTTCCGAAAAACGACCATTTATATTCATCTGGTACAATGTTTGTCAGATTTGTCCCTGTATTGGACAAGTTATGAACACAGTAAGAATTTACATTTTGTATACTACTTCGTCTCAAACGGTTCATAAAATTTCGCCCTAACTTTTCTTTTTTGTTTCCTGCGTACACGCATTTGTGTACAATGCAGGGAACAAAAGGGAAATGCTGCCGAAATTTTATTGAATCGTTTGAGACGAAGTAATATACGAAATGTAAATGCTTACTGTGTTTGTAATGGGAAGTAGGATGTCTGACCAATGAAAAAAAATTATATATATTTTTAATCGTTACGTACGTTAAAAAATGAAATGTGCCCTATTTGAAAATATTTTTAAATTTGTGAAGTTGTTCTTTAAATTCAAAATATTATACGAACATGAAAATAATCTTTTTCGAATATGTATTCTTCAAAATAAATATTAAATTTTGAACTTCTCATTTTGTCAAATAGGAAAAATGATTGATTATTTTGTTGATCGAAGGAGATGGATGTACCAAAGAAAAGGACTGAGGGGCTCAATAAAAGAAGATTTTTATAATGGTATAAACGTGTTTGTTGAATTCGCCTTAAGTAATAACGGAAACGATCCAGAAATTCGTTGTCCGTGTAGTAGGTGTAGACATTTGAAGTTTTTGTTACCAGATATTGTGAAAGTTCATTTGTGCCAACACGGTTTCACACCCGAATATTATGTTTGGGATCGGCATGGAGAAGTTGTAGCAAATACTTCTGTAGAGTCTGAAAGTGTCGTTAACGAAATAGTTTCAACGACCCGTATAGAAAATATGGTCGAAGATGCAGCACGATCAATGTTTCCTATGGTTGAAGTTGACGACGATGATGTAAATGTTGAAGAACCAAATATTGAAGCTAAGAAAATTTATGATTTACTAGATGCAGCTAAGAAACCTATTTGGGATGGTTGTAAAAGCGGCACGCAGCTGTCAGTAATCGCAGAATACATTGCGATGAAGTCAAAATACAACATCACTGAAGCTGGGTTTACGGCTGTTGTACAAGCTGCAAAAAGACATATGCCGCCCGATAATCTAATGTGTGAAAATCACTACGAAGTTAAAAAACTTATGTCGGCTTTTGGATTACCGTATCAGAAAATAGATACATGTTTAAAAGGATGCATGTTGTTTTGGAAAGAAGACGCAAACCTTAGAAATTGTAAAGTTTGTAACCAGGAGAGATACAAACCAAGAAAAAAGAAGGGTAAGGAAGTTCCGTACAAGCGTATGCACTACTTACCCATAACTCCAAGACTTCAAAGATTATATGCATCTTCTGTAACTGCGTCTAATATGAGGTGGCATAGCGTGAGAACGGAGGAAGAGGGTACGTTGACACATCCGGCCGATGGAGAAGCATGGAAGTATTTCGATAAAACGTATCCAAATTTTGCAGCGGAGAGTCGAAATGTTAGATTAGGATTATGTACGGACGGTTTTTCTCCATTTTCTCAATTTGGTTCTAAATATTCATCCTGTCCCATTATCATCACACCGTATAATTTACCTCCATGGATGTGCATGAAAACGCAATATATGTTTCTTACTGTTGTCGTTCCTGGCACCGACGATCCGACACAAGGAATCGATGTATATTTACAACCGTTGATTGAGGAGTTAAAAATACTGTGGAACGAAGGAGTAGAAACATACGATGTGTCAAAGAAGAAAAATTTTCGTATGTTTGCTTCTTTGTTGTGGACTATAAGTGATTTTCCTGCCTATGCAATGCTTTCGGGATGGAGTACTGCCGGTCGTCTAGCATGTCCATATTGCATGGATGAAACAAGAGCGTTTTCTTTACCTCATGGTAAGAAAATTTCATGGTTTGACTGTCATCGATGTTTTCTCCATGTAAATCATCCCTTCAGAGGAGACAAGAAAAACTTTTTAGCTAATAGAGTAGAAACCAGACAACCACCGACGATATGGTCAAGCGAAGACATATATGAACTTGTTAAGGACTATCCAAAGATATATGAAATTGGGGAGAAAATAGAAATTGAAGGCAAATCAGTTGTTCATAACTGGTGCAAACAAACTATTTTTTGGGAGTTGCCGTATTGGAAACATCTTCTGCTTCGCCATAACATAGATGTGATGCACAATGAGAAAAATGTATTTGATAATGTGTTTAACACAATTTTGAATGTGAAAGGGAAGACGAAGGATGATTTGAAATCAAGACGTGATATAGAAGAATTATGCAAACGTCCCGAGCTCCATATGAAACCAAATGACAGTAAAAAACCAAAAGCTTGTTACGAATTAGATAATAATCAAGTTAAAGCTGTGTTAAAATGGGTGAAAGGGTTAAGATTTCCTGATGGGATATCATCAAATCTTCGTAGATGTGTTGACTTTAAAAATGGTAGATTGAGCGGAATGAAAAGTCACGACTGTCACATAATGATGGAAAATTTATTTCCCGTTATGTTTAAAGAACTACTGCCGTTAAAAGTTTGGAAGGTAGTAACGGAGCTTAGTATGTTTTACAAAGAGCTTTGTTCGACTACTTTAAAAGTGCAACGTTTACGTAAACTTGAAGTGGACATTCCTATATTGCTTTGCAAATTAGAGAAAATATTTCCGCCAGGTTTTTTTAATGTGATGGAACATTTACCTGTTCATCTTCCATCTGAAGCACGACTTCGAGGTCCTGTCCAATACGGATGGATGTATCCATTTGAGAGGTATGTAATATGTTATAACGTAATTTAATTGCATTTGAAAGATGAAGTTAATATAAATTAATGTTGCATAGATATTTGAATCATCTGAAGAAAAAAGTGAGACAAAAAGCACGAGTTGAAGGTTCGATATGTAAATCTTACATCGAAGAAGAAGCTTCGTTCTTTTTCTCTCACTATTTCAGTGACCATGTGAATATTTCATTTCAAAGTGTTCCTCGTAATGATGAAGGCGACGAACAAGAGTCCTCTCAAGCAATGTTATCTATTTTTAGACAACATGGTTGGCCTTCTGGAAAATGTGTGGAAATATGGCTAGACGATAGAGATCTTCGTGTAGCACACACTTATATTCTTCTAAATTGTGCCGAGGTTGCACCGTTTGTTAGGTATTCTGAAATAATAATTTTTGTTTTATTCTTTTCTGTAATGCATGCGCGTGTATAACCTAATGTAATAATTTGTTTATATAAACAGTGTTTATGAACGGGAACATCCGAACGGAGATCTCAGTAAAGAATTTTCCCGTTGGTTTTCAAATTACGTTTATGAGCCGAAAAATTGTGTTGTTGACGAAGGGTTGAAACATCTTGCAATGGGACCAAAAAGAGTGGTCAAGACATATCCAATATATTTTGTCAATGGATACAAATTTAACACCAAACAATACGGTGCAAAAAAATTAACAAATAATACTGGTGTATTTGTTAAAGGTAGTGACGATCCAGAAAACCATTTAAATGATTTTTATGGCGTTCTAACACAAATTTTGCAACTGACATATTTCTCAAGACCCGCGGAGGAGGTGTTTCTATTTAGATGCAATTGGTTTAGCAATGTTCCAGGTTCTGGAATTAATGTGCATAAGGATTATAATCTTATCGAAATAAAGCATACATCGCACTATCACAAGTATGATCCTTTTGTACTAGCCAAACAAGCATTGCAAGTTTATTACGCTCCTTATCCGTCTCTAAAAAGAGATAAAGCAGATTGGTCTGCAGTTTTTAAAACAAAGGCCAGATTCACATTCGATGGGAAGAATATTCCGGACGAACAAGCTTATCAGGCAGATCTTGAGCAAAATAACGAAATAATAATTACAGACGATCATACAGATTTTGGTCCTTTGATCGATGAATCAAATGTTTTGGTAGAAGCGTTTGACAGTGCAGAGGAAAATATCGTCGAAAACGAGAATCTGAATCAGAAGACGATGATGACTGATATAAATTTGAATCTGTTTTTTTGCAATTGATGTAACTATGTTGAATTCTTGATGTATTATGAAATTGATGTAACTATGAAACTAAATCCGTTTACTATTGTTTTATGTTATTTCAATTTGTCATTTATTTAGCAATTTTTATTAAAAATGCAATGAACTCTGCTTATCGTAGGAAGAGTACACCCATTATGAATCAGGTATAACAAACCTACATTTCTATTTACATTTCAGTCATTATAATTAAGCAATTTATACCGTTGATGTCATGTTCATATGAAATATATTTCATTATCATGTTTTTATTCTCTTATATAATGATGTGTAAACGTCACAGGTTTATCATTATGTCACATAGAGGGAGGAGCTCTTCCCGTTCTTCAGGAGGCGATGGCAGTGGCCCATCGCAAGCGCCACACCGTCCAGTTGTTACGTTAGTCCCCAAAGCAGATGGGTAAAAATTAAATCTTATTCATCATCTTATTTTTTCTATACTATACGTACGTACTTATCTGTATCGTACTTAAAAACAGGGGGTTCGAGCTACTACCCACTAAGGTAGTGTTGGACGTCTCCAGAGCAGCATATCGTAGTAGGATGAGTGCGTGTTGGCCGAAGTGGGATACCATCCCTCCGCACATCATAGAGTGCATATGGCAGGATGTCCTAGTATGTGTAATTTTTATGTTTTCCATTTTTAATTCGTTTTTGTCGTTTTTCTACCGTTTATCGTTTAGAGTGTAATCTTTTTTTAACACAGGCTGAGATAGACATCCAGACAGATGATATGCAGCTGGCACGAGCATACTGGATGAGGAAGATGCGAAAGAACTACAGAGACACGATATCTGAGGTTAAGAAATCCGGGAAGAGACCACGGTGGATGGGGAAGAGCGTGTGGCAAGCTTGGTTGAGCTACTGGGAGACGGACGAGGCGAAGGCAAGTATACTAATTTTTTTTGAATTATTAACTTAACGTGATTGGAAAATAATGTATCAAATTTTGAATGTACAGGCAGAGTCAGATAGAAACTCTGCAAATAGAAATAAGAATCCCGTTACTCATCGCGGAGGATCGAAGTCGTTTCAGCAGTATCGGCAGGAGTTGGTAAATTTAATTACTGAATAATAAATGTAAATAGTTTATGCTATATGATTTTAAATGTATAATAATTGTATGTAACAATCAACTTCAGGAAGCCGAGGCACATGGTCCTGTCAGCTATATGGACGTGTTCACCCGTACGCATGCTGTCGAGCATGTTAATCCAGACGGGACTGTTTCGTACACATGGCAGGACGATAAATCCAGTAAAAGCCATGTAAGCATATTTCATTTTATTCAGTATTAGTAATTATTTTTGTTGTCAAATTATTATGAAATAAGATATGATATTATTAATTTGTCAATGCAGGAGATGTTTATGGAGCAGCGACAGAAACTCCTTTCTGATACGGGTCGAGAGCAGCTGACGACCGATGAAGAGGACGTTATTTTTGAGTCCGTTATGAGTCCACCAGAGCATGGTCGACGATACGGATTTGGCAATTTAGCGGTAAATAATTTAATTTTTCTTAAAATACTTAAAATATGATATTCTTACCTTTTCAAAACAATAAACTTTGATTTTATTTATTTTTCAATTATTGCAGTCCAGTAGTCAGAGTAGGAGATGGCGGAGTACACCTCAGTGCGAGCTAGCAAATATAGAAGAATTGCAGACTAGAGTTCAGCAGTTGGAGGAGCAGAACCGCCAACAGGCCATGCAGACGGCACAGTTATTTGAGTACATGCAGCAGTTTGGTGGCCGCTTCCCTTCATCGGCTGGCTCTGGATCTGGGGCAGATTGATTCATTGCTTTCTGATTCGTTCGTGCAGGTATGTTTAGTTTTAGTTTACAATGATTTGGTAGATGGAACAATTAATTGTTGATATGTATAATTATGTATAATACACTTGGTTCTGTAGCTGTATCAGGATATGCATGATTAGAACAGTTATTGTTAGTATTATTGTTAATGTTGGAATATTATGTATATTTTGTATTTTATTTTTATTCCAATTTTGTTTATTTCTGTGTCTATTGAATATTTTGGAGTATTGGTTTGCATGTTTGGTTGGATTATTGTTTATTGGATTGTGCAGTATTGTAGTGTTTGGAAGAGAAATGTGGATGGAAGGCTCTATTTGCAGCAGATTTTAAAAAAAAACAGCAGATTTCCGACGGCTTCCGACGGCTCCCGACGGCTTATAGGTCGAAATTTTCATCGGTTACCGACGGCTCCCGGCGGCCTGATTTCCGGCGGCTTCCGACGGCTTCCGACGGGCGACGGAAGCCGTCGTAAACCGTCGGAAGCCGTCGGTAATCTATACGGCAGCACCCGTCGGTAGCCGTCGGAAACACTGCTCCCCGACGCCGTCATTTCCGACGGCTTTTTCCGACGGCCGCCGACGGCTTCCGACGGCCGCCGACGGCTTCCGACGGCCGCCGACGGTTTTCAGCCGTCGGAAATCCCCCTTCCCCTTGTAGTGTCAGAAAATTGATTTGCTTAATCTCCAAGCAACCCTTCATTATCAAGTCTATATAAATGAAGGAACTTTATCTTCATATGAATAAGCAAGTGTAGTATCCACCATTATTCTTTCCTCTTTCTTTTGTACTCTCTTCTTTAGTGAAATAAAAAGTTGTTGGGTCTCCGTGGACGTATGATATTCATATCCGAACCACGTTAAATCTTCCTGTCTTCTATTTCTGTTATTTTTCTGTGAGACTGCATAATTCTTTTTAAGTGTCATTGATATCTAAATAGGCAATACTAGATTCTGAACAAATAAACCGCTTCCGCTCAAATAAAAAAAAAAACACTACAGTTTGGTATCAGAGCTAGTATTATTGTTTCTGTTTGGATATTAATGGCTACTTCTAGTAAGTCTGTTGGCAGATCTGGTGTCAATTATGGAGTAACACGTTTTGACGGAAAATGAGATTTTGGTACTTGGAAGATGAAGATGGAGACTGTATTGAAGAAGGAGAAGACTTACAAGGTTGTTTCCGCGCCTGAGAAATTGAAAGATATTGATGCAACTGATTTGGAAGAGATGGAAGATGAAGCTCTTACAACAATTCAGTTGAGCCTTTCAGATGAAGTTCTTAGAGAATTCTCTCAAAAGAAGACGGCGAAAGAACTATGGGATGCATTATCGGATGCATATCAAGACAAGTCTCTCACTAATCGGATTATTCTTCAGCAACAACTTTATTCGTTCAAGATGAAGCCTGGAGCTGATCTCATGGAGCATGTAGATGCTTTGACGACTTTGATTATGAACCTGATGGCAGCGGAAGTTGATATTACTGATGAGGCTCAAGCTGTGATCCTCTTATGTTCCTTGCCTAAGGAGTATACTGCTTTTGTTAATTCCATGATTTATGGCCGCAGTAAAATTAGCCTATCTGATGTAAAAGCTGGTCTTCATAATGAAGTATTAAGAGGTAGATTGGCGAGCACTAGCTTGGATAGTGATACTGAAGGCTTATCTGTTCAGAGAGGTAGAGGCCAAAGCAGGACGAAGAAAGGTGGAGGACGGAATTATTCACGGTCTCAGTCTAGGGGGCCTAAGAATTTGGCTTGCCATTATTGTAAAAAAACCAGGGCACTTCATAGCACAATGTCCCAAGCTTAAAGGTAGAAGAAAAGATCCAAAGCAAGCTTCAGCTTCTACAGCAGAGAAATCAGATACAGAAAGTGACACCGATGTATTTACAGCTTCTAGCTCATCTGGGAAGAGCAACTTATGGCTGATTGATTCTGGCGCATCCTATCATATGACACCTGATAGGAACTGCTTTTCCACTTACCGTGAAATTGATGGAGGAGAAGTTCTGATGGGCAATGATGCTTCTTGCCGTATGGTGGGTGTTGGTAGCGTGATGATTAGGATGTTTGATGGTGTTATTCGTACGATCACCGATGTTAGACATGTACCTGATTTGAGGAGGAGCTTGATTTCTGCTGGGGCATTAAGTAGACTTGGCTTGAAGATTGTAGTGGAAGGAGAGAAAATAAAGATATCGAAGGGTTCCATGATTGTTATGAGAGGTGTGAGGGCAGGAAATCTTTATCTACTAAAGGGCACTACTGTAATTGGTGAATCAGCTTCTGTTACATCTGTTGATTCGGATTCTTCTAGATTATGGCACTTACGGATGGGTCACATCGGTGAATGCAGCATGGATGAGTTGAGAAAACGAGGATTGATTGATGGAGTTCATCATTCAAAACTTGGTTTTTGTGAAGGATGTGTTCTTGGAAAGCAGACGAAGATTTCTTTTGGTACAGGAGAGCATAAAGCAAAAGCTGTCTTGGAGTATGTTCATACAGATGTCTGGGGTCCCTCCCCTTGTCCGTCTTTAGGTGGAGCCAGATATTTTGTTTCATTTATAGATGATTTCTCTCGTAAAGTATGGGTATACTTTCTTCAGTCAAAGAGTGAAACCTTTGCCAAGTTTCGGAAGTGGAAATCTATGGTTGAGAAGCAGTCAGGGAAGAAATTGAAAGTTCTCCGTTCAGATAATGGCGGTGAATTTGTATCACAGGAATTCATCGACTATTGTGAGTCTGAAGGCATTAAGAGGCATTACACCACACCAGGCGACCCTCAGTCCAATGGAGTTGCAGAAAGGATGAATCGGACATTATTGGAGAGGACAAGATGCCTTAGACTGACTGCTAAATTGAAGAAGGGATTTTGGGCTGAAGCTTTATCTATGGCGGCTTTCCTCATCAACCGCACACCTTCCACTGTCATAGATATGAAGATCCCTGAAGAAGTATGGAAAGGAGAGCCTGTTAGCTATTCATTTCTCAGAGTGTTTGGTTGCCTAGCTTATGTGCACGAGAGCAAAGGGAAGCTGGAACCTAGAGCTCGCAAGTGTATTTTTCTAGGTTATAGGAGAGGAGTGAAGGGATATAGGTTGTGGTGCCCTATTAGCAAGAAGATCGTTATGAGCAGGCATGTGACTTTTGATGAGAAGGCTATGTTGAAGGTGGAGCCTTCCTCATCGGATGACAATGAGAGGACATGTGAAGAATACCAGACACAAAGCAAGTCATCTGTTGATTCTTTTCATAGACGTTCAAATGGTGTTTCCGATGACACCGTGGTTGATGAGGATAATATCGATGTTGGTACAGAGGATCAAACTCAAGGTGGAGCTCATTCGGAACCTAGGCCTGTCAGACAAAGAAGAAAGCCTAAGTGGCTTGATGAGTTTGTTGGATTGAGCATCGAAGATATTAACTTCGATGATATGGCAACATATGTTTTGAATGTTGTCCATGATGAGCTCTGTGATTATAGAGAAGCTATCGCATCAGTTAACGGTTCCAGTTGGTTAGTTGCTATGGAGGAGGAGATTGAATCATTGCAGAGAAATCATACTTGGGATTTGGTGCCTCTTCCCACCGACAAGAGAGCTATTGGATGCAAGTGGATCTATAGAGTGAAAGACGGCGAAAACGGTAATCTCAGATACAAGGCAAGGTTAGTCGCAAAGGGGTATGTTCAGAAGAAAGGGGTAGAGTATCATGATATCTTTGCTCCAGTGGTTAGGCATACTTCTATTCGTATTCTTTTGGCATTGGTTGCTCATTATGATATGGAATTAGAGCAACTAGATGTCAAAACTGCATTCTTGCATGGTGATCTGGATGAGGAGATTTATTTAAAGCAGCCGGAAGGGTTCATTGACAGTAGCAGGCCAGACTATGTTTGCAAACTCAACAAATCTCTATATGGACTGAAACAGTCTCCTAGACTATGGTATAAGAGGTTTGATAAGTTTATGCTTTCACAGGGATACTCCAGAAGTTTCAAAGACCAGTGTGTTTATTTCAGGAGATGTGATGGTGATATGATTTATTTGTTGTTATATGTTGATGACATGCTGATTGCATCTCGAAGTATGGCCAGAATTAAGGAGTTGAAAGCGGAGCTCAGTAGAGAGTTTGACATGAAGGATTTGGGAAAGGCACAAAGAATATTGGGTATGAAGATAAGCAGGGATAGGAAGCGGAGAGAGTTAAGGCTCACTCAAGCTCAGTACATCGAGAAGGTCCTCGCTCGATTTGGAATGGAGAAAGCTAAACCGGTTGGCACTCCATTAGGCTCTCATTTTAAGTTGTCAAAAGACTTATCTCCCTCATCGGAAGAAGACAAAAGGTATATGGCTGATATACCTTATTCTAGTGCTGTTGGTAGTCTTATGTATGCGATGGTGTGCACAAGACCAGATTTGGCCCATGCAGTGGGTGTTGTGAGTCGATATATGTCTAACCCAGGCAAAGAGCATTGGCAAGCTGTGAAGTGGATTCTTAGATATCTTCGAGGCACTTCTTCGGTGGGCTTGTTATATGGTGGAGTGGATGGTGACATCTTTCTTAGAGGATACTGTGATTCTGATTACGATGGGGATAGAGATGCTAGGAAGTCAGTGTCGGGCTATGTTTTTACACTTGGCATAGGCTCGATTTCATGGAGATCAAAGCTGCAATCTATCGTAGCTTTATCGACTACCGAAGCAGAGTTGATATCGATTGTGGAAGCAACAAATGAAGGATTGTACTTACTTCAGTTGTTGGATGATCTTTCAATGGTGCAGCGGACAGTAGAGCTATTTTCAGACAGTCAGAGTGCGATTCATCTTGTAGAAAATCAAGCTTATAGTTCACGGACGAAGCACATTGATGTTAGAGGTTTCTTTCTTATGCTTGAGGAAGAACGAAGAAAGATCAAATTGTTGAAGGTGGGTACTTTGGATAATCCTTCAGATATGATGACAAAGTCACTTCCTAAGGACAAGTTTGAGCATTGCTCAAACTTGATCAGTTTGATACCTGTTACTTGAGCGCCATGGGGCGCTAGACCCAACAAATTATATGCTGATTACTCGATGATAAGGTGATCAAGAGAGATTGTTATATTTGAATCAAGGTGGAGTGTTGAATTTGATGATTCAAATATTCGTTAAAAGGGAAAGAAATTGATTAGTTGATTCAATCAAATCAATTAATTTAGCTGATATATGGAAGAATATTTTAAAGGAAACTAATTAATTAGCAAATCAATTAATTAGTCTGCTATATGAAGAAATAAATTATTAGGCATGGAGAATAAAGGAAAGATATGGAAACGAAGATCACGTCATCCATTTGTACCAAAATCAAATCACGCAAATTGGAAAGATATCTGCGTAATCAGGAAATTGATTTGCTTAATCTCCAAGCAACCCTTCATTATCAAGTCTATATAAATGAAGGAACTTTATCTTCATATGAATAAGCAAGTGTAGTATCCACCATTATTCTTTCCTCTTTCTTTTGTACTCTCTTCTTTAGTGAAATAAAAAGTTGTTGGGTCTCCGTGGACGTAGGATATTCATATCTGAATCACGTTAAATCTTCCTGTCTTCTATTTCTGTTATTTTTCTGTGAGACTGCATAATTCTTTTTAAGTATCATTGATATCTAAATAGGCAATACTAGATTCTGAACAAATAAACCGCTTCCGCTCAAATAAAAAAAATAAAAATCACTACACTCTTCACAACCATACCAGACCACCATCACCTACAAACTGCTATATCCTTACTACATCATCATTTACCTACTCTAAACACTTCTGACCTGTCACAGTTCATCCATACTGCCACCCTACTCAAACATTCGATCATGTGGAATATCTGTATGTTATATTTCTATGATGTTCTGTCTTACTATTTTTAATGTTATTGCTCAATATATTTTAGTAGGTTGATATACTGTGGTTCCATGCTCGTTTGTTAATTTCCCAAGTAGAAATACTAACAGTGTTTAAGTACTATAGTTTTAGATCATTTTAATGATATTACTTTTGGGTATTTAATTATCTTTTCTCGATGATGTTGTGGAGTTGTCGATTTGATGAGAGGTTATACTAGTTGAGGCATTACTGAAACTGGATCCACTATCTATTTGATTTTATATGTTGTATATTTTATCTGCATGTATATATTTTGCTTGCACTTTTTTTAGTTAGAAAAATGTTGATGAACTATTTGCTTAAGCAGTACTCTATTATGTTGACACTACCGATCAGACTTGTTGATTGAAAGACTGCATTATTTTATATATATTTATCGCTTCCTGGTTGTGTAGTCTCACACTAAACAGTTGTTTCTCAAAAATAATATTTAATGTACTTTTGTTATATAAGCTAACTATTCAGCTTGCGTAATATGCCATGGGAATATGCCGTAGGTTTTGTCAGGATGTTTTGCTCAAATATGTATAATTTTTTTTTTACCTATTATTTAATATCTTTACCACAGCACGTTGAGACTCAAGTTCAAATATGTATTTATGTTTTTGTTCTTATATTTGGAAAATTCACAAATACAAGCACAATATCAAACTAGAATTGAAGAATTGAAAAGTCAAGGCACAGTAATTTCGTATGATGTCGAGGAAGAAGTATTCGACAAGCTTACCGGTGCTATGGCTAAAAGAAAGGACCGTATGCCATATTATGGCAATATCCCTGGAGTAAGTATTTAAACTTTCAACAAAACATTATTTTAATTAGTTTAAAATGCAGAAATTGATGCAATATTTGATAAAATGCAGAAATACAAAGACACTACTTATAGCATTAATAAGGGAGAAGCACAGACTAGAGCCAAACTAGAGGAAAATGTGGAGCGTCAAGAAGGGGAGATTCAAATGCTGAAGATGCAGTATGAACAACTCACCGAGATGCTTCGACAACGATTTGATGAAGAGCCGAACGATCGTCATGAGGAATGAGGGCACTTAAAACTTTTTAATGGTATCTGTATGATGTCATGTATCATGAACATATTATCATATTATTTTAACATGTAGGAACTTGATTAATATTGTTTGACTTTGTAATATGAATGAGATATTTGTTTTTTGAATTAAAGATGAATGGTTTGACGTTAATCTTTTTGTTGGAATGTGTATATATATAAAATATGTTGATTTTAGTTTCTATTTAATGTGGTGAAATGAAATAGAATAGTAATATATCAAAATTGCTTCAGAAAAAATGTAGGTAAGGCGTAGGTAAATGAAATATTAATGCAGCAAAAAGTCGTATGCATGGCGTAGGAAAAACATTAAAAACACAGGCGTAGGTAAACCGTGGATAAATGAATGACGTAGAAAAGACGTAGGAAATGTAATATGTAAGAATGACGTAGGTAAAGCGTAGGAAAATTGGGCGTAGAGAAGACGTAGGTAAACAAATGACGTAAGAAAGACGTGAGCACTTAAAGAAGTAAAAATGTCGTAATAAAACCGTAGGTACAACGTGGCGTGGGGAAGGCGTAAGAAAATTAGGACGTAGGAAAGACGTAGGAAACAACCTAACGGATGGCGTAGGTAAAGCGTAAGTATTTTATTAGCTACGTAAGTTTTACCCAAGCCAAAATTGGCGTAGGGGTTACGTAGTTAATGCATTTACCTACGCCCTGCCTACGCCATTTTGGCGTAGGCAAACCGCAGTTTTCTTGTAGTGTTTATTCCACCATGTGTCCATGATTTAGTACTGTTCCGTTCACATAACACATGTTAATGATAAAATGTAACCCGTTTTGCACTACAACCTCTGACAGCCGAAACTATTATGACAAGACATCTTATATATGGAAAGGACTATTTTCATCTATTTATTCTTCTTATTGTTTTTTATATAGGGAACATTGTATGGATTTGTGCTGAACGCGAAAAAAAAAAAGCTTAAGCCCGAAACTGTGCTTTAGATTTAACCAAAACCTCCAAATAAGCCAAGCAGTTAGGAAGTTTCATATCCTTAAGAGTCAATGGCTATTAGTTCACATGAGGATTACTTGAGAACATCTTGAAACAATTGATCTTCTTCGGCATTTACTGCAGGAGGAGGCGCATTAAAAAAAATTGTAAAACTAGTTTTCTTTGTGGAAAATCACATGGAACATAAACTTTTTCACATATAAGGTAGCTTCCATATGTTAAAAATAGCCTTCACATATTCTAAATACTTTCCCAAGTTTCCAAAGCCACCATATTTTGCAAGTTCTTTTGCATGTTTTGGAAGCTAAACTGCTTTCGCCAGTTTTGAAAAGTGCTGCATTTGTTAGGTGCTTTCGCAAGTTTTAAAAACTACTGCCACATTTGTTATTTTAAATACTTTTGAAGTTTCAAAAGCATGCTTTAATTTATTTTACTCTTGCAAGTTTCAAAAGCATGCTTTAGTTTATATTACTTTTGCATGTTCTATAAATGCTTTGATGGATGTTATGTATAATCAAAGATTCTAAAGATTAAAAAAAACATATACATACACATGCACTCTATATATGTGTGTTTGTCTACACACAGAATAATCGATTATTACAATCAAAAAAAGCTTTACAATCAAATTAGAACAGTAAATAACCGATCATTACAATCAATTTAATAGCAACTCATGAACATAATTCTCAATATAAAAAAAACTCGCATTTGCATTCAGCTTTAACACATGATATGAGAAAAGATACGAATCCTTAAATAAAAGCATCATCAAAGATCTACAATTACAAACGTAAATCGCATACCGTTTTCTAATACATGCACAACAGATGATACATTATCCCAAAAACCAAAATGTACACATCTCGTACACTACAAACAAGTTCAACACGACGAACAACATCATCAAAATCACATAAATCATACAACAATGATTCAATGAATATATACATGCAGTCAGCTCAAGCCACCAGTGCTTCCACATGAACTCCCAATGAACATAGCCATATCATGCACGGACAACCTTATAATATGTACACCCGACAACCTTGCAACCTCCACACACTCTCTAAAATCAGCATCACAAGACAACATAACCCACTCTTTATCATCGTCCAAGTATCTAATGTCGAATGTTCCCACTTCCAACTTCAGCCTTTTACCCACTTCTTCGTTCAGTTCTATCACTCCTGCACTGCCTGGTAGTCGAAACCTTATGATATCTTCCCTGTAATTCGCCTTTATGGTCACTGTTCTTAAGCCTTGCAACACAGGGGGTGGGCGATCAATAGTATCATTACCATTATTAGTACAGTTGACTACAGAATTGAATAGGTTTTTCAAGTCCTTTGAGCTTCCGGCATCTTCTATCAAGTTTCCTCCTAGCATTGATTCCATGTCTTCTAAATTGGTAGTATCGAATTCGAGAGGATCGCTTATGTTATAGTCGTTGCCTAAACTGAATGATACGTTTTGATCTGTTGTTTCTTCGAAGGAACCGAGAGATGTAGGCTCTTCTACGCTTTCTTCTCCTGAAGAGCTTGTTTTTAGTGATGCTTTATCTACATTATCGACTTGTTTGTGTTTAATGTTATCTTCGTCTTGTTTGGAAGTTTCTAGAGTGAGAGGAAGAGGAAGTTGACATGCGAAAGATGGAATGCTGAAGGCACCTTCGGCGCCTTGAACAGATTCGATCACTCGTTTTAGCTTTGAGAGGGAACGGTTGACTTTGTTTATCTTTCTTGACGGCCAGCGGGATATTCCATGTTGCCTGCAAATTCGCTTCATTGTTGTAGGACAAACTGCAGTAGAGATGACATTTGTATTTGAAGAATTAATAACATTTCAAAATATGTTTCAAGTGAATGTTTTAGTTATGAATTAAGCGGAAAAAAATATGAACTAGCTTTTACAAATCAGAGAAGATTCTCTCAGAGGCTAATCATTGTCAAACTTGAGTATTAATGTAGACTTCGTATCAAAATAAATTCTTGTTCACTAGCATGAACCGATAAGGTGATCTTAATCTGCAGCGGAATCAATGCTAGTTATTTCATGAGGGAAAATAACGTGAATAGGCTTTCTAGCGATTAGAACAGAAAATCAAACTTGACTTCTTCTTCCTCTTTATTTTTTGGGGAAAAAACTGTAGCTACAAATAAAATTAACAAACCTTAATTTGTTCAAAAAAGGGGAAAAAAAAGGAAAAGAAAAAAAATCTTAAGTAGACACACAATCTACTGTACTTTGGAACCTTTAACATCATTAGAATAAATTTTTAACTTGAATGGTTGCTAGAGGTCTTGGGTTCAATCCCCCAAGCATACATCAAGAATCAATATTCAAAAAGGGGAAGAAAAAAACATTAGAATAACTTTAAGAAAAATTTGTTTTATGATCTTTAGTAATAAGCTGTTTTCAGTTACCAAGACCAATACACATGCACATGCGCTGCACATGAGTAAAAAAAAGTTAGTATTACTTTAAATTTGTTATTCGCTAACTTCTGTAGGTTTTCAGAATGATTTCTGTTTACTACTTCATAGTTACATGTTTAATATTTAAATGGGCGAAAGCAAGTAGAACAAAGGGCGAGAATTTCTAATTTGGATGGTATCGTGATTTGGTTGGTTGTCAAAAAATAGTTTTTTTTTGTTGAAAACCCAGAAAAACCCAGCAGGTCGGTAAACTCCTAAGGAGGGTACAGTAAAGCCATTTCGCTGGTCCAAGCCCCCGTACCCCTGGATAAATTTATATATGATGGGGAAGCGCATGGTAGGAATCGAACTTGGGTCTTTTTACCAGAACCCAAGCCTCCTTTTCACTGCGCTGTACCCGCGGATTGTCAAAAAATAGTTGTTTGAAAATATGGGGTGATTGGATGTTACACGTGGGTTTTAAATAAAGCACAAAATAATATATGTTTTTACAAAATAATAAGGGTAGTTAGTTTGATAAACTCAAAAGCTTTAAACTGATAAACAAAGAGCATACCACCAAGAGCTTTTGCAGCATCTTTGAGGCTACCAGAAAAATATTGCTGGAGAACTTCCAGACTAATAGTTTTCTCTGCTTTCCCTCTTTTTCTCTCAGGTTTTTTGTCACCCGAGCTGACTACCAAACCATTTTTCTTTTTTACATTCTTTTCAGTACCAGCATCTTTTACCACACCATCAACCGTATTTCCCTCAAAATCTCTAATGGCATGCACACTGCAACTCTGACCACATACATGTCGAGTTTCTTGAGCGTTCTTCCCATCAACACAAACATCAATAATATTAGGAAAGTACCCTTCTTGACTCAACTCGATATCATCAACCATCTTCAGGCTTCTAAACCATTTCTTCATCAAATTCAAAATAGACTCCACTATAGCCTTCTGTTCGTTTTCATCTTTACACTGAGGTGGCAAGAAAAACTCCAGAATATAATCATCATCGCCCGTGTAAGCACTTTGAAGGCAAACAGAAAGGCATCCAGAAAGCTCAAACAATCGAGCATAATGCACTAGTGGGTATTCAGTTTTACAAAACTGTGTAATGTCTTTACAAAAGCACGTGCTTCTGGTCTCAAAAGCTCTTCCAGCTACACCTTGTCCTTTTTGCAAATGATGCTCAAGACATGCATCTCTAAAGCCCCACATATGTGAATCTACTACATACACTGCTACATCGCTTGTAGACATACAAACTTGACCCATGCAGCTACCGTCGAAGCTTGAGCAGCTCTTTTGTGAGCCACCACCATGAGCTAGAACACTGTGATGCATGCATGGTACCCATGTTTGAGCTAAGGGTAGCTTATGAGCCTCACATATCGTAGTTAATATTTCTATTATTTCAGCTAGTGCATTTTGGCGGCCTTCGTTGCATATCTGAATTAGAAAAACTATTCATAATGTTACAAAGAAGGTAGAGAGGTGATATGTGATAGGTTTGGCTTAGTCGCTGAAAGTAATTATGACTCACCTGAACAGTTGGACTGTCCACAATTTCGTAACTTCTCAGGTTTACAGACTGTAGAAGAAAAGGAATAACAAGTTGATATTTCGGTGAAACTATTATTGATAATATCATTAGCTTTAGCATAGTGTATAACATAAACAATGATATTCTAGTGGATAGTGTGAAAATCACACAATCATTTGCCATCGATCTGTGTTTGAGGTATTAAAGAAGGAAAAGCAACCATTGTGGATTGGTTGCATGATTGTCTAGTATATTTATTTGCACTATGTAACCCAAACTTTGTATAAAATAATAGTGTGTGCATTATTACTATACACAATGAGTTAGATGAAGTTCGCTATCAACAAAAAAAGCTATACAGAAAAGAGCCTAAAGTTGGAAATATGCTAATCAATTTTTTATATTTTTCATCTTAGGAATCTCAATAATCGTACTTAAGAGATAATATTAGTCATGTTCAAAATTCAATTCAAACATACAACTACTATCACTTATCCTACTGGAATATAAACAAGTTTTAAAATCTAAAATATAAAAGAGCAATACCTCACACAAATTCACTTCAAACTTTTGATGTTTAAAATTCAAAAGAAGTATTCCACCATTTGGTACAACACTTTTAGAACTGAAATGTGGAGTTCCATCTACATAAAACCATGTTTTTAGCCAGTTTCTACTTTCTAGGTAAGAACTGCCAAAGGCTGAATAAAAAATTGTTGGTCTTCTCCGAGGTTTTAGCTTCTAACGTTGAACTTAATGTCAAATTTAGTCCTTCAAATCACAAAGTGGTCTTTGCAGGTTAATTTAGTCCTTCAAATCACAAAGTGGTCTTTGCATGTTAATTTAGTCCTTCAAATCACAAAGTGGCCTTCGCAGGTTTATAGAAAAAAGAAAAATAAGGTTTCTATTGCTAAAAAAAATTCAATTGATGGTTTCGAATGGGAAAACTGAAACCCATGCTTTCATGTGTGCAACTATCTTTCTTATTATGCTGCTCAGTGGGCTTGAATTTTCGGGGTTGGTCGTATATCAATGATAAAGCTCTTTTATTTACATATTTAGTTTGATTGATCAATGATAGGGAAGTCCACAAACATACATTACGTAGTGAATGGCAAGCTTAGATAGAATTCCTTACACCTAACCTGTTTGAATATGTCATTATATAAAATCATCTTTTTGGTCATGATTCGATTAAAAATTGCTGGCATATCTTCTTCCTTTAACTAAACATTTGTTTAAGGTGGAAGTCAAATACATTTTTAAGGACTATAGTTAAAGATATATCATACTGTAAACACAAACTTCTTGAATATCATGTGAAGTCTAAATATCTAACCTTGAGAGCTTTGCAAAGTTTATCAACTTCAGGAGCATATTTGAACTTCTGCGATGTCATTATAAGTTCAACCACACCAACACAAGATTGATCAGATGGTTCGAACACAGGCAAAGCTAATGACCCTCTAACATCAAAATTCCGTGCATGATCTAAGCGTGGATATTCTTTACTGCTATAAAATTGCACATCAGGTGTCCATTCAGGCATTTTTCTTCTGAACACCCGACCTGGTAACCCCAAATCAACATCACCTTCCTCATCAACTGAAAACATGTACATCATAGATACAGTGCGATACAGTTGAAGACCAATGCTATGTGGATCGAGAACAAAAGGCTGACCAGAAGTAGAGAGAACATATTTATTATGGCTTTTAACAGGTGCCCAAACTTGAACTAATATGTGCTGGTCGCCTGATTGTTTTAAATGTCTAAGTGCTTGTGTCATTCTTTCTCGGAAGGGACAAAGATTTGAATTGCCATCTGGTGCTATCGACTGAATTTTCTTTATCGTATTGTCTTTTTGATCAATATTGTTGTTGGTAGTTTCAAAACCTGTGAATTCAGGGGAAGTAAATGGATATCATTGAGAGGTATTGAATATAATGTTGATCTAGCAAAATAAAATAAAGTAAAGAGACCCAAATTGCAAGGAACTACTGCTCTTACTTTTGAGTCACGATGTATCTTAATGTAATGAAAATTATCTTTTTGGCCATATGTCACAAGGCACCATAAATTGTAATAAGTGTACTCTTTGCTATTTTAAATTGATGAAAAAAAAATGTAATTTTCCCCCTACCCCTTGCACCATTTCCATATTTTAGTATATAAACACAACTTTAGTAATGTAGTAGTTGAACCAATTACAGTGTAAACGAAAGAAATTCAAGCTGAAAATGATTGGGAACAAAAAAAAAAAAGTATTTGATCATATTTGGCAACACCTTACAAGTAGTTAAAGAAATATCTAAGTTGCTTATTACTTAGAAGGAGGTGATATAACTTACTTAGAAGTGATAAGTCATAAGCAACAACTTATTTCAATTTTACAATTGAGTCTTATTACAAATTCCAATTTATTTACCCAGCCACTTTTATGTTTGAATATTCACTTAAAACCATTTAAACGGTACTTTCTCTGTGAAGCTCAGCTATTCAGTTGCTTATTACTTAGAAGGAGGTGGTATAACTTACTTAGAAGTGATAAGTCATCAGCAACAAACATTTGCTTACAACTTATTTCAATTTTACAATTGAGTCTTATTACAAATTCCAATTTATTTACCCAGCCACTTTTATGTTTGAATATTCACTTAAAACCATTTAAACGGTACTTTCTCTGTGAAGCTCAGCTATTACATTTTGGAATCAACAAAAACCTATACTGCCTTTTAAAATGATGAGGAGAATAAACCATAAATAAACAATCCAAAAAAAAAAAAAAAAACCTTTATTTTGCTTTACCCAACATGAAGCTATCAAATTCTCCAAAAGATCAAATTTCTTTTATGAATATTTGTTGTTAATGTATGCCTAGCGATCGATTCCAAGACCTTTAGCAACAACTTAATTTGGAGGTTTTACCATTTGAGATAATGGTCATTGACCAAATGAAAAAAATCAAGTTGGTGATGTACAATTAAACATTTGATGAGACAAATTTTGTTTCATGGATTAATGTTTACTTCTAAAAAAGTCACCTGGGCATATTTTATGATATTTGAAACTATCCACTATTATATTTCTCCCACTGGTCGAACATTAAATATGCTAATGTTGGGAAATGAGTGCCCATAATGCAATTATTTGTTTACGAATAAATTCATACTATGTAATATAAAAAAGGTATATGACTATATTATATCAATATAGTTTTTAGTGATGGCTTCTGACCTATGATACCGAATAATGTGTGCAATTTATGGTTTCTTTGAAATTGTCTTCACACTATGGTAAGATGGTAATCAAGAGTTCTTATTAAACACTAAAAAAGCGTACATGAACACACTTGACTTGGCGTGGGCAACATAGGCAAATAGTATTTCATTAGAATAGAATAAGTTGACATATTATTTCTATTATTTAATTCTAATGATTTATAATCAGTTTGCAACATATTTATTTGGTTAATGGTACTAACCAAATTTTGTTGCATTATATTATAATAATTAGTAAAATATAATAGTGTATAGAGTAGTTTCATAATAAAATAATAGTTATATTTTAAAGATAATTCAATGTTATTTATAAAAACCAAAATACTTTAATAATGGCTTCGTATTTTCTCTTTTAAGCACATTTAACATTTCAAACATGAGATAGGTTAAATTTAATTTGGTTAAGATTGAAAGTGGATCAAGTTAACCAAAATTAAATCTATCAGCTTGGTCTGATTTGTGAAGTTTTTTGATTCTGATTCCTTTCAAAATAATTCACCTTGAAATCAATTGAACAGAGTGAAAGTTCATCCCTATACTCCTCACTGAAAACAACTTTATACCTATAATTTTGTAGACCTAGTTGTGGACTGAACTGCAAAGGTTCACAATTAGAGGTTTTGGTATACGACCAATTGAACCGTCGAAACCGTGTCAACTATAATTTGCTAACTAAATGTTTTTAATTTTTTTTAACAGATTTTCTATTTACATAAGATATTAAAAGAAATTTATGGACAAATTTTTTGTGCCAAAATGTCAAATTTACAGTTTTTAGGTAAAAAATGCATAGGTAAATAAGGTTTAATTATAACATGCTACAAAATTCATGCGCAGGCAAACTAGCTTGAAAATTTATAATTATTATTTGTACACCAAAGTTAAATCACAAACAAACACAGATATACACACGTGCGTGTGTGTGTGCGCATATACATACATACATGCATGCATGCATGCATGCATGTGTGTGTGTATGATAACCAATGTCAAATCTAACCTCGACGTGTGAACGTATGTTAAAACAAAAAATGTAAAGAAAATAAAGTCCCACGTCGTGTAATTTAGGAGGCTCTTCCTCATCAAGTCTCTGTATAAACTACCCCCATGCAATCTCCTTCAAGCTGCAAACCGGATTTGAGGTTCCATGAACATGTTGGATATGGGCCCATGTGTTTGGATTCTTGATTACAAAGGCCAATTATCACTAGTTATATTTAAATGAACTTGCATGTATTTAACAAATAAATTATGGGCATTTTAGCGGTTAAACTTCGTTTCTTGCCAGTATATCATATAACAATGATAATGTTGTCCGTAGTTGTATTCGATTTTAAAAACATTGTTTACACTAATGACGGTTTAAAATAAAATAACACCTACAGTTTGTGTATCTGTGCTCATTAGCACAAGGTAGTTGAATGATACATAATGACTCACTAGCGATAAGAGTTCTTTCTCCTACTTAGTATGAAAAGTGAGTTAATTGAAGTATTAAGGTTGCACAAAGATTGGGTTGGACTGAGTTGAACAAAATACTTACTCCAACCAGCATAAGTTTGGATCAAAGATAGTTCAATCAATGCCAATACCAAACCCATATGAGGTAGACTTAAAGTTTTGTTAAAGTGTGGGTTTAGTCGGCTTAAATAGGATTAGCCCGGGTTATATAAATTTAATAAAAAAATTAGAACATGATAAAAAAAAGTCAAAATATTCAATTCAAAAATGCATATTCTAGACACTGTCATACATTATATAGAATGGATCCACTCAATGCATATTTCACTAGTCGCTATAAAATACACATAAAACCAACTAGCTGCACATATTTAAAGTTTCATTCTAAAGTACATTAAAATATTCCTAAAAACCCAACACAATTGATAATTTAGGGAAATGGATTTTAATTTTTGACCGCTCCAATTTCCCTTGGACTTACATTAACATGAGTTTTTTAAGTATGAGTAAGTTGAGTTAGAGTTGGATTGGATAAACATTACACTTGATTCGTATATAGTATGGATTTGTAACCCATATCTGACCTGAACTATGTAGGATTAGATTAAGTTTATGTGGATTGGATTGGATTTGTGGATTAGATTGGATTTAACATGAGTTGTGTACACCCCTTAGTAGACTTTTATCACAACAACCATGTGCATCGATTGAGTTTGAAATGAACGAATCATAAGAAATAATGCAACGTTAAGAAAAAATCATTCTACTTTAGATATGAAATCTCCACTAAGGTAAATATGGTTAAATCAATAAATTTGTACCGATTAAATTATTTAATTTTGTTCAAACCCAAAGTCTGATTTAAATTCTAAACCATAAAGTTCAAATATAAATTTGTACCGATTAAATTATTTAATTTTGTTCAAACCCAAAGTCTGATTTAAATTCTAAACCATAAAGTTCAAATTTTATAATGAAATTGGATTCAAATCTTGGTTACAAAAGATTCTTAATCAATGTGTATATATACTTGCACGCAACAAGTTTTGCTCTATGTAACCTATTAAATAACATTGAAGTAAGAAAAAACACTGATTCTTTATTAGTACATATATATAATAATAATTTATAATTTTGAAACTGATTTTGATGTTTAGGCCTCTAAATTTCAACCAAACGTTAACTTTCTCCCATGTTCCATTTCTATTCTCTTTAGTTGTATATTCAAATAAGTATTTTGACATTTTCCACGTGAATTCAGTAAATTCTTCTCAACTACAATTTAAAGTGAGTTGTGAATCAGAATCAAATCGACATAAAAGGCTTCGATTAAAAATGAGATTCAAATCGAAAAAATTTAAATTTTTTATAAGAATTGCTTGCAGGTAATCAAAAGTGCTATATGATTTTTATAGAACTCTAGGCATTTTAAGTCGTATCGTTGCTTAAAGACGAACGTACTTAAATTGAAAGATATTTGACTTTTCCTAAAATCAGTTCGTAGGCAAAGATTCTTACCTAATTCAACATTACATGTGGCTAGTTTTATTGATATCTTATGAGATACAAACTGTTCGAATTTCAATACTAGAGTAAGAGTCGTAGTTGAAATTCGGATAATAAAACGCGCAATTCTGTATAAATTTGTTGATTTGATTGAGAGATGAAAATATAATATATAAATATCGACATATATTAAACATTACGAAGCAACCGCGCAAATAGTTATGACATCCTTAAAAAAATACGTGCTCAATATAGCACAACTTTATAAATATACAAAAATTATAATGATATACGATTTAGAAAATCCAGCTAAGTTAGACCAAACATTATTGAGTGCTCCGGTTGAATGGTGTTTTCCTAGTCTTTTGCCTTAAATTGTGTTGCTTCATCTCAATTTGGTATATAATTACATATTTTATCACGGAAAAATATCACATAAACATCTAAAAGAATCCAAAAGGAAACCTTTGAATTCAACTAAATTAAATAAGTTGTTTTTTGTATATAATCACCATAGCAATGATTTCTAAAATAGTTCTACATCAAATTAAATAAATATATAGATTTTTACCTCGGTGCTTGGTATCTAATCTAAATTGATTAGTTAAACGTCTCACTTTATGCACTGATAGTAAAATTCATGTTATATACGCTGCAATTTCCTTAAATATGTAAGTCTGCTGTGAACTTTATTCATGCATCGTCGGATTCACTTTCTGTGGACATTTGGTTTAATCACAAAGCCTCAAAAATATTTTCTTTGATAATGGGCAAAAATGCATAAAACTTGCCTACGTCGATCCTGCTCAAGTGGAAGCCTTGTACATTGTATAGAATGATGAATGGTAGATCTAACGTGTTCAATCTCAAGGATTTAAAAACTTCATGAGGATTCTATATAGCTTATGTGCTATATAGCTATGATTTTACTTTCTATTAGTTAAATGTTTTATTTTCTGATCAATTAAATTAATTAAACAGGAAATTATTGTAAGGACAAAATTTTACAGCTTTTTAGCCTCAAGGACAGACCTTCAATATTTTATCCTGAAGGACAACTTTCTATAGGTATCAGTTTTTAGTTATTGATTGCAATTTTTAGGTATCAGTTTGTAGTTATCGGTAGCAGTTTTTAGATATCAGTTTTTAGCTCGGTAGCAGTTTTGTTGTCCTTATGAATAATTTTGGAAAATGTTTGTCCTTATGAATAAATTTCAAAAGAATGTTTGTTCTTGTAGCAAAAATATTGAGATCGTGTCCTTGAGGCAAAAAATATACAAATCTTTGTCCTTTATATTAATTCCCCCTTAATTAAATATATACAACATTGCACGTAAACTGTTTTAGCAAATTTTTTTGAATTGTAAACGTTATTAGAAAATCATAATTTTCTTTAGTTGCACAACAAGATCGCTTCCAGCAACAATATAAGCTCACTTCTTTCTCGATTTTCATCAAATAATTTGGTTTACCGTGATAAGTACTGTAGCTCGAACAAAAAGCTGATGTAAACTTTCAGTCCATCAAAAATTGAACAAGGTACTGACTACTGAAACTGTATTTAAATTCCAGGAAGAAGAAAACCTTTAAGACATTAAATCTTGCTACATATTAAAGACTACTCTCACTACAATCCATTCAAGATTCTCCAAGATTCATAACCAAACTCTGATACATGAAGATGTGAATTAAAATTCACTTAGATTGATACTAAGCAACAAACTTTGTAGTTTTAAGTCACCATAATCAAAACATCAAATTTTACTTTCCCTACAAACCAAATAACATAAGAAAGTAGCAAAATTCATATTCCTTCAAGTTGCGGAGACACGATTATATGACTGCAGATACAAACATAAATTAAGTTTCTATAGAGTGAAAGAAATGGAAATTGAGATTTCCAAAATGGAGAATTTAAACAAACATTGTATTTGCAGAAGTTAGCAGATTCTATAAGCCAGCATCAGTACTTAAAAGCTCCATTTTTAAGACTAACTGAGCAATCATATGTAATAATAAACTATTCCCACTTCAAAGTAAACTCGGTTAAAAAAAGTCAACTTGTTCTTTCGGCATTTTACAGAGTAAAAATTGTGAATCCTCGAGATGCATTAGAAATGGGCAAAAGCAAGCTTTAAAAGTAATTTATTGTATGGCTAATTGCGAACAAGTAACAATTTCAACTGCCAAATTTCGGTTTTGGAAAGTTATAAGCTGAAAGGAAAAGGTCTAACCGTTGGTGCTTTTGAAAAATTCGTTTAATGGAGCGTCTTCGAAGAACCAAAGAGGAGAAGGAGGGTTGGGGAAGGAGAGTTGCATTAGAGAATGAGAAAGCGGAGCGGTAGAAGATGATAATAGAGTGGTTGCATCGAATGGCCAAGATGGAAGATCGAGATCCTCGTCTAGATCCATGAGCGACTCTCTACTGTTGGATTGAGGTTGGGATTGTGTTTCTCTTCTCTCCGCCATGGGAACGTAAAAAACAGAGGGAAAAAAAGAAGAGATGTAAAGTGGTGGTTGTTTGGACTCTTGATTCTTGAACCTGAACAAGTGGGTGAAAATATAAATAAAGAAGATATGGTATCATTAACGACATGATCATATGTGCTTAATTCTTAATGGGAATATGGAAATTATAGAAAGTACGAATTATAAAAGCATAATCCAGAAATCATTAGTATACTAATGAGTAGCCCTACTCGCACAGGGGCATTGTTATATTCCGTGAATTCTAATCTCAGTAGCAGAAATGCGATGTAAGAACGAAACAGTGGTCATATATTTCATATACATGTTAATGGACAGTGTAAATCGAATTCATATGTCAGCAGAGACGTGATGTGTAATTACAGTGGTAATGTAAGTAACAATGAAAGTCGTAATAGTAGTTAAGACCGGAGCTGAGTTTTATATAAAAAAAAAAAGCATATATATAATGCATACGAAGTAAACGAATTCAAGTTTATACATCTTGACGTACAGTTAAAAAAAAGTGCAAAATGAGGTACCGGGAAAAAGAAAAAAAAAGTTGATGGCTACATTAAACGGAAAATAGTAGGTACAGACATAAAAACGTGAATGCACCACAAATATGAAATCATGAAATGATACAAATTAATTTCCTTGCTTCTTCTCTCGAATCTTGATTCTGTGGATGCTGGAGTATGCTGATCTATATCAACATCCTGCAGATAATGAAAAAAAAGGTTTAAGTTTGGGAGTACAGAACATGTTGAAGTAGTAGAAGGTGATGATGTGAAGTGAATATGCACTGTCGTAGTGTAGGTTTGAAATTGGAAACAGTTCTAAACGGTAGTATGCATAGGT
Organism: Allium cepa; assembly: GCA_030765085.1. Lineage (NCBI taxonomy): Eukaryota > Viridiplantae > Streptophyta > Magnoliopsida > Asparagales > Amaryllidaceae > Allium > Allium cepa. Next base: position 26,165,589 of record CM060936.1, on the reverse strand, counting down.
AGAACAATGACGTAGCATCTGATATGGACAAATAGGTGTACTGTAAACTCATGCAAGAACATACCATAGTATGATCAGTTAAGCATTGTGTGTCACATATAATAGTTGTCAGTAGACAAAGTAGGTTGCACAAGGAAAGAACGCATTGTTAAAACTAACTATTGTCAGCAGGAAGTGGTGAACAAAACATTAAAAAAATACGTACTTGAATAATATTTCATCTTCTCGGTGTCTTTCTGGGTAGTGGTGGATCAAAAGCACATACTACCGGACGAATAACAGTATCATCGTCCTGGTAAACAGATCAATGTCATTTTTGTGATACCACTTGAGTAGAGGCAGAAGAGTGATCAGGATTGCAAATCAAACCCGAGCAATATGTTTCTTACCTTTGATGTCTGCTCCCAAAGGTATGTCATGCGTATCCGTATTTGAGGGACAAACTAAGCTAGAATTTTGATCGTTAGGTGGAGTTAGCTGTATATTTCAAGTAATGGGAAACAATAGAATATGTGAATAAGCGAGAAAAAGTAAGTATGTAAATTATAAGCTAGTACATAACCAAGTTTGAGGACAAACCGTCTCAGTCACAACTACATTTTTTACGATTTTTCTATTAGTGAGGTAAGCGTCGGGATTATTAATCTCATAGTTACTCGGTCTAAATTCGAATATCGCTTCGGTCCTCGAGAGATGGTGGAAAATCTTGTTGATTTTCTGGACCCCATTTTCCCGCAGCATGAAACAATTTTTTAACTTGCGCTTTGTACCACAGGCCTTTATTGATGTTATTATCAATACGGTTTAAAGGTTACGTAGAAGTACAAATACATGTGAAATAATACTGGGCATGGTATTCAAAGGTGCAATAGAACAGACTAAATCTTATTGTGGACAACGCATAGCCTAGCTGGGTAACAGTGAGAGGAGTAGAAAAACAAATTAACACTACAACAAAATCAAGTATTGACAGCATTCAACGTCAGCGTTAAACTATTGAATGCTGTAAATGATATTTTGGGGGGTATTATTTTTAGCGGCGAACGCTGACAAAAACATTAGTTTCCCTCTTCGTCAATTTGGTTTGCCGCCTCCTTGAAAAAAGTCCATTTTCCCCCGTCTCTCAATACAACATTCATTTCCCTCTCTTCCAATTCTCATTTCCCTTGCTATCGATTTTGATTTCAATTTGCATGACACTTGAAATCTCAGCTTCCTTCATTCTCTAAGTCGATTTCGATTCTCTGTCGCCGGCGAACAGTACCTAGTGGTTGCCAATTACCAATCAAAGAAACCGAACTACAACAATTCTGAGAATGCTAAATCAAGTTGAAATTCACAAATCAAAATCTTTCCCCCTTCTTTTTTTATTGGAATCGGTTCGATCTTTGGGTGTTGCTGGTTGCGGTGAGGTGTTCGAATGGGTTGGAATTTCGGTCGAATACTGCATGTAGTTATTCTAGTGGTTGCGAAGTCATGGTGACGTGGAGCGTGTTTCAACTTCGGGTAGAGCTTGAGGTTGCAGCGAACTAAGTTGAAGCAGTGAAGTTTGGGTTGTAGTGTGGTCGGGGATGCAAGTTTGTGGTTGCTTGTGGAAGTTCTTGGCAAGTATGGAGTGAGATGCTGCTGTATCACTGTGAATGGTGGTGGCAGAACTGGTGGAGCAGTGATGTTCTTTGGAGGTAGAAATGAGGGGATGCAGAGGATGTTTGAGGAAGAGATGAAACTGTCGTGAAGTTGATGGTAAGGTGGAATGTGTTTAAGCAGCAACAATGTGTATCAGGCAATGGGTATGTGGAGTTGTTGTAGTGTGAAGAGATGGTGGCTTGGACGTGCAATGGGATGAAGTGGCTGTGAGTTGTTCACTGAGATCTAAGACATAATTAACTTCGATCTAAGACATAATTCAATTGTTTTACTTAGGTTATTTTTACTTCAGGTGAGTTGCCAATTCATAGGGAGGAATTTATTCTGCCAACACCTTCATCATCTGCTGTAAAACCACCAATAACACAGGTGGATTCTCCAGTGATTGAACATATTGTTTCTGGAAACGAGAAGTGCAGGTCTGATAGATCAAATGCCTCTCCCAATGCCAATGTGCAGACAATATCCAATTATTAAATCATGTCAACCCTTTCTCTGAAACTACATGACAAGATCATTAGCACAATATGTCTGCTTCATGCTATTTATCATTACATTTTTAAATAAGCCCTAATCTAAGTTAGCTACAACCATCTAAGCATTTATTTTTTCAATTTAATAAACAATATACCTCGTAGAATGAATTGCTTCTCTGTGTGTGTCTTTTACTTTTGACGGCATTCATGACTTGAAACCTTATTGCTTCTTCTTAGATTTAAATTGGTATGGCCTTTTATGATTGATTTATGCATTAAAGACAGAAATAATGAGTTAATATAAGAAGAAGAGGCTATTGTTTTATAAACCTAGGCAAACAATTCTTTATTCCACTCAAGTGGTTATAATTTTAAAAATTGACTCAGCATGTTTTTTCTTTGTTCTAATATTCATGATCTGTTAAGTTCACATCACAAGAATGATGTATAAGACATGCTCAACTTTTTTTCTTCCATAGAATATCAATAACCATAGGTTAATTGCATTCATCATCATATATTGCCTTGTTCACTAGCTGCTTAATTATCATTTTTTTATCTGGTTAATTCACATGCTTTTTCCAATGCGCTTAATTAAATGAAGAGAAAATGTACACTAGCTACTTTTTTGTTCCACCTTTTTTGAATTATAGTTTATTTTGTATCCCTTCGTTCTTATGATATTCAACTTAATATTAAGTTTAGTGTTTGCCTAACAATCATTGATATTTAAGCTTCTTGGAATTAAGTTGGAATAAATTTGCAGAGTTGGTTTGCACTATGACTTTAAGCACTCTGTTCAATGCTAAAATTTATAACTTTATGCGTAGTTCAATATTTCTTTTGCTTTGTTTTTGTGGCAATACTTTGATATATTTCCACTTTTAGCATTCATTTAGCATTCAAAGCTTATGTTTTTTTGGGGTATTTGTGTTTTGTCTACATGCATAGTGTATCACATTATACACAAAATTCGAGTATCAACGGCACTGATATTTCCTTGAATATAGCTAAGACATATTGACATATGCTAGCTTTCTATTTTGCTCTAGGAGGTTGAATGCGATGTTAATTTTATAAATTGGAAAATGCGTAACGATTCACCCCTTCAACATAGCAGTACACTTAGGGCATTGTTTTCCAAAGTTTAAACTGAAGCCTTTGGTACCTCTTCATGTGGAGACAAGGCCACCAGTACATAATTCAATTATTGAATCATAATTCAGTGGTAAATTATTGTTTTACCGAAGAATATTATTTTGGGTAATTTATTTGCTTTTTTTCTTGGTTGTAATTTTAATTTTCAAATACCTGTATAGCATTGAGGTGTTGATAGATGTAGCATAGGTGGAAATGAATGGTTATAATGAATATGCAAATATACATCATGAATTTTTTTGTCTATGCAAATTTTTGAACTAATTGGTACATTAATTGTGTTTACGGGTTCATTAGCATATGTAAATGCACGTATAAACAATACACTAATGACAACAAATGCTAACACAACTCCTTCTGTATGAGTTTGTTCATGCGAACTCAACTTCTCCTCATTAATGCATACTGACTAATGTTATACTCCCTCTGATAAAACATTGAGTTATCCGGCATTACAATAACTGCTAGAGTCAATTTACTAAAATGACCTTGACAGTCAGTGATGAGCTCAATTTTGGACGCACCAACTTCTATTGGGGGTAAGTCACTGATTGACCCCTGGTGGGGATGCTCTTACACGTTCACTTTCATCTGTAGCTGTACATGAAGCATCCAAAGGAAACAATGCTAGCGATGCATTTTTGTTTATAAACAGATAAATAGATAGGACAACAAGGGTCGGTTGAAAATGATTTCTCTGAAAATGCTGAACTCGATGTTCTTCTACATGCCATCTGTAGAAGTTTCTTATGATGTACAGTACATTAATTTTTTTCTGCCACTGTAAAAAATATATTTTATATTATAGTGTTTGATCGACCCTCTGAAGCCACAATACGGAGGCGGCATCATAAAAAATCCTGAATTTAACCACGGCATGGAAGGCTGGTCGAGCTATGGTCTTACAAATGCCACTACGAGAAAGTCTTCCAATGCAAATTCTTTTGGTGTTGCAACCAATCGAACGTACTATAACCAAAGCATCTCCCAGACTGTGTATCTTAAACAAGAGATGATCTATACATTTTCTACTTGGTTGCAAGTTGGTGAAGGTGAATCAACCATTAGAGCAGTGTTCAAGACAAGTGATGAGATCATTCCTGCAGGCACAGTGGATGCAAAGTCTGGATGCTGGTCCATGCTCAAAGGAGGACTTACTGTTCAAAAATCAGGGCCAGCTCAACTTTATTTTGAGGTAATAAACACTGGGTTGATGCATATTCTTGTAGAAAATAAGTATATTTGATTTATAACCTCTGAATGTGTGAATGAAAAGAACAAGCTAAGCCATTCCCTGTATTATATGGACATTGTAAACATTATTGAACAATTATTGATATCATGAAACTGTGTAACAAATTTGATTATAGTTCAGCGCTTTCTAAATGTTAATGTTTGCTCTTTTTTATTTGTAGAGCAATAACACAGTCGTTGAATTATGGGTGGACAGTGTTTCTCTACAACCATTCTCGCAAGAAGAGTGGAGATCTCATCAATCTGATAGCATTTCTAAGGTATACTTAGATTTGATTTGAGCAAGAAAAGTACTTTTCACCGAGAGTATAAATGTACCCTAAATGGTAGCTCAGCTCAAAAGACAAGAAACATTATTATGTCACTGAAATATGTAAGGGTCGAACCACTGACAATATATATTCTTTTGCTAACAAACAAAAGTAAATATCATGGGGTTAACAACTTAACATATATTTCTTCAGTAATCAATACATAATGTTTGGTTTAGCTTAACAGCAATTAAATTAATAATGCGGGCATTCTTTTGTAATCAACTACAATCTCCAAGAAAATCTAATTACACGTTTATATGGTACCCTAATGGAAATTTAAATGTAATGCCATGCATGTTGTATAAATATAAACTTCAAGTTCAAACATATTAGTAATAATTTTTTGATTTGCAGGTTAGAAAGAAGGCAATGAGATTCCGAGCAGTGGATACCTATGGAAATCCAATGCCCAACACTACAGTATCCCTAGACCTAATCCGTCCAAAATTTCCACTTGGAACTGCAATCAATGCTGATATAATAGAAAACAAAGCCTACCAAAACTGGTTCACGAAGCGCTTCCATTATACTGTATTCAGCAATGAAATGAAATGGTACAGCAATGAAATTTCACCAGGTAAAGAAAACTACACCTTAGCAGATAAAATGATGGACTTTGCACAACAAAACAACATACAAGTAAGAGGTCATACTGTACTTTGGGATAACTTCATGTTTCAAGTGCCGTGGGTGCAATCCTTACCAATTGACCAAATTCGCAATGCAGTAGACCGTAGAATTAACTCAGTTGTTTCAAGATATAAAGGCAGGGTTATAGCTTGGGATGTTGTCAATGAAAACATTCATTATCACTGGTTTGAAGATCAACTTGGCGAAGACTTCTCGGGTTGGGTGTATAAGAAAGTCAGTGAGATGGATCAAAATACACCGTTGTTTTTGAATGAGTTCAACACATTAGAGCATCCTGAAGACCCATTGGTTACTCCTGGTAAATATTTGGAGAAACTGAAGAGTATACAGTTGTATCCTGGAAATAATGCAAAGATGGCAATTGGTCTACAGGGTCATTTTCAGTCTAATGCACCGAACATTCCTTACATTAGATCGGCTTTAGATACGCTTGCTAATGGAGAAGTCCCTATTTGGCTTACAGAAGTCGATTTTAGAGATCAAACTCAGGTAACTTGGATATCTTCTTCCTCTTAACTTCTAAATAACTCTAGATTTGCTGTTTGTTGATAGATGGAAGGCAGACTTGGATAATGTGTATGTGTATATGACAGTACAGGGTAGTTGAAGTAGTGTTGGCCGATGGGTATGATGTTGGTGAAGGAACTGTTGTATGATGATGTTAGTGGCAGCTGTATAGTTGTAGATGGATGAAGGAAGGATGGTGGTAGATGAGTGGTTGTTGTTCAAGGTTGATGTTGTTCAGGGGTGATGTTGTGAATGGTGGAGATAACTATATGTGATGACTGTTGGTGTTACTGGTGGAGAAGGAGTGTGCACAGAACTGGATGTTGTAACAGGTTGATGGATGTTTATTGTATGTGAAGTGTTGGTTTTTTGTACGGAAATGTTTGTATGTTTGTGAAGGTTTTTGTAATATGGTTTTTTGTAATATGGATGTCTTTTGTTTATTAATATTCTCTTAACTAGTTTATGTAACCAATTAATAGTTATTAGAACATGTTATATATACTAATTGCTTGAATATGCTTAAAATATAGTTTTGGAATATTCAAAAAAGCTGTTATATAAATAGAAGACAACGTTTGATTAATGTTGTCAATGAAGAAACAACAGCGTTTATTTCGTGCTGTAATTATCTTGAAATTGTCAATAACAGCGTTTTTCACATGCTGTCGAAATAGTTGATGATTCAATCACAGCGTTTTTAACATGCTGTCGAAATTGTTGATGATTCAATAACAGCATTTAGAAAAAGCTGTTGTAAACAGTTAAAGTAGAATTTGAACATCTTCGACAACTAAATTATAAACGCTGTTGAAACATAATACAACACGTATGAAACGCTGTAAAAATATTATTAACAGCTCGTAATAAACGCTATCACAGAGATGTTTCAACAGCGTTTATAGAAATGCTGTTGTAAGTTGTGTATATACGACAGCATGTCGTTATACAGCGTTTCTAATAACGTTGTTGTATCATATTACAGCGTTTATCAAACGCTGTTAAAAGCCTTTTGTGGTGTAGTGTAAATAAGTCAGTACTAATTGGAATAGAAGATGTATAAATCTTAGGGAAACTGTCACTATTCACCTAGTTGTACGATTATAATGTGTATGTGTTACTGTGTCACTTGGGTTTCTACCATCTACAAGGTCCAAGCAGAGTATATTACTGCGCTTTAATAGTGGTATGCCGTAATGCATTTTAAACTTGCAACCCAGCACGAGTAATACATGTAGGAAGGAGGTAACGTTAGCCGTGCAAAATGAGAGTGAAAAAAGTTGCCTGCACCAACGTGAGTAACGAGGCAGTAATATTATATTACTCAATTTCCATACTTGCTTTAGAACATAATCATAGAATATATATATATATATATATATATATATATATATATTAAAACGGGCAGAATTAAATGAACAACATAATAAAATGTGTAATTATGCTTTTTTACCGAGTTAAGGATGGGAAACAAGTCGCCAAACTTATGTCCGAGTAGCCATTTCGCTACCTTGTCAAAAGCGGTGATAGTAGTAGACGTAGAGGAGTCCAATATGTCAACATTTAAACAGTACCTAACAAACAAAATTTTAGTGGTAGTAGTTATTTTTTTCAAAAAAAAAAACAGATCAAAGAAGCTGACAAATGGTACCTGTTTATGGGATGGGCAACGATTCGGTGGTATCAGGAGCAGAAATATTTGGTGCCCTTAAAGTGAACCATAGATGTGCAGAACGCACAGGAGAGATAGCTCTAGGTAGAACTTTACAATTTCACAATGGTTGCTGGTACGACGTATATTTTTCCATAAATAAAAGTGTTGTTATATAAGCCATTAGCTATATCGGCATAAATGTTTCAAGTTGATAATGTAAATGTCGAAAGTGAAAACGACAAGTGTATAAGAATTATTTTTTCCAAAAACGGAGAATGAACAAACTACAGTCACTGACCTAAATATAGAAAAAAAAAGTTCGAACAGTATGAGAGTATGTACGTGGGCGTACAACTGTTATGCGTGGTCATGGATTACGTGAATGCAAAAGTATCCACAATTTGCTGTCCTAACATTGTTCAGAAGCTGGGTAAGTGTACTATTGGTCCGTTCCAACAAACCAGCACGGTTAGGAGTGAAGTGGTCTACATACTCATTTTTTTCCACCGTCTTCGTTGGATTTGGTTGATGTGAAGAAACAAAGACAAATGCAATTAAATGGATAGAAAAACTACCAGTACGTATAGAAAGCATATCTGCTTTTAACATCACTTAGTTTTGGCAAATCAAAGTCCAGATACATTTTTGTTGCTTTGGTGGAGCTGAAAGTAAATGCACTTGAGAAAGCAAAAATGTAAATTAGATGGCATGGTTGTTTGGACGATGAGCAGTAGGTACAGGGATCAATAGCATACGGCCGTATGTTGCAACTGTTAATGAGGTGACAACAATCGTGGACGATCTTAAGCAAAATGGAGAAAATATTAAACTCTGTCTTCTTGCATAATTGTTTTTGTTTGCTTTTCCCATAAGAAATTTTTGTAAAATATTAATTAAGCTAAAGATTTCAGGATATTTTAGGAGAAAATTATTAAAGTACTGTACTATTGGAACATATGTTTTTAAAACAAATGTATTGTGTACTCCAAAAGTAAATTATTGAAGTATTATAATATTGGAATAGTGCTAGGAGGTTTGAAATAAGTAGATCAGAGAAGTTAGAGCAAAGATATGTTTTTATAAGAAAAATAAGAATGCAAAAGTGCAGAATTATCTCCATCTATGTCTGCCAAAAATGTGCAAAATTCTTTCTGACTTTTAACATTTTCCTATTATATCGACACAATAGCAAAAATTGTAAGGCTAATTCTATTCGTATACCAATAACCTTTTAAAATACATCAGAAAATATAATAAACCACTATACACCAAAAAACCATTACGACGAACATCCCTTTTACAAAATTACGCTTGTTTTCATCTCCATCATATCCCTCCTTTAAAATTGTAAAACTCATTTACATAAGACTAAGAATTTCTAGCTCTAAATTAAGTTAAAATCCAATATAATGTAGTTTATTTTTGGCACTAATATTGTAGCTTTTTATGTTTTTAATTTAAAATTTTTAATTTCAACAAAATCGATTCTATTTTTTTTAAAGAAAAGTTTGAGTTCATTTAAATTAGATTAGTTAATTGTGAAAGTTATCTTAACTGATATTTTCGGTTTCATAGTAAAAGAGTCATTAACTTCTTAATAAAAATGCACAAATTTGATTAAATTTCACTAACTCTAGTGTTCAAATTTGATGGGTTATAAGAAAAGGTCAAAAAATTATAATAAAAAAGAAGGTTAATTTAGTAACAGATTGTCTTTGCAAAATAATTGTTGTCGAATTTTGGTGTGCTAATACAATTTGCCTTTCGGAAGTCTTCTACCGGCCCTTCTTGAGGACAAACAGAAATTTGAGAACGACAGGAAAACCAGCTACATCGCAGAGGTATCAAAATCACATATCTACGTCGTAACCTAAAACTTGAATTATAAAATAAAATAACCAAAAGTTACCGTTCGATTTTCTAAGGCCCATCTCGTTTCACTGAAGATGTGAAAAGCTCAATTTTTTAACAGAAGAACCACTAAGCTTTCACAAAAGAAATGAGAAATAGGAAACAAATAACTGTTTTCGGAGCAAAATGATTAGGAGGAAGAAGAACAAACCCTGATGGAACAAAACACTGCTCATTTCTGTAAAGGGAGGAAAGGAACCAAAATTAGCACAAAAATGGTTCATCTATTAACCACCCGTCAACATCTACATCAACATTCATACGGGAAGATGTTACTTCATTAAGGGATGAAATTTGTCATTATTATGGTAGTTAAGTTGTCAAGCTTATTTGGTCAACTAACCATGCTGAGTAAAAAGGTAGTGAATTGTGTTTTGTTAACATAAAGTTAAGTAGTATATTTATATGAAGTATTGGAGCATATGAAGATGAACACAGTTTATGGTAAATCAGAAACTTTTTATGCTAAAAATAACTATATTTATTAATTAATGGCTATCATAGTACACAGTTATGTATGGGTATTAGAGGCACAAAATAGATGAACAACGAAAATAAATTTGACATTGCATTCCGTATGGAAGTCTTACATGCGCAGAGAGTGGTAAAAAAAGTGTTCACACATGCATTTAAATACTAATAACATAGAAAGGCGATTTCATGAAAGTAACCGTTTTTGTCCTTTTTTGTTGATATTTTCTTATGGTAGAGGCATGGTTAACCAAAATTTAACCCATATCCCAGAAAATGTGTTAGTTTGAAATAGCAGCAATTTGCAAGAAGCAGGAAATTATTCAGTTGTACATTTGTTTATTAATGAACATTAGGATCCAGTAGCCTTTAATTTTTCATGTAGCATGCTTATGCAGTTGGCATTTAATTTATGTTTTCTTCATAGTTAAGTAGAGGAGGTGGTGTGAATTTTTATTTTCAGAAGAGTATACGTTGTACAAATGTTATCAGCCACATACTGTCAAATACTTAATCAGTTGTAATATACATTAATAATAGGGATGAATGTGCTAAATAAGAAAGGGCATTACTGTAATCTGCACTGCATAAGGAGTCTATAAATATGAAGTTTGATTGTATTGTAAAATCTATCTCAATTCAATAAAATTATTCTCACTCTAATGTTCTCCGTTCTCTTTATTTTGTAACACGTTATCAGCACAAAGGTGTTCTTCTTTTATTTTTATTTTCTTGCCGCTCAACTAGGAATTTTTTTTTTGAGTAGCACAAACTTTCTGTATACTGCATTCTCAATATTCTGCATAGGAATACGAATTAATTATTTTTCTCAACCTGTTCACCTTCAAACTTTACAACTTCTCAACAAGTAATTATATATTAATTACTCTGACTGTTCCACTTCTGACCATTCCAATTCTAAGGCTATTCATATTCAAAATCATATTATATATTGGTGCAAATGAGTCTTTTATAATATATCTACATACGTTCTATTTCTTATTTCCTTTAAAACAGCAAGCAGGTAAAAGAATTGTTCTTGCATTTCTTTATAAACTCATTACTTTTCCTCTCTACAAAAAGGTAATTGTCAATATCATGTTTTTTTTTGATAAAGTTGTCTAGTTTGGGATTCGCTTCTATATTTTTCATGTCTTTTCTTGTATCACTCTTATTTTAATTCTTTGGCTTCTAAATTCAATATATATTTTTTCTTTGCGAATCTGTTGCCAAGTAAAATTCAAAAGTTTGCAATGGAATATACGCAAAAGCTAACTTTCCTTTCTTATATAATAAATACATGAAAGTTGCAAAATCTAAATGTTTGGTTTTATTGATATATTTTTTTGGGGTACAGTTGTTTGATACCATGAATGAAGACTTTCCGTTTTTTATTTTTTTACTTTTTAGCTGGAAACAAACAAATAGTGAATGCTGTTGTGGCGAATATTTTCACCTTATGCAATTTATTTTATGAACAGTTCACAAAATGGCAAACATTGCCAAGCTTGAATTTAAAGCTTTGGATATATCTAGAGACAACTACTTATCATGGATACTGGATGCTGAGATTCATTTGCAATCTCAATGCTTAGAAAATGCCATTAAAAATGGCAATACTATGTCCCAGCAGGACAAGGCAAAGACTCTAATATTTTTAATATGTCATATCCATAACGATCTAAAAACAGAATATTTGACTGAAAAAGACCCTCTCCACTTATTAAACTCCCTGAGCGTTATGACCACCAGAAGACGGTCATACTTCCAAACACTAAGCAAGAGTGGTTGAACCTGAGGTTTCAAGACTTTAAGTCTGTAAGAGAATATAATTCTGCAATGTTTAGAATCACTTCTAAACTGAAATTATGTGGAGAAAATGTGGATGACGCACAAATGCTTAAAAAGACCTTCTCAACATTTCATGCCTCGAATATACTCCTGCAGCAGCAATATCGAGAGCGTCATTTTACAAAATATTCTGAACTCATAGAATGCTTACTAATTGCCGAACAAAATAATGAATTGCTTATAAAAAATCACTCCTCAAGACCAACTGGTTCGACTGCATTACCTGAAGTTAATGCTAATTTTTCCCACTCTGGAAGAGGTAGGGGTCGAGGTCGAGATAAAGGACATGGTCGTGGACGTGGATATAACTCTAGCAGAGGAGGTTATGGTGGTTTTAAAGGTAACAAAACCACCAACTTTAAAAAGCAACAAAAGAAAATTGAGCCTGTAAAAAACAATGATTCGGCTTCAGAAAATAAAAGGCATTATGAGGAAGTTTGTTATAGATGTGGATGATCTGGTCACCGGTCACATACATGTAGATCATCAAAGAAAACAGTTGAAGAATATCATCGCTCGAAGAATATTGAGGCAAATAATGCTGAAAAGTTACCTGAAAACACTAACCTGAAGTTAGATGATTTCTTCAAAGATGACTGTTATCCCGCTTTTTGGCAAAGCCGTGATACCAAAAGATTGGTCGAAAACAAAAGACAGTTCGTCTCAAAGATTGGTTATACACAACTTCACTATGGATATCGATGAATTTTTCCGAGTCCGGATCAGGCTACAATTGATAGGACACGACAAGCAAAGCCATGAAAGCCAGTGTTTCAAATTTCAGGTTAATCGGAGTTCATATGAACAAAGTATGATCGATGCAAGTTAGCCAAAGTACACAGTTTGCATCCATCAAATTGTTGAGAAGATGCCCATTTCGAATCGATGGGGTTCGTATGCCTTGTTCGAATCCATCAGGTTTCACACACTCCGGATCGGTCGAGTTCGAATCGATCAGCAACGTTACCGGTCAGTTTGAATTGATCGGTTTCTAATCGATCAGATGGGCGTCGTCTCAGCATGTTGTATCCATCCTAGAGTACTGTTTCGTATCCATCAGTAGGCCGCACTTCGTATCGATACGAATATCCATCACCACTCCTCGGTTCATATCCATTGGCTTCGTATCGATCGAAGTGGTCAGGCCTTCGCATCGATGGACTTCGTATCGATCGAACTTCGGCCAGAGTGTCTTATTCGAATCCATCGGCATGGCTCGGTTCGTATCCATCGGCTTCGTATCGATCACCTAACATCAACTTTGTATCCATCAAAGATTCGCTGTTTCGTCTCCATCCTAAGACCGTGTTCGAATCCATGAGCAGAGGCTTGTTCGTATCCATCAGCTAACCTTGGGTGACGTGTCATCCTCTATACGAACAAGGCGAATTTTATGGAGTCGATACGGTCAACACGGAGTAAAGACCAGATCGAGGCGAAGTATGCGCGCCACATCATCACAAGGCCACGTGAGGTTATCGATTCGAAGAGACCGATACGAACTGATGGATTCAAAATAAACAGCCAACTGAGACGTACAAGATCGTATCGATCATATCTCCCAAACCGCTGATCCAAATACAACGAAATTTTCTTAGTAGCTTCCATACAAAGTAAAGATTGTTCCTGCCAAGTTTCAGCTCGATTGGATCATTTTTTGATGGATACGAAATCACTTCGTATCGATCTCAGATCGAGTCGAAACTTAGTGGGGTCGGTCGCGTGGGCCCACTCACGTGCCAGAAAAAGTCTCCCGAAGTTTGAGCGTGATCTGAGCCTCCTACGCCAATAAATAGCACACTGAAGCCTACAGAGAGGGGATCTTTTGGCCATTCGACGTCCAGACTCTGCCGGATTCAATTCTATTCTTCATTATCGTTGTTGTGATCAGATTTCAAAGCTATCATCAACTATAATCCACTGTAATCGATTGAAATCATCAAGTGAATTAATAAAGATATAAATTTCAGAGTGAACGTAGGCAAGATCGCCGAACCACTATAAATCTTGTGTTTCTGATCGTTATTGCTGAATTATTGTGATTGTTATCGCTTAGATCTGAGTTTTGTGTTAATTATTGCTAATTTGTGTTCATAAACGGGTGCTTTCAACGACTATCGGGTGTTTGTGGCCAATTTTGACGCAAACATTTTGGTGCTTTCACTGAGAACAGCTGATTCAGGAGAAGTTGAATTTGAAGACTTAAGAATTCAGATCTAAGAGCTATGACAAGACAAACAAGTAAAAGACAAAGGCCAAAGAGAAGTCAACATGAGGGAAGTCAAGGGGCTTCTTCAAGAGCGAATCAAGCATCGGTCTTCATCACTAGGGACGAGATGGAGACAATGATGAAGAAACAGGAGGAGTTGATCCAGAGTTTATTTCAACAGATAGGGCAACTTGGAGCACAGAATAGAGGAGATGATGGAGTCCAGAACGGAGCAGGACCATCCGACGTAGCACCTGGATTAGGAGGCACACACATGGATAATGTTGATCCAATCTCGGAAAGAGAGAGAGGAGCATCTGCGCAACCTGGGAGTAGCAGAGGAGTGAACACTCAGTCAAGGGGGCAGATCCCAGAGTTCCCTCGTGAACTCGGGGGGCAGGTCGAAAGTGATGAACGAAGATTACATCTTGGAGACAATAACAAGTTGGCGGAGATGGTTAGGCAAGCCATGAGAGGCGGATTAGTAAACAAAGATTTAGAGGATGTCAATAGGAGCCCTTTTACCACGGCGATCAGACGAGCAAGGAACCCACCAGATTTTAAGCTACCATCGTTAGATATGTATAATAAAAGGACAGACCCTACAGTTCATCTGACAAAATATATGAGGCATATGGAGGTGCTGGGGGCATCAGAGGAGGTTATGGCCCGATGCTTTCCATTGTATTTGGTAGACATTGCGGCGTTATGGTTTAGACAGCTGGAGAGCGGCTCCATAGGAACATGGGCAAATTTAACTGAGAGATTCATGAGGCAATTCAGGGTTCACATACCCAAGAATGTGATGACTTTGGCAACTCTAAAACAGAAAGCTGGGGAGACTTTGTGGAGTTTTCTGATGCGATTCAATGCGGCAGCAGCTTCGGTGGATCGACCAGATCCATGTATGGTTATGATGGCAGCTATGTCCGGAATAGCTGACGGAACAGAGTTCAAAAATTCATTAACTAAAGATCCACCTGTGGATCTAGGAGAATTCTATCACGTGGCGGAAAAGTTTTTACGATTGGAGGATGCGAACGCCGAAAGAGAGGAAGGAGAGGGAATTGATGTTTTCACAATCAAAGGCGGAAATACACCTGGAAAGGGTGCGGAGACTAGAAAAGGAAAAAGAAAGACTGAGAATGACGGTGACAGGTCAAAGCGACCACGGAGGGAGCCGCGATTCACCACTTACTCTGAGCTGAATGAGAGTTTGGAGCGAATCTATCATGACACAAGAGAGCAAGTCCCCTATCGTAGACTGATGCGAAGGGATCCAACTGTTGACGAGAGGAAATCTGACAAATATTGCTTGTTCCACGAACTGAACGGTCATAGCATAAACGACTGTAGACATCTGAAGGATGAGGTGGAAGGGGATATCAGGAATGGCATGCTACTACAGTATGTGAGGAGGCGAACTCCAGCGGTGGAACCAGAGCAACCACCGTCTACATCAGCTAGAGGCGACCCTGAATTGGGGCACCATTTCATTATCAATCGATTGCTTGATTGAAATAATGATGAACAAGTCGTAAACCTCTCACCGACACGGTTAAATCATTTACACATGTAAGCGATCGCGCACGATCCATAGGCATGCTCTGAATGATTACTGACCGCACCATAGTGAGAGTTTGCACTTTGACATCCTTACTTTGCTTTTGTTTCATGTTGATTTGGAAATTTAGACTCAGCTTGTTTGGACATTTCTTTTGTGGGATTCGTGTGATTATTGCTTTGATATTTGCAACTATGTGAAAAAAGTTTACTTGTATTCCCGTTGGATCGCGAACGGTCCACGAGCACCTCTTGTATGGCGATGAACCGCCAAATGTCTTTGATTCAGAAACTCCCCCGAACATGAACTCCGGCATCGATAATACTAAGTCCCCCACGGGCACACATGATTTGCCTCGAACGGCACACGATCGCGAACGATCACAATTTGCCCCAAACGGCACACGATCGCGAACGATCACAATTTGCCTCAAACGACACCCGACCACGAACGGTCACAATCAGCCTTGAACGGCACTCGATTGCGAATGATCGATATCCGCCGCGAACGTTATACGACCGCGAACGGTCCCATCTCATCATTCGCCGCGAACGGTATCGACCGCGAACGGTCCCATTCCATCATCCGCCACGAACGGCATACGACCGCGAACGGTCCCGTTTCACCTCGAATGGCATACGATCCCGAACGATCGTCATTCGAGGTCATATGAAATTATCAAGTTCTTCGTAGGTTGTTTGACAGGATATGAACATCCAGCTTATGGCATTACAAAACACACCTTCCTATCGCAAGGCATGTTTTGGGGGGCAAATGTTATCCCGCTTTTTGGCAAAGCCGTGATACCAAAAGATTGGTCGAAAACAAAAGACAGTTCGTCTCAAAGATTGGTTATACACAACTTCACTATGGATATCGATGAATTTTGTCCAAGCCCGGATCAGGCTACAATTGATAGGACACGACAAGCATAGCCATGAAAGCTAGTGTTTCAAATTTCAGGTTAATCGAAGTTCGTATGAACAAGATATGATCGATGCAAGTTAGCCAAAGTACACAGTTCGAATCCATTAGATTGTTGAGAAGATGCCCATTTCGAATCGATGGGGTTCGTATGCCTTGTTCGAATCCATCAGGTTCTACACACTCTGAATCGGTCGAATTCGAATCGATCGGTTTCGAATCGATCAGATGGGCGTCGTCTCAGCATGTTCGTATCCATCCTAGAGTACTGTTTCGTATCCATCAGTAGGCCGCACTTCGTATTGATACGAATATCCATCACCACTCCTCGGTTTGTATCCATCGGCTTCGTATTGATCGAAGTGACCAGGCCTTCGCATCGATGGACTTCGTATCGATCGAACTTCGGCTAGAGTGTCTTATTCGAATCCATCGGCATGGCTCGGTTCGTATCCATCGGCTTCGTATCGATCACCTAACATCAACTTCGTATCCATCAGAGATTCGCTGCTTCGTCTCCATCCTAAGACCGTGTTCGAATCCATGAGCAGAGGCTTGTTTGTATCCATCAACTAACCTTGGGTGACGTGTCATCCTCGATACGAACAAGGCGAATTTTATGGAGTCGATACGGTCAACACGGAGTAAAGACCGGATCGAGGCGAAGTATGCGCGCCACATCATCACAAGACCACGTGAGGTTATCGATTCGAAGGGACCGATACAAACTGATGGATTCGAAATAAACAGCCAACCGAAACGTACAAGCTCGTATCGATCATATCTCCCAAACCACTGATCCAAATACAATGAAATTTTCACTAGCTTCCATACAAGGTAAAGATTGTTCCTGCCAAGTTTCAGCTCGATTGGATCATTTTTTGATGGATACGAAATCACTTCGTATCGACCTCAGATCGAGTCGAAACTTGGTAGGGTCGGTCGCGTGGGCCCACTCACGTGCCAGAAAAAGTCTCCCGAAGTTTGAGCGAGATCTGAGCCTCCTACGCCTATAAATAACACCCTGAAGCCTACAGAGAGGGGATCTTTTGGCCATTCGACGTCCAGACTCTGCCGGATTCAATTCTATTCTTCATTATCCTTGTTATGATCAGATTTCAAAGCTATCATCAACTGTAATCCGCTGTAATCGATTGAAATCATCAAGTGAATTAATAAAGACATAAACTTCAGAGTGGACGTAGGCAAGATTGCCGAACCACAATAAATCATGTGTTTCTGATCGTTATTGCTGAATTATTGTGATTGTTATCGCTTAGATCTGAGTTTTGTGTTGATTATTGCTGATTTGTGTTCATAAACGGGTGCTTTCAACGACTATCGGGTGTTTGTGGCCAATTTTGGCGCAAACAACGACAATGGAAATTGCATTAATGATGAAAATCTAAGTGCAATGATCAATGATATGATCGAGTTGATCAATTAGAAATATCTTGAAGTTTGTTATGTGGCTTTCATTTTATTTCATTATCTTGCATCAATAAATTAGTTTGAAGTTTGTGTTCGTTTACTTGTATTTCCCTTTGCAGTACTAGTTAAAAATAATGTGTAATGTGGATGTTGTTTTTAATTAGTAGCCTATTTTAATCATATTACTTTGTTTGTTTACATTACATTTATTTATGCATACAAATTTTTAATGATTGACTAATTATTGTCTTTAATTCTTAAGGTATGGAACGCCATTTGGGTGATGATATATGCTTACTACATAGTGCAACTACTCATACAATTTTGAAAAACTAGAAGTTTTTCTCTGAACTATCTGAAAATTTCTCAGCTAAAGTCTCCACTATAGCTGGATTTGCTAATATAATTGATGGGTCCGGAAGAGCCCATATAATATTACCAAATGGTATGCATATCTTTATTCAGAATGCATTATACTCAAGCAACTCTAAAAGAAATTTGCTGAGTTTCAAAGATATAAGAATGAATGGATACCATATTGAAACTATAAATGAAAACAACAAAGAATATGTTTATGTTATTTCTAGAATTGAAAGCCAGAAGCTTATCCTAGAAAGATTTGGTACAATTTCAACCGGTTTATTTTTACAAAAATTGGCATATTTGAATCTCACTCTATAAACATGAGCCAGAAGCTCACAAATACAAAGACATTGATTCTTTGGCATGATCGCTTGGGTCATCCTGGATCAACTATGATGCGTAAAATTGCCAAAAACTCAAATGGACATGATTTATCAAACCAATTGAATTTACCAAGTGATTACTTATGTGCCCTATGTGCACAAGGAAAATTAATCACTCGACCTTCATATAGTAAAATCACATCTGAATCTTCAACATTTCTACAAAGAATTCAAGGTGATATATGTGGCCCAATCCACCCTGAATGTGGACCATTCAAATATTTTATGGTATTGATTGATGCATCAACTCATTGGTCACATGTCTGTTTACTTTCTACAAGAAATTTGGCATTCGCCAAGCTACTTGCTCAAATAATAAAATTGAGAGCACACTTCCCTGATCATCAAATTAAATCAATTCGACTAGATAATGCTGGAGAATTTACTTCTCAAGTATTTGATGATTATTGTCTATCATTAGGAATTGAAATTGAACATCCAGTAGCTCACGTTCATACTCAAATGGTCTAGTAGAATCATTAATTAAGCGCTTGCAACTTATTGCAAGACCATTGTTTATGCAATCAAAACTACCCGTTTCAGCTTGGGGGCATGCAATTTTGCATGCATCGAAATTGGTTATAATTAGACCAACAGCTTATCATCAGCTTTCACCATCATAGCTCGTAACTGGATCTCAACCAAATATTTCACATTTACGAAAATTTGGTTGTGCTGTGCATATACCTATTAATCCCCCACTTCGTACTAAAATGGGTCCTCAACGACGGTTGGGAATTTATGTGGGATTTGATTCTCCATCGATAATTCGTTACCTTGAACCTCTTACAGGTGATGTCTTCACTGCAAGATTTTCAGACTGTAAATTTGATGAGTCAATCTTTCCGTTGTTAGGGGGAGGAAAGACCGTTCCAGTAGAACGACGTGAAATATCATGGAATAATCCATCTATATCTTATTTGGATCCACGTACCAAACAATGCCAATATGAGGTACAAAGAATTTTGCATATTCAAAATATTACAAATCAACTGCCAGATGCATTTAGTGACACTGCAAAATTAACTAAATCTCACATTCCAGCAGCAAATGCACCAGCAAAAATTGATGTCCCTGAAGGATCAAAAGTAAATATAGCAGCAAATGAATCTGAAGCAAGACAAAAACGTGGAATACCAATTGGTTCAAAAGACTTGGCGCCTAGAAAAAGAAAGTCTAATAAAAAATCATCAATTAAGGAACCTTCTGAAAAGGTTATAAATGATCAAAAGGATCACTCAAATGAAAACCCCAATTCTCTTAGAAGTATGGAAGGAAATATTATCCCAGAAGAGATAAAAGAAGATTCCAACGATAAAATGGTATCTAATAATAATGAGATCTCAATATTTTATACGAACTATGGAGAAATATGGGATCAAAGTAAAATAATAATTGATGATGTATTCTCATTCGCAGTAGCTACTGAAATAATTGAAAGTCATGACCATAATGAGAATAATGAGAATGACGATAATGAACCAAATAGCATAAATGAAGGTCGAAAAAGACACGATTGGCCAAAATGGAAAGATGTTATCTAAGTGGAACTAGATTCACTTCAAAAACATGGTGTATTTGGACCAATAGAGAAAACACCAGAAAATGTTACACCAGTAGGTTATAAATGGGTATTCGTTAGAAAACGAAATGATAAAAATGAAGTCGTGAGGTACAAGGCATGACTTGTCGCACAAGGTTTCCCGCAGAGACTAGGTTTTGACTTTAAGGAGAATTACTCCCCTGTTATGGATGTCATAACATTCTGATATTTGATAAGCCTTGTAGTTTCTGAAAAACTCGATATAAGATCAACGGATGTTGTGACAGCTTATCTTTACGGTGAATTAGATACCACTATTTATATGAAAATCCCAGATGGATATAAATTGCCTGAAGCAAAATCAAAGTCCATGTACGCATTAAAACTAAGATGATCGCTATATGGCTTGAAACAATCTGGAAGGATGCGGTATAACTGTCTTAGTAAATATGTGGTAAAAGAAGGATACGAAAACAATATCATTTGTCCATGTGTCTTTATAAAGAAATTGGTAAAGGGATTTTCTATCTTAGCAGTTTATGTTGATGACATAAATTTGATTGGGCTCCAGAAGAGATTTATGAAACAATAAATTATTTAAAGAAGCAATTTGAAATAAAAGATCTTGGCAAATCTAAACACTGTCTCGGTCTACAGATTGAGCATAGTACGAATGGCATATTAATCCATCAATAAAACTACATTGAGAAAATTCTAAAGCGTTTTCAAATGGATAAAGCATATCCACTTAGTACGCCGATGGTTGTTAGATCTTTAGAAATTAAAAGGGACCCTTACCGCCCAAAAGAAGAAGACGAGAATGTGCTTGGCCCGGAAGTGCCATATCTTAGTGTCATTGGTGCATTATTATATTTGGCCCAACGCACAAGACCAGATATCGCATTCTCAGTAAATCTTCTAGCAAGGTACAGTTCAGAACCAACAAAAAGACACTGGAATGGTATAAAACATATCATGAGATATCTTCGTGGAACGACAAATTTGGGTTTATTTTACTCTAACTCGGGCAATAATCCAAATCTAGTTGGCTATGCTAATGCAGGTTATCTTTCTGACCCACACAAAGCAAGATCACAAACTGGATATGTGTTTAATAACAGCAATGCAGCAATTTCATGGCGATCTACAAAACAAACATTAGTAGCAACATCATCCAATCACTCTGAAATACTAGCACTACATGAAGCAAGTAAAGAATGTATTTGGCTGAGATCACTAATTGAGCATATTCGAAAAAGCTGCCAACTTCCATCAGTAACAGAAGGGTCAACCATTATTTATGAAGACAGTGCAGCTTCTGTAGCTCAAATTCAAGCGGGTTACATTAAGGGTGATAGGACGAAACACATTTCTCCTAAATTTTTCTTTACACATGAGCTACAAAAGGATAATAAGATAGAAGTGAAACAAATCCGATCCCAAGAAAATCCGGCAGACTTATTCACAAAGGCGCTTCCAAAATCAACATTTCAGAAGATGGTGTACAAAATTGGTATGCGTCGGCTGCATCAACAAACTAATTGAATAATGCGTTATTATTCAGGGGGAGCGTATGAAATACGCTATAATGTACTCTTTTTCCCTCGCTAATATTTTTTCCCACTGGGTTTTTATTAGTAAGGTTTTAATGAGGCATTATCTTGATCCAAAAGTATCAGCCCTCGTAGTAACATTATAAAATATATGTTACTTAAAGATGAAATCATGTTGTACTCTTTTCCTTGTTTATGATTTTTTCCCACTGGGTTTTTCATAACAAGGTTTTTAATGAGGCAATTACTCTTATCATCTTTACAAACGCATATTCAAGGGGGAGTGTTGTAATTTACATTAATAATAGGGATGAATATGCTAAATAAGAAAGGGCATTATTGTAATCTGCACTGCATAAGGAGTCTATAAATATGGAGCTTGATTGTATTGTAAAATCTATCTCAATTCAATAAAATTATTCTCTCTCTAATGGTCTCCATTCTCTTTATTTTGTAACATAATTATCATTTTTAAAGTACTTATTGAAGCAAATCTAGAGTAGAATGTTACTCTAATGTGTAACTAAAATCTGATGTGAAATAATAAGCAAGCAATCATGAGATGAACAATATATTACCTAAAGAATCCTATCAAAAAACCTAAAGATATAGTGAAGATCATATCTCAATGAGAAACAACATTATCTATGGTCAACCCTTTAGGCAAACGTTGTAACATAATGGTAAAAAATGATGTTGAACCCGAAGTACTAATGCTCCCATTCACAAACCAACTAATCATAACTTCTCTTCTATTTTTGTGATCCCAAAATGTATTAAGCCCACTACCACAACCATCATCAGAAAATGTAGCCAAAGAATACACCTTTCTCCACATTAATGATTGTAGTTGTATTAAAACCGTTTAAAACAAATGCGTTGCTTTAAAAAAAAATTGTTAATCAGCATTACAAAGAGAAGAACAATGGAGGATGGGGCGGGGAGGAAGGGCGAGCTTTCAAGGATGAGAGCTGGGAGGCGACCGAGCTGTAGTTGACAGGGGCCCAGGCATGGTAGACGGAGAGGAGCTTAATGAGAAAGGAAGTAGGACTTTAAATAGAGCAACGATGGGAATGGAGCTGAGGAAGATGAATAGGAAGAAGCAGATAATAACGGAGGTAGATGGAATGGTTAAGAGGTATTATAGGCTGCCATCTATCTAGGATGTATCTAGAAATCAAAATGGGGTGGGTTCCATAATGGAATTGTTGCAATCGAAATGGTCAGAAAGGGGGAAAATAGGGAGAGAAAGTGGGATAGATTCGGTTTCTAATTCAGTTTTAAAAAATGTGTTGACAAAAGAGAAGTTTGTAATTATGAAACGCGGAAGTGGATAAGGGGCATAATGTTGAAATGAGAAAGGGAGAGGAGTCAACATCAGCAGAGAGAGGTTCCTGCTTTAATATTAAAGTAATAGACATGAAGAGTCCCTTTGAATACTTTCTCGTGTAAAAAAATGCAAATGTATTTCATATAGAACAATACATTAAAAACTTAAAAAAGGATAAATATAATTGTATGCAAATGGATATACATCATAATGATGGTTAAAATTTCAAAATAAGTGAAAGTAATTCTATTTGAGCGATACTTTATTCAAACAGAGCACTTATTCTGATGTCTTACGTATTTGAATCCAATACATGTAGAACTTATGTATAATGCAATTTAATACTTGTCACTAGAAGCAGTAGTCACTGACTCGGAAAATAAACTAAAAAAAGAATAATATATATATATATATATATATGTGTGTGTGTGTGTGTGTGTGTGTGAAATCATAAAATGTAGTTGAAATCTTAGAATTACATGGCATATGCATGTGCACATATATGTGTGTGTGCGCGCGCAGGCGTGTTAACTCATATGGAATGAGATTGCGGTAAAGGATACATGAAAAGATGTGTGTTGGATATGAAAAAGTAAAGGGATATGCGTTTTTGTGTTGGAAAAGAGATATTTGAAAGAAGAATAATTAACATGGTTATTTGCTTTGTTTTAAAGATATTATTTTTATCTTATTTAATTTGTTTCAAGAATAATTAAACTAATGTTGTTATCTGAATTTGAACAGATATTAAATTATAAATAATTTGAATATTTGCTAAACCTAAAAGAAATGAAATAAATGTAATCGGATGCCTGCAAAATTCAACAACCTTCTAACTTCCTCTAGCTTACTCACAATATGTACAAGATTAAAATTCTAATGTTGATTCAAATAAATATAGCGAAAATTTTCACTCCTTATTGTCCAGTCTCCTTAAATTCATACATCGACCAACGATACTTAGAAGTTCCGCATCAGAAGTTGGGTCATCATACTAATGTTATTTGGGCTTATTTCAGGTTTTGGATGATGATGTAACATTAGTTTCATAATAACCTATATTTTTTGCTTGATAATTAATTAAATAACATGTTTTAAGTGAATTATATGAATGAATGACCTAATAGAAGAATTTTTGAAGATAAATGAATTTGTATTCAGTACATAGTACACAAGATTTATAAACTCGTTTATATATTAAATACTATTAGGCCATAATTTGGTCCTAACTTGTATGCTTATTCTACATAGTGATACTTGGACAAGAGACTAAACTCTTGGGTAAAGATGTTAGTCATTATGTCCACAAATAATCAAGTATGCAAATATGTAATTATATAGGTGCTAAGTCATAAAGTCCCAGTTTTGATTTAATCTAATCAACCATTGGAATCACAAAGTCAAGTTTTTTATTTATGCTCGAGAAAAATGAAAATGAGAAAAAAGTATAATTCAGAATTCACACCCTCTTAGTAGGGTACATGTCTGGTTATAAGAAATTTGTGCCCTTGGATTGTTAACAGATGGTACTAATCAAACTTGGACGTTTGAGATTTGTTGACATGGCGCATTATTGAGGTGACATGTGGCATAACTTCTTTTGAGATGATGTGGTATAATCTGACTAATCAAACAGTTGTCACATGGCTAATTTACTTACTTTTAGGCCTGATGTCCAAAAATCTATTTGCAGCAGATTTAAGCACTCGATGGTACTATTAACTATCACAGGCATGCGATAGTTCACATTTAACTTTCAATGGTATTATGGCTAGCATGCGATAGCGTTTCTCCCTAGGACTTGATAGCTTCCCGTTATAGCACTCCATAGATTTGCTCCTTAGGACTCAATAGCTCTCGACATTCGATAGCTTCTCATTATAGCACTCGATAGCTTTTCTCTTTAGGATTTGATAGCTCTACTTTTGGCATGTGATAGTTCCTCTTTACTTAGCACTCAATAGCTTGATTTCTTAACATATAAAGGGCTAGTATGTGTAGCTTTACCTTTAACATTCGATGGCTTCCTCCTTTTAATATTAGCAGCTTTACTCCTTAGCATGTGCAGCTCCTCTTTACTTAGCACTCGAAAAGCTTTTCTTTTTAACATGCGATAGCTTGTTTAACCTTCGACATCATGTCGAATTGGAATTCTTGATAAAATCATTCCTGTTCAGACTCTGAAATTTTAGGTATAACATTATCGCTCCCCCACCCTTAAAAAAACATTATGTTTTAGTATAAACAAAACATGCCTTTTCTTTCTTCTTTTTTTACAAAAAATAGTAATTTTTGGCATTACTCGAGTTCTTAACATCTTGGCTGTAGAATATTTCATTGCTTTTTAAACAATGGTCATAGTTTATCTTCATATTCCTATAAATACTTAGCTTCTCCTCTCTATCCCTTTTACTAGTTCTTTCAAAATCGAAACAAACTTAAAATCAGTTTTCGAATTCTTGGTTTCTCAACCCCAATTTTTTAAGTTAATTCCCTCTCTTACAAGTTCTTATGTTTTGCTTTGATTTAATATGCTTTAGGAATGCATATCCTATTTGATGTTATCTTCACTATTTGTTTTCAAAATTAATGATTTTTTATGGATTATTTAGAAAGAATTGAGTTTGATCTGTAATTAATGCAGGTTTACTTAATTAGTTGTTTGTGGGTTTATTGACCAGTTACTCGCTTCAAGGCCTATGACAGCTTTCCCTTCTAGCACTCGATAGCTTAATCTTGACATTTGATAGACAGCCAATTTTTTAATCACTCAATAGCTATATACTTTTATATCTTCAATAGCTTAAAACTTGATAGGCTATAAGTTTTATTCGTCGATAACTTAAGGCTCGATAGGCCATAAATTTTGATATTCGACGACTAACACTCGATAGGCTATAAGTTTAAATATTCAATAGCTTAATACTTGATAGGTTGTAAGTTCTCGTCCTCGATAGCTTTATACTCTATAGGTTGCAAGTTCTAATATTCAATGGCCTTATGTTCTTACACACTCGATAGCTTAATACTCGATAACGTATAAGTTTTGATATTTAATAGCTTAACATTCGATAGGCTATAGGTTCTGATATCTGATAGCCTAACACTCAACAAATTGCAAGTTCTCATACTCATTGCAATTTCTAATACTCGATAGCCTTATTTTCTTACATCTTCAATAACTTAATACTCGATAGGCCATAAGCTTTAGCACTTGACAGCTTAGTATTTGACCGTTAACAAGTTTTGATGCTTGGTAACTTTGTATTTTAAACTGGTATACCTCTTTTTTTTCTTTTTTTCTTTTGTTATTTGGTGAGTAGAAAATAATAATTTTTCGATCTTTAATACTCAACAACCCTTAAATCCTAAGTGCATGTGAGATGTCATAATTTTAACATATGTTTGTACAATATTAATTTATTTACTGCACTTTTTGTGCTTCACTTAACTACTTAGGTAGAAATTATGTGTGGACTAAAAAGGGTGCTACCAAAGAATCTACAAGTTCTCGCAAGAGTAACAAAAAATCAAAGTCATATGGAGACAAACTTTATGTTAATTGTCAATCGTACATCACTTTTTAGAAGGAAATCGATATTATTTTCCAATATTTTTGCATCACTAGGGTTAAAACTAAGGTTCCTAGTTCTCGAACAAAAACAATACTCCTCCAGAAGGTTTTTACTTTTACACCCATTCACATATGGCATTCTTGTTAATTTCCTTTTAACAACTTGATTATGAAAGCCTTATACTTCCTGAAGATTACACCCATTCAGATTACTCCCAACTCATACATCAGCATCAATTGTCTTCAAATATTATTCAAGGAGCTTAGGTTGGGTGGTTTAAATTTGGAAACCTTGTTTACTCTTACCACTCTTCAAAGAGTTAAATATTAACCCGACAAGACTATCTTTCGCCTTTGCACATCCATTGGAAAATTGATCTCAAATGTCGTTAACAGAACTAAATATTAAGTTCATCAATTCTTTTTTGTGCGATGTTTTTCTTGCAATATCTCCGTAGCCTTCTCACTTCCTAATACCTTGCTTAAGCGCAATTCCTTATTATTTTATAGTAAGTTTTCCTCTTCTTTTTGCTTACAATAACTTTTATTCATGCAAATACCACTTCAAGAGACATTGACCCCACATTGTAACCAAAATCCTAAACTTGGGGAAGGTACTCATCATTCCAAAAGTCGACTAAGGCTCCTTGCTGGGGATAAACCGAGAATGTTCACCCTTATTCAACAATTTCACCGAATCTTGGGTGTGCTGGAACTGGGCCAGCCCGCAGCGGAAGTTACGATTGAATTTGAGAAAAAAATCCCTTATTGGATCTATATTAGGCCTATGAAGTCTAGTTTATTTAGAACATTTCTA
The DNA here is from genome assembly GCA_030765085.1 of Allium cepa. Taxonomy (NCBI): domain Eukaryota; kingdom Viridiplantae; phylum Streptophyta; class Magnoliopsida; order Asparagales; family Amaryllidaceae; genus Allium; species Allium cepa. Next base: position 26,138,004 of record CM060936.1, on the reverse strand, counting down.
AACTTAATTTAAATAATGTCTCTTATTTATTTAAATTTATAAATAATATAAATTTTTATTTAATTTATAATTTAGTACATATAAATAAACATATATGTATGTGTGTGCACGTGTAATATATATGCTCGTGCAAGTTCTAACATGCCCGTGTATAGATGTTGGGATTTACGTTGCAATAGATACATTAGTTTATCCAATATATATTGTATATTATCAAAAAATATGAATTATATAAACTTGTTACTAATATAAATATGTGGAAAATAAGCATAAGGACAAACTTTGAAAAAAAATAGGCTGAAGGATAACCGGTTTCATTTTTAGGCTAAAGGACAAACTTTAAAAAAAATTAGGCTGAAGGACAATACTAAATATAATTAGCATTTTGCACAGTGTAAAATTGATTATAATGCTAGTTATAACTAGTATTTTGTATAGTGTAAAAACTGAATATAATGCTAGTTATAACTAGCATTGTCTTTCAATCTAATTTCCTTCCAAGGCTTGTCCTTCAGCCTAAAAATGAAACTTGGTGTCCTTCAGCCTAAATTTTTTTCAAAGTTTTTCATTGTGCTTAATTCCCTCTATAAATATTATATACATACAAGCTATTTTTGTTAAATAATTTCATGTATATGAAAAATATATGTATGTATGTATTTGTTAACCCGCCTTTTGGCAAGGCCATGAGCAGGAGGATTTAAATAAACCGACTACTCATTTGTCGAGATTGGAATACGATGGGTTTGAGTTAGTTGAATGGATAGATGGTCGGTCATGGATGGTTCGGTGTGGGTCATTCAGCCAAGGTGGTTCGGAGGTGGCTCGGTCGTATGCGGTTCGGCCAAGGAGAAAAGGTCATGTATGGATTGACATGTTGGAGTGGTTCAGCGAGTTAAAGCGGTTCGACGACAAAGTGGATCGACGAGTTAAAGTGGTTCGACGTCAAAGTGGATCAGCATCAAGATGGTTCGACATCGCGAATGGATCGGCCGTGGAGTGGATCGGCCAAGTAGGACAGGTCAGGGTAGATAGGTCGAAGTGGGTCGGTTGCGGAGGTTCGGTAAGGTAAAGAAAGGAAGGTCTTGTTGTTCGGTCATGATGTTAAAGTTGAGGTGGGTTGGCCAGATAAGGTTCAGTATTAGTGGTTCGGCCTCGATGGGATCGGCCTTGGTGGTTCGTCGTGTTCTGGTTTGGCTAAGGTAGTTGAACGGAGGTGGTTCGGCAGGATGGTGTGGACCAGCATAAAGGAATGGGATCGGCTTCATGGTAATGAAGTGGGTCAGCAAGACTTAAGGACAAAATCTGGGTCAACAAGCTTACTTCCTCGATTCGGCACTTATTTTCCTTCGGGTCATCTAAAGAGGATCGGGTCGGTAGAAGAAGTAGGGATCACCGTATCACAGGGTCGGCTTGATATAGCTGCTTTAACTCGGCTGCTCATTTGCTTCGAGTTGTGGATAGGTCTGCTTCGGGCTAATACCCAGGATGCTTCGGGTCGACATGTACAGAACTCAGAGTCGGTCGCGATGAATGGTGTAGGTTCGGCAAAGGTCTTGATGGGCTTGACCACTCAAGGAGCACAGTACCTCAGGTTTTGCCTATAAATACAGCATGTAGGGCTTAAGAAAAGAGGATCTCCATTCTGTCTCCCTTCATCTTCGATACTAAGGCTGCTCTGCCATTGTTGTTCTAAAAATTCTAGATTGTAACTGTAATTGATTTTGATATTAATAAAAAGGAAATTTATGGAGTGGACGTAGGCCGGAATCAACCGAACCACTATAAATCTTGTGTTATTACTGCTTTCTTTTTAATTTTTTATTGTTCTTCACATTCATACTCTCTACATACATTCTATCTATGATCTATGACTGTGATTTGGTGCTTTCATCTAGATTTGGATATTAGTGACCAATTTTGGTGCTAACATTTTGGTGCTTTCACTGAGAAAGCTAGCACTCAGGAATTCAGAAGCTTGGAGTTTGGATTTAAAGGCTTAAGAACTTGGATTCTGGAGACTATGGCAAAGAAATCAACCAGAAGACAGAGGACGGAAAGAAGTCAGCATGAGGAAAGTCAGCAGGCATCCTTTGAAGCTAATCAAGTCTCCGTCTACATCAGTAGGAATGAGATGGGGATGATGATGGGAGCTATGCAGGAAGAATTGCTGAAAAGACAGGAGGAGGTAATGCAGAACCTACTTCGACAAGTTGGATAAGATGGAGCACAAGGTCAAGGGAATGGACCGACTGCGGCTGCTGGCAATGCTAAACAAGGAATCAGAGCTGTAGAAGTTTCTGGCGGTTAAAACCAAGACCAGATTGGAGGAATTGAAGGAAATCAGGAAAGGCCTGGGGCAGACCTTCAGGATTGGATACTGGGAGAGCGGTGAATGAAGCTCAACGAGCAGGAACCAACGTGAACGTAAATGGCCAACATGAAGAGTACTACCCGGAGTACCCTCTAGGACATGGGGGTAAGGTGGAGATACGAATAGGGGAATACCCCCAGATGGAGACGAGCGAGTAGCTGGATTAATAAGAAGGATTATGGGAGGAGGACTACCGAGCAGAGGCTTGGAGAAAGTCAGCCGGAGTCCGTTCACTTTGGATATTAGGAATGCAAGGAAACCTCCAGAATTCAAACTGCCAACACTAGGCCTATGATGGAAAATCAGATCCAACTATGCATGTAACCAGACACATCAAACATATGGAAGTGCTAGGGAATCTGAGGAGGTGATGGCAAGATGTTTCCCTTTATACTTGACGGATTTGGCTGCGATTTGGTTCAGGCAGCTGGAGAATGGATCGATCAGGACATGGGGCGAGCTAGTGGAAGGCTTCATGAGGCAGTTCAGAGTCCATATGACGCGACCCAAGAATGTAATGACGCTGCATCGACGAAGCAGAGGACAGGAGAGTCCGTGAAAGGTTTTCTAATGCGATTTAATGCGGTTGTGACCTCGGTAGATCGTCCGGATCCATCAATGATTTTGATGGCGGTGGTAGCAGGGATTGCGAAAGGCACATAACTCAAGGATTCGTTAGCACAGGATCCACCATGGGATCTTAGAGAGTTCTATCATGAGGCAGAAAGATTCATTCGGTTAGAGGATTCACGTGCCGAAAGGCAAGAGATAAACACCGTACAAAGCGAAGGAACGTCTGATGAAGGATGAAGACTGGATAAAGGAAAGCGTAAGCTGGACGATGGACCTGGTGGTTCAGATAAACGTCGAGAACCCAAATTCGCTACGTACGCAGATCTAACGGATAATTTGGAATGGATTTACTTGGACACTAGGGGCAGCTCCACTATCGGAGACCACCCAGGAGGGATCCTACTGAACGAGAATGTAGGAGTGGGAAGTACCGCCTATTCCATGAGTTGGAAGGGCACTCCATGGATGAATGTCGCCGCCTAAAGGATGTGGTGGAGGAACATGTTAGAAGTGGAAGGTTGCCACAGTATGTGAGGAATCAGACAAGAGTAGTAGAACACGAGCAGCTACCGCTTGAATTAAACAGGAACGACCCTGGAATGGGGTCACTACGCGTCATCTGTTTATCGTGATGACAAGGACCGAGTTCAGGATTTGGACTCTGGTCATCGAATAATCTTTTCTAATTTTTCTTTAAAATAAAATAAACAGTGACTATGCCACTTACACACGTAAAGGAACCAGAGTGATTTCCAGGCATGCTTTGAGATGGTAATAGGCTGCTTTGCCCAGAGAGGCAGCCCTTAGCTTTTTCTGTTTTTCTTATTAGACGTTTGGACCTTGGATTTGATAAATGGATTTTATTTTTATGCAATAAATACCTAACCGGAGAGTTATGGGATGCATATTGGAAGTCTGTTGAAAATTAATCGCTTTATGTTCAGGGACACTGAACCGGAGTGTAGGGAGCGACGCCGCATCGCCGGAGAGCGATAGGATCGGCTCGCTCGTCGTTGTTTCTCCTTCACCTGACAGTGATAGGATTGGATCCAACATGAGTCCGAAGAGGTTATAATCGGTCTAGGACTTAGGCTATGACATTGGTTAATGTTCAAGGATATTGAACTGGAGTGTGGGGAGTGACGCTACTTCGTCGAAGAGCTACATGATCGGCTCACTCAATGTTGTTTCCCCTTCACCAGAGAGTGACAGGATGTGATCCAATAGGGGCCCTGAGAGGCTGATATCGGTTCTAGGAGGATTAGGGCATCGCTTAATGTTCAGTGACGCTTAACCGGAGTGTAAGGGATAGGTTGCTTTGCCAGAGCGCAAAAGGATCTGCCTATTCAATCGTTAAGTTCGGATCGAGTTTAACAAGGGTCCGAAGAAGGCATCAACGATCCAAAGAGATTGTAGGATTCGATTACTGACTTCCAAGGTGTGAAATGGATTTGGATAATGGCTTCGAATAGCTACAGATTTGGATAAGGACCCGGCGAGGTCTCGGATATGGATTTTAGGACCCTACAAGGTCCCTGCTTAGGATTTGGAACCAACAAGGTCCTCGATTTGGACTACAGGACCCTAAGAGGTCCCATAATCGGATAAAATGATCTGGAGAAATCATGGATTCGGTTAATGGGTTTGGGATGGATTCGGAATTGAATAATGACTCAGAACAGTCACGAAGTAGACTATCGGACGTGGATAGAATTGCTTGATAATGAATGGAATAATGACTTTGGATATCGGACTTAAGGCTATTCAGAACACATCTTCCATAGCAAGTCATGTTTTGAAGGGAAAATGATAACCCACCTTTTGGTAAGGCCATGAGCAGGCGGATTTAACTAAATCGACTACTCATTTGTCGAGATTGAAATACGATGGGATTTGAGCTGGTTGGATGGATAGATGGTCGGTCATGGATGGTTTGGTGTAGGTCATTCGGCCAAGGTGGCTCGGAAGTGGCTCGGTCATATGCAGTTCGGCCAAGGAGAGAAGGTCATGCATGGATCGACACGTTGGAGTGGATCAACGAGTTAAAGTGGTTCGGCGACAAAGTGGATTGGCAAGTCAAAGTGGTTCGGCGTCAAAGTTGATCAGCATCACGGTGGTTCGGCATCGCGTGTGGATTGGCCGTAGAGTGGATCAGTCAGGTAGGGCAGGTCAGGGTTGATAGGTCGAAGTGGGTCGGTTGAGGATGTTCGGTAAGGTAAAGGAAGGAAGGTCTTGTCGTTCGGTCATGATGTGAAAGTTGAGGTGGGTTGGCCAGATATAGTTCGGCATTGGTGGTTCGGCCTCGATGGGATTGGCCTTGGTGGTTCGTCGTGTTCTGGTTTGGCCAAGGTAGTTAGTTAGAGGTGGTTCTGTCGGATGGTGTGGACCCGCATAAAGGATGGGATCGGCTTCATGGGATTGAAGTGGGTCGGAATGACTTAAGGACAAACTCTGGGTCGGCAAGTGTACTTCCTCGATTCAGCGCTTATCTTCCTTCGGGTCTGCTAAAGAGGATCGGGTCGGTAGAAGAAGTAGGGATCGATGTATCATAGGGTCCGCTTGATATAGCTGCTTTGGGTCGGATGCTCATTTGCTTCGAGTTGTGGATAGGTCTGCGTCGGGCTAATACCTAGGATGCTTCGGGTCGGCATGTACAGAACTCAGAGTCGGTAGCGATGAAGGGTGTAGGTTCGAAAAAGGTCTTGATGGGCCTGTACCACTCAAGAAGCCCAGTGCCTAACGTTTTGCCTATAAATACAGCATGTTGGGCTTCAGAAAAGAAGATCTCCATTCCGTCTCCCTTCATCTTCGATACTAAGGCTGCTCCGCCATTATTTTTCAAAACTCTAGATTGTAAATGTAATTGATTTTGATATCAATAAAAAGGAATTTTATAGAGTGGACGTAGGCCGGAGTCAGTCGAACCACTATAAATCTTGTGTTACTACTGCTTTCTTTTTAATTTTTATTGTTCTTCACATTCATACTCTCTACATACATTCTATCATGATCTATGACTGAATTTGGTGCTTTTATCTGGATTTGGGTGTAGTGATCAATTTTTGTGTTAACCTTTTGGTGCTTTCACTGAGAAAGCTAGCACTCAGGAATTCAGAAGCTTGGAGTTTGGATTTAAAGGCTTAAGAACTTGGATTCTGGAGACTATGGCGAAGCAATCAATTAGAAGATAAAGGACGGAAAGAAGTCAGCAAGAGGGAAGTCAGGAGGCATCCTTTGGAGATAATCAATCCTCGTTCTACATCACTAGGGATGAGATGGAGATGATGATGGGAGCTATGCAGGAAGAATTGCTGAAAAGACAGAAGGAGGTAATGTAGAACCTACTTCGATAAGTTGGACAAGATGGAGCACAAAGTCAAGGGAATGGACCGACTGTGGCTGCTGGCAATGCAGAACAAGGAATCAGAGCTGTAGAAGTTTCTAGCGGTTAAAACCAGAACCAGATTAGAGGAATTGAAGGAAATCCGCAAAGGCCTGGGGGCAGACCTCCAGGATTGGGTACTGGAAGAGCGGTGAATGAAGCTCAACGAGCAGGGACCAACGTGAACGTAAATGGCCAGAGTACTACCCAGAGTACCCTCTAGGACATGAGGGGTAGGTGGAGATGCGAATAGGGGACTACCCCCAGATGGAGACGAGCGGGTGGCTGGATTAATAAGAAGGACTATGGGAGGAGGACTACCGAGCTGAGGCTTGGAGGAAGTCAGCTGGAGTCCGTTCATTCCGGATATCAGGAATGCAAGGAACCCTCCAGAATTCAAACTGCCAACACTAGAGGCCTATGATGGAAAATCAGATCCATCTTGTAGGATCGATTTTACCTTAGAGGGGGGGTTGAATAGGGTGATACTATCAATTATAAAAATTATTGCAGAAGCTTATAAAATTATTTCAACACAGATATATCAAAACAATAGCAGCACAGAGAATAACAGAATAAATGCAGAAATAGAACGACACAGAATTTACCCAGCTTCGGCAAAACCCTGCCCACGTGCTGCCCCCAAGGTTTCTACTAAAAATGAGATAGTCAGATGCTTACACATGTAAATTTGCAACACCTGCTATTGACTAACCTAACTCTACGCTCAAAACCCTGCCATAACTCAGCCACTGAGTTGCGAATTCTCAAACAACGCCATGCAGTTTGTCCCTTAGTCACACGACTAGAAATTACAACTGTTTAGAAAAAAATTTAAATTTAAAAACAATTTAAACAATAAAACCCTAAGTAAAGATGGCCTAAGTAAAAAATATCCCCCTCTTATTTTAATATGTCGGTCTGCTTTTATCAAAGAATGGCAGCTTTGATTCCGTCCCTCTTTTGCTCTGAATTTAGGGCTTTGGCCTTGCGTTCGCTCATGTGAGATTAACTAGGGCTTCGTACTTGTCTTCGCCTCAGTGAGATTTGCTAGGGCTTCGGCCTTGTCTGATTAGGGCTTCGGTTATAGAAGAACCCGATTGATGGTTGATCAATTACAGTAGTTCTTCTAATTTGCTTTAGCAATCAACCGCCTCCTTTCTTCGAATACAGATCCTTCGATTTGATTTCAGTTCAATAGTGAATACGATATGTAATTTGTATTTTTGCTTTACTGTTTTTCTTGCTTGAGCTCTATGATTCAATTGCCGATGATGTTATTTGTTTATATAGGATTCGAGATCCTTGATTTTCGTTCGTATACATTTACTTGAATTCGTCACTTGATTTATCTCAGCCATTCGATTTTGTTTTAATGTTGATGATAATTTCTGACTTGGTTCATATTGAATAATTTCGTTTAATTGATTAACACAGTTTTGATTTCGAACTCGCTCGATTCCTTGATAGACACAGCTTCGATTCAGAACCGTTCGATCTTTCCTTGGTCGTTACGGTAGTGAATTTCCTACTTGACTTTGGCTTTGATTTTTGACCCACGGCTTCTTCTGATGCTTGTAGATTGACTTCAGACATTTTTGAACCTTCCTGACTTTGCTCTGTTCACATCAGCTTTGACTTTGTTTGACAGTGTTTATTTCCTTTGTGCTTGACTCTTCGGCCATTATGTCTTTGACTTTGTTGATGATGCTTTGACTGTTGAACTTGGTTTGGATTTGTGGTCTTGTGTCATAGTTTTGGTTCATCTGATTACAGTTCTGTGCACATTGAGTTGCTTTGAGCATTTGTGTTATGCTGTAACTTGTTGTATTGAGTTGCACCCTCTGTTGTATTGTGTCCGGTTCGTTGTTTTATTTATTACCAGTTGCCTCTGGTTTCATTTGTTTCAGACCTTCATGTAGAGGCTGCACTTGTTCTTTTGATGTTCTGGTTTGAGTCACTTGTATCAGTCATTATTCTCTGGTGCACTTGGTTTGTACTTCACTATTGACTATTGCATTGCTCCATTAGCTGTGTTCATATACATTGATGTTGGTCTGATGCTCCAAGTTGCCACCTCTGATCAGTTGCACTATAAGTTTCATATGTACTTCTTTCTTGTATTAACTTGAACTGGTCTAGTATGCTTGCATATCATGGCTGGTTTGAGTTTTGTCGCCTTCATGTTTGTAGCATGTTCACTGATTCATGTTTGGACTTCATGTAGTCTGATATGTGCATATGAAGTCTGTTGCAGTTTGAATTATGATGAGTTGCTTCTTTACTTTGAAATTTCAGTCTGGTCTTGGTCGAGTTGGACTGTCTAGCCTCTGTTTTCATGTGTATGACTTGAACTGTGGTCGAGGCTTGATTTATGTGTCTTGACCATTTCATTTGAATTTTCACTTGAACTTCATCTTGATTTTTGAGTTGCACCTGTGTTTAATCTAGCTTGGAGCTCGGGTTTGACCTTGTGCTGATATTATGACAATATTTTTATTGCACCTGAGTTGAACCCGGCTTTTTGGGTTTGACCTGTGCTCGCATGTCCCTGTAATTTTATCAAGTGTATATATCGGTGTGCATGGCCTTGTGGCATGTACAGTGATACATTGTGCATGTCACAAGCTGTTCGTGTATGATGACTTCAAAATTAAATGATGATGAACAACCCAAATAACTGAGGCAAATATTATTTTCAAAATTCACTTTTTATTTTATACTGCAAAAATATTTCCTTTTCAATTTTACTGGCGTCAATATTTATTTCTGTAGATTGCTCATATGTTGGATTCAAACTGGAATAAAGTTGTAGATAAAATACGAGTGAATGAGCGATATGTAGTGAGGTGTATTTGTAAATGATAAATTGTGATGTAGTCGAATTTATATTGTATTTGTATATATAGTGATTGTGATGTAATCGAAATTTTATTGTAATTAAAGTTATGTATATATATAGTGAGAGCTTGAAATTTGTACTATTCAAAAGTTGTAATAAATATTTGTTTGAATAAAATTTCTGTTTGAATTCAAATTCTGTGTTATTTATTTTATTCAGCAAATATTTATTTAATCTATGAAAAATAAAATAGTACATTAACAAATACATTTAAATGAATGTATATATGTTTATTGTCATCAAACAAAAATCATATACTCGCATATTCAACACAACTATGCATGTAACCAGCAGACATATGGAAGTGCTGGGGGTATCTGAGGAGGTGTGGCAAGATGTTTCCCTTTATACTTGACAGATTTGGCTGCGCTTTGGTTCAGGCAGCTGGAGAATGGATCGATCAGGACATGGGGCGAGCTAGTGGAACGCTTCATAAGACAGTTTAGGGTCCACGTGACGTAACCCAAGAATGTAATGACGCTGGCATCGATGAAGCAGAGGACAGGAGAGTCCTTGAGAGGTTTTCTAATGCGATTTAATGCGGTTGTGACCTCGATAGATCGCCCGGATCCATCAATGATTTTGATGGCGGCAGTAGCAAGGATTGCGGATGGCACGAAACTTAAGGATTCACTAGCACGGGATCCACCATAGGATCTTAGAGAGTTCTATCATGAGGCGAAAAGATTCTTTCAGTTAGAGAATTCACGTGCCGAAAGGCAAGGGATAAACGTTGTGCAAGGCGAAGGAACGTCTGATGAAGGACGAAGACCGGATAAAGGAAAGCATAAGTTGGACGATGGACCTGGTGGTTCAGAAAAACGAAGGAGAGGTCAAGAACCCAAATTCGTGACGTACGCGGATTTAACAGATAATTTGGAATGGATTTACTTGGACACTCGGGGGCAGATCCACTATCGGAGACCACCCAGGAGGGACCCCACTGAACGGGAATGCAGGAGTGGAAAGTACTACCTATTCCATAAGCTGGAAGGGCACTCCATGGATGAATGCCGTCGCATGATAGATGTGGTGGAGGAACATGTTATAAGTGGTAGGTTGCCACAGCATGTGAGGAATCAGACAAGAGCAGTAGAACACAAGCAGCTACCGCTTGAATTAAACAGGAACGACCCTGGAATGGGGTAACGACTCGTCATCCGTTTATCGCGATGGCAAGGATCGGGTTCAAGATTTGAACTCTGGTCATCGAATAATCTTTTCTGATTTTTCTTTTAAAAAATAAACAGTGACTATGCCACTTACACATGTAAGGGAACCAAAGTGATTCTCAGGCATACTCTGAGATGGTAATAGGCTGCTTTGCCCAAAGAGGCAACCCTTAGCTTTTTCTGTTTTTCTTATTGGACGTTTGGACTTTGGATTTGATAAATGGATTTTGGTTTTATGCAAAAAATACCTAACCGGAGAGTTATGGGACGCATATTGGAAGTCAGTTGGAAATTAATCGCTTTATGTACAGGGACACTGAACCGGAGTGCAGGGAGCGACAGGATCGGCTCACTCATCGTTGTTTCTCCTTTCACCGGACATGATAGGATTGGATCCAACATGAGCCCGAAGATGCTACCATCGGTCTAGGACTTAGGCCATGACATTGCTTAATGTTCAAGGATATTGAACCGGATTGCTGGGAGTGACGCTCTTCACCGGAGAGCGACATGATCGACTCACTCGACGGTGTTTCCCCTTCACCAGAGAGTGACAGGATAGGATCCAGTAAGGGCCCGAAGAGGCTGATATCGGTCCAGGAGGATCAGAGGCATCGCGTTATGTTCAGTGACGCTGAACCAGAGTGCAAGGGATAGGTTGCTTCGCTAGAGCGCAAAAGGATCTGCCTATTCAATCGTTAAGTTTGGATTGAGCTTAACAATGATCCGAAGAAGCCATCAACGATCCGAAGAGATTGTAGGATTCGATTACTGACTTCCAAAGTGTGAAATGGATTTGGATAGTGGATTCGAATAGCTACAGATTTGGATAAGGACCCGGTGAGGTCCCGGATATGGATTTTAGGACCCAACGAGGTCCCTGCTTAGGATTTGGAACCGACAAGGTCCTTGATTTAGACTACAGGACCCCAAGAGGTCCCGTAATCGGAGAAAACAATCCGGAGAAATCATGGATTTGGTTAATGGGTTTGGGATGGATTCAGAATTGAATAACGACTCAGAACAGTCGCGCAGTAGAATATCGGACATGGACAGAATTGCTTGATAATAAATGGAATAATGACTTCGGATATCGGATTTAAGGCTATTCAAAACACACCTTCCAATAGCAAGGCATATTTTGGAGGAAAAATTATAACCCACCTTTTGGTAAGGCCATGAGCAGGTGGATTTAACTAAATCGACTACTCGTTTGTCGAGATTGGAATACGATGGGTTTGAGCTGGTTGGATGGATAGATGGTCGGTCATGGATGGTTCGATGTGGGTCGTTCGACAAAGGTGGCTTGGAGGTGGGTCGGTCGTACGTTGTTCGTCCAAGGAGAGAAGGTCATGCATGGATCAACATGTTGGAGTGGAACAACGAGTTAAAGTGGTTCGGTGACAAAGTGGATCGACGAGTTAAAGTGGTTCGGAGTCAAAGTGGATCAGCATCAAGGTGGTTCGGCATCACGAGTGGATCAGTCGTGGAGTGGATCGGTCAGGTAGGACTGGTCAGAGTAGATAGGTCGAAGTGGATCGGTTGAGGAGGTTTGGTAAGGTAAAGGAAGGAAGGTCATGTCGTTCGGTCATGATGTGAAAGTTGAGGTGGGTCGGCCAGATATGATTCGACATTAGTGGTTCTTCCTCGATGGGATCGGCCTTGGTGGTTCGTCGTGTTTTGGTTCAGCCAAGGTAGTTGGGCAGAGGTGGCTCGGCATGATGGTGTGGACCAGCATAAAGGAATGAGATCGGCTTCATGGGAATGAAGTGGGTCATTATGAATTAAGGACAAACTCTGGGTTGGCAAGCTTATTTCCTCGGTTCGGCGCTTATCTTCCTTTGGGTCGGCTAAAGAGGATCAGGTTGGCAGAAGAAGTGGGGATCGTCGTAGTACAGGGTTGGCATGATATAGCTGCTTTAGGGCGGTTGCTCGTTTGCTTCGAGTTGTGGATAGGTCTGCTTCGTGCTAATACCCAGGATGCTTCGAGTCGGCATGTACAGAACTCAGGGTCGATCGCGATGAAGGGTGTAGGTTTGGTAAAGGTCTTGATGGGCCTGTACCACTCAGGGAGCCCAATACCTCAGGTTTTGCCTACAAATACGACATGTAGGGCTACAGAAAAGAGAATCTCCATTTTGTCTCCCTTCATCTTCGATGCTAAGGCTGCTCTGCCATTATTGTTCTAAAAACTCTAGATTGTAACTTTAATTGATTTTGATATCAATAAAAAGGTAATTTCTGGAGTGGACGTAGGCCGGAGTCAGCCAAACCACTATTAATCTTATGTTATTACTACTTTCTTTTTATTTTTTATCGTTCTTCACATTTATACTCTCTACATGCATTCTATCTATGATCTGTGACAGTGATTTGGTGCTTTCATCTGAATTAGGGTGTTAGTGACCAATTTTGACGCTAACAGTATTTATATAAAAATTATATATTTATGTATATATATTAATATATATATATATATATGCGTATTATTATAATTAATATTAAAATAATATATATAGACATAATATATAATTATGAACAATATATATATTATATATATATATATATATATCCAAATCAACGAAATGATAATTTTTTTATAATATATATATTTATTTATAAACATATTTATAATATATAAATATATATATTAATTAAAAAAATAATTTTTTTATAATTCTAGATCGTATATACAACATCTTAAAATTGTATTATTGATTTTTTATTTTAAAATATATATTAATTAATTATTCACTTGAAAATAGATAAAGACAAATAAAAAATACTTTGAAATTCAAATTTTAAATTTCCATAAAAATCTTATATGATATTTTGAACATTGAAAATTTTTCCATAATTCTTTTTAATCAAAATTTATTGTTATTAATTTATTGTTTTTCGGTCATTTATTATAACTATTTTTAAAAATAGCAAAATTGATTTTTTTTCCTTTCATTTTTAAGCCAAGAGCTTATTTTATATAAAATAATTTTATGATATTTAAAATATAAATTTTTTCGCAAAGCTAAGCGGGGTTAATTAGACCCCTACCAGTTTATTGCAGAAACAATAAAAAGAAAGCATCGTAACAAACTACGACACAAGAGGGAAGATTGGAAATAAAAACGAAAAAGGAAAAAAAGGAGAAAAAAGATTGCAACAAGCAATCTATAGCCAAACACTCACAATAGCACTGTCAAAATAAAATGCACTATTTAAAATGCCATGTTTTAAGGCATGCTTCAGATCAATCCAAACTTGCACTTCAGACTTGCTCTTGCCATTAAAAATCCTATCGTTCCTTTCCCTCCGAACAACCTTATGAATTTTAAGCATCAATAGCAGCAAGGTGCCTTTGTTATCTTTCCATCTAGTTGCCTTGTACAAATTGCACCATTTAATATTGTTGACTCTGGATGTATTATCTCGACCAAACAATGGCATCAATCTTTGCCAAAGATTATAAGTGAAGCTACAGTTGAAAAACAAATGGATGTTTGATTCAAGACCATCATTGCAGAAGACATAGGAAGGATCAATCTGCATTCCCAGGCCAAATAATTTATCTTTCAAGTTGAGTGCATTTCTAAGCACTTTCCATAGAAGCAAGTTATCAGTTTCTCTACAGAAAATATTCCAAACTCTAGGATTCCAGGAAAATTGGTTATTTTCTTGCTACCTATTCATGTTGTTGTATACCAGAGAGACAGAGTGATATTTAAAATTAGAAGACTACACCACCATATTAATTTTCACAATAGGATAGTGTTGCCTCATGATTTCACACCACAGCTGCTTGATCATTTGATTGTTGGAATATGGGAGAGATATCATGCCATTATTGATGTAATCTCCAGCTCTGGCATTAAGGGGGATGCCAGTTTGAAGTTTTTTTATTATATGTTAGTACAGTATCAAGGATGTATCCATGCCTGGACTATGGATCATGCCAAGAGCTTGCCAACCCATCATGTGAAGCTAGCACTCTTATCTGAGGTAAAAAGGTATTTCTAAGATTAAGGATGGATCTCCATGCCCAACTACAACTCTAAAGAATTGTCATGGTCCTGAAGTTTCTTCCTTTAAGGTTATGTTTTCAATGTCCATCTAACCCATATGTTATTCCTTTTAATTAAGAGATTATTAATATATATGATGAAGACAACCTTGTTCCAGTTACATAAACCGAGAATACCTAGACCACCAAACTTCTTTTTTGTTAAATTTTGCAGAAACTTATTGGCTTTAACTTGGTGGAGGAGACACACCCAGTCCATAAGAAATTGCAAATGGCTTTACATATCATATAAATAAGATTCTTGGGGAAGATGAAGGTCCTGTTAAATTTTGGTGATACAAAATCACAAATAGAAGGAAACAAATATGCAAAAAGGAAAGTAATCACGTTTGTTCATTATGGAAATGCATAAATAATTGGATTGCATTTGAATGAGATGGCAAGAAAATATATGCATGCGCATGTTATGGAATAATATATATGCAAAAAGATATGCATATTATTTCTTTCTTCGTAATCGCATTGCTTTGGAATTATTTTCTTCCATCTTTGGAACGAGTGAATTACTTGCTATGTTTGCGCGATTTGTTACCATAGTAATTTGCCTCCATTATCTCCTTACCATATTTTGGTAATTTGATTGATGATTCACATGAATTTATGTTGGCTATATATTAAGGGTAGACTTCATTGTAAACCCATCCTGGTATTCGGCCAGTGATCCCCAAATGGTGTGTCTTTTCTTGTTATCCCTAATTTAGGGCTTTGGTATGTAAACTCTTATCTTGTAATTCTCTTGTAATTCTCTCAAGTGTAATAAAATCTCTCTCCTTTGGACTGGACGTACACTGTCTAGATGATAGTGGAACCAATATAAATATTATATGTCTCTTTTCTTTCTTTTTTATAGTTATTTGCTATTTATTTGGAGTAATGGAATAATTGCTGCTAGATTGGGTGATGTTCAAATTGGCAAATCTAGATCATGTTTATTGTCTTTCCGCATATGTGCAATTTTTGCACAACAGATTGGTATCAAAGCCAGGCGATTTGTTCAAATTTGTGCATCAATGGCTTCTAGAAAGAGCGGTAGATCCGGTGGTAATTATGCTATTACTCATTTGGACGGAAAAAGAGATTTTGTGCAATATAGAGTGTAGGAGATTATGTTGAGAGGGAAGAGCGTTCCAGTCTTGGAAATTTGGTGATAAGGAGTTTACTGTGTTGAAGGGACAGCTGGATTTGGGAACCTGTATCTGCTTCATGGCTCGATGTTGATATGAGAGTCTTATGTTAATTTCCATGGGAAATTTGTTGTTTGGCAGATAAGGTATGTGGAAGGAGAGAGATCTATCATGTATACAGAGATTTGGATTAGACTTGTTATGTCTATTGACTTTTGGTTTTTGGCTCTGTATTTGGATTGGTGATTGAGAGAATTTTTTGGCCTTAGGTGACTTTGAGATTATTTTGGTATCTACCTTCTTTTGATTTTGAATATTTGCAACATTTTGTTGGCGGGCGGGGACATAGTCAGAGCTCGTTAGCAAGGTGTGATAGGGGGTGTCCTTGCCAGAACCTATTGGGAAATATTCATTTTTGGTTTGTATCTCGTTAAGAGATTTTGGTTGAAGGTGGAGTTTGATTTGAAGAGTTTTACGTTGGAAAGAGAACTTGAGTCGATGTTGGGTGTTGGAGATATATGATTTTGCATCAAGGTGGAGTGTTAAATTTTGGTGATGCAAAATCACAAATAGAAGGAAACAAATATGCAAAAAGGAAAGTAATCACGTTTGTTCATTATGAAAATGCATAAATAATTGGATTGCATTTGAATGAGACGGCAAGGAAATATATGCATGCGCATGTCATGGAATAATATATATGCAAAAAGATATGCATATTATTTCTTTCTTCGTAATCACATTGCTTTGGAATTATTTTCTTCCATCTTTGGAACGAGTGAATTACTTTCTATGTTTGCGCGATTTGTTACCATTGTAATTTTCCTCCATTAACTTCTTACCATATTTTGGTAATTTGATTGATGATTCACATGAATTTATGTTGGCTATATATTGAGGGTAGACTTCATTGTAAACTCATCCTGGTATTCGGCCAGTGATCCCCAAATGGTGTGTCTCTTCTTGTTATCCCTAATTTAGGGCTTTGGTATGTAAACTCTTATCTTGTAATTCTCTTGTAATTCTCTCAAGTGTAATAAAATCTCTCTCCTTTGGACTGGACGTACACTGTCTAGATGATAGTGGAACCAGTATAAATATTGTGTGTCTCTTTTCTTTCTTTTTTATAGTTATTTGCTATTTATTTGGAGTAATGGAATAATTGCTGCTAGATTGGGTGATGTTCAAATTGGCAAATCTAGATCATGTCTATTGTCTTTCTGCATATGTGCAATTTTTGCACAACAGGTCCTGCACCAGTAAGTAGTGTAGGACATTAACATTAAATTAATTAAAGTTAATCTACCAGCTTGGGATAGTAATTTGTTAGTCCAACCATTCATAGCAGCTGTAATTTTTCATATAAACCCATGCAGTGGCCTGTGGAGATTTTGGACGTGACCAGAGGAATTCCAAGATGTGAAGAAGTATCATCAACAGAAGATAGCCCAGATAATTCTCTAATTGCATCATCATATTGTAATGAGGTACCGGCAATCAAGATATTAGATTTATTGTAGTTGATAGCTTACCCAGAAAATTTGTGAAAAGTATCCAGTACTTTGAGAATTGTATTTATGGAATTTGCATTAGGTTTGGTATAAAATATCAGGTCATCAGCAAATATTAAGGAGGAGCTCAAAGGATCATTACATTTGGGATGCACACTAATATTCTTTCTTGTAATTTCTTTAGCAATTAATCTGGTAAGCACCTCCATGACTATAATAAATAAATAGGAAGACATAGGGTCTCCCTGTCTAAATCCTTGTTTGCTTTTGAGGTAGCCCACTGATGAACCATTATAGCATAAGGAGAAGTGAACTGTAGATAGGCAAACATATATCCAAGGAGAAAAGTGGTTATGGTAGTCCACCGCAAGGAATCACAAGCCTTCCTTATATCAAGTTTTAGCATTGCTCTTAGAGAAATCCCAGTTTTATTATAGTCTTTAAGGAGCTTATGGGTTAATAGGAATTGTCAAGGATACTTCTATGAGGTAGGAAGGCTGCTTGATTCTCAGAGATAGGTGATGGCAGGATAGATTTTAGTTTGGAAGCAATTATTTTAGCTATACATTTATAAATTATTTTGCAACAAGCAATTGGCCTGTAGTCAACAACATTGTCTGGATGATCACATTTGGGAATCAAAGCTAGATTGGTGGCATTAGTTCCAGTAAGCATTCTACAATGAGAGAAGAAGATAAGCACAACTTTGCATAGATCATGTTGGATTATGTCCCAGTAGGATGTGAAGATATGTGCATTGAAGCCATCAGGCCCTCCATAAGAATCCTTGTTCATATCAAAAATATTGATTTTGATATCCTCCTTCGATATTTGAGTCGAAAGATAGGTAACTTGATCTGAAGATAAAACATGCATATCAATGTCATCAATTATAGATAGATCATGAACAAACTTATTGGAATTTCCAAGCAGATTATTAAAGTACTCAAGGAAGCTTTTTTCAATCATGTCATGAGTATTAGCTGGAAGACCCCAATGGTTATTGATGCCATGAATGTGTGCCTTGACTAGCTTGATCCTTAAGCTATCATGATAATAACTGGTGTTTCTATTCCCAAGAATATTCCATTTGATTCTCAGTTTTTGCCTTCTTATATCCTCCTCAGTATTAAGAGCTTTTCTATATTAATCATTGTTGGGATCCCTCCTTAATTGGAGAGTTTCTAGAAAATTCTAGACGTTTCTAGAGAAATCTAGAATTTTCTAGAATGTTTCGGAGAACTCTAGAGAAGTGTAGAACTCTCTAGAAGCTTGTGGAAGAGTGTGGAACCCTCTGGAATATTCTAGAGATGTGTGGAACCTTTTGGAACCTTACGGAAGAGTATGGAAGAATAAAGAAGGGAATGGAAGAGTGTAGAGACTCCTAGAGAGTGTGGAGCATTCTAGAGAATCAATCTCTACCGTCAGATGCAAGTAATCTCCACCATTCATTATGGAGGTTGACTAGTATAAATAGGAGAAAGAGAGCTATTACTAGCCATCCAAGAATCCAAGGAAGAAGCCACTTCTTAGAGTGAGAAAAAACTTGAGAGTTAGAGAGATCCTCTTTGAGAGAAAAGAGTGATAGCTTGAGAAGTCTTTATCCTCAAGCTTGAGTGAGCCACCAAGTGTGAGTTACTTTTGTAATCATATTATTGTAATCCTACTATTCTTTTGTATAGTGGAAGAATCTCCATATTGGAGAATTATAAACTCTTGTGCTTCCATTGCTACTTTTAATCTTAAAGTGCCTATCTTAACTTCACGAAGCGGGGAAGACCGAGATTTTCCCAACAGTGGTATCAGAGCCAGGTTCATCCGTAGCCGCAATCAAGCTCGTGTAAGTTCAAGATGGAGGATATTGTCGCTCATGATGGAGACATGTTCAATCTCACAGCTAACAACTACTCCTATTGGAAGCGAATGATGGAGGACCACTTGTATTGTAAGGATTTGCATGAGCCCATCATCTACAAAAATAAGGTGGAAGGAAAGAGTGATGCTCAGTGGGAACTGTTGAACCGTAAGGCTGTTGCTATGATCCGTAAGTACATCAACAAAACTCTCTTCGAGCATGTTTCTACTTATACCAATGCCTATGAATTATGGACAAAGCTTGAGTCCATGATTCAGAAGAAAACGCCTCGCAACAAGGCCAATTTAGTTCGATGGTTGGTGAAATTGGAGTATAAGGATGGTCATAGTATGATTGAGCACTTGAATAACTTCAAGGGGCTCGTAAATCAGCTAACAAAAATTGATATGAAGATTGATGATGAGCTACAAGCCCTTCTACTCCTTAGTTCCTTATCGGAAAATTGGGACACACTTGTTGTCACACTAAGTAACTCAGCTCCGGAAGGAAAGTTAACTATGGATACCGTCAGTGACAGCCTTCTTGGTGAAGAAGCAAGAAGAATGGAATGAGATGAGTCTATCCATCCCGAAGCTAATGTTGTTGAGAATCAGGGTAGGAATGAAACCCGTGGACGTAGTAAGAGCCGAAATCCCCATCAATCTCGAGGTAGATCCAAGTCACGCTCGAAGATTGCATGTTATTACTGTGGAAGGATGGGTTACAAGAAAATGGAATGTCGAAGCTTCAAAAGAGACCAAAAGGCCGGTAATGTTAAGCCTGACCAAATAAGCCTAACGAAGAAGCAAGAAGAAAAGAGTACTACTGCCATAGTATTAAAGGAAGATCTGCTATATCTCGTTGGTGAAAGTAACATTCTAAACATTGCTTGTGATGAGAGTTCTTGGATTGTTGATTCTGGTGCTTCCTTCCATGTTACTCCACATGAAAACTTCTTCTCATCCTACCAAAGAGGTGACTTTGGCACGGTGCAAATGGCAAATCAAGATAGAAGCAAGATTGTTGGAATAGGAGACATCACTCTGACAACAAGCACCGGGTGCAAGCTTGTTTTGAAAGATGTGAGGCATGTCCCGACCATGCGCCTCAGTCTTATCTCCGTTGGAAAGCTAGATGATGATGGTCTAATGAATTACTTTGGTGAAGGGAAGTGGAATCTCACCAAAGGAAGTTTGACAATAGCTCGAAGAAAGAAGGTAGGATCATTGTATATAATGCAAGCTAAGCTATGCAAAGGAGAAGTAAACATCTCTACTGATGATATGGACACATGGAATAAACGACTTGGGCACATTAGTGAGAAAGATCTTCACATACTCGCTCAGAAACAACTCCTCCCTGTCGTGAAAGGTAAACCACTTCATCCTTGTGCTCATTGTTTAGCTGGAAAACAACATAGGGTTGCTTTCCAAAGATCTTCTCCGTCCACAAGAAGAAAGAACATTCTAGACCTCGTGCACACTGACGTATGTTCGATGTCTGAGAGATCCATTGGTGGTGCTCTATATTTTGTCACCTTCATTGATGATCATTTAAGGAAAGTATGGTTGCACCTGTTAAAATCAAAGGATCAAGTGCTTGATGCCTTCAAAGAATTCCATGCTCTGGTGGAGCGTGAGACTGGACGGAAGATTAAGTGTGTACGATCAGATAACGAAGGTGAGTATAGAGGTCCTTTAAAGACTATTGCAAGAAATATGGCATTAGGCTAGAGAAGACTCCACCCAAGACACCACAATTGAATGGGCTAGCTGAGAGAATGAACCGAACCATTGAAGAAAGAGTTCGTTGTGTGCTCTCTCATGCTAAGTTACCCAAATCATTCTGGGGAGAAGCTATAATGGATGTGGCCGACATTGTCAACCTCACACCATCAGTTCCTTTGGATGGGGCCATTCCTGAGGAAGTTTGGACGGGCAAGAGGGCTTCATATAATCATCTCAAGGTGTTCGGGTGCAGGGCATTTGTTTACATCCCCAAAGATGAGAGAGCTAAGCTTGATGCAAAGACAAAGGAGTGTATTTATCTTCGTTCACCTAAGGATGAATTTGGGTACCGGTTGTGGGATCCAATTAACAAGAGGGTTATTCGCAGTAGAGACGTATTCTTCGAAGACCAAACAATTGAAGATATCAAGAATTCAGAGAGGCCAAGATTGAGAAGCAGTAAGAACATTGAACCTACTGTGGTTCGACATGAAGATAACAACACACAAGAAAGCAGTGAAGCTGAAGATCATGAAATTCATGATGAACCAGTTCACGAAGAACCTCAATCTAGCACTCCAATCGCACCAGAGCCAAGACGATCCTTAAAGGACAGAAGACCATCCACCCGATACAACACAGAGGAGTACGTTACGCTCACTGATGAGGGGGAGCCTCAAAGCTATAAAGAAGCAATGAGTGATTGTCATAAAGAAGAGTGGAGAATAGCCATGCAAGAAGAAATGCAATCCTTGCATGAGAATAACACATATGAACTAGTGGAGCTACCAAAAGGGAGAAGAGCTTTGAAGAATAAGTGGGTGTATAGAATCAAGACCGAAGAGAACTGTTCAAAGCCTCGCTACAAAGCTCGATTAGTCGTCAAAGGATTTGGACAAGAAAAAGGTACTGACTTTTAAGAGATATTCTCTCCCGTGGTAAAGATGTCATCAATCCGAGTTGTGCTTAGCCTAGCAGCCGTGCAAGATTTGGAGATTGAACAACTCGATGTCAAGACGACATTTCTACATGGTGACCTAGAGGAAGAGATCTACATGGAACAGCCTGAGGGATTCAAAGTTCCAGGCAAAGAAGATTTAGTGTGTCGCCTCACAAAGAGTCTATATGGACTTAAGCAAGCACCAAGACAATGGTACAAGAAGTTCGACGCATTCATGGCAGAACATGATTTCAAAAAGACGGAAAGCGATCATTGTGTCTTCATAAAGAGGTATGTAAGTGATGGCTTTCTCATACTTCTGCTCTATGTTGATGATATGCTAATCATTGGACAAGACAACATAAAGATAGCTGCTTTAAAGAAAGATCTAAGCAAGAGCTTTGCCATGAAAGATTTGGGGCCGGCTAAACAGATTATTGGGATGAGAATAACTCGTGATAGATCAAAAAGACTGTTATGGCTATCCCAAGAGAGATATATCGAGAAAGTCTTGGAAAGGTTCAACATGCACAAATCAAAGCCGGTTAACACTCCACTAGCTGGGCACTTCAAGCTAAGTTTGAAGCAGAGTCCGACAAGTGAAAAAGACAAGGAGGAAATGAAGAAGAAACCATACTAATCTGTAGTAGGCAGTCTCATGTACGCAATGATATGCACAAGACCAGATATCGGTTATGCAGTTGGTGTCGTCGGTCGCTTCTTGGCTAACCCAGAGAATGAGCATTGGGTTGCAGTCAAATGGATCCTCCGATATCTACGTGGAACTTCCAAAAGATGTATATGCTTTGGAAAAGGAAAACCTGTGTTAGAAGGATATACAGATGCAGACTTGGCTGATGACATTGATTCAAGGAAATCAACATCAGGATACCTAACCACTTTTGCGGGGGAGCTATTTCATGGCAATCAAAGTTGCAAAATTGTATTGCATTATCCACTACAGAGGCAGAGTATATCGCAGCTACTGAAGCTTGCAAGGAGATATTGTGGGTGAAGAACTTGTTGCATGAATTGGGAGTGGATCAAGAAAAGTATGTCTTGAAGTGTGACAATCAAAGTGCAATTTACTTGGCAAAGAATTCAACATTTCATTCCCGCACAAAGCATATTGATACAAGATATCACTGGATCCGAGGAGTCCTCGAGGAAAAGCAAATACATCTTGACAAGGTTCACACAGATGAGAACTGGTCTGACATGATGACCAAGGTAGTACCAACAAAGAAATTTGAAGGCTGCTGTCAAGGTGCCGGCGTACTACCACCCCCCAATTAAGTCGGGAGGGGGAGATTTGTTGGGATCCCTCCTCAATTGGAGAGTTTCTAGAAAATTCTAGACGTTTGTAGAGAAATCTAGAATTTTCTAGAATGTTCCGAAGAACTCTAGAGAAGTGTAGAACTCTCTAGAAGCTTGTGGAAGAGTGTGGAACCCTCTGTAATATTATAGAGATGTGTGGAACCTTTTGGAACCTTACGGAAGAGTATGGAAGAATAAAAAAGGGAATGGAAGAGTGTAGAGATTCCTAGAGAGTGTGGAGCATTCTAGAGAATCAATCTCTACCGTCAGATGCAAGTAATCTCCACCATTCATTATGAAGGTTGAATAGTATAAATAGGAGAAGGAGCCCTATTACTAGCCATCCAAGAATCCAAGGAAGAAGCCACTTCTTAGAGTGAGAAAAAACTTGAGAGTTAGAGAGATCCTCTTTGAGAGAAAAGAGTGATAGCTTGAGAAGTCTTTATCCTCAAGCTTGAGTGAGCCACCAAGTGTGAGTTACTTTTGTAATCATATTATTGTAATCCTACTATTCTTTTGTATAGTGGAAGAATCTTCATATTGGAGAATTATAAACTCTTGTGCTTCCATTGCTACTTTTAATCTTAAAGTGCCTATCTTAACTTCACGAAGCGGGGAAGACCGAGATTTCCCCAACAATCATGAAGATCATACTCTAGCTTAGCTAGTTCAGCATCACTTGGACTTGCCATTGATTGAAGTTGAGCAGATGCTAGCTCAGATTCCAATTTTTTAGATAATAAATTATCCTTACCATATTTGACCCTTGCCCATTCTCTAAGGGATAGTTTGACCTTCTTAAGCTTCTATTGTAAAATAAACATTGGGAGCCAAAAAATATTTAGACCAAGCAAGTATAACAATATTAAAAAAATTCTGAATCTTAGATCCAAGCATTAAAAAATTTAAAGGAGGCTTTTCTTTCCATGGCAACCACATCAAGTCTAATAATTTGAGGGAAATGGTCAGAGAGAAGTGTATGTAGGAGGGGGGAAGGGGAAGATGAGCATTATTGTTTGGCCAGGAGGAAAGGGAAACAAAGTTACATAAGGAGTGATCAATCTTGCTATAAAATCTTTTACCAGATTTACTCATGTTATTCCAAGATTTTCTGGCACCATGGTAAGGGATTTGCACCAAGTTGGAATTACTGATGGCAGAAACAAGAGGGGTGGTATCCTTAAGATAACGTGAGAACTACCAATCTATCATCAGAGCATAGTGGGTAGTTGAAATCACTCATGGCAAGCCAAGGGTGGGTTTCTTGTGCTTAATGAGGGAGATAGTCAAGAAGGAGTTGTCTGTTTGAAGCTAGGTTGTCTGCGTACAATATAGTAAGATACAAGGAGGTAGAGGTAGGAATGTGGAGAAGGTGGGAATGAAGGAATTGTGTATGAGAGAGGATGGGGGAGATAGTGTAAATATTGGGGTTAGAAATAAGCATTAATCTACCAAAAGGAGATTCCAAAAGGTTGTGGTGGAGGGTCTAGTTGGGGTTTAAGTATCTAGCAGCTCTAGTGGTGAGGTTAAGGTCCAGCTTAGTTTCCAAAATGGAAAATGAATGGAGATTAAAACTGCCGATGATGTTCTTAGATTGATTAAGCTTGATACCCTGATGTGCAACCCTTATATTACACACTCTAATGTTATGTGTTATTTGATCTGATTAATATTCTGGTGTTGCTTGCCTAACTTGCTTTTGGTTGCAGAAGAGGGTGGATGCTAGATTTAGGAAGAATACTGGTGGTTGGAAGTATGTTTGATTCATTCATATCCTTGTACTTTTTGTAATGTCTCTTGTTTCTCATATTTTTGCTGGTGGAAGCACTGTTATCACTATTCATGGATAAACTCTGAATGAACTTGTTGCATGTATCTGATGATAATGATTTTGAATGCAAGGAAGAATCATGGTTTGGGTAACCTGGAGGGGAAGGGATATGGTCATACTGGCCAAGGGATGGAGGAAGAACATAAAGAACAATGTCATCAGATAATGGTTGGTTGAAACAAGCATGGTTACTTGGTGGTGGATTTATGTGAGGGTCGGAACTGAAAGTATTGTTGCATTGGTTAACATTGTCTTGTATTACCGATGAGTTGAAATTTGTGGTTTTGTTGTGACTGGGTTCTTATGGTTGTCTTGCTCTCGGAGGTTGTCATGATTCATCGGGACTGTCTCGCGGGTTTGCATCCGTGGTTGCTGAATTGGGATAGTGGGTGGTTGCTGAAATAACTCTACATTATTTTCATTGTGCATGTACATATTAGGGTGTTGTTACATGGCAAGCACAATCATCCCCATTTCCTTCAAGACCATCTAATATGCCAAAAGGATTTGAATCAAGTTGCTACGCTGAGTTTTCAGGTTTATCTTTATCTCGATTCTCCATACTATCATTGTGTAGTCCTATCTCTTCCTGTTGCACTTTCTCATTTTCTTCATTGATTGCTTCATTTGACCTAGTGTTACAAACGAAAAATTTGTGAATTCCAATTTCATTATTAACTTCACCTTGCTTCCTAAAATTAGTATTCCTTCTTATTACTTTTCTCCACTGTTGTTTCTTACCAACTTTCACTCCATTACCCACCTTTCTTGCAAATGTGTGATTACCAATGTTTCCTTCATTCACAGAAACTGGGGGTTTCATTTTTTCCTTATGTTTATTAAAATTTTCACATTCTTCAATGACGTGCCCAAAGACTTTACAGCCCACACATATATTGGGTTTCCAGAGGTAGTTCACATGCACATACTGTTCACTTCCATCCAAAAGCTTGATTGGGAATTTATCTGCAAGTTCCTTATCAGGATTTACTTCTACCATACATTTTGCTTATGAAATCCTTTCAAGTCTTCCCGTGGAATCATCTAGACATAAGTGCTTTCCAATTCTTGAGGCTAACCATTTCAAATCCAAATGTGACCATGCATATATGGGGATATTTGATAACTGCATCCAAACTGGTATGGATTTAACTTTCCCACGAATATTACCTAATTTTGGAAACCATTCTTGGATAATGAAAACTTTGTTTCTCATGATAATGGGTCAGCACGCAGGACTTTGCCCTGTCTTCGGCATTTGAAAGATGAAATAAGAAGATGACACCATCAAACATAACCTTTACCGAACCTTTTAGTTTCCAGACTTGCTTTAAGTATTCAACAACATTAGTGAAGGATAGGGGTCTATCTAAGAAGAAATCCATCATGAAGTCTTTCCGAACTACAGCGCCAGCTTCAATCATAGCAAATGGAGGAACAAATATGGCTTCTCCACTGTAAACCAAGTAAAGATGAACATGAGAATATGTACAAGCATTACGAGGCTTGGTCTAAAAAAGATTAGACCAACTACAACAGAAGGAGGAACAAAGGAGATGGGAGAACCTAGCTAAAGGAGAGATAAAAGGAGGTTGAATATGAAAAGAGTGGGGTGGAAGGATAGGAGGATCAAAGAGCGGTAGAGGAAGGGGAAGGGGAGGTACATCAAGGGTAGGAGGGGAGAAGGAAAGACAGTGGTCATGGAAGGCATGGAGTATAGGAATGGGAGGTGAACAATTCAAAGTATAGGCGGGAGGTACGTTGCCATGGAAAGAAAATTTAAAAATATTAAAAAATATTTTATAAGATTTATTTAGATAGAATACCGATTTAAACAATATTATTAATAATAAATAATTATAAAAACTATTTTATAGCAGTCAAAAAATATTATTGCTATAAATATAGTGTATACAATTATATGATCAATTATTACCATGGAATGATATTATAATTAATTATAAACTATATATGTATAAATAAATGATATATACATCTATATATAAATTAATAAAATAATAACTATTATATATAAAATATTTGGCTGTACACATTTGACTTATACACACACACACACATTATTTTTTTTATAAATGAATACGTACATATAACTAATCTAACATGTGACAACATCAATACATATAAGAATCGTTACCTAACTAACATTATAATAATAATATACGTATGTAATGAAATATTATTTAGAAATTATAAACTATAATTCAACTAGAAAAAATACCTAAAACAAATGCCTTGAAGCACACCTTGTAACGATGGACTTTCTCTATCTTTTCAGAACTTTTCGATTTGGCATACTATTAATCCTTTGACCGTTGACCTTTGACTATCAGATAATAATCGACTTTGAATTGATTTGAGCTTGATAAGACGAGGCACCTAAGGAATAAAGTCGGCCAGTAATCAAAGGAAGGAGTGGCAGAAAAAAGTCATTTGCACTTAGAGTTAGAGATATTTAAATAGTGGATAGAAGAGAGAAAATAGTGGATTATATCTCATACCAGTTCTCCCTCAATCCGAGCCATCCAAAATTTAACCATTTTATCCTAATTTGATCTACCACTTATTTCCATAATACAGTCGAAATTCTCTATAACATCCCCCACTCGAGACTCAAAGATGAATCGATGACGTTGCAGTTATCACCGGAGTTATCTTCCAGCGACGAAAATGAGTTTAGTATATGATTTAAACATAGATAAAGCAAATAGAGAGGCTAAACATTTTCATGACATAATAGATTTTCTATTTTCTTTAATATTCTTTATATATACTTCGGTCACAATTAAACTCAAAAAAAGGCCTACGTAGGGGTTACATATCATAGCAAAATAACATAGAAAGGTTGGTCAACATATGATGATGCAGCCTGCACTCTTTAATATTGCGGAAAACAAAAATCTTTTTTAGCTACCAAGCCTCCTGCTCGGTCTTCAAACTGCTACTACGGTCCTTATTTTTATACCTATCTAATCTTATAAACTCAGCATACTCAAATAAGTACCCTTAAATTTATGGGGAAAAAAATAATAAAAACACAGGTCAGATATAAAGTCTCGTATGAATAATACTAACCCCAAAATAATCATATAGCGAAACCAACCGTACTGCATAGATTGGGTTTTCCTCTCCCTATTCACACATCATAAGTGAAACAACCATTGATATTGTGCAGGTAGATCTTATTTACTAATGTCCCTTATACATTATTATACGGTACCCTATTACTGTTGTGCCCCTGACACAGTCCCTACTTAGTTCTCACTTTTAGATTATTCTTTAATCTTTATCTGCTACTGTGACCCTTACGCAGATCCCACTTGACTTCCCATTTAGATTTGTCTTTTAACTAATACTGCCTGGAATTGGCCACACTCTACAGTACCCTTCTTTCCATTTTGTTCTCTGGATTTAGACTACATAGACTTAGCCTCTTATGGCGTTCTTTTAGATTCATTCATTAGTTCGAACTGCATAGTCCCAACCAACCGCAATACTCAACTATTTATTAGCTATGCCCTGGACCACAAAGAAACAACAACATGCAGTCCTTTTATATTTCTTAACTTAAATTCTAGAGCACTATGAAACAGCCACCGACAGTCTATATTTGTTTACTTACACTCTGAACTTCTGTGTAACAGCCACCCGCAGTCCTTAAAGATTTGTTTAAATTGAAACTACTTAAAATCACCCATTGTAGTCTTTGGAAGTTGAATGTCTCTCCTTACCTTCTTTAAGTATGCATTCGAGTGAGCATCCCCACCCTAGCGTCAAAAGCCCTTCCATCCTTACCTCCAACGTAGGATTTTTCTCCTTTACTATCCCTGGACCCACCCCGAATCCTACCAAATTGCCATTTTCATTCGATCCTATTCTTACCTTCCCCTGGCACAGTATTTCTCTACCCTGCCTAGATGCACAGTTCACTCCTTACTATTGAGTCCTTTCAACTTGTGCAGAATTTTCTTCGCAAACTTGCTTTCCTCTGAAAGCTCTTGGACCCCTTCAGCTAATCTCTACTATTTCCTCCATATGCATAGTTCCCTTATAACTCAGTAGGCCCCCACCTCAACTCCAAACAAGGCAAAGTCTGACTTGACTAACAATGTATTTACATGTGTAATTATCTTATTCATCCCTATGACAACCACCCTACACCACCAATGCTCATATAACCGAATAGTGCATTGCTGGAGCATCCAATTGATGTAGAATGATTGTCAAGGGAAAGAAAAGAAGAAAAGTAGAGAAATAGTCTTTAAGAGAATAGACAAAAGGGGAAAGAAATAAAATATCAAACAATCACATAAGCTGTCATATATCTGTAAAAGATTTCCTTCAGAGATTACTGAGATCCTTATACCATGCTGCAAAGCTCATTCGAGACGGTATTGGGTCTACAGTATCGACAGATACTCTTCCAACCTCAACACTCAGACTTCTTCCATTGGTAGTCGTGCTACACACACCACTACCCTTCCTACCTCTAGAACTCATATTAGAAAACCCGAAAAGTTAATCCAACAAACAGGTAGAAATATAGTTTTATATATATATATATATATATATATATATATATATATATTAAAATTACAAATACGCTCTCTCAAGAAAGAAATCACTCCAAGGCCTAGGTATTCACTCAACCTAGCGCTCTGATACTAAATTGTAACGACCGCCTTATTCTCCACAATAAGACGCATCATTATTAAGAAAGAAAGAGATAGAAAAGAGAAAAGATAGAGAAGAAAGAAAGAAACAACATCAGAATCTCAACAGCAGAACGAATAAATTATATTAATCACATAAATATTACATAGCATCATATACATCACAGTTACACAGCTTATACATCACAAAATAGACAGTTATAAAACCTGTCTATTATACAACTCAAGATGCAATACAGATATCAACACAGAGATCAACACAGCGGAACCACTATATATCTACAACGCTGAAGCCTCTAGCTCCATATCTCCTTCAGAATTCGTCAAAGCTAACCTGAATCCCTTGGCTACTCGTAAAAATTTGAGTATCCAAGATTTTAATAAAACAAAAATAAACTCCAGGTCGTACATGGGTCTGGTGTGAGTAAACGGTTAAAGTTGCTTAACTTTAAAAATCTTTGAAAACAAAAGGTATCACGTAAGACTCCCCACACATAAACATGGGTAAGTTTTTACCTTACGCTAACCAAAACATTTGATAGAAAATTTAGTGGTATTATAACAGGGTATAGGGTTTTCAAATAAATAAGAAATAGCTGAAATTGTTACATGATTAAATTCCAGCATACTAGCCACAAAGTGGGTAATACAATCAAAACCGTAAGGGCACGTAGGAAGAATGAGTTTCCAACAATGGCAGGGCTACTGGGGTACCACCCGTCACAGTACGTGGCCTAGATCAACGTACCAAGGATTACTCCCAATCCCCTGCAACACAAGGCTGGAACCATCCCTTACTGGACAGTCCCGAACAAGACAACCCCGATAGTTGGGGCTCAACAACTGCCCACACAGCCGAATAAAAGGGACCTCTAGACAGGGGAGAATCTCGTCCTACTTGGGTGCTATCCACCTAGCCTTACTGCACCTCCCCTGTTTTATCCACCCGGTTGATGAGGCTTGAGGCTACGATTACCTTTAGAACACATCTATCTTAGAATGCTAATCGTCCACCTGACGTATCTTATAGGGATCGATGTGGTTTTCGGATAATCAAATTTGATACCCGATCTCGGTCTCATCGAAATCCAAACGTATCTTAAAGGCCAAGTTGTTTAAATGTTTAAACAATTCAATTCAATTCAATACTTGAATTCACACAACATTACCACAGATAAATATCACACATTTATCAATGATATATCCAATATCATATCACAGAATATCACAGCATATCATCCAATAAATATCAACCAATTCAGATATTCTAGTCAAACAATCATCCATAAGCAACAATTATTAATCCTTATTATAATTAATTTAATTAACTTAAATTAAATCAATTACTTAAGAATTAATCACCAACTTTTTTTAATCAACCATTAATTAATTACAAACCTTTTAATTAATCATCATCTTAATTAATCACCCTTGATTAATTATACTTTAATTAATCACCCTTGATTAATTATACTTTAATTACGTTAAGTAATTAACCCTTAATTAATTATACAAATTAATTATTCCTGATCATTTAGTAATTAACCCTTAATTACTCTCATTAATTACATTAATTAATAATTAATTACTTCTATTAATTAATTAATTGTAATTAATTACATTAATCCTTAATTAATTACATTAGTTAATTACACTTTAATTAATCACTTCCATTAATCAACCTCAATTAATCATAAACAGTAATTACCATCTTGCAATTACTTACTTAATTAATTAACTCTTTAATTAATTATATTAATCCTTTGATTAATTACACTAGTAATTAATCCTTAATTACTTTTACTAAGTAATTACCCTTGAAGTACTTCTTATTAAGTAATTTCTTTTAATTAATTACATCCAGTAATTGTACATTAATTACTTACCCTAAGTAATTACACTTATTAATCTCATTAAGTATTTATACTTAATTAATCACCAAGAGATTATCTTTAATTAATTAACAAATCAATTACAATTGGGTAATTCATCCCTTAATTGCCCTTAAAACAAATTAATTAAATCTTTAATTACAGATTAATTAATTCTTTAACCATTAATTAATAAACCTTAATTATCAATTAATACAACTTAACTACAAATTAAGCACTTCTTAATTACCCGTTAATCAACCCTTCATTGCAGTTAATTAACCCTTAATTAATCTTTGATTATAGATTAATTATCTCTTAATTATTAATTAATAAAAATTAATTAAGTATTTCTTAATTAATATTTAATTAACCTCTAATTATTTGATTAAGTAATTTCTAATTACAAATTAATTAATCTTTAATTACTCAAATAATAATACTTAATTACAATTAATTGAACTTTAATTAATTAATTATAACCCTCAATTATAAATTAATTAATCCTTAATCATTAGTTAATTAAATTAATTAATTATTCTTAATTAATTACTTAATCAACCCTTTATACTTAATTAAATAAGTTGATTAATTATGCTTAAATTTTTTAATTAACTTAATTAATCTCAAATCATTAAAACCATAATTATCTTAAGATAAAATCTTATTTTATTTATGCCTTAATTATCAATAAAACATTTTATTTACAAAAAATAACTTACTTAGTTAATTCATTAATTAAGTTTAAAATACTCATTCAACTTGATAAATTAAAAGTTACAAATCACAACTTACCTTTAAATGCTTTTAAAATATTATCAAGTAATAGTTTTAAATCTAGTTCCAATGTAAATTAATAAGCTTGCTTTATAAAATCTTTAAATTTTTATTTCTACTTAAGTTTTAAAATAACTTTAACTTTATTTAAGAAAATATAAATTAAAAAAGTTTCAAAACTTCTTAAACAATGCTAAAGAAACAACTATTATATAAGTAATTTATACAAAAAAGTTTAAACTAATTTCATTTTTAAATTTCAAAAACCAAGTTTAAAACCATTTTAAAAATTTGCTTAATACTTGCTTCAGGACAAACCCGAAGATCACTCGGGTCTAACCCGAGTTCCATTTTCCACTTCAAAAAATTAGATTTAGTTTTAGTTTAAGTTTTAAATTTTAAACCCATAACAACAAAAAATGTTAACAAATTTTTAAACAATCCAAAATTTACTCGAGTTTAAACCCGAGCAAACATCACACAGACTCGAGCTTCAACCCGAGATCAACCTTCTTCCCAAACTAACACTCAACCCACTGACACAAATCGCCTGCGCACCTGCATCAACGCCAGAATCACCTCCAGCCTCCGATGATCCCTCTGACACATCGTCCATCTGCATAGCAACCCACTCCGATCATCAAAACACTCGCACAAATCCACGATCGAAATCGAGTAGTCCAGTTGAAAAACTGGAAACAGACCCTTGCCAAAAAACATCTCGAATGACCAACTTCGATCACCGAAGCGCCAGAAACTCTGGCCATATCTTCCTAATCCTTCCATGCTGCTACTCCCCAAATACAATGCAACTCGATGCATCAGAGACGCCTCTACGGCCATACTTCCAGACCCGACCAAATTAGGTTTGAAAACCCAAATCCCCTCCTCAACGCCGCCTCGACGATCGGAAACACCTCCATGCATTTTTCTCGAACACCCCACAATTCCATCCACCTCCAGTAGAAACCCCGAAACTCCTCTTCCCCTTGATCGCCAGAGGAAGCCTCAACATCAATTTCCAGTCAAACCCAAATTGCATCCTCAATGCAATATTAAAAATTGATTTTTTAGTTTTAAAAATCTTGACTTTCTAACTGGATTTGAATTATAATCTTGAAACAACAAATTATGATGTTTGAAATTTATCATATTTTGTATTTTTGCTTGTAATTCCCAAATTCCCGGAGAAGCTTTGCTTTGAATTACTTAAAACTATTCTTAAGATATGAACTTGTTAAAACTAACAAGTTTTGTGTAGATCCTATTGTTTAAAATGAATTAGAAGGATGGGAAATGATTTTTGAACAAATCTAATGCCTGTAAGCCTGGAAACAATTTCATATGTCTGGTTTCAAACATTCACAGCCAATTTACACAGCATCTTCATACGTATAAACATGTTTCAAAGTCTTAAAACCATCATGCAAACACATTTTCAAACACACATTGCAAGTTTACTCCAAACATATGTCACATGCATCAAATCTAAAGATGATTCATGTTTACAGATCAAAAGGCAGAGGCTTGAACTAAGATCAGATATGCACACTTTATAAATGCACAAAGACTTACACATACACATATATGCAAAGCAATCATCAACACAGTAATTCACATGTTACTTAAGTTTTAATTTAAAAGTTTACTCACCTTTGAAAAATTGCAGAGATGATTTAAAGACTTTGATTACTGGTTGCTTGTTAGAACTTTGATTTTCTGCTACAGGCTTCAAGATAAATGGATTTCAGGCATTTGAACTTGATTCTTGTTTAATTGATGCAGGTTGAAACTTAATTGATGCTGATTGCTTTGATAATCCAGGTTGCATTGTAAACTTGCAAGCTTTGAAAATGGGTTACAGGCTTGAGAAAAAGAAGCAGTGTTTTGAAAAAAAATGCTTTTAGATTTGAATTTTTTTTCTTTGTTTGAAAATGAGATGAGAAAAAGAAAAAGAAAGGTAAGATGCATGCTTATATAACCTAATTTATGATTTTATAAAAATTAAGAAAAAAATAAAATACAAGGGGTGACACTTGTCCTCCATCCTATTTAATTTCTTAACACATGTTACTAAGGATGTTTATAAATTAACACATGTATTTATTCATTTTTAGATATTTTTAAATTGATTTAAAAAGCTTTTATATAAATATCCTAATTAATTAGTATATTTCTAAATTAATAAATGCTTTTGTAAATTTATAAAAATAAAACCTTTAAAAGAAAATTAATTAAAAACCAATCATATCTTAAATAAAATCATACATAGTGTATTTAATCCATTTATAAATGTAAATATAAATCTTTTGTATTTATTTACTATTTAAATAAATACTTTCTAAATTTAGATAAATAAAATTATTTAAGGAAAAACAATATAAAACAAATTATAGTCTAATGAAAACTTTATTCATATATTTTTACATCTAACTATTTCAAAATAATTATCCTTTAAATTCAAATTTGAATCCAGATATTAAATTCAAATTTAAATCCAGATATTAAATTCAAATTCGAATTTAAAAATCCAATTTAAAATCAACTTAAACAATATATATTAATTTAAACTAACACATTACTAAATTTGAAAATAATAATTCTATTTTTAAAATTAACTTAAATATATATATATATACACACACACATATACATTTAAACGATACTTTTTTAAATTTGAAAATAATAAGTCTATAAAAATCTATTTATAAAATAACCAAATTAAATTTGTAAAAATAATTATTCCATTTAAAAAAAATCTATTTATACTATCATTAAAATTATCACATTATATTGATTAAAATAACAATTTACTAGTTTTAGATAAATAAATAAGGAGATTATCACATTTAAATTGCTTGAAATTCCGGGATATCACATTCCTTTCCCCTTAAAAGAATTTTGTCCCCGAAATTTAAACAAAAGTTAATCCCAAAGTTTTATTATGTCAATAATCGAAGCATACTTAACAACCATATATTATCAATCAAACAACCATTTATCCAAACAAATAATTCTAGCTCTCCAGACATAGATCCAGATAAGGTTTCTAAAACTATCCAGTGTTTCCGAGACATAGATCCAGATAAGGTTTCTAAAATTATCCTGAGTTTCCCAGATACAGATACTGGATTACTCATTCTAGTTAATCCAAACTAGCTACACAACTAAGCTACTGAGCTCCTACTCATCTAGATCTACAATTTACACAAGAGATCTGACCACAGACAAGACCGACTCAACAACCAAATCTTCCCAACAGCTGGTTCCAAAACCAGCAATGGACCAAACACATACTCCCTCAGAGATACGTGAAATACATTGAATCATAGTCTTCCAAACTGGAAATTCAACCCCTGAAGACCAAATCACTAATCCTTACAAAAATACATAAAGATCCAATATGCCTCGGAGCTAACCTCCAGTCTTATCCAAATCTGATTGCTCCCCTTACCGGAGAAAACCTTAACCCAAAAACAAAATCTCTAACTTCATATTCCAAATCCTCTTATCCACAAAATTCTTCTAACGATCCTGGGCTGCCTACATCCTTCCTTGATCAGCTCAAACTTCGTTGATATTTATTGAAACAAACTGGACCAAAAACAACCCAACAGAATGATACTCTCAAGATCTATCGAAATCAAGAGCACAAACTCTACTTCATAATCATCAGTAGACTTCAAACTTACTTTTCCTATCCGGAAAAGACAAAATAGGAACACTCGCGAATCTGGCCTCAAATCCTGAAAAACTTCCTGTAGAAACCCTCTAATCCAAAACACTACAACTTCCGGTTGCTTCCACTCTAGGATAGCTGCCATCTAGCTTCCGCTGCACAACTCTGATCTGGAGTAGATGAGAATGCCATCGATGAGTATGAGCATAGACTAGACAACACATTCTAGAAATAAGGTTTCTCAGATCCACAAAGAGTAAACATAGAAGCACCAAGAAATCCTGAGCTGCTTCACCAAATCCTTATCCTAGAAGACATCCTTCTACCTAGCTGAATCATGGGTAGCTCCATGAATCAAGTCGACATAGCACTCAATCTCTAATGCGGACGAACCTCAGACTTCCCATAAGACATCCGGAAAATCTCTAACAACTCTATAACTCTTATATCCTCTAGAGATGTCTCAATCCAAACAAAATATTATCCTCACTCAAACTATGGCAAGTCACTTTTGCGATCCTATCCAATTCAATACACAGATACTGTTCTCTCTTCACAAATCAAAACAGTTTTGTGCTTGACTAATCCATCGAAGAAACGGGTCCACTCAGCTGCTTCTGAACTCCACCTCTAGAAAACTGCTAAGCCAAAAGATCTTCCTGAAGAAACACAGAACACTTCGAGCTGCAACGCTGCCACTGATGACCAAAGACTTCCTTATCCAAAGCTATACGATCCTCAAAACTATATCAACCAATATCATAAAGAGCCTTGAGATGGGCATACATCTCCTTAAGAAACTATTGCCCCCAAACCAAACACAACACCCTGCTTGACTCAGTCTCATCACCGATGTAGACATACTTCCATAAACTTTCTCCAAAAGGAACGTTTTTGGAAACATCCAAAGTCACTTCGTCTCACCATGCAGTTGCTACTTCTTGAAGTTGCCAAAATACCATCACTCGCTTCTTCTCACCCAATAGATTCAAACTCTCGAAAATCCGCTCACATAAGCGCGATCAAACTTACACACTCAAATGATAGACTCTGAACCTTTAAAAACTTCCTTCAGAGATTGGTGAGATCCTTACACCATGCTGAAAAGCTCATTCGAGACAGTATCGGGTCTACAATTTCGACAGATACTCTTCCAACCTCAACACTCAGACTTCTTCCGTTGGTCGTCATGCTACACACACCACTACCCTTCCTACCTCTAGAACTCATATTGGAAAACCCGAACAGGTAATCCAACAAACAGGTAGAAATATAATTTTATATATATATATTAAAATTACAAATACACTCTCTCAAGAAAGAAATCACTCCAAAGCCTAGGTATTCACTCAACCTAGCGCTCTGATACCAAATTGTAATAACCGCCTTATTCTCCACAATAAGATGCATCATTATTAAGAAAGAAAGAGATAGAAAAGAGAAAAGATAGAGAAGAAAGAAAGAAACAACATCAAAATCTCAACAGCGGAACAACTAAATTATATTAATCACATAAATATTACATAGTATCATATACATCAGAGTTACACAGCTTATACATCACAAAATAGACATTTATAAGACTTGTCTATTATACAACTCAAGATACAATACATATATCAACACAAAATCAACACAGCAGAACCACTATATATCTACAACGCTGAAGCCTCCTGCTCCATATCTCCTCCAGAATTCGTTAGTGCTAACCTGAATCCCTTAGCTACTCGTAAAAATTTAAGTACCCAAGAGTTTAATAAAACAGAAATAAACTTTGGGTCAGACATGGGTCTCGTGTGAGTAAACGGTTAAAGTTGCTTAACTTTAAAAATCTTTAAAAACAAAAGGTATCACGTAAGACTCCCTACACATAAACATGGGTAAGTTTTTACCTTACACTAACCAAAACATTTGATAGGAAATCCAGTGATATTATAATAGGGTCTAGGTTTTCAAATAAATAAGAAATAGCTGAAATTGTTACATGATTAAATTCCAGTATACTAGCCACAAAGTGGATAATACAATCAAAACCATAAGGGCACGTAGGAAGAATGAGTTTCCAACAATGGCAGGGCTACTAGGGTACCGCCCGTCACAGTACGTGGCTTAGATCAACGTACCGAGGATTACTCCCAATCCCCTACAACACAAGGCCGGAACCATCCCTTACTGGACAGTCCCGAACAAGACAACCCCGGCAGTTGAAGCTCAACAACTTCCTACACAGCCAAATAAAAGGGACTTCTAGACAGGGGAAAATCTCATCATACTTGGATGCTACCCAATTAGCCTTGCTGCACCTTCCCTGTTTTAGCCATTCCCGGATGGTGAGGCTTGAGGCTACGATTACCTTTATAGAACACATCTATCTTAGAATGCTCATCGTCCACCTGAAGATGTTATGAAAGCATTTAATCCATACAAGTTTGTTCCACGTTCGAACGAAACTGAAGGCATTATCTCTTTGCACTCATTTTGGAATCACCCTCAGAGTTAACGACAATAACCTTTGCACTCTGAATCTTCATCTCGATTTTCACTTTGAGATTTCACGACCTATCGTTTAACTTGGATCGATGTGGTTTTCGGATAATCAAATTTGATACCCGATCCCGGTCTCATCGAAATCCAAACGTATCTTAAAGGCCAAGTTGTTTAAAGGTTTAAACAATTCAATTCAATTCAATACTTGAATTCACACAATATTAACACAGATAAATATCACACATTTATCAATGATATATCCAATATCATATCACAGAATATCACAGCATATCATCCAATAGATATCAGCCAATTTATATATTCTACTGAAACAATCATCCATAAGCAACAATTATTAATCCTTATTATAATTAATTTAATTAACTTAAATTAAATCAATTAATTAAGAATTAATCATCAACTTTGCTTAATCAACCATTAATTAATTACAAACCTTTTAATTAATCATCATCTTAATTAATCACACTTGATTAATTAGACTTTAATTACATTAATTAATTAAGTCTTAATTAATTATAAAAATTAATTATTCTTAATCATTTAGTAATTAACCCTTAATTACTCTCATTAATTACATTAATTAATAATCCTTATTTAATTACTTCCATTAATTAATTAGTTATAATTAATTACATTAGTCCTTAATTAATTACATTAATTAATTGTACTTTAATTAATCACTTCCATTAATCAACCTCAATTAATCATAAACAGTAATTACCATCCCGCAGTTACTTACTTACTTAATTAACTCTTTAATTAATTATATTAACCCTTTAATTAATTACACTAAGTAATTAATCCTTAATTACTTTTAATAAGTAATTACCCTTTAGTTACTTCTCATTAAGTAATTTCTTTTAATTAATTACATCTAGTAATTATACATTAATTACTTGCCCTAAGTAATTACACTTATTAATCTCATTAAGTATTTGTACTTAATTAATCACCAAGAGATTATCTTTAATTAATTAACAAATTAATTAGAATTGGGTAATTCATCACTTAGTTACCCTTAAAACAAATTAATTAAATCTTTAATTACAGATTAATTAATTCTTTAACCATTAATTAATAAACCTTAATTGTCAATTAATACAACTTAATTACAAATTAGGTACTTCTTAATTACCAGTTAATCAACCCTTAACTACAGTTAATTAAACCTTAATTAATCTTTAATTATAGATTAATCATCTCTCAATTATTAATTAATAAAACTTAATTATTAATTCATAAAACTTAATTAAGTATTTCTTAATTAACATTTAATTAACCTCTAATTATTTGATTAAGTAATTTCTAATTACAAATTAATTAATCT
The DNA here is from genome assembly GCA_030765085.1 of Allium cepa. NCBI lineage: Eukaryota > Viridiplantae > Streptophyta > Magnoliopsida > Asparagales > Amaryllidaceae > Allium > Allium cepa. The sequence continues at coordinate 26,098,365 of CM060936.1, read as the reverse complement.
TTAATTACTCAAATAATAATCCTTAATTACAATTAATTAAACTTTAATTAATTAATTATAACCCTCAATTATAAATTAATTAATCCTTAATCATTAGCTAATTAAATTAATTAATTCTTAATTAATTACTTAGTTAACCCTTTATACTTAATTAATTAATTTAATTAATTATACTTAAATTTCTTAATCAATCTCAAATCATTAAACCCATAATTACCTTAAGATAAAATCTTATCTTATTTATGCCTTAATTATCATTAAAACATTTTATTTAAAAAAAATAACTTACTTAGTTAATTCATTAATTAAGTTTAAAATACTCATTCAACTTGATAAATTAAAAGTTACCAATCACAACTTACCTTAAAATGCTTTTAAAATATTATCAAGTAATAGTTTTAAATCTAGTTCCAATTTAAATTAATAAGCTTGCTTTATAAAAAATTTAACATTTTATTTCTACATAAGTTTTAAAATAACTTTAACTTTATTTAACAAAATTTAAATTAAACAAAGTTTCGAAACTTCTTAAACAATGCTAAAGAAACAACTATTATATAAGCAATTTATACGAAAAAGTTTAAACTAATTTCATTTCTAAATTTCAAAAACCAAGTTTAAAACCATTTTTAAAATTTTCCTTATACTTGCTTCGGGACAAACCCGAAGATCACTCGGGTCCAACCTGAGTTCCCTTTTCCACTTCAAAAATTTAGATTTAGTTTAAGTTTTAAATTTTAAAACCTGTAACAAGTTAACAACAAAGAATGTTAACAATTTTTTAAACAATCTAAAATTTACTCGAGTTTAAACCTGAGCAAACATCACACAGACTTGAGCTTCGACCCGAGATCAACCTTCTCCCCAAACTAACACTCAACCCACTGACACAACTCGCCTGCGCACCTGCACCAACGCCAGAATCACCTCCAGCCTCCGACGATCCGTCCAACACATCGTCCATCTGCGCAGCAACCCACTCCGATCATCAGAACACTCGCACAAATCCACAATCGAAATCGAGTAGTCCAGTTGAAAAACTTGAAGCAGACCCTTGTCGGAAAACATCTCAAATGACCAACTTCGATCACCGGAGCGCCATAAACTCTGGCCATATCTTCCTAATCCTTCCACGCTGCTACTCCCCAAATACAATGCAACTTGATGCATCAGAGATGCCTCTACAGCCATACTTCCAGACCTGACCAAATTAGGTTTAAAAACCCAAATCCCTTCCTCGACGCCGCCTCGACGATCGGGAACACCTCCAGCCATTTTTCCCGAACACCCCGCAACGCCATCCACCTCCAGTAGAAACCCCGAGACTCCTCTTCCCCTTGATCGCCAAAGGAAGCGTCAACATCAATTTCCAGTCAAACCCAAATTGCATCCTCAATGCAATATTAAAAATTGAGATTTTAATTTTAAAAATCTTAACTTTCTAACTGGATTTGAATTATAATCTTGAAACAACAAATTATGATGTTTGAAATTTGTCATATTTTGTATTTTTGCCTATAATTCCCAAATTCCCAGAGAAGCTTTGCTTTGAATTACTTTAAACTATTTTTAAGATTTGAATCTTGTTAAAACTAACAAGTTTTGTGTAGATCCTATTGTTTAAAATGAATCAGAGGGATGTGAAATGATTTTTGAACAAATCTAATGCCTGTAAGCCTGGAAACAATTGCATATGTCTGATTTTCAGACATGCACAGCCAATTCACACAGCATCTTCATACGTATAAACATGTTTCAGAGTCTTAAAACCATCATGCAAACACATTTTCAAACATACATCGCAAGTTTACTCCAAACATATGTCACATGCATCAAATCTAAAGATGATTCATGTTTACAGATCAAAAGGCAGAGGCTTGAACTAAGATCAGATATGCACACTTTATAAATCCACAAAGACTTACACATACACATATATGCAAAGCAATCATCAACACAGTAATTCACACGTAACTTAAGTTTTAATTTAAAAGTTTACTCACCTTTGAAAAATTGCAGAGATGATTTAAAGACTTTAATTACTGGCTGCTTGTTAGAACTTTGATTTTCTGCTACAGGCTTCAAGATAAATGGATTTCAGGAAATTGAACTTGATTCTTGTTTAATTGATGCAGGTTGAAACTTAATTGCTGCTGATTGCTTTGATAATCCATATTGCATTTGAAACTTGCAAGCTTTGAAAATGGGTTACAGGCTTGAGAAAAAGGAGCATTGTTTTGAAAAAAAATGCTTTTAGATTTAAATTTATTTTCTTTATTTGAAAATGAGATGAGAAAAAGAAAAAGAAAGGTAAGATGTATGCTTATATAAACTAATTTATGATTTTATAAAAATTAAGAAAATAAAATAAAATACAAGGGGTGACACTTGTCCTCCATCCTATTTAATTTCTTAACACATGTTACTAAGGATGTTTATAAATTAACACATGTATTTATTCATTTTTATATATTTTTAAATCGATTTAAAAAGCTTTTATATAAATATCCTAATTAATTAGTATATTTCTAAATTAATAAATGCTTTTGTAAATTTATAAAAATAAAACGTTTAAAAGAAAACTAATTAAAAACCAATCATATCTTAAATAAAATCATACATTGTGTATTTAATCCATTTATAAATGTAAATATAAAACTTTTGTATTTATTTGCTATTTAAATAAATACTTTCTAAATTTATATAAATAAAATTCTTTAAGGAAAAACGATATAAAACAAATTATATTCTAATGAAAACTTTATTCATATATTTTTACATCCAACTATTTCAAAATAATTACCCTTTAAATTCAAATTTAAATCCAGATATTAAATTCAAATTCAAATTTAAAAATCCAATTTAAAATCAACTTAAACATATATATATTAATTTAAACTAACACATTACTAAATTTGAAAATAATAATTATATTTTTAAAATTAACTTAAATAAATATATACACGTATACATTTCTACAATACTTATTTAAATTTGAAACTAATAAGTCTATAAAAATATATTTACAAAATAACCAAATTAAATTTGTAAAAATAATTATTCCATTTAAAAAAGTCTATTTATACTATCATTAAAATCATCACAATATATTGATTAAAATAACAATTTACCAATTTTAGATAAATCAATAAAGAGATTATCACATTTAAATTGCTTGAAATTCCGGGATATCACATTTCCACTCGGGAATCTCAAGCGGTTGTAGAAACCACTTGGCTTCTTCTTTTCAGCATTTACTAGCTAACAATTCATTAAACTCGAAATGAATGTCCATTGTCCTTCTTTATCCATTCCCAATAAAATGTCCACCTCATATTACGGTGCATTATATTATCATCGGGATGTATAGACAATCTCGAATGAGAGCATTCTAATAGTACATCATCCCTCAACCTAATGACATCGATAACAAACAATATCTCATCCATACGGAGCAAACCATCTTGGTCAAGTCTAGACTGCATCACCTCTACAGATACTACTCGTTCCTCTAATTTAGCCATGATCCATATTAGTCTAGCTTCAGCCTCTGACTAGTACCAATCCGCTAAATCCATGTAGGTCTGACAGTCAAATTAGCCATCATCTTTGACCATATCTCACATCGAGTCTTGAAGTCATAACCAGCAAAAAAATCAAGCAATATCCACTTTAGGAATATCACTCTCAAACTAGTATGTCTTCCACTCAAAGCATCAAAGAATACATTTCCCTTACGGACGTATAGGAAATGTCAAAGTCGTAAGAGGCCAAGAATTCCAACCATCGCTACCGGAGTAGGTTAAAATCCTTCTTAGAGAAGAGATATTTCAATGATGTGGGATCGATGAACAACTCAAACCCTTTCTTAATAGGTAGAGCATCCCAATATTCAAAGCAAATACTGTAGCTGCCAACTCCAAATCATTAATCGGATACTTCCTCCCGAGCAGTTTCAGTTGTCAACTAGCATATGCAATAACCTTACCTTTATGCATTAATAATGCATCCAATTAAGTACCACGGGCATGTGTGTGTACTATCAACTCCTTATTCCTACTCGTAATGAGTAACATCATTACGCTCGTCAATCCCTCTGTCAGACTACTAATGCATGCTCCTTGTATCTCAAATAAAAGTCTGATACTCCTTCATCAATTCGGTTAAAGGTGTTGCTACCTTTGAGAACTCCTTGGTAAAGCATATATAACATCTCGCTAATCCAAGGAAACTTTTAATCTGCAACACTCTTGGATATATTCAAATCTTGGATTATCATAACTCGTAGGATCCATAGCAATGTCCTGCTTCAAAACAATATGACCCAAGCATCTTACTTTCCTTCTCTAGAAGTGATATGTTGAAGACTTCATCATCCTTCAATGTTTTCTTAACACCCCCAAAACACAATCATTGATCGTGTCTAATGCTCCTCTTTCGTCCATGACTAAAGGAAAATATCATAAATAAGTACAAGCATAACTTACTCAAGTGATCTCTTGAAACACGGTCTAAGAGTTCAATAACGCATGCTACGTGTTGATTAGTTTTGAACAGCATAACCAACCAATCCAAATCAAGGTAGCATATGAAACGCTATATTTGGCACACTCTCTCTAAATGCTCTCAATGGACGTAACCTCATCGTAAGGTTCAATTGAGAGAACACATTCGTGCCATAGAGATAATCGAATAAGCGGTTAATAAGTGGGAGTGGCTACTTGTTTGTCATCTTATTCAGCTCACGGTAATCAATATACTACTTCAAAGAGCCATCCACCTTAGTGTCGAACACTATAAGTGCATCCCACTCAAATGTACTCTTACGATTAAACACTTGCCTCGCTAGGTCATCCTCTCACACCTCAAGTTTCCTCTGCTCATTGGACATCATATTCCATAAAGGCATAGTTACTTGTCTAGCACCTCTAACTAGATCAATACAGAATGCAATCCCTATATTGTGGTAATCCGGCCACCCCATCGAATGTGTCCGGACAATTCCTAGCTAAGCATAGATGACAACTCGTCGTGTGGGATATCGGGCGAATATAGAAATCTAACCATCACCACATCATTAGGTAGGCATCCAAACACTACCTTCCGCTCATCATTTGTCTCTATCGTCACCAGTGACCCCTCACAATCCACTATTATTCCGTACCCCTTTAGCTAGCCAATTCGCATACTATAATACTAAACCTAGATAAACCCAAAATACATCAATAACAAACAAACAAACATCCATGACCCGATAAGGCTAAGTCTAGACTAACCATGTATAGGCTGGCTGAGCCCCTAATAAGGTTTGTCGCAAATTAAAGGTCAGTTGACTACCTCAAGTCTCAATCCCAGTCTATCTACAAATCACTAGATATGAAGGAATGTGAAACCTTGACGCCAATAAAACACGTATAGAAATGCCATAGGTGGAAAGCATACATCAAGTGGTGATGTCATTTCCTTTCTCTTTAGTCGATGGAGTACTCGATGAAATCAAAACGACATTCAATCCATATGCTTCCATGGTTTGTCCCTGGTCAGCTGGCTTGGGATAGTCCTTCTATACTGGGTATAGACTCTTATATCGTAAAGCCTTCTCGATCAACTTTTCGAAGCTCTTGTCAATATGACCAATCAATCGCTTTCCAGGATGATCACTCAACTCTATTATAATTTCTTAATTCTTTCCGAGTGGAGTATCAATAAAACATAAATTGTACTTTGAAAGCACGTCGAATTCGACCATACACTCTGCCACAGACACATCATTATACTTCACGTCGACGAACTTCTTAAACAACACCGACTTGTGAAAATTCAAGATAAATTTATCTCCGATGCAAATTATGAACCAATCCCAAGTAAAATGATCCCCAGGAATGGGAGTTATAAGAACACTTACCAGTTCATTATTCGTCGTTGGAGTTATTTAGAGGCCAACTTCTACCTCATTGCGCCATCTAAATCCAAGTCATCGAAGATCTTTTTTTCAAATATCCATCCCATTTTATATCCCAACAGCCGACTCTATTCCAAGGAACGGTCTGCCTCCTTGACCCATATGGTCTTTATATAGCTCGGTAGAGTCGACCCTAGGAATTTTCGCTTGAGCACAACAATTGTTTGGAGTAACTTTGAGTGACGACCCACCGTTTAGAATGATTCAAATCGACAATAAACCACACATGTCTAACTCAAACCATTCAAAAGGAAAGATTGTCAATGTGGTTGAATAAGAAAAAAAAGAAAAGAAGGAGAGCAAACACATAATCTCACAGTGGAATGAAAGCATATAATAATCAAATAAATAGTTCATGAAGCTGTTTTACAATATACATTTGATTACATAATTTTTACAACATAACCAGAGTATAATCAACAAACATACCAAAATGATGTAGCGGAATAACATTGATAATATAATATACCAAACTCCGTCTTCGTCCTCCATAAATAATGTCTTCAAACACTAAAATGCTCAGGTTGACCCGAGCGTAATGAAAAGACAAAACACTCGAGTCGGAACTAAAGGCTCTTATGTAAGTTAAACCAACAGCAAGTAAATATGAGTGTAATAGCTTCATAGATGGTTATGGGATTTTACATCTTTTATCCAGTGTATAACGTGCGTGTAATAACTTAAGATATGTTACGGGATTTTCCATCTCTTTAGGATCCATGAAAATATCTATATATAGTAAGATATGTTATATATGTAATGTCTATCGATAAAATAAATATTTTTCCTAGCGTTAAGCTTTACATTAATCCCACTTAACACATTTTTAAGCATGTAGTCTATGCAGGTCCTGTAACACAACCAGCAATGTCGGTAGCCAATGAGTCTCCTATAGGTACCATACTAAGACAAAATCGTAGTGAGCACGAACATGGGTAAAGAGTATGACAAGGCATGTGAGACGATGCCCAAGGTAGGATACTACCATTTGCCTTTCCTGACCGATGGTAACCCCTAATAGCCCACCGCGTCTAGCACTCCCAAAATCAGAAGGTGCTCATCAATCAAGTTTCAAAGTCAAGATGGTAATACGAAGAAGTGTGTCCGCTAGAGGTAACTAGCCTCATTGGTCAGGTATGGCTCCTATTTTAGTCATTTCAAATTGACACAAGTGCCGGGGCTATCCATCATCATTCTCTTTCTTTAAATCCAGCAAATGCCTCCAATTCAACTTATACATTCTAGATAACATCCAACGCATATACAGTTGTTAAAGTGGTTTCAGTATTGAGTGACAATATGCCAATATTCGGCCCCGATCTCTTTAATGACCAAACGTCATTTTCACACCGGTTGGTTCTTCTAAATTTCAAGAACAAGTCATATTTCATACCAAAATATCAGATTCACTTCAAAATCATTTCGAATTCAAAGTTTGTTATACCTTCATATAAAAACATTTGTATTTAAATCAATGATTTAAATCCACATAGTCCCCTTTAAAACAGTTTGAATATTAAAAATGGTTTTGAATAAGTAAAACAGTTTGAATATTGAAATTAGTTTGGATATTAAAATAGTTTTAAAATTAAATAAAATATTTTGGAATATTTGAAATAGTTTAAAGATTGGAAATAGTTTTTAATATAATGTAGTTTTGATATTGAAAAATAGTTTGGATAATTAAAATAGTTTTAATATTGAAAAAATAGTTTGGAATAATTAAAATAGTTTAAAGATTGGAAATAGTTTTAAATATAAAATAGTTTTAATATTGAAAAACAATTTGGATAATTAGAATAGTTTATATATTAAAATAATCTTATTATTAAAATGGTTTAGACATTAAAATAGTTTATGTTAATATTATTTCTTCTTTCACAACAAGGTTCAAACTCCATCATAACGAATTTCAACTTCCAACTTCAAGTCAATTTCATTTTCAAATTTCGATTTAAATCGGCCTCAATGCAAAATAATTTCAAACTTTACTCCAAATTCAATTTAAACAATTTATCTAAAGATTGAAAGTTTCAATTCAGATTCTCATTTTTAAACAATTTAATTTAAATCCATTTCACATCTAAAATCTTTGAAATACCACTTTAAGCGACTTTAATTATAGTAAATTCAAACTTTAAATTAAAGGTTAAACCTTTAAATTAATTCACTTCCAATAAATTTAAGCCATTTCTCAAATTTAACTTAAGACTTCAAATTAAATCCTTTAAACAATTTCATTTAAACAATTAAAATTTCAACATTTCAACTCAAATTTAGAAAATAATTTAGTTCGTATAAATCTAATTTTTATTTTCTTTAAAATAATATAATTAAAAAAAATCCAAATTCAAGGTTTTAAAATCATTTAATTTAACCAAATCCAGTGTCCGTATATAATTTTCTATCCTATGGCCAAATGATCATTTATTTCAATTTAAATACATGGATGGATATATATCATTTCAACCCATAATTAAATGACATAGATACATCTCATTTCAATCTATTTCTTAGTTCATTTCAATTTATTACAAGTGACAATTTATTAGATGTCGAATAATAAACAGGGTAATAATAGGATATGTTAAAAATAAATATACAACCATACATCTAACATATCAATGAATAGATATCCAATTGCAATCAATATCCAAATCAACCAATGTATTACAATAGTTACTAGTTATCGATTGTCGGTGTCTAACTAGCAATTAAAGTTCAATAATAATTTAAACGTTATTTCAATTATATATCAAATTCAAATTAAATTTAAATGATAATTTAAATTACCAAATAGTAATTAATAAAATCCTATCACTTCATAAATTCAATTCAACTAACATAAGAAAATTTAGTATTGCATGAGTGGGCTGAATCACTCACCTTTGATATAAAAGCCCATTAAAAATCCAAAAGAAATTACCAATATCTCAGTTGTCTCCAATTCAACCAAACCGGTTTTGTATTGTTCGGAATTTCGATACAAATCCAATGGAAGTAACCACGTGTGAACCCAAGTTCGTATGCAGAAGTTATTAACGTTAGAAGTTTGAATTTTAAAAATAAATAAGGGCATAAATGTAAATATACCATCATCATTTCCAAACTTCTGTTCAACACTGCACGCTCAAACCCAAAGCTACCACCTTGCCGCACGAACGCTGCTGCCATACGACCATTGGACCCAGACACATTGCCGCCAAGACCACCATCACCTCCTCTACCCACGCCGAGAATGCTGCCACTTCCAGCGCCACCCTCCACCTCCGACCGAGACCCCAAACACATGCCTTTATGGCCAAGATCCTACGAATTCGAGCAATCTTGCCGCGATCCAACCCAATGGATGAACTCCAATTGACGCCCCCTATGATGCATTGCCCTTTGATCGTCGATTGGATGAAGATCCACCGTCGATTTGCAAAACCCTACAAGGGGCGGCTGAGAAAGATCACCAATTTCTAGCCTAACCGAGACTCAATTGCAAAAACGAATTGCAAATGCAGATTCCATTCGTCGAGAGCTTCGAAACGATATATTATATGATAGGATTGGAGCAGTTTGAATTTTTTTGATTTGATTTGAAATCAGTAATTAGGGTTTTGGATATTAACCATTGAGAAGAAACAGATTAGAACTGAAATGTGCATAGAAAATAGAATAAAAGGCTGCTAGGGTTTTATAACAGCATATATATAGATTAAGATGAAATAGGAATGGATGGGATAGATCAATTGGGCCAAAGTGAAAACCCAGGCCCAAAAAGCCCGTTTCGTTCTTGAAACGAACATAGGTCATCCTATATGTCGAAATGTAGGTTTTCTATATTTTAAACTCAATGAACTAATTTCAATCTCTAATTCTATTGTATATAGAAGTTATCTTCTTAAAATCAAATTATATTCATTTTTACACGTTAATTAACCAAATTACTATTGAATTGATTTAACCACTTTTAAATTATGAATTAAAAGTTTTCTATCATCATCCTTGATTAAACAGGAATTAATAATCTTTTAAAATTAGATTTTCCATGTTAAATCCAAGATTTTAAATATTAAACTAATTTTAGTGTTTAATTAAAACTGTAATAACATCCATTCGTTATAATTTAAATTCCAAACAAATTCTTTTATTTTAATTTAAATGTTCTTTATATTAAATCAACAAATACCATGTATTCATTAAACATAAGTTCCTATTTATTACACTCATATTCTACAGTTAACGTTTTTCTCATATTAACTGAAATATTTAGTTAAATTAAATTTCATTGATTTCCAAATTAATTCCGAAAGGATTTAATAATAAGACGATAAATAAACAATTGTTACATTTAAATAATTTGAACACACTTATAAATTTATTATTTACAACAAGGATTATAAATCTACGTACTAAATAATTGATTTCTTATTGCATGCTAAATCCAAATAAAGTAAATAACCTATGATTACTATTTTTAGTACATCTCTATTTTTATTCCTTATTAACCTTTATTATTACCATTAATTGAAATCGCATTAAACAATTACCAACTATATTCAATCAATATTATTAAATTATATTCAAATACGCATTACCGCCTTCCATTTCATTAAAATTAGTTGTTTTAGGATTTTATCTTAAGGTCACAATTTATAATCTAATGAAATTCACGTTATAAATCGTAAATTTTAATTTGTGACAATATTAAATTCAAAGTCTTAATAAATTTAATATTTTTAATTGTTAAAAATATGGGTCGTTACACTTTGGCATCCCAGAATAATGTTTTGCACCATCTCAATGAACATATTCTGTAGATCAGGGTTAGTGGTTCCTGATCCTGCCCACTCCACTACTCAAGAGATGGAGACAATATAGCATTTCTCGTATGCTAAATCATTCTTAATACATAATAAGATTGACCGGTCTCTCATAAAGGAAAACTGCATTATGGTACTTGTGCGTGCAATACAGCTTATATACTATATATACTACTATATAGTTTTGAAAATCTAAATATATAGCAAATAGACAATCCTCGTATATACGAATACTCTAGGTCCAGTCAAAGGCGACAACTTCTACCCTAGCTCTACTAGATCACAGTACCAACTCAGGTTAATCATGTAACTAAGCTTTGATACAAAATGCGACCACCGCCCTACCCCACCGATGCTCATATAACCTAATAGTGCATTGCTGGAGCATCCGACCGACGTAAATGATTGTTATATAACATGTCGTATATCTCACAGTACATTATATAAAATATAATATCCATCACAGATATAAAATAGATGAGATGGTAATAACTACACGAACCATATCAGAGTGTACAGTCTCACACAGTTGTACAACACAGTAATAGAGTTTGTACAGCTGAATAAACTCAACTGATAAACTATCTCTAATAATACCGATTCAACACTGTCAAGGCTCCACACTATCACACAACGAAAAAAAGAATAACTAGCCTAAAATATAAGCATGAGAAAGCGTTGCCTCCTGCTGGTCTACCTGCAAACTCCATGTACCATTTATATATTTATCTAGTCTACTCATTTAAGAGTATCCAAGGTAATAACATTGAGTCATACAATGTCTGGTGTGAGTGATAAATAATCTCAAACACTATAAAGGTCGGTATAGTATATGGAGCATAGATTATGGAGAATCATACCTGACCTATCCCTGTATTCAAAGAGTTTGCACATAACATAGGATATATGCTACTCTATATCATAGTAATCATGGGTCTATTATATGTCAAAGTAATAATGGGTGTCTGCGTATCTACATCAAAGATAACTAGATAGTGACATTCATAGAGTGATAAATAAGCAAAGCAAACATAGTATCCATCACCCATCCTCACATCACTCACTCAGCGTGTTGGATACAGATAATTCAAACGACCTATTATGGTCAAGAATTACTCAACGCCTCGGTTCCTCGGTACTCCAATCCATGCCACTTGATAGACCAGGATACTAAAACGCCTGTCATGGCTGATCCAGGGTAAAATATCGCCTGTCATGGAGATCAGATCGCCTGTCATGGAGATCGCAACCCATCATGACTCAAATAGTACCATATGTTTCCCCTACTTTATAAGTACTCTCCGACCCTTCGAATATCATCGATCCCTTTGCATACGTCATCAATAGTAGAGCCTGCTTTGGAACTGTTCCTAGGACCCTATCATGAAGTCACTACGCTCGGGAGCTACTCTAGGCAATCATCATTAGTCACAGCGTATCATCATGCATCACGTAATCTCCCTTTAACAGTCCCATCAATTTGACTCTTGTGGGCTATCCATCATCGGAGCCATCACATCTCATCATGGAATCTCTATTGTCGAGTCATGAAGTCATCGTGTCGACGTGCAACATCTTCGCTTTACTGCCAAAGACACTTATCGAAGAGCCATGACATCAAAATCGAATGTGGAACAGAGGAACAAACCATCGCATTGTGCTCCTTGAAGCCTCTTCACCGTCCATGTCAAAATCGGCCAAATAGGCCATCATCAATAGCTGTAAATATCGATCACTCCAGAGTAGTCGATAACGACCACTTTGGTCATGTGCTAAGCCAAAAATGGCTAAGTACAAACCAAATGAAAGAGTCCGGTATCCATCCCGAAGTTTAAAGCACATGCTCAAGTCCATCATCTTTCGTCTTCGGTTCGATCAATATGTACAAAATTCTATGCACAAATTCTATCCTACGGGATATTTCTAACACTATTTTGCCTTCGATCGGCGTTTTCAACCAAACTAAGAAAACAAGCATACATGCAACCGACAAGCATACAAACATCTATAATGGCCTACATATATCTATAATAACATATGTATAATACATCCAAGCAACTAATGTGGGATTAATATCAAAAATAGCCTAAGTCTAGCAATATCGCCAAAATAGTGCGTTAATAGGAAAAATGTGATATTTGATTTAAAACCATTTTAATTCTTTTATAAAATAAGATGTAGGTTTAAGTATAATAAAAATCATGTTTTAGAATTAGAAATCATTTCAAAATGTTAATTTAATACTATACTAATAATCGTAATATGGTGAAAGACAATATCACTCACCTTAATAAAAGCTAACAAATCCAATGCAAAGTCATAAAGCTCTCCATCACGAACACAATGCAAGAAACTGCATCCAAAGTGGACTTTAATCCCATCACATAATTATATTCTCCAATCACCATATCCTGTGCACACACGCACAGAAACCCACTTGTTCAACCCTCTCTCTCCTTGATTTCTCCCTCTTTGATTGACAGAATCACGAGCCACTTTCGCCAACGCGCCATGCTACGTAGAAGTTCCACAATGCACTCCCTAAATCGAAGCTCAGTCATCCTTATGAAGATGTGACCTGGAAGTTGCTCCTTTATGACCGTACATGCCACATATCACCAAAGTGGGCCGCACTTCATGAAATCATCACCACTTGAGCTCCTCGACATGAGAAATGCCACAATACTCTCTATTTCACCAAAACCACATGTAGCCTCGCCAAACCCAAACTCTAGTCGGTTATGAAAAAGTCTAACTCAACCAAAGACTGTTGCACCCCACATCGAACCCATAGGCACGTAGTCCTCCTCGCCACGGTCTCAATAAACCTAGTTTCGTGATTTTTAGTGGAGTGAATCGCCCGATTTAATTTTTGAAGTTAAAGAGAAGAGGCGACCATTATTTGGAATGGAATAGTAAACGTGAGATTATGAGAGATGAGGGTTTAAGTGAAGGTCATATTTATATAGTATTTTCTCTAATCTATTTGAATTCTCCAAATAAACCATCGTACGTTTCGAGCTTGTGGGATCACACGATGCATCCGATCGCAACGAAAATCATTGGCGTAAATCACCTCAATTTTCTAGTCCTAATGGTATACATTTCTTCGCCATCCAAGGCGGTGCTCCAAGATGATAATTTTGCGCATTTCGACATCGTTTTGGCCGTCAAATCATCCGATCTCCAAATATAATGATGCTTATATTCGTTTTAATTTGCAATGTCAATTCGAACTCAGTAGAGGTGGTCTTATGTCCTAATTCGACTCTATGTGAAAAATCACATTTTTAGGACCTAAAAATAAATTAACGATTCAATATTTAAATCAATTATTTAAACAGGAAATTACTGTGAAGGACAAAATTTCTCAACGTTTTAGCCTCAAGGACAGACCTTCAGTATTTTAGCCTGAAGGACAACTTTCTTTAGGTATTAGTTTTTAGTTATTGATGGCAGTTTTTAGATATCAGTTTGTAGTTATTGGTAGCAGTTTTTAGGTATCAGTTTTTAGTTCGGTAGCAGTTTTAAAAGAATGTTTGTCCTTATGAATAATTTTAGAAGAATGTTTGTCCTTAATAAATAATTTTGAAAGAATGTTTGTCCTTGTGGTTAAAAGATTGAGATCGTGTCCTTGATGCTAAAAATATACAAAATTTTGTCCTTTAAATTAGTTCTCTCTTATTTAAATATGTTGTCAGTAAAAACACGGGTCGTTAAAGTCCCTATTTTACCTTTTGTTGTAGTGTCCTTTTTCTTTCTCTTTAGCTAATGATTTGGATCTGGTTTCTCTTTTTTCCCAACACCTATTAGTATATTTTTCCTATGAAAATTTACATTTTCCTGCGACCCCACAGTTCCTCACTAGCCACGGTGTAGTACTCAGCCATTTTATTCTATTTTTCCTTATAGAAAATTCCGATAAGTTCGGAAAAAATTTGTTTAGGCTTTTAAAGATAATTTCCTTACTTATTCTCTAGTTCATATCATCAATGAATCATATAAATCAAATAAGCTTAAGAAATATCTCAAACTAAAAAACCATCTCTAAAACCATGATTAGATCGTGATATAAAAATTTCCATTAACTTTCAAAATCATTAAAGCAGGAGAAACATGTCTTGACATCCAATGTTTATCTACCATTCCCTAAATCTTTAATATATCTAGCTTTAGTCTTCTTAATCCCCTTTAGCTTGCGTTTTCCTAATCTTCTTTCTATTTGCCCTTTTAAGCCACCAACATTAAAATTTCTCTCTAGCATTTGTTTTGTTTTGAGTGGGAAGAAATCAAAGAATATAAAAGAGTAATGTTTATTGTCCCACAATAATTTGGGCTTGTGCCCTCCTACCTCTTTTTCCATTAAATCCTTGACCCTTACTTCTCTTATTTGGGCCACCCTTGCCTTTTAATATATTTATTTGAGTAATTTAAATTTAGGGTCATTATAGTCTTCTCTTCTTAAAAGAATGCCACCCTTGAAATTCAAGAAAGGCATGGTAGAGATTTGCTAACCTTCCCCTGCATACTCCAAGCATTCCCATAGATTCCCAATCCATGCATATAAAAGTACTAGTGCTATCTACTAATACGATAAACAACCATAATACACACACAACGCATGCGCGCACACACACATATGGTCTACAGCAGTATAACTCAGTACATAGCTCATGCTTTATCTAAAATGAATAGTTATGGATATGTCTTCTCAACCTTATCCTCTTCTGTTTCCCATATGTAGTTCTCCCTATTTGCACTTCACTTGACACATACTAGCTTCACTACCTTATTCCAAATCCGCTTCTTGTCCTGATCCATAACTTGAACCGGTCTGTGCAAATTGGTCATATTTGGCTTTATGACCAAATCTTCTATTGAGCCAGACTAACTATTGTGCTCGGGTCTTCAATGAATTTTCACAAACATGATGCGTGAAACACATTATGAACCCCTAAAAAAACACTAGGCAACTCTACCTTATATGCCACCTTTCCAACCTTATCTATGATCAGAAACGGTCCTACATCTCTAAGTGCTAACTTTTCGACTTTCCTAAAGCGCATAACATCCCTCATCGAAGAAACCTTCATGAACACTTGATTGCCTACTGCAAACTTCAGTTCCTTTCTCCTTGTATCGATATAACTCTTTTGCCAAGACTATGCTGCTCTCATTCTAGCTTGGATCAGTTCGACCTTCTCATTAGCATCCCTAACCACATCTGGTCCTAACACAATCCAATCCCCTACCACCAACCAACATGCATGAGACTTACACGGCCTTCCACTCAACGCCTTAAGTGGTGCCATCCCAATACTACTATTATAGATGTTATATGAGAACTCTGTCAAATGCAGGTAATCTTCCAAAGATCCACCAAAGTCTAAGATGCATGCTTTCAGCAAGTCTTCTATCACTACAAGAAATCTGGCCTTTGCCTACCAATATTTTACCTACCGATATATATGGGTAAGTAAAGATAACCTTTATCTACCATTATTTAATGATAAGATTTATTGGTAGGTAAATATTGCCAATATTATAACATTTGAAAGGATGATTATCTACCAATAAATATGAGTAGGTAAAAAGTGTTACCTATGCATATATTAGAGGGAAAGTTTTTTGCAATTGGCGCCTATATCTTCCTCATATCATTTTAACTTTTCATTAAAAATAACGTTGAGTTGTGTAATGATGTGTCAAAAAAAAACCTATCTTAGCAATTTCGTTTTTGGAATGAAGAATTCATTTGCATATCCTAGCAATGTTCCAGGTACAATCAGTTATTTATTAATTATTAATAATTATTTTGAAATATGAAATAATTAGCAATTAATAATTGATAAACAGTAATTATATTTTAAATAATTAATATTAAATATTCAACAATCATTATTAATAACTTTTCATATATTGCCATTTTTTTAAACAATTGAATATTAAAATGTAGGTGTTGCAATTTTTATAAAAAGTTTCATGATTTCATACCAATACGTCATCATCCAAAATGGTTAAAACATATTCTCTCCAGTTTATTAGAGTAACAACAATCCATACCATCCCCTCCAACTACAGATCTAACCGTTTATTTTAAACCAAATCTAATGGTACAAATCACAATCTGCGTATTTCTTTTTGATTGGCTACACTAAAAACCGACAAGAACCACTATCTAACTTTGAATTCCTCACATCAACATTCTTCGAAGTACTATTCAAATCCCCTATCGTCTCATCTTACGAAACCTTAATTCCTAGATTAATCGAACAAATTTGTTAATTTCACCGTGGTAGGAAGAGACACTACAAGAAAAAATTTAAATGTACAAAAAAAATGTATCATGCAGGTAATTTAGTTTGATGTTTCTCGATTTCAATGGATTATAGATTGGATCTATTATTGCAGCCTTCTATCTCTATGTTCATATTTTGCATAAAATACTCTTTTAAAATTGAAGTTTTCCTCAAATTTAGGCGATTTCTTTCTAGATCTCATTACTTGGTCCCTTTCTAATTCAAATCATGTCAATTAACTTACTTTTAGTACTTATTTCAAAGACAACACCTTGATTAGGTTGTAGGGTATCTAACTATATATGGTTGCATTATAATATGTATATGATTTTAATGTGAATTTTTTTTCCTCATTCCCACCTATTTGTTAATTTCATATTTTTTAGAATTGGATTAGTGAATTAATCACATAGTAGAATTGGATTAATGAGTGAATGGATCACACAAGTCAATAAAAGGTAAGTTCTTTATTTATGAATTTTATTTAGTTATATAGGCTTGAATCACGAAGTCATTAATAGCTTGCATTTATTATTTCTCATAATTTTGGTCAGTAATTATGGTCATTGGTTACTAGATCCAATATTTCATACCGCTAATCTGTTGTTACAGCTTTTATTTACAATGTCCTTTCTGATGCCACATTTACATTTAATTATCAAATTTACTAGCTCCATGAAGACTTTGAGATTATGTACATAAATGATATATTGGTATTTGTACAACCAATAAGTATAACTTTTATACCAATATCTTTTTTCTCCCTAACAATATGCAATTTTTGTCTCTATATTCTTCTACAATTATCTATAGTTTTCTTAGATTCGTCGCACTGTAGTTTCATATTCTTTCCACTTTTAAAATATGAGTCTTTTGAAGAAGTTTCTATATCCATATGAGATTATTTGGGATTAGCTTATGGTTTTTGTCTCATTTTATTTCTAAATTGGTAATAACTGATTATGGCAAGACATGTAGTAGATTGATTTTGAAATATTTTTATTTACTGCTAAAATTAGAAAATAGAAGTAATTTGATTTTGTACGTTTCTTACTTTTATAATCAGAAGTAACTGATTGTTTGTTTTACAAATTAATTATTTATAATTCACAAGCTTTTCAACTCATCTTTAACTACAAAAAGTTCGTACACAAAATTAAAGCATTAAGGTTGTAATTTAGGTAAATAAGGTAACTTTAATTGCAACATAGAATTCCTTTTTCTTTGTCATAGTTTATTTATTGGATTAATCTAAAGTTGTTGTATTGATACGTACATGGACAGACCTAATATATGCTTAACTATGGCAATTTTTATATCTGTATGTCTCAAATATGTACGTTACCCTTTTTTGATTAAATGTCTCTGAAATTAAGAATAATGAAACATCGATATTTATGATTTTTTGCTAAATAGACTCAATTTTATGTTATTTCCAGGTCTGTGTTATTTTCCAAATAGGTCTGTGCTTTAAATGATATCATTTTTTCTTAAATTTCACAAAACTATTTTTACAAGTGTTATAACTACTATATATGGTTTTTGATTCGTAGGGATGTTTGGGAATATTATATGTCTTTTTAAGTTTCGATGTGTTATGAATTTCAGATCAATTTTCCATGTCCATCCCATTTAACCTCTAATTTATTCCCTAGTGGGACCTACATCATAGTTGAATGTGTTTTCATTTACTGCTAAGACCCACTATTGTAGAGGTAAACTAAAAGATTTTCTTACTTCTTTATAATTATATCATTTAACTTGTCTTACATATTAATTTTCTTATAATTATCTCATTGATTATTCATTATACTAAATCAATTATTTCTAATTAATGGCTTGTTTAGCTCATCTTTTGCCCAAAAAGGTCCTCCTATGGAAATTAGTTTATCCAACAATAAGGCTGTAATTTGCATTAAAATGGTAAATTTAACTGCCATTGCATTATTATTACCACTAATATTTCATTGTGATAGTTTTTTGTTCCAATTAATTTAGCAATGTTGTAGTATAATGGTAGATTCAATATATGCCTAGCTATAATAGTTGCCATATATCGTAAATACCTATAATTTTTTTTAATTGATTATCATACCTATAATAAATTTATGGGCACAACTTAATCAATAAAGTTATGTAATATATTTGGTTTCCATTTATCTCCAAATATATATTGATATCCAAACAAATAAATATTTTAAATGAGATTTTGTTACAAAAATTTCACCAAACCTATTATTATTGATTTTGTTAGGTGCTTTCCGTTTCCAACTTTTAGTCAACTACTAATTAGTGATTCAAAGCGTTAAAATGGTATTTTTTTTGTTTGACATACTTTTTACTCGAATGTGTGATGTTGCTTCTTAAGTCACTTTCAATTAGGTTAGTCTCTTTCTTTTCTAGTCTTAATATAAATTTAGATAAAAGTATACATATACTTATATCTACTATTTGACAACATGCTTATAACATCTAATCGGGGTATAAAATCTTGCACATGTCTCATACTTTTGCCTAAACAAGGAAATAATATTTTTTCACTAATATACTGCATATTGCATATTGCTTCTTATTTAGTTTTTGTTGATATTATAGAAATATCCAACTGATGCATAGGATTCGAATTTTAGTGGAGACAAACTAAAGATGGAAAAATGCATAAGGAACTTTTTAAGACAAGTTTTTTTGCTGTTATTTCAGGGAAATCAAAAATGAATCAAGTAAAAACAAGCTATACATTCAATTTTAAGACCTAATATTCTTACAATTGTTGTATAATTGACCACCGATCGATGTCCTTACTAGTCTTTTGAGTGGAAGATTCATTAGAGAGAAGATAAGACCTAAAGTACAAAGTCAGGTAACATACAATCAAATCATTATATTATAGACTGATATTTCATAAAACTGAAATCGATATTTGCATCGTATATATGTTCGTTATAGACGAACGCAACAGACTTTATAGTAATCAAATTCCTTGATATTTTAGATACAGAAGGCACAAAAAACATGTCATAAGATACAAATGATAAAACTAGAACAATTAAAATATCAATGGAGAATATTTCCTATGCATCAGACTCAATATGTTGTTTAGTTTGCCTTCAGGTATGACCTCTATTGCAAAATATTTTCTTGATATGTTAAGCCTAATTATTAATTGACGATTAATGACGTATTCAATTTTTTTGCATGATTTTCAAATCGAAGAAAGCATGGGGAGCCTACTAATGTAAATATGTTTTTCACGTGCAGTGTATCGATAGCTGGCTCATCAGGCATGCTTCATGGCCATTGTGTAGGAGAGACATCTAATTTTTTTCATGTTATTTTCTGTAAATTATATGTACATGGGTATTAGTTGTTTGTACATATATAAGCGTGAATTTTATTTATACTACATATATGTAACGATCCACTATTTTGGACCATTCAAATCGACAATAAAACCACACATGTCTGACTTGAATAATTCAAAAAAGTAGATTGTAATATAATTTGGAGCAAATAAACCAATTACAGAGTCACAAACACAGATGAATCAAAATAACTTACAGCGAAAATAAAATAACAATAGTAGTTTATGAAGCTACTTCAAACACAGTCATAGAACAAGTACAAAGTCCAGAGTCTGAAAAGTAAATACAACAGAAATCCCAAATACATAAATGTCCACTAATACATAAGCTGAATGGAAATAGGTAACAACTAGATAGATAGATGATCTCTAGCAAATCCTAGCTCCAGAAGGTGAAATCCAAAGCTGATACTCAGGCTGACTCGAGCATAAAGCAAAACACAAAACACTCGAGTCAGGACATACATACGTATACAATGCAAACCAACTCAAGTGAACTGCAATATAAATGCACAAGTAACTTAAAGAATGCTTGGGACAATCCATCCTCTAAGGATCCGTTAAACCATTTACTATGTAGTAATATACGCTGTTATAATATTGTCTAAAGTAAAGTTAACTTACTTAAAAATAGCGTTAAGGCTTTACATTTTCCACCTTAACACATATATAGTGCCAATAGTCTATACAGTACCGTCGTACCTCCAAATCGGAAGGCTACTACAAATACTCCATAGGTACGACACAAATCAAACTCGTACAAGGTGCGCTAGGATAGGTGACATGGCACAACTAAGCAATGCCAGGTAAATATACCAATTGCACTTTCGGACCGGTGGTAATGCGTAGCAGCCACTACCATCCACCTTGAGCCACACTCCTAAAAAAATCAAAGGTGCACACCAATCAATCACAAATTAATACAATGACATACGAAGAAGTGTGTCCAATAAGTGGAGCGGCCTCATTAGCCCGTCAATTGCTCCTGTTTTAGCCACCTGATGCCAACTCACGGTAGTCGGGTCCACGTACATACCTCAATAGAACGTCGCCACCATCCTGCTTCATTCTGGAATCTCCACTGCGTACACGGTTGTTAAAGTGGTTTTCAAAGTTGGTAGAGAGTATGACAACTTCCGATCGTGGTCTCTTTAACAACCAAACGTTATTATTACCCGTGGTTATAAATTTCAAATTGGTTTATATATCAAATCAAAACATAGTCATTCAAACCATTTAAATTCAATGTTAATATCTTTCAAAAATTAACATTCATTTCCAAAGTTGAAGCATTTCCAAGTTCATTCAATCATAACAATTTCAAAAAAAAACACATTGTCTTAGCATTCGTAGCACTTGGAAAATGTCATAATACATAGAAACATTGTCTTTTCAGAAACAGTAGCACTTAGAAAACATTATTGTAAGTATAATGGTATTTCAGAAAAACAGTACATTTTCAGAAATGATAGCACTTAGAAAACGCTACCTTAAAACCACAGCAATTTGAAAATGCTGCCAATACAAAAGTAAGATTTATTATAACATTTCAGAAACATTATAAATTTCAGTTTCACCATTTTTAACTTATAAAACATATCTCACGTTTCAGAAATATTATTTGGATATCATTTAACTTATGATTAAATAAAATAAACTTTTATAAATAAAATATCCAAATTAAACTATAATTCATTTATTAAGTCAAATGTACATTATTTTACTTAACTTTTCATCTTAACGAATAACTTAATAATTTAATTTTTAAAATACCCATTTCATAAATAAATATTTTCTTATTACTAAGTTAAGCTTAAAATTTCCATTTGAAACTAAATTTTCAATTATCAAGTTAAACCATATTTAAGTTACATTTAACCCACTTATTTACTTATACATTTTAACTTATAGAAAATCAGTATAAATTTATTTAAATGATTTAAATCCAATTTAAGTTAAAATTTCATATTTAAATTTCAAAAATACTTAATAATTTTCAAAAAATATTAAAAATTAACCACGGGTCTGTATATAATTTTCTAACCTAGGTAAAGTGATACAGCTATGTATCATTTCAATCCGTAATTTAAAATAAAAATCCGGGTTTTATCATTTCGAACCTGCAATGCCAAGTCAAATAAAATAAAAATCGCTTGAGTATATCATTTCATCTCATAACGATTTTTCCTTATTCTAATGTCCGTTTGTGTATGTATCATTTCAACCCATAGTGATTTTATACTAATAGGGAACTTGCAGTGAGAGCAAAAAATAAATAAACAGTATAATATGGCATATCATATCAGGTGATGTAGAAAATATATATCAGGTTATAACATCATAAAATATCACATCACATGCATATACAAATTACTATCATATCATCAACTACAATTCACATGTCATTGTTTCACAATTATATAAGTACGAATGTCGAGAGTGATAAACTCACCTCTAAAGCTGGAGATAACAATTCAAGACACACGAACAACTTCGAAAAGCACGACAAAGCACGACTTAGATTCGAGTGGATGGAGAGCCCAGATTCAAATCTTATAAACAAATAAATATGAATATACATAAGTAACTATATAATACAAAAGAATATGAATTAAAACAAAGCACAAATATTGATCAAAAGAAGCAAAATGGCTTAACCGATTCATGTAGGCTCGGCCACAACACATTAGGCTTGACCATCCTCACAACATAGCTCGGCCATCATTGTTTAGGGCACATACACTTGGCTATGACTAGAAATAAGGCACGGCTAGGGACTGAACTGAAGTGATGGTATGGCAAAAGTCAAATGAAGGCAAGAGGTCAAGGATATGATGATGTTTGGGTTCGGCCTATGGCAAAAATGGCTCGGCCATGAGCTAATGTGGCTCGGTCATGGGTGCTTGTCTCTGGATCGGGTCTGGTCACATCAACAAGGCATGCTATGGTGTGGTATTGGTCACGACAAGGCAAGGTGGTGAAGGAATGGATGGTGGCCGAGGTAAAAGGAAGAGGAAGGGGTGATCAATAGTGCTCGGCTATGGTTTCAAGCATGTTTGGTGGTGGAGTTTGGATCATGGTTCACGACATGGGTCATGGATGGTGATGGGGTGGTGGAGAAGGCCGGTCAAAGGTGGTTATTTGGTGGTGGTGATCTACTATAGGGTGATGGCCGAGCTTGAAGGAGAAACAAACCGAAAGAAAAGAGAAAATAAAATGAAAAAGAAGGAGAAGAAGCCATGAAAACTTACTGTAAAATTTTTATAGGAAATAAAATGAGAAAGAGAGGTGAGAAAGAAATGTTTGTACATGAATTATAAGAGAAGTGAACGACTATAGGTAGTGGAGTGAACGGCTAGAAAATGTAAAGGCTTCAATTAAAACAAATAACTCAAATCTTTTGAATTTCCAAGCCAAAAACCCAAAAAAATTCAAATAATAAGTCCAAACAAATAGAAAATAGAAAATAATATATAAGATAGAAATGAAGTAGAAAATATAGAATAGAAAATAAATAGAAAATGCTGAAAATAATTGCGTGTAAAACGCTGAAGTGTATCAGATTTAAAAAGTATAAAATAGAATTTGACGAAACGAAAAATAGAACCAATACCAGAATCAAATTCTGCTTCAAAGAAAAAGATTAGAAATTTAAAATTCAAATTTAAAATTTTCAAGTGAAAGTCAAAGTTTGACCACAGTTGACCAAAATATAAAATTTTCATAAAATCTTTATTTTATTATATTTGGAAACTAAATTATAAACAAATCCAAAATTACATTGCAAAATTCCAAAATTTCAAATTTAGATGATTTAAAAATCAAAGTTTTCAGTTAAAATTGAATTAAAATATTTATTAAAATTATTGGTTGTTACAATATACATTTGATTAAATATCACAATGACTATAACTACTTTGATTTGGTTATTTGGGTTGTTTAATATATTAGTTTTGTAGATAATATAATGTATGTTTTTTCTAGTTTGTTGAACATTTATAAATAACTGTTATTATCTTTTATCTACATATAACCATTAAATTTGACCAAAATGTGAATTGTGAAACAGATCAATAAAATGATGCCACTTTGGGCTGATAAAATAACGTCATGTGGTCCAGTAATATTGTGAAACGTAGATCAATAAAATGATGCCACGTGGAAAATCAGATAATGCCATATGGACTAATCAAACGATGCCACGTGGCCTAGGAAAAACGATGACATATGTAATAATTAAATGATGACACGTGGACAAATTATTATTTGACATATGAACCAACTATAAGATGCCAGTGGTGGTATTGATGTATGCCACATGTATGCTACTGTGGCAACCATTTCAGTAGCCAAGTAGGATGACACATCATTAAACACATCAGCCGATGACTCATCATTTGATTCACAACTTAGTGGGTTCCATAGATTCTTTTACCTACCAATATTAATAAGTGTAGGTAAAAACTCTTTTTCCACTAACTTTTACCTACCAGTGTATACCAGTTCAATATTGGTAGCTAAAACATATTACCCACCAGTAGGCCAGTTTTACCTACACTTACAATTGGTAGGTAAAGACCCCATTTTCTTGTAGTGTGGGGCCATGTTGATCCTCTCAATCCGCCCTTCTGTCTGTGGATCGTATACAGTAATCATGCACATTTTGTACCTAATACCTTTAGCAAACTTCACTAAAACATGTTAGTAAACATCGAGTCTTCGTCATTTATAATAGTGCTAGGCTGTAACACCCGTAAAATTTAAATAAGAAATTTAATAATTAAATTAAGGCTAAAAATGAAATTTCTGTAAATTTCAAAATTTGATCATGGAAGTTGTACCATTGTGACCATGGTGGTCTTCTGATAAATTTTCATATATAATATGCCGAAAATAGAGTTCAGACGAAGAAGTTACAGAAGTTTATAGTTTTTGAGCTTAAAATATTCTTAAACGAATTTAAACTTAACTTGAATTTATTGGAATATTTCAAAAGTTTGAAATTAGAATATGAATTTTTACTTAAGCCGGATGTAAAATTAATGGGAATTAAAGATAATGGTGATTTGATTAGGGTTAAACGAGTAAAAACTCAAAGAAAAGTGGAATGAAACAAAACGATGCAGGCTAACCGACCGCCTTCATAACGTTGGTCAACCGCCAACGGTCGACCGCCCCTAATATAGCGGTCTACCAAATTTCACTTTTTCCTATTCTTGTATCTATGTTGTACCTATTTGGATTTGATATATGCCTTAGGGAATTCGAGAAACGAAAAACCCTAAGACAATAAAACCTAGAATTTTCCAAAGTAAATACCAATCTTTGTATATGTTGGAATTATAATTGTTTTTGGTATTAATATAGCAGAATCTAATTAGTTGTTTAGAATTAGATAATCCATGGTCCACTCAACCTATTTTCCCTTTTTTGAATTGGAATGTTAAAGGATTCAAAAAGAAAATAAATTAGAAATGGTATGTAAAGTAAGAATTGAATGTTTGTAGTTTGAACCACCTGTTTCTATCACTTAAATAAATACGGAACTCCTTTCTCACTTCAAAAAGGATGTATACAAAGGTTGAACTGAATATAGGCGATCTAATTTGTGAAGATCTGCCCTTTAAAATAGAAAAGGGATTCTAATGTATTAATATGGAACAAGTTGTAGATTTTCCATTTTTTACAAATCATTTTTATTTGGCTATAGTAGTAGAAGTTCTTATTGAAATTGTAGATTTTTTTATTGATATTTCGAAATACCTTATAAGTAAATTATTATTGAATTATTGCAAGTAAGGATTAGACACTAAATTAGGCGTGTAAATATGAGTGTGTATATATAATATAACATATTAATTATAACATATTGATTATAGCATATTGAACGTGATAATTAGTATTATTAGAATAATTAAGTAATATTAATTAGTAGGAAAGAAGTTAGAGTAAATTAGGGAATTAATCCCTAATTAGGGGCATAATAAGAGGATACCTTATATGACCTCAATTATTATTCGGTACGATGATATATGTATATAATGGATATATGTATAAGTTTTGACTAAGTCATAGGGATGCGAGGTTAGTCCAAAGCTACATGGAAGTCTGCCCAGTTAAATTTGGCTACTAGAGGCACGACATTGTGGATTAATGTGGAACAACGCCTATAATAAATAACCACAGTGGACATGAGGTTACTCACAAATCTATAAAGTAAACCTGCTCAGTTAATCTGGCTACTAGTACCTACGAATAGACAAGCTAATGTGAGACATCATGAGTGGTTATAGGTCATAAATTGCATTTTAGATACGGTATGTGGATACTTAGTGTAACATCCTACCTTTTTGTACGTTTAAGAAGACATACGTGCAAACTCAAACCGTACAAAAGAACGGATTGTTATTGGGGTAAATAAGAAAAACGGAGAAAGAAACAAAACAAAATAGAATCTCACGGCGGAATGAAAAAATATAATAATCAAATAATAGATCATGAAGCTGTTTTACAAAACATTTGATTATACTATTACAACACATAACAGAGTTACACATACCAAAGAATAATAAATAATGCAACGGAACAGTATGAATGTAGTGGAATAATATAACAAATAATAGTAATACAATCCTTGTCTTCGTCCTCCAGAAATAAGATCTTCAAACCCTGAAATGCTCAAGCTGACCCGAGCGAATTAAAAAGACAAAACACTCGAGTCAGAACTAAAAGATCTTATGTAAGTTAAATCAACGGTATAATATGAGTGGAACGGCGTCAGAGATGTTTACGGGATTTGACATCTCCTATCCAGTGTCAATTGTGAGTGCAGTAACTTAAGAGATGCTCGGGATTCACATCTCCTAAGGATCCGTTAAACTATTTACTATGTAGTAATATTTCGCTATTGTAATAATGTCTATAGTAAAATAAACTTACTTTTAAATAGCATCACGCTTTACATTTTCCACCTTAACACGTAATAGTCCCAGTAATCCATCCGTATCAGCGTATCTCCAGATCGGGAGACTACCATAAATACTCCACGGACTACGGGAGAAAACCAAACTCGTACAAGGCATGCTAGGGTAGGTGACATGGCACACAAGCAATACTAGGGTAGATATACCAATTACTATCCGGACTGGTGGCGACGCATAGCGCGCAACTACCGCCCACCTAGAGCTACACCCCCAAAATCAAAAATCAAAAGTGGCAACCAAATAAATCTCAAAATCAGAATATAATGGAATGGTATCGAAGGAGTGTGTCCGATAAGAGGAGCTACCTCACTGGCCCGGAACCGCTCCTATTTTAGCCACCTTGTGCCAACTCACGGGAGTCGGGTCCACGTATATACCTCAAAGGAACGTCATCACCATCCTACTTTATTCTGGAATCTCCACCACGTACACGGTTGTCAAAGTGGTATTCGGTATCGACAGAGAGTATGCCTATATCCGATCCTGGTCTCTTTGCCAACCAATCATTATTTTAACACCGTGGTCATTTAAAATAGTTTATACTTCAAAATCAAAATATCATTGCCATTTCAAAACAAAATACGATGTCATTTCTATTTCAAAACCAATAAAATATGATATCGTTTCCACTTCAAAATCACATCAATAATATATTGTTTCCCATAAAACCAAATCAATAATAAGTCATTTCATTTCAAACCATATCAATAATATATCATTTTCATTTCGAAAACCACATTAATATTATATCATTTAAATAAATCCAACTTCCAATTACTGAATATTTCCTTCAATTCCTTTAAACTTGAGGTATTCCCTCTTTACATCATCTTAAACCAAAACCTTATTATAAAGTCAGATTCTTGCATCTTTAATTTCAATAAGTTCCAAATCACTACATATTTAAAGACAAATCTTAATTAAATGCAATTTCAAAAATCATGTTATTTAAAAGTTGTAACACTCCGAAACAAAACACTTTGAAACCATAATACTTTGGAATTCATAACTTCGAAACACTTCAATTTCGATAAAATCTTTCGAGTTAGATATATTTCAAGGCTTTAAATATTCCATAATTTCAAACTAAATCTGATAATTTCATATATATCTTAATACAATTTACTATTATTTAGTTTTTAAATATTTATTTAACAAATTCAACATTATTTAAATAAAACTCAAACTTGAAATATTCGTTAATCACCTAAAACCGTCATCAAGTTATAAAATCATGCCCTTTAAAATCTCAAATTCAATAAGTTCCAGATTGCTTCAATTAAATAACATTCTTAATTAAAACAATTTTAAACTAATTTCAAATCCATCTTCTCAACCTTAATTTATCAATATCATTATAAACTCTATATATATTAAAATATAATTTAAACGTACTTACCCACATTATATTTTAATAAAATCAAACTTTATCATTACTCTCATTATATAATGAACAAAATTATACATAGCTTAAATTTTAGAATTTAATATATATAAAAATGTTATTTTTATATAATATCAAAAATCAATATTTATATAAACCATACATTTCTTTCCAAAACCATAGAAATCCCTTCAAAATATTTTTATATATAGACCGTGGTGTCTGTATATAATTTTCTATCCTATGGTCAAGTGATACGGATATTTATCATTTCAATCCGTAATTTAAAATATAATTACGGTTATATATCATTTCAAACCGCAATCTCGAATGAAATAAATCCATAACAACTTGTAGTTTATAAAATTTTAAAACACAACATCCATTCATCCAATATCAATTATCAAACATTTATCACAATCATCATCCAATTTGATTAATAACATCAATACAGAACAGATAATAAATAACAGGTATTTACTGGTAGTTTATATGCAATAATAAATTAAATAACAATTTAATTCAATAAATTCAATTTAACTGAGACGATGATTAAAAATATGCCAAAAAGTCATAAATAAATTTCTAATCACAACAAAAATTAATTTAGCACACATAAGAAAATTTAAAAGTTATGAGTAGGTTAAAACACCCACCTTTTGAATTTAAATTGAATTTAAACCAAAAATCTTCACAGTCTCGGAATCCATCCAAACAAGCGTCAAAATGTCCGTAATTCAATTACGATCCCAACGTAGAAAGCCGCGTGCGAATCGGACCTTGTAGGTAAATGTTACGTGAGTTAGAACGTTCAAATTTTAATTTAAATTAAATAACAGAAAAAAAACAAGACACTCACCAAGGCCACGTACCATCCCTTGTCACGCGTTTCCAGGCCCTAACCGAGCTACAACACACGTACGCACTAAAAAACGATCGACATGCTTCCTCCGATCTGCCAACGCTCGCGCGCGATCACCATAGCCGCAAAGCACAATCGCGGTCGATCCCCTCCACTATGCCTCGCCCATGACCTGACACCGATCGTTGAATGAGCAGCCACCACCATCAAGGGGAAACCCTAAGCGAATTTTTCTCGTCGATCAAACCGTCCGTTCGATGAACGAATTTCACCGACGCACTCCACTCAGTCCTCTCCGCAATACTGTATGGTCGATTCGACGATCTATTGATGTTGATCGTCGCGTGATGAACGACCGAGAATTGATTGTCAATTTTTGGACAAATAGAGCCTCAAATCGAAAAACAAATTTCAAATCTAAGACGCGCTCGTCGAGAGCTTTAGATCGATATAAAATTTGATATGTATTGAGGAGTTTGAAATTTTTGATTTGATTTTTGATTGTGAAATTGAATTGGAAATGATTTGTCTGCCATTGAGAGAGAGGAGCAACATAAATTTCTGTATGTACTAAAATGAGAAATAGAAAGGCTGTTAGGGTTTATAACGAGGTATATATAGGTGGGATTGAAAATAGAAAGAACGGATCAGATTGGTTTGGACCGTTGAACGATAAATGGCCCGAAAAGCCCGTTTCGACTCCGGAATGAAAATGGGTCAACCCATATATCAAAAAATATGTTTTAAAATATTTTAAAATCAATGGAATAGGTTTCAAGTCCAAATTCCATCGTATGAAGAAGTTATACTAAAATCAAGTTATTTCAAATTGATTTCAAGGCGTTTCGAGTCCGTATGATCTAACGACAAGTCTGATTGCTACGAAACTAAAAATCCTACAATAATTTACTGTTACGGATACTATGAAACTGGTTTCGTCGAAATTCGAGTCAGTGGCCAAAATGGCTCTTTTCTAGTTAATTAAATAAACTAATCTTAAATTAATTAATCACTTTCCAATTTAAATTGTAATAATTTACAACTTCTATCAATTTTGATTTTTTAACCATTCACAAACAATTTAAA
Source organism: Allium cepa (assembly GCA_030765085.1). Taxonomy (NCBI): domain Eukaryota; kingdom Viridiplantae; phylum Streptophyta; class Magnoliopsida; order Asparagales; family Amaryllidaceae; genus Allium; species Allium cepa. The sequence goes on along the minus strand of CM060936.1, from coordinate 26,067,617 downwards.
CAAATCTAGCTGTCGATTTGAAATTGATTAGTTCCTCAATTTCAGTGTTTAATTTCAATTTCAGTAAATTCAGAAATTTATAAATTTAAAATTCCAAAATCCATTTATTTACTTTTAAACCTTGTTATTCAAGTCTTTTATTTTAATAAAAATATAATTAACATTGGTTTATAACATGGTACATTAATATTTTCCAATTTCATCTTAATTCCTATTTACGTAATATTTAAATATTAATTTTCATTTAATTCCAACTAATCTAATCAATAAATTTAAATAATAAATCTTGATTCTCATTCCTTTTATTCAATCAATCACTATCCTATTCATACTTTATTATCAACCAACAATTATTACAATTAATTATCTAATACCGATTTTTCCAAATTACAGCTTATTACATATTATTTCGTCAATTAATATAACTTTGAATTTTATTTTCCAATTTACTATTTACAATCAATTATGATCTTATAATTGTTTCAATTAATTGGGTTTGCACTAAATTAGTTATTTATTATCTTGCATTAACATTATTACCTTTATTTTAGTGATTTCATTATTAAATTACAGATTTTTATTTTTCTTTTTGAATTAACTTACAAAAACTTGTTAAATTAACAAAATTTAATTATCGAAAATTACGGGTTATTACACTCTCCCCCACTCAAAACTTTTCGTCCTCGAAAAGGAAAAGAAGGAATAAAGTAATCAATATATCCTATTCAATAATATTAACTTTATAACCAATTAAATTTGCAAAATTAGTTAATTTATATAAAATATACCAATTTATAACCATTAAATCTTTTTATACTCAAATTAATGAAGTTTGGAAACATTTTTCAAAAATTTTCTAAGTCCAAAATTTACGGAAAATTTTGGCAGAGTCTCCTTTGTACGGGGAGGCTCGGAAGAAAATATAATATCAAATATAAAAATATACCATAATATTTCAAAATAACATATCCCAACAACGGGAAAATAATATAATAACGCTATAAAACCTTAATCCGAGAACGTACCTATTTGTCGGGCGAACAACACTTAATTATGAAACCAAAAGCAGTAGCAATTGCTTCCATAACCTGTATTTCACTTATATAATCCAAAAGAGTTAATATTATATAAAATGAAATATTTAAAGTTGTTTCAATCACTAACAACAAATCAATAATAAACAACAATCACTTGTAATCACAACATGCAACCATCATATGAAGTCAAAATCAACCATCCATATATCCATAGCAAACGAAACAAATAGTTGTTTTGGTTCATAAACTTTAAATCGTACAGAATGGAGAGTAACTATTAAGTGCACCATTTACTCAAAAATCTTAGATGAAACTTAATAGATTATTCCTACATCCAAACAAATTTAAAGTATCCTTGCCCAAACAACCATAAACAAAAACAAACAACAAATCCAAACAATAGATCAAGTTCATTTTTAAAAATTTCATTTTATAACATTTGTTGTTTGATTTCCTTTTCTTTCATGTAATGATTTATCTTTTTAATTTGCGTTTATCTCTTGCAAATTTTCATTTCCATCATTGATTCAGTGTTTATTTCACTTGTTTGCACTTATACTTACATAAATTCATTTTTTTATTTATGCATATCAATTTTATTCACTTAAGTTTAAAACCATCTACTTACAACATTTACCTTCTATCATATTTTATTATAGTAGCATATAAAACTACAACATCAAATTCTTATTTATTAAATTTTTTTATTGAATACTTCCATTACATAAATTTACTTGTACAATTTCCATTATATTTTCTTATTAAAAATGACAACTTTTACTATTTTGTAAGTTATATATATATATATATATATATTAAAGAATGCAAATTGAAAATTATACAAGTTCATCTCATTTTCTTTAAATTAATTTGATGTTCAATAATTATTCCTTTTGTTTTATACGTTACAAATTTCAACTTGCTTGTAATTTCATTCATAAACTAGCATTTAATCTCTTATTTTAAATAAAGGTTCCAATTATTAATTAGTTATGTTATCCCGCTTTTTGGCAAAGCTGCGATACCAAAAGATCGATCGAAAACGGAGGACAGTTCGTCTCAGAGATTGGTCATACTTTGTTTCGCCATGGATATCGCTGAATTTTGTCCGAGTCTAGATTGACCTACAATTGGTAGGACATGACAAGAAAGATCATAGAAGTAATCATCTCAAATTTCAAGTCAATCCGAGTGCATACGCTCAAGTTATGATCGATTCAACTTGAAGGGAAAAACACTGGTTTCGAATCCATCATTGTAGGTGTCTTCGAATCCATCACCGAACACCGTTCGAACCGATCACCTTCGTATCGATTGGCTTCGAACCCATCGGAGCGCCTCGGTTCAACTCCATCAACTTCGAATCCAGCAGGTTCGTATCGATGGACCTCGTATCCATGGAGAAGTTGCAAGGCTCGTATCCATCAGAGGAACGCAAGTTCGAATCCATCAAGCATCAGTTGTTCGAACCCATTATTGGAGCCTTGATTCGAACCCATCCATGAATCCTTGTTCGAACCCATCAATGAAGCTACGTTCGAATCCACCAAGTCAACTAGCCACGATGACGTGTCATCCATCGGTTCGAATGCGCCGAGATACACGGAGTCGAAGCGGTCAACTCGGAGTGAAGGCCGGATCGATTCGAGGTTTGCGCTCCACGTCATCACAGGGTCGCATGCCACCATCGATTCGAAACCATCAGTTCGAAGGGATGGTTTCGAACAAGACAGCCTCTCAAAGAACATCATCTCGTATCCATCATATCTCTCAATCTACTGATCCAAATGCCACGAAATTTTCATAGAAGCTTGCATACATGTTGAAGAATGTCCACACCAAATTTCACCTCGATCGGACGAATCTCTGATCGATTCGAATGGAGTTCGAATCGATGCCAAAGTGGGCCCAAACTTCCTGAGGCCGGGCGCGTGGGCCCCCTCACGTGCCAGAAGTGGTCTCCCGAGTTTTCAGCGAAATATCAACATCCTATGCCTATAAATAGAGCCCTAGAGCCAATAGAAAAGGGATCTTTCGACTCTCAAGCACCCAAACTCTGCCGGATTGAGATCTCCATCATCCTATATCATATATTTGCTGTTGATTTCGAATTCCCAGTTGTAACTCGCTGTTGATCGCTGTAACAACTTGTAATTATTGAAAGAGAATCAATAAAACATCAAAAAACTTCACAGTGGACGTAGGCAACACGCCGAACCACTATAAATCGCTTGTTTACGCGTTTACTTTACTGTTGATTGGATTTTTTGTTAGATAATATCTGTTTTGAATTTACATTCTTCACTATTATCTCTTCAACGACTCCCGAAGAGTGTTGTGACCAATTTTGGTGCAAACACTTTGGTGCTTTCACTGAGAAGACCCAGATTTTCTCCTGCTCTTTGGATCTGTCATCGATACCGGATTGAATAAATCTAAGAGAAAGATCCAGATCATCAAATCCAAGTTCCTTCCCTTCTATTCAGATTTGCATAAAGTCTAGGAAAGGAATTCAACTTTCAAGATGGTTAGTACGAGAACCACCTCTAACGCTATCAATCAAGAAGAACAGAATCGACAGAATCCTGTGCCACTACCTCCATCTAATCAAGATGCTGCTGGACATTCAGAACCATCAGGTTCGGTTACCCGACAAGAGTTGCAGTTGCTACTCCAAGAGCTGACCCAGAGTCGGCAACAACTAGAAGAACAACTACGCGCTAACGCTGAGCTAATCAACAAGCTGGATCGCCAGAAGCGAAAGAGATCCAAGAGAGACCACGCTTCTCGCTCCTCCAGTGAAAGTTCTTCATCTTCTGATTATCATAATCGATCTCCACGACCCCGACTAGATGGGAGTCGCATGCCAGCTGCTGGAGATCAACCAACACCGACCGTTGGACAACTGAGAGTTGGTCCATCGGCCAGTTTCCAAACCGGACCCTCCTCCCGAGGAGGTGCCATCCCTCACCACACTACAGAATACCGCACTACTAACATTGCAGCTGAACCAGGGGTCGACGTCCAAGATCAGTCAGACCTGGACCGTCGTCATAGCGGACGTACTCCTGAACCATACGTCCCAGAGGACTATGAGCCAAGAAGGCAAGACTTGGACCGTCGACGACATCCGGTTCAAACCTAAAGTATGGAACGTAATCATACTCCGGCGCAAATGCCGGATATTTCAACTATGATACGTCGGATGATCCATGAGAGCCTGGGATTCACAAATGACGATTGGGGAGTCTCCCGAAGTCACACTCCTTTTACGGACGATATCCTTACCGCTGAACCCCCACGGTGATTCCGAATGCCAACTCTAACCATGTACGAGGGAAACTCCGACCCCAACCAACATATTCTGAAATATGAATGGTCGATGACCGCTTCCAGAGCCGACGATGCAGTAAAGTGTCGTAGTTTCCCCATATCCTTAGGGGGCATCGCTACCATGTGGTTCGCTCGACTGCCACCTCGATCCATCTCTTCATTCGACCAGTTAGCCACAAAATTCGTTGAGCAATTCCGCATGCACGTCGCAAGGCCAAAAGATGTCAACACTCTATCCAGTGTCACCCAAGCTCCTGGAGTGACGCTCAGAAAATACTTGGAGAGATTCCATACTGCATGTGTGGAGATCAGCAATCCAAACGATAACTCCATCCTTATGGCGTTGACTAAGGGGATCGACGCTGATTCTGAGTTTGGCAACTGGTTAGCTGGAAAACCACCCGCATCGTTGGACCGTTTCCATGCCAAAGCGGCTCAATTCCTGAGACGAGAAGATGCAAAACAGTCTAGGAAGCAAACCGATGCCGGGCCAAGTATGGAAGGGATCCAAAGCAATGTTGCAATCAAACAGTCTGGTGAGAGCTCTGGAAAAATTCAGTTGAACGTTAGAAACAAACAAGCTCGGTGAAGAGAGAGCGTGAATCAAACTAAAAAACAAGATCAAAATCTTGGCCCGTAGCGCAAAAATCCAATGTTTGACAGTTACACTCCTCTGAATACATCACTAGAAGACTTGTACTTACGAACATGTAATACAATTCAGTACCAAAAACCTGGACCAAAACCGTCGTCAGAGAGGCAAATCCAGACGGGAAAATTTTGCAGGTTCCATGAAAGCTACGGGCACAATACGAACGAGTGTCGTCACTTACAGGATCTCGTTGAAAAACTGATCAGAGAAAGGAAGCTGGAACAGTTTGTGCGGACATCGCAGCCCAGAGAAGCGGGCCCATCGAATCAGAACAATGAACCCAATCGACCGAGACAGGAGGGCTCGACTTGCCCCTGCGGAAGATTGGTGATAAACGCCATCAGTGGCGGACCAACTTTCTCAGGAGCCTGGAACGACGAAGATCTTCGTCACTGTCACACATGACAGGCTCACTCAATCTATGAATACTTTGCAGTTTCTTTTACATTCTGAAATTTGAATTTGTAGTAAGGCACTGACTTTGCCATATTTTCTTATTTCAGCAATAAAGTACTATCTCTTCAAGCTAAAGCTGTGATTCACCGAATGCAACGTTCAACAATCACGACACACGAAGAGCTAAATTCCATCAAATAATGGAATTTATTCAAATAGTGACTGACTGTGATATGACCGGCCACTCACTAAGTGAAACCCCAGCTCGGGGGCAAGCCAAGACATCAAAGGCTGAGCTGGACCAACACACGACAGTCCATTCAACGACTCGTTCCCAGAGCGTGAACGGACTCCAACTTCCCAGAGCGTGAATTGGAGTATAAACATTCAACAACTCGTTCCCAGAGCGTGAACGGACTCCAACTTCCCAAAGCGTGAATTGGAGTATAAACATTCAACAACTCGTTCCCAGAGCGTGAACGGACTCCAACTTCCCAGAGCGTGAATTGGAGTATAAACATTCAATAACTCGTTCCCAGAGCGTGAACGGACTCCAACTTCCCAGAGCGTGAATTGGAGTATAAACATTCAACAACTCGTTCCCAGAGCGAGAACGGACTCCAACTTCCCAAAGCGTGAATTGGAGTATCAACATTGAATAACTCATTCCCAGAGCGTGAACGGACTCCAACTTCCCAGAGTGTGAATTGGAGTATAAACATCCAATAACTCGTTCCCAGAGCGTGAACGGACTCCAACTTCCCAGAGTGTGAATTGGAGTATAAACATCCAACGACTCGTTCCCAGAGCGCGAACGACCTCCAAATTCCCAGAGCGCGAATTGGAGTATAAACATCAAATCTATCGTTCCCGGAGTGTGAACGAATTCCTAAAAAGCCCAGATAGGTGTGACTGACCATCTATCGGCCAACTCTAACTTCTCAGAGCATGAATTGGAATATGAATATGGATTACAGGTTCCCGGAGCGCAAACCAAAGCATCCGTGCCAACTCCAACTTCTCAGAGCGTGAATGGAGTATAAACATAGATTGCGAGTTCCCGGAGTGCGAACCAGAGCACACATGCTACCTTCGAATTCCCAGAGTGCGAATTGAGGCACAAATACTATGTCAAAGTTCCCGGAGTGCGAACCGAAATATCAATACTAACTCCAAGTTCCCAGAGCGTGAAACGGAGTATAAACATCAATTCCAGGTTCCCGGAATGCGAACCGAATTATAGATCTCAAATTATCCTAAGTCCCCAGAATGTGGACATGTGCTAAAGATTTGCAGTAAATGCGATCAACCACTAAAATACAAATGTTGTTCCCCGAGACCGGGGGGCAAAAAAGCTAAGTGTTGTCACTAGCCAAAGTGATACAATGTCTGAAGTTCAACTTGTTCATCGATAACAACATATGACCAAGATTTTCAGACTTGGCAAATAAAGCAAACTCTACTTGACGGTAGGAACACCACAAGTACACCAGACTAGAAGCTAAACACTGCAAATACTTAAGCACAAATAAAATGAGAATTGAAACAAAGAAACTGAATTTTATTTCGACTAACTAGAGACAAAGACTTACATGCGAATAAGTCCTTCCAAAAAGAATTCCTACTTGCAGGGGCCGAACCTGCATCTATACACGACCTATCTATCAAAAAATCCGCTTAAGCGGCCCATCTACTTCTTCTTTTTGAATCTCCTTATCAGCGGTTCGTCATCGGACTCGCTAGAAATAGAGATCCGTCGTTTGGAGCGCTTCCTCTCCGGTGGTTGCTCTTCGGCTGGGGGAATAATGTCAATGTCCTCCTCAGAGCTCGAATCTACGTGAAGGCTTTCCACCGGAGGAGTAGGAGGGACTGGGTCCGCGACGGAAGGTGGGGTAATGCCGCCTGATGATATTACCCTTAAAGGTGCTGGGCTATGCGCCGTCGTGCTGCCACCAATTCTACCACTTTGCCCCGCAGCCTCTATTTCGGCGTTGATCTCGGCCAGAATTTCCTCATCACGAGTCGCTTGGGCCTGGCTGGGGGCATCTGCAGTCTGCATTGAAGAGCTAGAGGTTGGAGGGAGGTCACTAATGATGAACGGCAGGTCTGTGGAGAAGCCACCCCACTCACCGAGCAGCTTGCTCACCATTTGTTCATCAAGAGATAATCCGCTCCCCTGCGCCGCCTCAGTTGATACTGCTGTTACGACAGTAGTCTCGGTGGTGATGGCCTTATCCCCTTTATTTGATTCTTGGGTCGCGGCAATCGGCGCAACTCCAGTCACTAAGCAAAGATAAGAAGAAGTTATTAGTAACCACTTCAAAACAAACGCTTTAATAGAAACACACTTGAGATATGTTCAAAGTACCTTCCTCAGTTTGACTCGTTAACGGTTGGACGGCCTCAGAGACGTGCTACCAAATGGGAGATAACCGCGGCTGTTCTGGGTCATAAGCAGGAACAGATTGTGAACCAACCACAGATACAGGCTCTAACGAAGGTGGAGTGGTGATTTCAGTAACAGTGGCGTGATGCTCAACACCTCATCCCTCTCCAACCTCCAGATATCGGCCACCAATCATCTCCTTCTCATGAGCAATAATAGCTTCATGGAGGATCTTCTTCTCATCATCTGTCAGCAACCGGTTTTTGAGTTCAAATCGGTCGACCGATTCATCCGGATGCGCTTCCTCTTCTTCCTCAACCAATCGACCCCAAGCGCTGCGGAGGTGTACCGGGTAATCCTGGAGCCAGGCCAAATTTTTGTGTCTCAACACATTGGCACTGTAAGTGATGAGCAAATCTTCAATATCGGCCTCCAGCCTGGCCTCCGCTTGTTGAACTTTCTCCTCAACCTCCGCCTCGACCGCCTGGACCTTGACTACTGCCGCATCCCGTTCAGTCCGGAGAATCACGGCTTGTTCACACGCCTCCTGGGCTGCGTTATTCGCATCATCCCTATCCTTGGAGATTTCGGCAAATTTGGACTTAAGCTCGTTTAACTCCTTCAGGGCCGCGTCCCTCTCGGTAGTGACCAGGGTATTTCGATGGCCCATATCCTCTACCGTGGCATAATGCTCACGTTTCATCCTATCCATCGTTGCCTGGGCTTCGTCGGCTTTTTTGATAGCCTCCATTTCAGATTTCCGAGAAGATTCAGCTTCAGTGTTTAGCACCTCAATAATACGGCTCTTTTGAGCTAACTCAGCCTGCAATCTCTCGATGGTGGCCCACGCTCAAAGGCCAATGCCGACGCTTTGTCAGCTGCTTTCGCCCACGCCTTGTATTGGGCATAAAAATCATGCACGTAGTCATGAACTAGCTGTTCGGCTTCCTCTGCGATCCTTTTTAAATAAGGAGGAAAGATATAGTTGTCGAAGCAGATGTTTGGAAAATCTCTCTTTAGCTGAGCAAGCTTAATTGCTCCTTCCCCTGAAATTTCCACGGGGGGCTATTCTGTAACGGCAGCAGTTATTGTTTCGCTCCTAGAATGGCGGGATTCATGCCTAGAAGATTGAGAGGCCGACATGTAGTGTGAAGATTCAGAGGGATGAGAGACATGAGCAGGAGGTTGTATGGGATCTCTGGAAGGAGGAGGAGTACGCGATAGCGGTCGACGCTTGTAGCCTCTATCTGTATCATATCTCTCTTGACCAGAATACCCAGAGCGTCACTGGTCGTAATCTCTGTCCCCTTCTCGTCTGCGCGAATCATGATATAAAGACTTGCGGGCATGTCGGAGACTCCCTAACATTGAACCTCGCCTAGACATAGTATCTGCAGAGAAAAATAAAATAGAATTAATCACATTTCGAAATAGGTAGTTTACAGTCAAAAGTTATGCAGTGTTGTGAAATATGTATGATTGTGCAACCCCCCGACCAACCGGATGTGTCTGCCACACCAGTGGGAAAAGACTCGCTCAAAACTAAAGTTTCTGAAAGTTCTTCCAATCCGGCATCATGCTGCAGGGACACATCGTCCGGAATTGGAATATCGGCGAGCCCTTCATAAAGACTTTCAGTTCTTGGAGGAGACATCTCCGAAATTCTAACTCCGGGAGAGGATCGGGCCGTGACAACCGATTTCCATCTCCCCTTCTTAGTTAGCTTGACAATGGCGGCCTTGCCTTTTCTCTGCTCCGCGACATCTTGAACTACATCCGTAGGCTCGGTCAGCGGCTCGTTATCGGTATGGGTTCTTTCAGAGTTAGCTTCCTCATCTATAATAACTTTGGGCTTCTTGTGCTTGACTCATTTTTTTGAGACGGTCCTTAGTGCCCCGTCAAACTTTATGCTCTGCCCTCGTTCGATCAACCCATAAGTCCGGAGATTCCTATCCGTCAGAAACAACTCGATATCCCTATCTTCGCTCAGGACTCCCCGGAGTATTCGTACTATCTCCTTAAATTGTTCACCTTCAGGTCGCTGAATCGTTGCTGTAAAAAGGAAAAAATATAAGTTTCACTTCGACTGCAATTGCCGTAATAATTGTTTGAGAACTCAACTATACTTACGTCTGAACAACCATCGCCGAGCAAACCCCAGAGGACATCTGACATAGAACCATTCCGTCCTGTAATAACTCAACCTGGTCCAGGACCCAGTGACCACTTGGTAATTCCTCACCGCTTCCAAAAATGTGAAGGAGGGGTAATCACCTGGGGTTTTGAAATTGAATAGATATCTGATCTCGGTCGGGATCGGTGGTCTATGGAGATACTCCGTGAAAACGATGAACAAGCTATTCGCGGAAGCATATCTGTTCGGGTGTAATTGAGATGGGGCGATCCTAAAAAAAGATAGTACTTCCCTTATGTACTCATTGAATGGAGGAAGTGTCCCGGCCGCGCATGCATGGCGATTGAATGCTGTATATCCTTCCGGCGAATTATGTGTTCTATCATTCGGCCTCGGTAATAACACGTCGTCCAGTGATAGGCCGTGCCTCAAGCATATTCTCCCCAACATATCTTCAGAAGTATTGGATTGAACGGAATTCGATGGTTTGGCAATAAAAGATGCATTGGGAAACTCGTCCGGAGCTGGACCGACGATCTCAGGTTCAGTATCCGGGACCTCTAGTCTCGGAGTGGCTGTACTTTGAATCTCCTGCTGCTACGAACTTGAAGGTTCCATGACTAGCTAACTCATGAGAAACCATCGTTAGACGACAAAGGACCCGTGCATTCCCCAGTGTGAAGTGTATGAATGTGTGTGGTACAGTGCCATGCATTGCTTGAATAAATGTCACAGAGTTAAAGGAAATATGCAAACGACAAAGCTACGGAATCCAGTTATAATGACCGTCATCGCTGACCGTCATCACTAAACCGTTTATATGATGGAAGTTGATTCCGATAGAAATTGTTATGGTTCCATCAACGAGCTTCGAAAGGTGGTCGAGTATGCAGTTTGATAATCAAGTCCAAATATGCAAGAATGAAGCTCGTCGAAATTATGCTTAGAAAATGTCAAACTTTGGTATCCATCATAGAGGGTTCGAACCGATCACAGGGAGCTCATTCGAACCCATCCTAACATCACTTCGAATCGATGCTGAAAGGCGCGCTTCGAATCGATGATCAAGTGTCGAGTTCGAATCGATCAATGAAGAATGATTTCGAATCGATCCTTGGTTGACTAGTTCGTACCGATCAGGAAACCCCCAACTTAACGTCGATCACGTTCGAATCGATACCCTTCGCATCGATATAAAGTTGAGAACTTCGAACCGATAGCTGATGGATTCGAGGTCCATTGATTCGAATGGATCCATCAAGATAGTCAATCGATGCGAACTGCGTCACCCCCATGAGGGCATCCCAGGGACCGATGCAAAATCCAAGGAAAAATGACGCCGCCACCATCGATTCGAACTCGAGTCTCCAGGTGGTTTCGAAGCTTCCCCAAGCCAGATCTGGTTTTACGAATCACCAGAGTGGCCAATCGATGAAGAAGAGGTAGGTTCGAAATAGCGTTGCCGTTTGGATTCGAGGCAATTACCTAATTTGAGTGATGGATTCGAGGAATTAAAGACTTGGATCTTGAATGGTTCGAATGCGTAACACGGTGCCTTCTTCTTTGAAGCTTCGAGATGATGCAGAACATGGTAAACGCAAAGCAAGAGTAAAAAGTAAAAAGTGAAAAAGTGGCAAACCCTCTGCTATTTATATGAATCCTAGGAAGTGACCGAGCCGTTTCGCATCCCAGTTAACTCAACCGGTCACAACCGGTCAATCGTCAGATCGATTCGAAGTCAGCCTTCGAATCCATTCGCTTAAGGCCTCATCGATACGAAACACACAGCAGGGCGACGAGTTGCATCGATGTGAAACAAATAGTGGGCACATCGATTCGAAGCCCTTGTTCACATCAAAAAATTCATATCCATCATTTCCTACCGATATGAATGACGACTTCGTATCCATCATTTCCTATCGATACGAACTGCTATTTCGTATCCATCCTTTCTCATCAGTACGAATGAACGTTTCATACTCGTCCAAGCCATCGGTTCGAATGTCAGTTTCGAACCCATCATAGCACAAGCGTACTCCATCCATACGAATGTATATTTCGAATCCATCGATGCTCAAACACATCAGTTCGAAGTATTACATTCGCGCAACCCAAAGTCGTTTCCTTCGACCTTCTATATCGGTTCAGAAGAGGATCGATACGAAGGGACTTTTCAAAAAAATCATCATGCGTTGTCTCAACTCAAATTTCCAAATGGGTTCAGGAGAGAATCGATACGAAATTCAATGGCAAACCAAACTGACAACGACTCGTGGACGCACGACGTTAACAAGGGTCAAACTAACATTTGTGCATATATGTCGAACTAACATTCGGTTTTAAACATTTACAGGGATCGAATACTCATCTTGTTACAAATGCAACAGCCAACGACTAAGCGCTATTATACAACAGTCAATCATATCAACACAAGGTTACAGCAATACAGAATACGAGTCTCAACAAAAAAGAGAGCAATGATTGTTCGGAGAGAAATTGCAGCTATTCAAAGCACGTCATGTTCCCACAAGACGTACTTTGAGGGGCAAAATGTTATCCCGCTTTTTGGCAAAGCCGCGATACCAAAAGATCGATCGAAAACGGAGGACAGTTCGTCTCAGAGATTGGTCATACTTCGTTTCGCCATGGATATCGCTGAATTTTTCCGAGTCCAGATTGAGCTACAATTGGTAGGACATGACAAGAAAGATCATAGAAGTCATCATCTCAAATTTCAAGTCAATCCGAGTTCATACGCTCAAGTTATGATCGATTCAACTTGAGGGGAAAAACACTGGTTTCGAATTCATCGTTCCAGGTGTCTTCGAATCCATCACCGAACACCGTTCGAACCGATCACCTTCGTATCGATTGGCTTCGAACCCATCGGACCGCCTCGGTTCGACTCCATCAACTTCGAATCCATCGGGTTCGTATCGATGGACCTCGTATCCATGGAGAAGTTGCAAGGCTCGTATCCATCAGAGGAACGCAAGTTCGAATCCATCAAGCATCAGTTGTTCGAACCCATTATTGGAGCCTTGATTCGAACCCATCCATGAAGCCTTGTTCAAACCCATCAATGAAGCTATGTTCGAATCCACCAAGTCAACTAGCCACGATGACATGTCATCCATCGGTTCGAATGCGCCGAGATACACGGAGTCGAAGCGGTCAACTCAGAGTGAAGGCCGGATCGATTCGAGGTTTGCGCTCCACGTCATCACAGGGTCGCATGCCACCATCGATTCGAAACCATCGGTTCGAAGGGATGGTTTCGAACAAGACAGCCTCTCGAAGAACGTCATCTCGTATCCATCATATCTCTCAATCTACTGATCCAAATGCCACGAAATTTTCACAGAAGCTTGCATACGTGTTGAAGAATGTCCACACCAAATTTCACCTCGATTGAACGAATTTTTGATCGATTCGAATGGAGTTCGAATCGATGCCAAAGTGGGCCCAAACTTCCTGAGGCCGGGCGCGTGGGCCCCCTCACGTGCCAGAAGTGGTCTCCCGAGTTTTCAGCGAAATATCAGCATCCTACGCCTATAAATAGAGCCCCAGAGCCAATAGAAAAGGGATCTTTCGACTCTCAAGCGCCCAAACTCTGCCGGATTGAGATCTCCATCATCCTATATCATATATTTGCTGTTGATTTCAAATTCCCAGTTGTAACTCGCTGTTGATCGCTGTAACAACTTGTAACTATTGAAAGAGAATCAATAAAACATCAAAAAACTTCACAGTGGACGTAGGCAACACGCCGAACCACTATAAATCCCTTGTCTACGCATTTACTTTACTGTTGATTGGAGTTTTTGTTAGATAATATCTGTTTTGAATTTACATTCTTCACTATTATCTCTTCAACGACTCCTGAAGAGTGTTGTGACCAATTTTGGTGCAAACAAGTTACATTCCATTTCACTACAATAATTGAAACTATTAATCAACGACAAATTTAGAACTAAATACCGGGTTAATCTCAAATCATTTTAAAATAATAGATAGAATACACTTACAATTTATATATCCAATTATATTTAAAAAAATTGAAATTTACATTTGTTTATCAAAATAAATTTGTAGTAAAACTACTACAGTGGCCTTCCCACTTCTAAACTCAAAAATGAATGTCGATGATGCATGCACTCATCACCGAAATTATTTTCCAGCGACAGAGAGGGGGATTACATAACTTATTTCTTCCAAAATTTCTTTAAAACAATTCTTTCAAATCATTTTGAAATATTTATATCAAAAACTACTTTTAAATATTATTATTATTATATTCCAAAATCATTCAAAAGAAATTTTCAAAAATCCCGGAACTTAAGTTCTAAAATTTCAAATTTTCATTTTATTTTATTTTCTTCAACTCTAGTTTCCAATCAATATTTATAAATTTCACTCCTAACAACCAATATAAACAACCACATATATATCTTATTTATAAAATTTATTTTATGCATATAGAAAATATAATAGGCAAACTTATTTCATTCACCTATATTCAAAACAGTACTATTTCGATTGTCTTATTAAGTGTTTAGAAATTCCTATTGATGTCATAGCATCCTATGCACCAACCAGAATTTATAAATACAAAATGGAACAAATTAACACAATATCAAAACCCTTTTATAACACTAACAAATATGCTCTCTCATATATATACATACTCAACGACTCATCACAGGGTATTACTACCCTATTGATAAAGAGTCAGACCCTACAAAGCTAAGGTTTATCGCTAAACCAAAGCTCTGGTACCAGATGTAACATCCCGCCTTTTTGTACGTTTAAGCAGACACACGTGCCAACTCAAACCGTACAAAAGAGTGGATTGTTATTGGGGTAAATAAGAAAAACAGAGAAAGAAATAAAACAAAATAGAATCTCACAGTGGAATGACAAAATATAATAATCAAATAACAGTTCATGAAGCTGTTTTACAAAACATTTGATTATACTTTTATAACACATATCTGAGTTACACATACCAAAGAAAAATAAATAATGCAACGGAAGAGTATGAATGCGGTGGAATAATATAATAAATAATAGTAATACAATCCTTGTCTTCATCCTCCAAAATTAAGATCTTCAAACCCTGATATGCTCAGACTGGCCTGAGTGAATTGAAAAGACAAAACACTCGAGTCAGAACTAAAAGATTTTATGTTAGTTAAATCAACAGTAAACAATATGAGTGTAACAGCGTCAGATATGTTTACTGGATTTGACATCTCCTATCCTGTCAAATGTGAGTGCAGTAACTTAAGAGATGCTCGGGATTCACATCTCCTAAGGATCCGTTAAACTATTTACTATGCAGTGATATTTCGCTATTATAAAATAATGTCTATAGTAAAATAAACTTACTTTTAAATAGCATTAAGGCTTTACATTTTCCACCTTATCACGTAATAGTCCCAATAGTCCATCCAGTATCAGCGTATCTCCAGATCGGGAGACTACCCTAAATACTCCACGAGCTATGGGAGAAAACCAAACTCGTACAAGGCGTGCTAGGGTAGGTGACATGGCACAAAAGGCAATGCCAGGGTAGATATACCAATTACTATTCGGACTGGTGGTGACGCATAGCGCGCAGCTACCGCCCACCTCGAGCCACACCCCCAAAATCAAAAATCAAAAGTGGTCACCTAATAAATCTCAAAATCAAAATATAATGGAATGGTATCAAAGGAGTGTGTCCGATAAGAGGAGCTACCTCACTGGCCCGGAATCGCTCCTGTTTTAGCCACCTTATGCCAACTCAAGGGAGTCGGGTCCACGTATATACCTCAAAGGAACGTCATCACCATCCTACCTCATTTTGGAATCTCCACTGCGTACATGGTTGTCAAATTGGTTTTCGGTATCGACAGAGAGTATGCCCATATTTGATCCCGGTCTCTTTGGCAACCAATCATTACTTTAATATCATGGTCATTTAAAATAGTTTATACTTCAAAACAAAAATATCATTGCCATTTCAAAACCAAATACGATGTCATTCCTATTTCAAAACCAATAAAATATGATATCGTTTCCACTTCAAAACCACATCAATAATATATTGTTTCCCTTAAAACCAAATCAATAATATGTCATTTCATTTCAAACATATCAATAATATATCATTTTCATTTCGAAAACCAAATTAATATTATATCATTTAAATAAATCCAACTTTCAAATTACTGAACATTTCCTTCAATTCCTTAAAACTTGAGATATTCCCTCTTTACATCATCTTAAACCAAAACCTTATTATAAAGTCAGATCTTACATCTTTAATTTCAATAAGTTCCAAATCAATATATATTTAAAGAAAAATCTTAATTAAATGCAATTTCAAATAGATTCGTTTCAAAAATCATGTTATTTCAAAGTTGTAACACTTCGAAACAAAACACTTTGAAACCATAATGCTTTGGAATTCATAACTTCGAAACACTTCAATTTCGATAAAACATTTCGATTTGGATATATTTCAAGGCTTTAAATATTTCATAATTTCAAACTAAATCTGATAATTTCATATATATCTTAATTCAATTTACTATTATTTAGTTTGAAATATTTATTTAATAAATTCAATATTATTTAAATAAACTCAAACTTGAAATATTCGTTAATCACCTTAAACCATCATCAAGTTATAAAACCATGCCCTTTAAAATTTCAAATTCAATAAGTTCCAGATTGCTTTAATTAAATAACATTCTTAATTAAAACAATTTTAAACCGATTACAAATCCATCTTCTCAACCTTAATTTATCAATATCGTTATAAACTCTATATATATTAAAATATAATTTAAGTAAATACTTACCTATATTATATTTGAATAAAATCAAACTTTATTATTACTCTCATTATATAATGAAAAAAAGTGTACATAGCTTAAATTTAAGAATTTAACTATATATAAAAATGTTATTTTTATATAATATCAAAAATCAATATATATATATAAACCATATATTTCTTTAGAAAACCATAGAAATTCCTTTAAAATATTTTTATATATAGACCACAGTGTATGTATATAATTTTCTACCATATGGTCAAGTGATACGGATATTTATCATTTCAATCCGTAATTTAAAATATAAATACGGCTATATATCATTTCAAACCGCAATCTCGAATGAAATAAATCCATAACAACTTGCAGTTTATAAAGTTTTAAAACACAACATCCATTCATCCAATATCAATTATCAAACATTTATCACAATCATCATCCAATTTAATCCATAACATCAATACAAAACAGATAATAAATAATAGGTATTTACTGGTAGTTTATATGCAATAATAAATTAAATAACAATTTAATTCAATAAATTCAATTTAACTGAGACGATGATTAAAAATATGCCAAACAGTCATAAATAAATTTCTAATCACATCAAAAATTAATTTAGCACACAAAAGAAATTTTATAAGTTGTGAGTGGGTTAAAAGACTCACCTTTTGAATTTAAATTGAATTTAAATCCAATTTAAACCCAAAATTTTCACAGCCTCGGAATCCATCGAATCCCTCATCAAAATGTCCATAATTCAAATACGATCTCAACGTAGAAAACCGCGCGTGAATCGGACCTCGTACGTAAAAGTTACGTGAGTTAGAACATTCAAATTTTAATTTAAATTAAATAACATAAAAAAACGAAAAAAAACAAGACACTCACGAAGGCCACATCACCATCCCTTGTCACGCATTCTAGGCCCTAACCGAGCTACAACACACGCATGCACTAAAAACGATAGACACTGCCGCCTCCGATCTGCCAACGCTTGCGTGCGATCGCCACAGACGCAAAGCATAGTCGCATCCGATTCCCCCCATTGCACCTCACCCATGACCTGACTCCGATCGTTGAACGATCAGCCGCTGCCACCAAGGGGAAACCCTAAGCAAATTTTTCTCGTCGATCTGACCCTCCGTTCGACGAACGAATTTCACTGATGCACTCCCCTCAGTCCTTTCCACAATACTGTATGGTTGATTCGACGATCTGCTGATGTTGATCATCGAGTGATGAGCGACGGAGAATTGATCATCAATTTCTGGACAAATAGAGCTTCAAATCGGAAAACGAATTTCAAATCTGAGATGCGCTCGTCGAGAGCTTCAGATCGATATAAAATTTGATATGTATTGAGGAGTCTGAAATTTTGATTTAATTTTTGATTGTGAAATTGAATTGGAAATGATTTGTCTGCCATTGAGAGAGAGGAGCAACAAAAATTTCTATATGTACATAAATGAGAAACAGAAAGGCTGTTAGGGTTTATAACATGGTATATATAGGTAGGGTTGAAAATAGAAAGAACATATCAGATTGGTTCGGACCGTTGAACGATAAATGGCCCGAAAATCCCGTTTCGACTCCGGAACGAAAATGGGTCAACCCATATATCAAAATAGATGTTTTAAAATATTTTAAAATCAAAGGAATAGGTTTCAAGTCCAAATTCCATCGTATGAAGTAATTATGCTAAAATCAAGTTATTTCAAATTGATTTCAATTAAATCGATTTCAAGGTGTTTCGGAGTCTGTACGATCAAACGATAAGTCCGATCGCTACGAAAATGGAAATCCTACAATAATTTACTGCTACGGATCCGATAAAACTAGTTTCTTCGAAATCCGAGTCAGTGGCCAAAATGGCTATTTTCTAGTTAATTACATAAATTAATCTTAAATTAATTAATCACTTTCCAATTTAAATTGTAATAATTTACAAATTCTATCAATTTTGATTTCTTAACCATTCATAAATAATTAAACAAATCTAGCTGTCGGTTTAAAATTTATTAATTCCTCAATTTCAGTGTTTAATTTTAATTTCATTAAATTCAGATATTTATAAATTTGAAATTCCAAAATACATTTATTTCTTTTAAACCTTGTTATTCAAGTCTTTTATTTCAATAAGGATATAATTAACATTAGTTTATAACATGGCACATTAATATTTCCCAATTTCATCTTAATTCCTATTTACGTAATATTTAAATATTAATTTCCATTTAATTCGAACTAATCCAATCAATAAATTTAAATTAATAAATCTTGATTCTCATTCCTTTTTATTCAACCAATCACTATCCTATTCATACTTTAATATCAAGCAACAATTATTACAATTAATTATCTAATACTGTTTTCTCCAAATTACAGCTTATTACGTATTATTTCGTCAATTAATATAACTTTGAATTTTATTTTCCAATTTACTATTTACAATCAATTATGACCTTACAATTGTTTCAATTAATTGGGTTTGCACTAAATTAGCATCTTGCATTAACATTATTACCTTTATTTTAGTGGTTTCATTATTAAATTACAGATTTTTATTTTCCTTTCCGGATTAACTTACCAAAACGTGTTAAATTAACAAAATTTAATTACCGAAAATTACGGGTCATTACACTTAGTAGGACTCTACTTCGGGTTTGAGGTATTAAGTAGCCATGGTAGGGTCCACCTCCTTCTTAAGTGATGTATTAAGTGACCTAATTGGTTTTCTTATGATGTCATCAGTGAAGAACCACACAGGAACCCGCCTTGGGGTTAGGTCTAAAATGACGGAGATTTGGCCATTTTATAGGTCTTAAATGATTATGAGTCTACCTAAGCCCACAAAAGACGTATTAAGTGGTTCAAGTGTTTCCTTTTACATCAAAAACACTAGTTAGATTAGAGTTGAAAAGTCGGACTGGAATGAAATTTGGGCTTATAGTTGACTTTTTGTGTAGTCAGGGCAGAAGGCCCTTCGGGCTTACAGTTGACTTTATACACATGAAATGATTTTAATACGTAAGTCATATTACATTTCTGGATAGTACTGCCCAGATTACTATTATAGTAAAACTTATTTCTTCCACCAGACATTATTTTTCTGACTTCCTCCTTATTTTAACAAATAGGTTAGGGGCGTAGGGTATTACTGAAGAAGCGAAGGTGGGAAGGCTAATTGTTGTGGCAATGATTATCTGCTATTATTTGCCTATGTTATTTCCTTTATGTCCCCAGACTTTAAACGACTGATCCTGAAAGGTAATGGATGGAAAAAACTGCATGTCGTAATAAAATAATAAGAAAAATGGAATTGCATTTTCATTTTTCTTATTATATTCTTTCTTATTTTTATTTTATTTTAAGAAATTCACAGTTAGAGTTTATTTATTTAATTTATATTTATTTTTTGATAAAAAAGATCTTTCTAAGTTTTCTAAGTGTTATTAAAAATGAAAAGAATACTTCTACGTTGTTGCTATTTCTATTATCAGTTTGAGACTTATGTACAAAGATTATTATGTTGGGATATTTTGAGGCTTTATGATAATGCTTCTGTGTTTCTGAAATGGCTTTATTAGTGGGTACATATCTTACTATTATATTTTGTCCATTTCGCTGTGAGATTCTAAAATTTAGATAGATAGCTCTGTATGCTGTGTAATGTTATAATTTTTCACCCACCAACAGCCAGTCTTGGAATGGCTATAAATTCAAATGGGGATTTTCTGGTCAGGGTTTAGGTCTGTTTCGAGGTAGGTTGTTATAGCTGGTATCAGAGCTTAGGTTGCCCGATCAAAAAGGAAATAAGTATATGTATATATGTCCTTTAAAGAACATATGCAACAACACTGGGAAGATTTCCCTTTCGGTGATCAATACTATATTAGGAAACTATCATTAAACAAGTTCAAAAACGTATAGATGATTGATATGGATGAAAATTCCGAAGCTACGAACTCTCTCCTCAAGGAATGCCCAACATTCGAGGCATGCCTAAGTGGGTTAAAAAGTGTTTGAGGCATATGTAAAAGGTTCCAATTCCACATCGAGCTGCCTCCACAACACCACCCTTAGAGGCAGCACCTCGACCTTTAGAGTTCCTTAAATCACGTAAGGACTTCCAAAGTATGAGTGGACATGCATATACCAGAACTATGGATTTTCTGGAAACTAGGGCATGGATAAGTGATTGTGACCGCATATTTTGGGGGCTTGGATGGGAAGATCAGATCAAAAGAAGGGTTGCTGCTTGGCATCTAAAGAAGGAAGCGCTTGATTGGTGGACTATTGTTATGGAAGTAAAAGATGAAGAGGAGATTCTTGGGTGGCTTTTGGACTTGCATTGAGTCAAGGTTCATGTCTAGTGCAAAGGTCAATATGCTGTTGGAGAGGTTCATTTAGTTGAAGCAAGGGAGTTCTACTCTTAAGGAATACGTCAACAAATTCATAGAATTGGCAAAGTATGGGATGAGTATGATAGACACGTCAATGTAGAAAGCAAGGAAATTCATCAAGGGTCTGAATTTGCCGCTGAGAGAGTTGCTTTTAGCCTAGATTCTAATAGGGATACTTATGAAGTGATTGTTGAGATGGCTTTACTCCAAACTATTAGTAGGAAAGGGAAAGAAAAGAGAAGGTTGATCCAACACCAAAGAAAGAAGGATATAAGAAATTTTGGGCGAACTAAAAGTCTAAAACAAAGATAAAGAAGATGGGATTTTTTGTTGAAGGAGCCAAAAAAGAGACACATTGCTAAGGATTACAAAGTTAGCTTAATGAATGAGGAATATAAAGGAAAGTGCTTTAATTTCTTTGAGTAGGTAGGCACATGCTATGGAGGTAGCTCCTATTTCAGGTAGGCCACCTTCAAAGGACAAAGGCCAGGCTACTTTGGAAGACACACTTATCATTTTCGAGAATGTTATTCATACCTTGTTTGATTATGGAGCATCTCATTCATTTATAGTTGAAAGAATAGTTAGGTCCTTGAATTTGAAAATCCAAGTTGTCACCAACCCAATAGTGCTATCAAATCCTATTAGGGAGTTGACATGCTTTCCTAATTTTGTATAGACCTAGTTGTGAACATATATAATAGTGAGTTTACATGCAATGCATACATTCTTGTCTTTGAGGGGGTATGGACTCATCTTAGGTACAGATTGGTTATCTTACTAGAGGTTGTCTTAGATTGTAAGAGGAGGATCGTGTGGCTAAGGAGTCAATTGGGGGAAGATATCGATGTTCATTATTCACCACAAAACTCAGTTGAGTTGAGCTTTCTATATTCTCTTAGCTTGTCACAAAATAAACTCTCATCTATACCCATAGTCTGAGACTATGCTGATGTTTTTGAAGAGGTCTTCAGTCTTCCATCTCGAAGGGAGATAGAGTTCAAGATTGACTAGGAGAAGGATGCTAGACCTGTTGCACTACCATTGAGGCACATGGCTTCCAACCGGAGCTAGGAATTGGACATGCAGGTTTCAGAATTATTGCAGAAAGGATTCGTATGCCATAGCATTTTTGAATGGGGAGCACCGACTATTTTTGCCACCAAGGTAAATGGCTCATTAAGGCTATGCGTCAATTATCGAGCACTAAACAAGTTGACTAAAAAGAACTGGTATCCCCTACCTAGGATAGATGAATTGTTCGATCAACCCATTGGTGCCAAAATCTTTTCCCAATTGGACTTGGGCATCGAATTCCATTAGCTAAGGGTAGCCAAAGATAGCAAAGTGAACACTACTTTTCGCACACCAGATAGATTGTTTAAATGGGAAATGATGCCTTTTGGTTTGGCTAATGCCCCCGCTTCTTTTTGGATATAATGAGTAGAGTTTTTAGGGGACAACTGAACAAGTTTATTATGGTATTTGTGGATAATATCCCAGTGTTCTCCAAGATGAAAATGAGCATGCGAAGCACATATATAAGAGAAGTACTAGAGACCTTGAGAAGTTACCAACTAAAAGTTAAATTGTCTAAGTGTCATTTCTGACAAAGGGAGGTAAAGACCTTAGGATATATGTTTTTGAAAAGGGGTTGTCTATTGATTCAGCTAAGATGAAAGCTATTCAAGGATGGAAGGTGCCAAAGAATGCTTTGGAAGTTAGAAATTTCCCTTGTTTGGATGGTTATTATTGAAAATTCATAAAGGACTTTGCAAAGATAGCAATACCCTCAACTCGCCTAACCAAAAAGAACCTTATTTTTGCATGGGATGAAAAATGTGCAAATTCTTTTGAGACATTGAAGAAGTAGTTGACTAATGCGCCAATGCTAATGATTCCTGGCACATCAAAATATTTCACCGTATACACTTATGCATGAGGTACAGGATTGGGAGCTGTCCTTACACAATGATGTGCATGCAAATGTGCATATTTTTACATCCCTATTTAATCTATTTTTTTAAATAAATGTCATAATTGGGTATGTTTACATGTTTAAAACCAAATTTCAAATATGCTTTCAAGTCATCATTCATACATCAATTTGAGGGTAAAATAGTAATTTTGTACATGAATTGATTTTGAGAATATTTATTTGCATATTTTCTTTTTAATTATAGGAATTTTGGATGGAAATATGAAGATGTCTCATGGAAATATGCATGCATAAGGATGGAAACAATGGAATGAAGATGTAGATAATTCAAACTCATGCATCATGGAGGACCCAACCTACCCACTTACCTTAATCTACAATTAGGAGCTAATGATAAGTTAGTGGAGATTAAAGTTTCATGCATACTTGATGATGGATTAATTAGATACTAATGATAAATTGATGGCCATACTTCCTAAGGTGTATTTTGGGAAGCCCCCTAAAATATGGATTGGGGTTTTGTGCATGTATAAATAGCCTTGTTATGTTCCTGTAAAGGATCTTCTCTTTTAATCACTTATCATTAAATTATAAGTTATAGCTCCAAATCAAATGAGAAATAAATTGGCTTCCTAAATCTCTTTCTTTTTCTACATGCTCTTTTATTTTGTGTGCATTTTTATTTACATGCTTTCTTCATTCAGTGTTAGTAGATTAGCTTCCTCTTTAATGCACTTAGTTTAATTTTATATTCATGCAAGTAGTTTAGTCCTTTTTTCTTCATTTTCATTAGCTCTTACTTTTTTTTGATTGCCTTAAAATGTTGAAATTTACATATGTTGATTTGATAACACAAATGAGTAGCTAAACCCCTTCAATTTAGGGGTAATGAAGCTCTCTAAAAGTATGTAAATTCAACATATCTCGTCATTTATGATCTCATTTTAATGCTTCATGAAAGTGAATGTTGATGTAAGTTTATAAAATGGAATTTGATAGCCTATATTGTAATTACAAATGGGCCATGCTTACGCCACATAAACATAATTTACATCATCATTTTACTGATTGATTTTTGATTATGGAATTAGAGTAGAAACAAAATTTGCTGATCTATGTTACTAAATACAATAGTAAATAGATCATACTTAAAATAGCTTTTGGTTTGACTTCGTTTTCATTTAAATTGATAAGTGGTTTTATATGTTGTATTATAGTTTGATAGTTTAAGTTATGTTAATTAATAACATAAATAAACCATACTTATGATAAATACATCACTAATTCCATTTAAGATCAAAATAGAAAGATCATAGATTATTTGTTTTTTGATTTACAAAAATATGATAGTGGATTTGCATCTAATTTGTTTTCAAAACTCATATTTTCATTCACTTGTTCTAGCTAGTTTTTACATTTTTAGCCAATCACAATCTCAAGTTTGGTTTAATTTTTGAATAGAAATTTTAAAATCTACATAGTTCCCTGTGAATTGAGCCGTATTCACCGCGTACTAGAATTGTACGTCATGCGCTAGCAGTAATTTTTATTTTAAATTTATCGACGATTTTCTAACTCATAGAAAAACCGTCTGTGACGACCTGATATTTTCAACCATTCACATCCACACATGTCGGACTTGAATTGCTCAAAATACCGAATTGAAAAAAAGTAAATTTGGAAAAACTCAGAATATACAGTAAATAAATAAATCACAGATCACAAACACAGAGTAATAAAATGCAGCGGAAGCAAAGAGATAGTAGTTCATGAAGCTACTGCATATATGCATCAGAGTTAAACAAACTACAACAGAAGTAACAAGATACAACAGAGGTCAAGTATAAATCAGAATACATCACTGGAGTCAACTGGATAACTGAAATGAAATAGATAGCTGGACCTTTAAGCAAAGTTCCAACTCTGAAGGTGAGTCTTGAATGCTGTATCACTCAGTCTGACGCAGGCGTAAAGCAAAACACGAAACACTCAAGTCAGGATATACATACTTATACAATGTAAACCAACTCAAGTGAACTGTAATAGAAAGGTACAAGTAACTTAAAGGATGCTTGGGACCGTCCATCCTGTAATGATCCATTAAACTATTTACTATGTAGTAATATTTCGCTATTATAATAATGTCTATAGTAAAATAAACTTACTTTTAAATAGCGTTAAGAAGTGACCCAATATTCCCCTCAACACGTAAAAGTCCCAGTAGTCCATCCAGTATCATAGTCCCTCCTGATCAGGAAGCCACCAGAGGATACTCCATGGGCTACGGTAGAAAACCAAACTCGTACAAGGGGCGCTAGGATAGGTGACACATCACAACTAGGCAATGCCAAGGTAAATATACCAATTACACTTTCAGGCCGATGGTAACGCGTAGCGGCTACTAGTAGCAACCTCGAGCCACACCCCCAAATCAAAAGAATCAAAAGTGGCCACCGAATCAATCTCAAAGTCCAAAAATAATAGCAAAGGGGTGTGTCCGATCAAAGGAGCGACCTCATTAGCCCGTCGATTGCTCATGATTTAGCCACCTTATGCCAACTCACGGGAGTTGGGTGCACATATATACCTTAATTGAACGTCGCCACCATCCTACCTTATTCTGGAATCTTCACCGCGTACACGGTTGTTAAAGTGGTTTTCGGAGTTGGCAGAGAGTATGATAACTTCCGATCCTGGTCTCTTTAACAACCCAACGTTATTATAACCCATGGATATTTATTTCAAAATCATTTATACTTTAAAACAAAAATATTATATCCATTTAAAACTAAATACTATATTATTTCATTCCAAAACCAAATCAACATCTCATTTAAATAAACTCAAATTTCCAAATCATTGAAAATTCCCTTAATTAAACTTGAAGTATTCCTTTAAATCATCTTAAACCAAACCACTTTATAAAGTCATATTCTTAATTCTTCCATTTCAATAAGTTCAAATTAATATAAGACAATTCTTAATTAAATACAATTTCCAAAAATTTCATTTCCAAAGCCATATTACCTTCAAGTTATAACAACTCTGAAACTAAACACTTTGAAACATATTTATTTAAACCATTTAAATTCAATGTCAAATAATGTTCATTTAAATCATTTAAATTCAATGTCAAATAATGTTCATTCAAAGTTGTAGCATTTCTAAGTTCATTCATTTAATTATAAAATTTCCAATGCATTGTAAATTTCAGCTATAACAACACTTATAAAATGTTATGGTAGATATAGTAATTTTTCAAAACATTGTCAAATTTAAAAACAGCAGCACTTACCAAGTGATGCAGTAAGTATTAGTAATTTAAAACAGTTCAGTTTCATTTCAGCAACAACAGCACTTACCAAGTGCTACGTAGCTATTTAGTTATTCAAAACAGTTTACTTTCAGCAACATAAGCTTACCAAGTGCTGCAGTAGCTCTTTAGTTATTTCAAAATATAGTTTAGTTTTTACAACAATAGCACTTACAAAGTACTGCAGTAGCTCTTTATTATTTCAGAACTTAGTTTATTTCTAGAAATGACAGCACTTAATAAATGCTGTCTTAAAATCACAGCATTTCTGAAGTGCACCAATGCTAATTCCAGATTTACTATAAAATTTCAACAACATTAAAACTTCAATTTTTGCCACTTTAACTCATGAAAATCATATTTTTCGCTTCAAAAATATTTATTTGGTTATCATTCAACTTATGATTTAATAAAATAAATTTTTATTAATAAATATCCAAATTAAACTAAGATTCATTTGTTAAGTCAAAAGTGCATTCTTCCTTAACTCTACTATAACAAATAACTTAACGCTTTTTTAAAATTACCCACTTCCTAAATAAAACTAAATTTTCATTTATTTACTTAACAATTTTATTTAAAACCCAATTTCCGATTATCAAGTTAAGTCATAATTTAAGATACATTTTCCAATTTAAAATCATAACCATTTATTTTACCAAACAAAACATTTCACAAAAGAATATTTTATCATAGTTAATATAATAACCCAATTTTCTTTAGATCTATTCGTTTAGACATCAATTAACTATGATTTTCTAGTTAAATAAATTTTATTACAAAATGTCCAACTAAATCTGTATTCCATTTTATCAGTTCAAAATACATTATTTATTATACAAAACATGTCCACTTCATAAAATAAAATTCATAACAATTACTAGATTAGGTTAAAACTTCCATATCAAGTCAATTTCAATTATTACGTTATTTATCATCAACAAAGATCTTTAATTTAACTTAAAACCAATTATTAACTTATAAAAATTTAACTTATAGAAAAACCAATACACCTTTATAATTAAAGCATTAAATCAATTTTTAAGTTAAAATTTCATATATTTATATAACTCACAATACTTAATAATCTTTTTAGGGAAATATTATTTTAAAATACTTAATAAATTTATATGAAAATATTATTTAAAATTATAACCATGGGTCTGTATAATATTTTCTAACCTAGGTCAAGTGATACAGATATGTACCATTTCAATCCGTAATTTTTTAAAAAAACCGGGTTCTATCATTTCAAACCCACAATCCCAAGTAAGTCAAATACAATAAAATCACTTGAACCTATCATTTTAGCTCATAATGACTTTTCCTTATTCTAATGTCAATTCGGATATGTATCATTTCAACCCATAGTAATAGGAAACTTGCAATATTATACAGTAAATAAAATGAACAGTACAACATAACATGTCATATCAGATGATGAAACAGTTATACAACAGCATTTAACATCATATAAATATATCACAGGCGTATATGAACATAGCATATTAATTATACAATTCACTTGTCATCATTTCACAATTATAAAAGTACGTATGTCTAGAGTGATAAACTCGCCTCTTAAAAGCTAGAATCAAATTCAAAACACACATCCAAACTCCGCAAAGCACGAAAAGGCACAACAAAGCACGACTATATATTTGAGTGGATGAAGAGACAGATCCAAATCTTGTACACAAACAAATACAACAAATATAAGAATAAGATTTCAACACAAACAAAAGATGGATTAAACAATGGAAATTATGAATCAACATGACATAACTTTGCTTTGGTCAATCAAATAGGCTCATCCATGTTGGACATAGGCTCGGCCATCTTCATTAGTGCTCGGCCATGGCTATAGCATGGGTCAAGTGGTCATCATAGGCCCGGCTAGGCAAGGCAAAGCAATAGGAGATGGTGCTTGAGTGGTGTGGCCGAGGTAATAAAGGAGGAAGTGGATGTATGTGGTGATCTAGGCTATGTTTTCCAATGTTTGGTGATGGAGTCTTCATAATGGTCACGGCCATGCTTTGGTGGT
This sequence comes from Allium cepa, assembly GCA_030765085.1. Taxonomy (NCBI): domain Eukaryota; kingdom Viridiplantae; phylum Streptophyta; class Magnoliopsida; order Asparagales; family Amaryllidaceae; genus Allium; species Allium cepa. The sequence goes on along the minus strand of CM060936.1, from coordinate 26,039,150 downwards.
GAGGAGGTGATCATGGTGGTGGTGGTTAAGAGGTTGTGGTCGGCTAGGAGGTGGAGAGATGGTGTAGGCCGAGCCAAGCAAGGAGAAAACAAAGAAAGACAAAATGAAAAAAGAGGAGAAAGAAGAAGGAAGCCATGGAAATTGAGAACTTGTATAATTTATTTCTCACGCAAATGGAAATGAGAAGTTGAGATGTAAGTGAATTAGAAAAGGAGTGGAGGCTAGGGTTTCCCAAAGGATTTGAACGGCTAAGGTAAGTAATAAAGAGTCTAGGCAATAAAAGGCAAGAGTTGAATGGTTTGGAAAATAAAAGGGCAGCAAATAACTTGATGTATTTAATTAAATTTTTTTCTTTGTTAGGAAATGAGAAAATGTGAGAATGTTTTGTGCATGAGTTAGAGGAGTGTATCTCATGGCTAGAGAAGGTTTGGATGGCAAGAAAGGTGGGAGTTAATGCTAAGAAACGGAAAATGAAAGAGTTAATGAAAAAGAAACTTACAATATATTTTATTCTTAAATGAAAATGAAAAATGAGGATATTAAGACGAGAAAGAAATATTCTTGCATGTGATTGAGATAGGAATACACGGTCAAGAAAGACAAGAGTGGATGGCTATGGGGTGTAAATGCTAGGAAAACAAAAAGGCGAGAATTTAAACAATGTAACATATGTCTCCTTGATTTTCTCCAAGCCATTTAAAATAGATAAATAAAACAAAAATCAATAAATAAAACCAAAGTTTATACAAATGAAAATAGAAAATAAAAATTAGAGAAATACACATAGGAAAAAGAGAAAATAAAATATAGAAATCTTTGCGTGTAAAACACTGTATTTTATCCAATTTAAAAAGTATAAAACGGAATTTTAAGAAACGAAAAGCAGAATTAATATTAAAATAAAATACATTTTCAAAGAAAAAGATTAGAATTTAAAAAATCAAATTTAAACTTTTCAACTGTTGTCAAACTTTGAATTTCAGTTGACCAAATATAAAAATTTAAGAAATTGCTTATTTTATTGAATTTGGAAAATAAATTATAAACAAATTCCAAACTTGAATTGGAAAATTCCAGAAATTCATTTTAAATGATTTTAAAATCAAAGTTTTCAAATAAAATTTTAATTAAAAATGCTTAAAAAATTATGAGTTGTTACACCGTTGTTAAACAAGTTTTTGGCGCCGTTGCCGGGGACTTTATGATTTTAATTTTCTATTCTTCGAATTATTTTCGTTTGATTTTATTGTATGTTTGTTTTGTGTGTTAACTTGCATTTAAAAAAATTGTGGTGTGTTGTGTGATTTTTGATTGCATTTTTATTGTGTGCTTGTTGTAGTTCTAGTTTCATTTGCATTTGCATTTCTATTTCTATTAAAAAACATACACAATTTCAAAACAAAATCAAAAATATTTTATTTCCTTTTCATTTACAATATTGCATTTCATTTTCTTTACAATTTTTTTTTTCAATTTACAAGTTTTGTGCAACTGTGCACGTGTTTCACTGTCCACTACAAACACATTACATCAACGTTGACCAACCACTTAGTAACATCACTTCATCTCCACTTGACCACACCACCCTGTTCAACACCATACAAATCTTCACTGACTAGTCCCCTATAGCCATCACACATCACAACCATTCCAAAACTTCTCCACTTCATACTTGCACACCACTGTGCCATTTCATCCACAAACCAACCTACCTTCATTTCACCCTGCATATGTACACATAAACCACTTCTAACTTGTTACCACTGCTAAAGCATATCACAACTACATACCCCTCTCATCAGTTCCACAACATTACCACCTACCATCACTGCTTCCAAACACATAACAGCAACCTCCCACCACTAATACAAAACTGCTCCCATCCACCTTACAACTCACTTGCTTACTGTCATCTTTCAACTCATAACTTCCCCAACTCCCTGCCAAACATCTCCAAATTACCCACTGTGCCAGTGCTGTGTCACAACCCTCTTCACAAACAATTACCCTTGGCCATCATTACCCAATCCGCAAACAACCATTAACAACTTCATCACTGACTGCCTTCCACTGTGCCTTGCACCGTGCTCAACCTCCAAAACCTCACACACATTACCTCTATCATACAAACCATTGTGCTACCATACCACCCCATACCCCCACTGCCAATCTTCACATTTCTATTAATAAATTTTTATCACATACATCCATTCACAAGCATCAACTCCCTCTGTCATCTCATTGCAAACCAATTTCTCCTCTCTGACTCATCTACTGCACATACAGTGCACTACCATCGTAAAACCCCATCCGCAACACCACCTACTCTATCATACCATTCACCATATCATACCATCCTCATATCACAGTCTCTGACCTGCATACATCACAAACCACCAGTCGTACAACCACAAACATTCTCCTCTACAACCCACACATACCTATGATCACCTCAGTCACTAACCAATGCTTACATTCACTGCCTACAACCCCAACAACTTGCCCTTACTGTCACATAAAACCCACCCATCATTGCTTGCCACTGCACAAGCATAAACCCATAGTTCAACCATTTCTACCACTTTTATTTCAACCTGCACATCAATATCTCCTTTGCAAATACAACTCCATTCAACATCATATTGCCTTATCTCTACTCTGCTCCCTGAACACAATACTTCCATCTCCAATCTCTTCATCCCTCTTTCTATATTTTACCCCACTGCTTCCCCTGCACATTTCAACCACCATATCAGTGCTCCACTCACATTCACTATATCACTGTTATACTACTAAAATTCCACGCTTCCACATTGCCTCCATACTGCCTGCAACTACCACTATCCCCTAATAACCCACAAACGCTCGCCAAAATCGCCAAACGCCCATTGTGACCAATTCTCGCGACCCCGCAACTCACGAACCAAGCACGCCACTACTCCAAACCCAACACTGCCTCGACCAATTCAAATTGCTATGAATTCAACTCAATACTCGAGCAAGTGAAAGTGGAAACTGAAATCTGGGTTCGAGAAATTTTGAATTAATTTTTTTTGGAGCGAACAAGAACCTTTGTAATTTGATTTTTCCTCTGAGTTTTTTTATATCGGGTTTGTACTATTTGTTTTAAGAACGAGAGAACTTTTGTTTAGAGCATCTCCAACAGTTTGGAGTGTGGAAATTCGATTTTCCGCACTCCAAAATATTAGAGCCCCAGAAATGAGGGCAGGCGCCCGTATTTTTTATACATCGGGCGCTTGTTGAACAGGCGCCTGTTCAATAGGCGTCTGGTTAACGCACTTTTTCCCCCACTCCTCTCATTTTCACCTCTTCCATCATCTTTTCGGCTAATTTTTTAAATTCAACTTAGCGTCCAAATGCCGCCCCGTCCGGTCAAAACTGGTAAACGCACTGTTCGATATACAATCGATGCCAATATCGGACATGTTCATGTCCCTCCTGATGCTACCATGGCTCTAGACGATCTTCGATCTTTGCACGACTTGCCCCCTGCTGTTTCGCATCGACTTACTACAGCTATAGCGACGCCACAGGTATATGTTTATTTCTTTATTGCTTGATGAACAACCATGTAAATATATATGTATAATAATTCTTTTGTTTATTTTAACATTAAATAATCATATATTTAGGTTCGTCACGTAGCGATGCGAGGTAGTTGGTATAGGTGTATATCTGAGTATTTTGATCAGTTAACAGAGCCGATTTTGGATAGGCTACATGCGTCACCTTTTGGTGAATTTCTTTCTTTACCTAGATTTTCACATGTAGATCGTTGTGTGGTAGAGGCCCTCACTTAGAGATGGTGGCCTACCACTCACACATTTCATTTCCCTGATTTTGAGCTAGGACTTACTCCTCTAGATTTTTATATGCTCACTGGCATAGAGGTTGGTTGACCAGACCGTCTCCCTGTTCCATTTGATAGTTCATTTGAGGAGTTCGAGTCATATTCATCTTATTTACCGACTTTGTCCGATGAGGAGGTTAGAGGAGGAGCTGTTACTCTCCCTTATTTGCAGCGGTATATAGTAGAGTACATGGCCGTTGAGGATATGCACACTCCGGTTATTCGTGCCTTCATATTATATCTTTTTTGGTCTACATTTTTTAGTAACAATAAGGGCACTATTAGGCTTGGTTTTTTGGCTAGATTAGTAGATGTGGATGGACTATATATATATGATTACGGTACTGCTATTATTGGTTATTTGTACGTAGCATTAGATACGTATGCACTTCAGCAGTCTAGAAAGATGTATGGATTTTGGTACATTCTTCCATTTTGGTACCACGAGTATACTGCCAATATGCACCCCCGACTTATTGCAGAGGTGAATGCCACACCTTATATTTACTTTCCTAGATTGCGTCGCCGGGGTCCTCCTATGCATTTGCCCTATGTTGCACAAGGGGTTCACAATGAGCTGATGGAGGCTAGACAGCAGATGAATATGAGGAGGCATGGTGACATTATCGTTCGTCCATGGGATCAGTACTTACAATTCCTAGAGCCCGCTCCTGATCATCCACTCACTTTTCAGTTTTCCATGTCGCGACACAGGATTTGCTTTCAGGTTCCTACATGTCTATTCATATGGTATTTAACGGAGCGGTGTTGGCTATAGTTGTGTGGTATAGTTCGCATTCCATCAGATCCGCTACCATGGGATGATATGTATGGTAATATTAGGGTTGGACCAGCTTATATTCTTGCGATGAGGGGTGCGGGATGGGTGGATGGTGAGCCATTTACAGTTCTTGGAGACTTTGATTCATATTGGGCTCGAGTAGCCCCACGTGCTTACACGTTGCCTGATTATATTAGGGATTCGAACTTCGATCATATTGGTCCGCATACCTCTTCCGATAGAGTTCCACTACCGCCTGTCACCTTTGAGCCTACATCACCTCAGTACACGCAGCCTCCTACTTTCGACCCCCCTCTATATTCGTTTAAAGCATATGATGTACATGGTCAGGTGGTGGAGTACCCCTTGCAGTATCCTACAGATGACGATATTACGGGTGTACCATCCGTCGGATTATATCATCCTCATCAGGTTTGTACGAATTTTAACTGTTCTTTAAATAACTTGTCATTATATTCTCCACCTATGTATAATTCTTTTTTGCACATATCAGTATTCTCAGTACATGTATTATGATAGACGGATGATTGCTGCATTTGAGCGTATGATGCTCGATTATACACAGATGATGTATAAGAGTTACCATACCGCGGTCCAGCAGCAGCAGACTCGGTATGATGCACAGATACAGGGATTATAGACCCAGATTCAGCAGCTTCAGGAGCAGCTCCATGCCGAACCTCAGCCTCACGACTTTGATGACGTCAATGATGACAGTGACGATGACAGTGGAGACGATGAGGGGATTGATAGCGGTTCCGATCACATAGACTGTTGTGTTGCATTTAGATGTTTTAGACTTTGTTATTATTTTTCACACCTTACATTTGTTGGTTGCATATTATGTTGGTAATGATGCTACTGTTATATGTGATTGTCTATATGTTATGGCATTGTGTTGATTATATTTTATGTTGAGTATTACATTGTGTTGATGTTAATTTACGCTTGTTTATTATTAAGCGTATATGAATTCAAAATGTTGAACAAACAAACGCAGTTGTGTTTGTTTGTCAAATTTTTTATGGATGTTTGACACGTGGACGTTAATCTTATGCTTCATTTTTTTGATGTGGATCATGACCTCTTTATTTAAGATAATGTGTTATATTCTAATGTCACAACATTTAAAAGTTCGGTTAAATCAATCAATGTGTAACATAATATTTTCGGCTACAGAATTGACACTATTAGTAAATTTTTATATACAAACGGATCAAATGTGCGATGATGAAGAGATAATGGCAACTCGGTTTTGGGACACTTTTGCTGAACTTTATAATAACAATGTTGATGGTAGAAGTAGACGTACGCTGGTGGACTTGAGGACTGGTTATGGGAACTTCTGCAACGCCTGTACACGGTACAGTACGGTTATCAATGAGGTTATATTTGAATATTTGTTTAAACCAACCCGTTCTACGTTTGAAGGACGTTACTTTCTCAAATATCACATCACATTCATTGGACATGAGGCTTATATCATATGTCAAAATTGGCTAGAACGATTTGGATATCCATATTTTGAGTGTATTATTGTTGAATGTATTATTGTTTCTGTGTATGCATATTTATTATTGTCTTGTTTATGAGTAATTTTAACTTTCTACTGCATTGTCAAATCAAAACACAGTGCTAATATTTAAACATAATTAATTTTTAACGTTCACACGCTTCAATATATATGTAAGGCCTTTTCTTCTCAAACACACAATTCAGTTCTCCACTCCTTCAATCTTCTCATCCTCATATCAATGCCTTCCTGGTCATCATCTATTGACTCTGATGCCGGGTACATTCCAACAGAAAGCGAACACACCGATGAAGATTGGAATATCAATTACCAAGACCAAAATTATGAGGATATTGCTCGTGAATTCCCAAATCTTGACCAACTCACACTTCAAGAAGATGTTCAACCAGTACAAGAACAGTGGGTTCATCAACAATTATAGGAGGTTGAACAAGTACAAAATTTGCAACCTTTGGTTGAACAAGAGGCTGACTCTTACACAGTATTTTTCCATTGTGGTTATAAGGTTGAAGTTGTGGTTAGAGCTGATGGCGAAGATATTGGTCGTCGAATCCAGTTGTGTCCTTTCTGGCCTGAAGGGTGTAGTTATGCAGAATGGGTTGTTGAACGGCTATGCCCAAGGGCCATAACATATGCCACGAGCCGGAACGAGAAACAAGACGTCTACGAAATATCGTGCACAACTTACAATTTGACCGTAACTGCTAGTTTCTTGGTGGAGTGTATTATTACTATGGAGTGTATTATTATGGAGTGTATTATTGTGGAGTGTATTATTATGGAGTGTATTATTGTGGAGTGTAATATTATGGAGTGTATTATTGTAGAGTGTATTATTATGGAGTGTATTATTATGGATTGTATTATTGTTTGTGTATTTATTGTCGTGGACTGTATTAATGTTTGGGTGTTTCAGTAACAATGACTTGTTTCTTTCTGTATTATTGCGTTAAGAATGTGACAACAGTTGTATGATGGGACAAGACAGTGCAGACGTTACATTACAGACAAGACACTGCATCAACAGTTAATAGTGTATGATGGGACGAGACACTGCATCAACAGTCAACAGTATGTGGAGAGACAAGACAGTGCAGACGTTACACTGCAGACAAGACACTGCATCAACAGTTAATAGTACATGATGGGACGAGAAACTGCATCAATAGTCATAGTGTTTAGATGTGACGGCATACTACAGTCATGACATAAATGGAATATACTTTATAGATGGTGGTTGATTTTAATTAATACTACCCACAAGTGATTGTTTGTTAGCCAACATGTGATTTAAGCTATAAAAGGCTTGTTAGATGTTGAGAAGTATTATTGCTCATTCTTATTTCATACAATTTCAAATATAAGAAATGGCGGCAGAAGATTATATTTTTTTCGATGATAGCGACGAGGAATTTGATGAAATGATGGAAGATCATTTTCGTTGCGAAAAGGAACTAATAAGTATGGCTGCACTACAGGTTGGTCAATCGAGTAGGCAACACAGTGGATCAGTTGTTGGTCGTCGATATAAAAATCATAGACATTCATGGCACAACGACAGACCGATGGAAGATTACTTTGTTCCAAATCCTACTTACACAGATGCTGATTTTAGAAGAAGATTCCGCATGCAACGTCCTCTATTTCTTAGAATCCTACAATGCATCAAGCAGCATGACAAATATTTTATCTTCAAACCCAATGCATCTCGTATAATGGGATTGACTGGAATTCAAAAAATAATATCTGCACTCAGAATGCTTGCATATGCAGGACCGACGGATGCGCTTGATGAAAATTTGAAAGTGGCGGAAAACACGGTATTAGAGTGCTTGGAGCATTTCTGTCAAGTTATCATGGACATTTACGGTGATCAATACTTACGCAGACCAAACGAGGCGGATATAGTTGTGTTATTAGTAGAGGCTGGCCTGGAATGTTAGGCAGTATAGACTGCATGCATTGGGAGTGGAAAAATTGTCCAAAGGCGTACGCTGGAGCTTATCAAGGTAAGTCTCGTAGGTCCTCTATTATTCTTGAAGCCGTAGTGTCGTATGACTATGGATATGGCATGCATTTTTTGGAATGCCGGGTTAAAACAATGATCTTAACGTAGTCGAATGATCTACGTTGTTCAATGATTTAGCAAACGGTAGATCAACTCCTTGTACCTTTACTTTAGGAGGTAACATGTACGATCATGAATATTATTTTGGCGATGGTATATATCCTAAATGGAGACCATTGTCAAGACAATTCCTAACCCATAAAACAATAAAGAATCAAAGTTTTCAGCGATGCAAGAAGGCCAGAGGAAGGACGTTGAAAGAGTATTTGGGGTTCTTCAGTCTAGATTTGCCATAGTCAGTAATCCATGTAGACTTTGGTCACCAGTTAAAATGACCAAAATAATATACACTTGTATTATTTTACACAATACGATTATAGAGGATGAAAGAAACATGGAAGAAGATTACTTTTACGAGGGTGATCCAACACCACCACCTGTTTGGCGCAACGATATGATTGGCAGCGCACTAGAACTCGAGTTTCATGTAGAAAGCCAAATGTCCCACCGTAGTGTTCAACTGCATCGAAGACTGTAAAATGGTCTCATAGATCATCTTTGGAGGTTTTCTGGAAATCAGTGAAACTATATTTCTGTTGTTACTTTTCCTACTGTTGTTTCTATTGTTGTTACTTATTATTATTATTGTAATCTGTTTATCTTTAATTAACGTAATGCTGTTATAATCTTTTTTCAATGTAATGCAATTTCAATGAAAATACATATATTAATAATTGCTTGCATTCAGAACACAATACAAATAACGGTGATTAATAGATACAAAGGTTATAGAAACGGTAATTCATTTAATGACCCTCTTCAATTCTACGCCTTATAATTTCTCTCCTTCTTTGCTCCGTATACTCCAGTTGTTTTGCAGACATGTGTGACGTATCCATGAACATTATTGCATCTTCATCTCTTTGCCGGTTTTCAGCAAGAAGTTGTTCTTGATAACTTTTCTTGGTGTTGAATTGCTAGAGTCTCCATTGCCCGGTAAAATCTATCTTCAAATTCAAGCATGAGTTTTTTAATGTCAACTTGATCCGCTCCAGCAGTCTGCTTCATTTTGGCCGCTTTTGCTCCTAGTGGCCTAACAAAATGATCTTCGGTTTGGGTTGGGTCTTCTTCTGATCCTAAACCGTAGCTTCCTTGCGATTCCCTAGGACTAGAGCTTTCTCCAACTCTAGCCGTTTTACCCCGACCACTGTTTGATTGAACTTATTGAACGGTTTTCTGAAGCGATGATTTCCATTTAACGTGCTCGACCAACATGTCATAAACATGCATGAACTAATAAAAATGTGGTGCTTGTTTACTATCAGGTTTATAGATTTGTTTGAACAACTTGTTTGCGGCCATTCTCTGTTAAAAAAATAATTAGTATAGTTAGAGAACTATGATTAAAAGTAGAACAATGATATTATATTAAAGCTTACCAAATGCGTTTCATTTCCAAATCCACTAGATTCGTTTGCTTTAGCTCGAACATTTGAGAATCGAACGTTTGCGTTTGGCGATTTATTTTTCCATAATGACCTTTGACTAAAGATAGTGTTCTTTTCCGATCGATGTTCTTCCGATTGTAGCAATTAGTAATTTTGTCCCAAAAAGATTCACCACTTTGATCAGTTCCTCGAATAGGATCAACCGAGAGGGCACAGTAAATGTAGCAAAGATTGTAGTCTTCCGCAGCGCTTCAACTTGCATTAGTTACTTCTTCCTCAATCGGAACCGTAATGTCTTGTAAGTCGTAGTCTTACAAATTGGATTTTGCAGCATCGACGTCGAAATCGGAGTAAATTTTCAGTTGAGATTAGTGGCAGAAAAAAGCTGTAATGGAGGAAGCACATTGGCTGTGAATAGAAGAAGAGTGGGGAGTTGTATTTGAAGGGAGAAAATGGCCGTTGGAAAATGACCGTTGGGGTGAAAATAAGTGGGCGCGTGTTTAATAGGCGCCTGGATGCCAGGCGCTTGTTGAACGGGCGCCTGGAACTCAGGCGCCTGGCATCCAGGCGCCTGTTGAACAGGCGCCTCACCCTATATGCAATTCTCGAGCCGAAGCCCTACCTTCCTACACTATTCAATATTCTCGCGCTCTGTTGCGAACTCTTCTGGGTGCAGATTTGAGATTTCTGCACCTGTTGGAGATGCTCTTAGTAAGGGGATTAGGCAGTGGGCATTTGTATCAAAACGGGTCGGGTTATAAGTTTAGTAGGTGTGGGCCTGAGTGAACTTTTATTTCATTTTGTTTTGTTTTAGTTTTGTGTTGTTTAAACTATTTTTTAGCAAAGCTAAGCCAGCATTTAAAGTGTTCTATCCACTATTAATACCACATAATTGAGAACATGTGTTCGGAAATTGATCCAAAACAGCTAAGATATAATACAATAAAATACAGGAGTTAGACAGTCTTGTCTAAACTGCTAATGTCAGGACTATAAGTCCTCTCGTTTTGAACTGAAATTGCCAACAGAGGCAGGGCCACCAAGAAAATACCAAGGCAAACGAAGGAACAAAAGACCTCGAAAGCAAGGAATACAAATAATTCCTGTCCCAAGATGCATCCAAAAAAAAGAAATAGCAAATTATGATAACCTTGGGAACCGGAAGATGACCAAGAAAGCCTTTTCCCCCTTAACTTGGTAATATAGTGCCCTACTCTCACCTCCTTCACCAACATACAAATAGTATTGATTTAAAACTGGATTATACCTCACTTCTATGTCATCGAGAATCCATACCTGCTCAACATCGTCCTAATAAATAATAACATCATCCGAGGAAGAATCATCTTCAATCACAGTTTCAATAGAAGTAGGTTTTACTTCAGGAATTTCAGGAGGAATTAAGATAGGCGGAGAATCCAAAGAAGAGGGAGCACGAGCTTTAGGCACCCAATGTCAAACTGGTTTACGAAGGGGAACCTTGGCAGGAGGGGATGACAAGGGTACGACTGAGCATGAATCCAACTATTGACCGAATGATTGACATGATATGCATATTTCAGGTTTCCATTTATACTAAACATCAACTTCCACTTCATTACCTTCATCTAGTCTTACTTTAAGATTCAAAGGAAAATCACATGGCGGGGTACTCTAAATCAAAGCTCTAGCGTATGATAAGCTCCTACATGCTTCAGTATTAGTATCAAAACATTTTAGATCTCCAATAAGACTAGCTAGTCAGTTGATACCTATCAAAGGTTGAAGAATAGAAAGGATGTGTGTGAAGGTTGCCTTGCTCTCACACTTTATCAACCCCAAGACTCCATGGAGTGCCAATAAATGGTTTCTCATCAATTTCTAATATGCTTGACTCTAGAGCTCTCAATTTATGTTACATATTTCCAAATTTGATATAAAATATAAAATTAAAGTGTTATACCTGAAGACTACCTCGAAGATTCTAAATTAGTTTACAAGTGTAACGAACTACCTTGTACGGCGCAGCAGAGTCCAGAAAGAATCCAACTAAATACTCAGACCAAATTTTAACACCCTCTTGAACTACTTCAAATGGAGAGATGAAAACACCATCTACCACATCCAACTTGAATGATCTAGGAGAATAAGTACCTACATTCTTAGGTAGGGATTTGAACAAAGTAGTCCATTGTTTCTAGGAGGGTACTGTAGAATAGGGCGGATTATCACCCTGTTGCCTATCAAATTCACACTCCGTCACCATGTTAATAGTTACTTCAGGACAGGCCTTATCAGAACGAGCCTCCAAAATGCTGACACCAGATAAGAGATTGATATCTTGCCATGAAGAACAAAACACACCAGTAGAATTGCTATACATTCCATCTGACACGGATAAAGACACTATAGAATTTCTATTTGCATTCAGGCTTTCATGACAAAGATTTAAATTAACAGCACAGTCAGCAGTTGGATCAACAATACTTTTGACACTGGCATGGCTGTGATTATGTGCATAAACAACTTCAAAATACCAGCGCCAGACAAGTGAGAATTTGCAATAGGAGAATCAAAACACTATCTTGGATTATCATATTCAAACATAGAGTTAAGGGGATCCTTACCATATGTAAGAGAGCATATGATCTGGCTTGAAATGATCGGAGATGATATATCCTTCAATAAAGAAGCTAGAGGATTACAGTCCAATACATGACAATCAGCAATAGGCTTGACCACAGAATCGGATATGATTGCCAGTGGAGAGTGGGTGTGGAATAGAGCTGATCTGGTGACGACATTGCCAGCGCCACATGTGAAACCACTAGCAACATCAGGCTTGGAACAGGAAAATTGTCGACCAAATCTAGTTTTAGATGGTGAGGAATTTCGGTCTAATGAGGCAAATAAACGTGGTTTTTCTTTCCTATTCTTGGTAATGGTGAAGATTAGAGGACGAAGAAGGCGGATCAAAAGAAGAGGCAGGTGATGGGAATATGTATATATATAACCAATTTGTTCTTTTATTTTAAGTTTGTTTTAAGTTTCATCCCTATATATATATAAACAATTGTATATATCTTGTTCGAAATTTCAGGTTGCCAGAGCAAAAAATCAAGAGGAATTGATTGCTTTGCTTTGCTTGCTTATAAAATAAATTGCCGCTAAAAAATTGCTAATAATCTGCACATCTAGTATCATGTTTTCATCTTTGGTATTATTTTAATTGCATTGTTGGTTGCTTCCATTTGCATTTATATATAAAAAATTCAAAAAAAAGAAAAACGAAAACAAATTTCATTATAGTTGCATTGTTAAAATCAAGTTTGATTTCTGCTTTGCATTCATCTCATCTTCTTTTCTTTTTTAAGGGCAATACCTAAATTCACATAAGGTGGAGGATTTTATCACCCTTTCCTTAGCCCACAAATCGTATTTCATCGTAGAATTTGACTAATAATGACGGTTGGACAATTGACTTAAGGGAGTCACGAGCTCACCTAGAGCTTAATTGTGTCTTGACAGTTGTCTTCACTGAACAATTTTATTTCTTGGAGTCTAGGCTATGGCAGAGCAATAACCCTTTACAAATATTACAGTGATTCGTAAATATTATAGTGGTTGTTTCTTTGAAGGTATTTAAATCTTTAGCTACATTGCTACGGTGATTCGTGGTGCACCGATAACTCCTACCCATTACCTGGCTAAGAAATATTTTGTCGATTTAAGACAAAGCAAGATTATACAATTTTGGGTTAGAGCTACTATATGTAATTAAGTCCTTTGCATTCATTTAGTAGCATTAGTTCATGCATATTTAAAAAAAATCAAAATCCAAAACAAAAAAAATTGTAAATTTTCCTTAACTTAGTTTTTAAATCCTTTCCTTTGAAAATTTTCAATCAAAATCAAAAATAAAAAAAAATTGAGTTAGTTTTTTTCTGAAAAACAAAAATCCAGAAAATATATATATTTTCAAAAAAATATACAAAAACAAAAACATATAAAAAAATTGAAAAGCTAAAAAAATCAAACTTCTCCTTTGAAAAATAAATTTCTCTTGGTGAATATTTTTCATCCATTTAAAAAAACAACAAAAAACAAATTTTCACTTCATTTTTCAAATCTTGTTTCATTCTCTAAACTCGATTATAACTTCTTTCTCTTCTCAACTTTTAATTGTGCATGAGTACTTGGACTCGTGACACAACAACGAATACTTGGACTCGTAATTCAACAACTAATCGTTGAACTCGAATAAGCAATCCTCTTGAAATGGTGAACGAGAACACCCCTCGAATTCTTATGGATTGAATCTTTACCGGTAGAATTTCTATTCCATCTTGGATCTCGTTACCCGCCCATATGGGTAACCATTTTAAAATTCTCTTGAACCATATTTCCACGCTTCCAAAATTTGGCAATTTTAAGCACGATGACCCATACATTTTCTGAACAAAATTCGAACAAGTTTACGCAACCATGAAACTCCGGCAACGTTCTGATGATGGAATCAAACTTTGATTAATACCATTTGTTCTTACGGATTACACTGAAAAATAGTTGTATAACTTACCATCTAATTCGATCAAAACGTGGGAAGAATTTGTGGATGTTTTCTTAAAAAAGTTCTACTCCTTGTAAAAAAGGAGTAAAATCCGAAACGAAATCTTAAATTTTCATTAATTCAAGGGAGAACCATATGGAAAATATTTTGAAAGATTTAAAGAGCTCTTGATAAAATGTCTACACCATAACTTCGAAAAATGGATGCTTCGCCAAATCTTTTACGATGGACTCGAAAACAGCTCACAAACCATGCTCGAATCAATGTGCCAAGGAAATTTTCTTGCCCAACATCGAGAAGATGCTTGGAAATTTCTTGAAAATCTAGCCTAAAAGTATTCCCAATGGGAACATTCGAATGAAAAATCAATTACTCACGATCGAGCGCACACTCGACAGGATCATCTTTGGCTTTGGAAGCTAAAATCGACGTAATGATTAATAAATTCAACAATATTTTCTCATCAAACCAAATGAACCAAGCTTCCAAACCCATGTGTTATAAATGCAACGATCCTAATCATATAGTTGATCAGTGCCCTGATTCTATCGAACAACTCAACGCTTTGAACAATGTTAAAAATGACCCATTTTCTCCAACGTACAATCCCGGTTGGAGAAATCATCTGAACTTGCAGGGAACCAAAACAATCCCAACACGAATGTGGTTCGTCATAATTTTAAGGCATTCCCAAATAATGCTTCAAATCCTCCCTTTCAACCTAATCATTTTCAACCAAACTTTGCGGGTCCGTCTCATAATCAACCACAGCAATCAAATTTTCAACCAAATTTTGCTCTTTCTCCCCAAGAACATTTAAGTTCACTTGAGAAAAGTCTTGAAACATTGGCTACAACAACCGCCCAAAGCCTTCAATCAACCAACAATTTGCAAAATGTGTTAACCTCATATATACAAAACACAAGCCAATTAATTGCTAAACTTGAAATGCAAATGAGTCAAATAGCCACGTCTGTAAGTGAACGTGAACTAGGCACATTCCCAAGTCAACCGATTCCGAATTCCAGAAATCAAACCATGAATTCGAATCAAGCCCATGTTGTTCGAGATTGTAACTTCACCCAATTAAATGCTATCACAACTCTTCGTTTCAAAAAACAAATCGATAATCATGTCGTTAGTCCAAACTAGTTAACGAATACCCCTTTCGACACTTCCAAAACAACAAATGAATCTGAATAGAACGTGGAGCCAAACGTCGAATCGAGTGCCAATTAAAATTCTTC
Organism: Allium cepa; assembly: GCA_030765085.1. Classification (NCBI taxonomy): domain Eukaryota; kingdom Viridiplantae; phylum Streptophyta; class Magnoliopsida; order Asparagales; family Amaryllidaceae; genus Allium; species Allium cepa. The sequence goes on along the minus strand of CM060936.1, from coordinate 26,023,631 downwards.
TTTTACTCAAGTAGACCCGCTTATTGAGTATCGTGTTCCATTTTCACATTGTCTTTGACCAAAGAAACACTCGGACCAAATGGAAAAGGTGTTGGAAATTTTTAAACAAGTGAAATTTAATGTCCCTTTTCTTGACATTGTTTAGCAAGTCCCAATGTACGCTAAATTTCATAAGGACTTGTGTACCTAAAAATTACACACTCAAGTGCCCAAAAAGTTTTTTAACACCTAGCTTAAGTGAAGTCTTGTCCCAATCCATGCGCGTTAAATACGAAGATCTTGGTTGCCCTACGATTTCGTGTACAATTGGAGACAAGACAATTAATAAATGCTTGATAGAGTTAGGCGCAAGTGTCAATTTGATTCCATATTCTGTGCACGAACAATTAGGTTTAGGTGACCTCAAACCAAAAAAGGTCATGCTTCAATTCACTGATTGTTCCATTAAGAAGCCCATGGGAGAAATTGAGGACGTGCTCATTAAATAGGGCAATTCGTATTCCCCATTGATTTTATCGTTCTCAAAACAAAAGCTGTGACCAATCCTGCGAGTCAAATCCCTTTGATATCGGGCCAACCATTCTTAGCCACCTCAAATGTCTTAATCAATTGTCGTGATGATTCAATGAAAATTTCTTTGAAAACATGACTTTGGATCTTAACATATTCAATCTTGAAAACCAATCGAATGAACCTCATGACCTGATGGAAGTTAGTGCCGTTCGCAAAAACCTCAAAAACGAGATGATTGACCTTAATGATGAATGCGAGGTCAAGTACGAAAGATTGTTTCATGAATCCCCAGCGAGATTGAATACACGCTCCCTTTTGAATCTCTTCCAGTTGAGTCTGAATCTTAACCCAATTCTTTGATCGAGCAACCCCCGAGGTTGGACTTTAAACCCTTTCCCGGTCACCATAAGTACGCATACTTAGGTGACAGCGAAACGTTTTCCGTCATAATTTCTACGACTCTCTCTCTTGATCAAGAAATTTCCTTACCTTCAATCCTTTCGAAAAACAAGGAAGCACTTAGATGGTCGATCACTGATATAAAGGGAATTAGTCTCGTTCTTGTTTAACATTGCATTCATTTAATTGACGAGGCCAAGCCTGTTTGTGACGCGCAAGGAAGGCTTAACCCAAAAATGAAGGATGCAGTGGGTGGTGAAATTCTTAAAATTCTTGACAATGGTATCATACACCCAATCTCCGATAGTTCATAGGTTAGCCCAATTCACGTTGACCGAAAAAGTCTGGACTTACCGTTGTCAAGAATAATTCTAACGAACTCATTCAAACTCGAACTCAAATAGTTTGGCATGTTTGCATTGACTATCGAAAACTAAATGCCGCAACACGTAAGGGTCACTTCCCTCTTCCTTTTGTCAACCAAATGCTCAAACGCTTAGCCGGCCATGAATTCTATTACTTTCTTGATGGTTATTCCGGCTATAACCAAATTCCAACCACTCCTAAAGATCAAGAGAAGACAACTTTTATGTGTCCCTTTGGCACTTTTGTGTATCGACGTATGCCTTTTGGCCTTTGCAACGCTCCTGCTGTGTTTCAAAGATGCATTTTTAGCATCTTTTTTGATATGATTGGACATTTTCTTGAAGCGTTTATGAACAATTTTTCTATCTTTGGAAACTCTTTTTTTGAGTGTTTACCCCATCTTAAACTTGTTCTTAAATGATGCAATGATAAACACTTAACGCTAAAGTGGGAAAAATGCCACTTTATGGTCACTCAAGGTGTAACACCACATATTCTTATAACATTATTTAGAATAATTAATTGGGTAAATTAAATAAATAATGTGGAGATAAATAAGTTGATAATTGATTAGCTATAGGTAGCCACACCATGTTAATATGCAAACTAAAATGAAGTAACCTAAGCAAATGTGTTAGGATATGAGAAGGGCGATATGGGAAATAGGTGAATTTATACCCTAAACCCTTATGAGGTAGAATGTTCACGTCCATTTCATTTTACTCAAACTCAAAATACTAAGGTCTTCCATCATTATCATTCTTAAGAAGAAGATCAAAGCTAGGATTCAAGGGAAGATAAACTATCAACTAAATCAACATCAAATCTCACATCTATAATCTCAAAGCTAAGGTGAATAATTATTACATCACAATTTCTTTTAGTTTTTGGTTTTAAGATTAGACCCAAAAGGATTTTACAAGTATATGCCATGTTTTGATGATTAAAATTACACACACACATACAGATATATATATATATATATATATATATATATATATATATATATATATGTTGTCGATGGATTATATATGTTCATGTTAGTTTTATGATATATTTGACATGAATACCCTATTTAATGACATCCAAATGCCTTGAAAAATTAAGTATAGGTCAAAAATGATATTTTAGAGATGTATTTTGATTTTCATAATTTACTGAATTAATATGGATTTTATATTAATTTTCTAGTGAATGAAATTGTTTATTAGGTTATAAATTATTTTCAGAAAAAATAATTATTATTTGGAGTTGAAATTTTTATATGTAGACAACATATTAAAATATATTTTTGGGATTTTTTCAGATTTTTCCTAAGTGTTTTGATGAATATATAAAATTACTTAAGGTATGGGACTTAAAAGTTTTATATATTTAATTAAGGAGAAGGGCATTTTGCAAAATAAAATGACTATTTAATTTTAAAAATATCGGCAACACATTTTTGAAAATAATTGTTAACCAAGGATAATTTGACAAACAAAGGCAGGTTAGATGAAAAGATTTATTTTTTAAGTTAAAAACAAAGAAATCACATTTTTTTCCATGTTTCAGCCTTTACAGCAATAAACCTTCCAACCCATACCTTCCGACAAGGTCGAGAGGTTCAAAGCTTTTGAAAAGGTCAAAGCAATGCGTACGGTATCAAACTACTTGGTACATAATGAATTGGACAGAGTCAAAGGGTTCTAAGTCGAAGGGTTGATGGCTAAAGAGGTTGAGGTATGTTTTTTACAAACCAAAAGCTTTCACCTACTTTGCTTTCGAATAAGAGCTTTCGACTTGGTTGCTTTCAACCAGGTCAAATATTTAAAGTAAGGGTTTTAAACCTTTCGATATAGTCGAAAGGTTGCTACTGTTTTAAGACTATTCTGTTTTGAAACCTTTCGATACAGTCGAAGGGTTACTGCTGCTTTATAAATGTTTTATTTTGAACCTTTCAACAAAGACGAAAGGTTTACTTGTTTTTAAAAACTAGCCACTTCTTTATGCTTTCGAAAGGAAGCTTTCGACTTAGGTGATGACCCTTATTTTGTAAATTAAAGTAAAACCCAAAGCTTTCGAAAGAGTTGTTTTAAAGGATATGTTTAAAGCTTTCGAAGCAGAGCTTTCGACTTAGTTGAAATGCTGCTTCCAATGATTTCAAAAGGTTTATTTAAGTGAATGATTTCAAAAGGTTTTCGTTGAATGACTTCAAAAGGTTTAAGTGAATGGTTTCGAAAGGTTAATATTGAAGGGTTTCGAATGGTATATATTGAATGGTTTTGAAAGGTTTGTTTTGAATGGTTTCAAAAGGTTTAGTTCAATGGATTCGAAAAGGTTTATGGAAGGTTGTCCAAAGTTTTTCTAAGGCAATGTTTTAAAGTGATTTTAAAGAAGGATGTCCAAAGTCTTATAGCTTTCGAAAGTTTTGCTTTACAATGGTATCGAAAGGTTTGGAGAATAGTTTCGAAAGGTTTAATGTTTGATTTTAAAAGAGAGATTTCAAAAGTTTAGAAAGAGATTCTTTCAATTGGTTAAATGTTTTCATCAACTAAATTTTGAGTAAAAAATATATGTATGACATGGTGATATGATTTTGAGCAATGTATGAAGAGTGTATACTTTTCCTTGTTTAAGTTTGATTTAAAGGTTTTAAATCATTTTGAAAATGTTTTTAAGGAAAATTGTGGGAGGGGGTTCTTAAGTGAAAATGGCTCAGACATTAGAAAAACAGATGGAACTAGTATGGGTCAGGCCCTATACATTAGCTTATAGCCTTAGCTAATTGTTGTCCAAAATTCCAGTGTGCAGGGCTTTGTCCCAAATAGACTAAAATTACGATTACACGCCGAAAGGAATATATGTTGTATACAAATAGGTTATTGGTGAGCCCAAAAAACCATTAGGATCGGGAAGACTGGGAGATGATTAAGTTAGGGATAGACCGTCCAAAAGTGAAGTTTTTAACAGATAGTTAAGGACAGATCATCTAGATGGTAAATATTTAACATATAGTTAAGGATAGATAATCCAGAAGAAGAATATCTAACATGTATTAGGATAATTTCGATTATATTGTCTGGTTGGCCCGAGTCAGCCAAAGGTTAAAAGTTATCCAAATAAAACTTATGTGTTTGAACAGATAGTTCATTATTACCTGATATTTATTTGTTTACATAATGATTGCTTTATAGTATTTAACAATTGTGGATGCAAGAGTATGGTGTATGGTTTTATGAAAGGTTTTGCAAAGATATGTTTTGAGTGAGGGGAAAACCATTCCGCTAAGCGGCGTGATCCCACTTAACATAATTATTCCAGGATGTATAATATTATTTACACCAGGCTTTACTCTGACTCGAAGTTTATGTTTTCCCCTTAAACTCTTAGGCGCTCAAAATTGATTTGCGTAGGCTGAGGGGTTAAGGATCTTTTTCAGGTTTTAGAACGTTGACGAAATAAGCTACCGGAGGCAACAAATAGCTACTTAGGATTTGTAGTTCTTGTTATGTTATGATGGATTTTACGCTATATTGTTTGTATTAGGTCTATTATGACCATATGACTCTGATCAACCAAGAGGGTATCTTCATATACCGCTCTTGGCGTAATTTGTAATAATTATATTTAATCTGGGCCTAGGAACAATTTAGGGATTATGCATTGTGAATGTGAAACATTTGATTTTGAAATGTAATGTTGTAAATGTGGTTTTTTGAAATCTGTGTTTTGTTTCATATACAAGTGCTTCTGATATTAGTGATACCTTTAACATAGCTGTATTTAGTCGCCGAGAGCTTATACTATAGATGACAACAACATCCGTAGCGCTTAGTTTTAGGCCTCTAGATAGGAGTTGTTATAGCTTCGTATCTGAGCATGGTTTATGAAATGCTTTAACTAAAAATGATTTTTGAAAACATAAACCTTAGGAATTAGAGTTAAGATTGGGGTATGGGATAACGTTATAGTTACGTGCTTGTATTTGATACACACACACACACACATATGTATATATACATAAGTACACGATATCTCTCTAGACTCCTATCCTAATTTGGATTTTTATTTGTATCTCACAAGGTTTGAATACATATACGGAAGGAAGAAGAGGCGGAGTAAATCTTAGAGGAGATAACAAATAAAAATGCCCGACCAAATGCTAGGAGAGGTACCGGTCAGGCATAAGCTGAAACCGTTAGTGTAGTAGTTCCCCAAATGGACATGGGAGCAATGTATCAGTTTTTTGTAAACATGATGCAAGTTGGAATAGCAACTGGAGTTGTCGGAGTAATGTTGCTGGAGGTGGAGCTCGAGAAGTTATGATGGTCAATCAGTATGCTAACTTGAGTAGGGATTACATCAGACTTGGAGGGAAACCGTTTATTAGTACTGAAGATGCAATCGAGGTGGAAAATTGGCTACTGTGTTGCTAGAGAATTTTTGCTGACTTAGGATTGAATGATGCATAGAAGTGGAGATTGGCTTCGAGGCAGCTGCAGGGAGCTGCTATATTCTGGTGGAATACTGTTACTGTTGGAGTTGATGAGGAAACCATAACTTGGGAGGAGTTTAGGAGAAGGTTTTCAGAAAGATTTATGTCTGTAATGGCGCAGTCGTCGTTGGTGAGAAAGTTTGTAGAGTTGGAACAAGGAGATATGTCCATCTTGGAGTATGCAAGGAAGTTTGAGGAGTTGACCCGATACGGGTATGCTTTGGTAGACACTGTGATCAGGAAGAATGAAAAGTTTATAAGGGGCTTGAGGCCAGAGTTGATAAGTGCCACTTTGCCTCATTTGACTGATCCCAGTGATGCAGTGGTTGAAATGGAATTAAGGAAAGAAGTGGCATTGGCTTGCTTGAGGAAGAAGATGAAAGAGTCCCAGATGGGACAAGGTCGGAAAAGGAAGTTTTTCCAGAAAAAGAATGCTCGGAAAGGGGGAGCATAGAAGAAAGGAAAGGCTGAAGTGGTTTGCTACAAATACGACAAGAAGGGACACTATGCTTATGAGTGTCAAACCAGTAAAGGGAAAGGAAAATAGGCCGGTGGAAAGAAGAATGTTAGATGTTTTAATTGTGATCAGATCGGTCAATACAAGAACAAGTGCCCAAGGCCTAAAAGAGAAGGAAGGGCTAAAGTTTATGCTTTGGATCCTACAACCTCAAGGCCAGTTGTGCAAGACAGTGGGAAGGTTGTTTTGGGACGCTCGCTATAGGTTTACGGTATGTTTGTTAGCGTTCTATTTGATACTGGAGCATTTCATTCTTTTATTTCTCGATGTTTGAGCATATGGATTTCCTTATACTTTCCTTAAAAGAGCATGACGAGTATATACATACAATGTAGCTAACCGAAGATAACCGTACTATATAGCACTCGTGTTTCTTCTAGACATTCCCTAAGTTATATTTGTCAATTTCGATAGTCGATTATCGACTATCGGGTACAAGATGTTTATTTGTAAATGGAAACCAAGTCTAGCATACTTTCCATAAACAAATGAACATGCATAATACTATCAATTCACAAAAAGTAAGATCAAGCCACACAAAGTTTGGTTAGGCTACTTAAGCAACTCTCGATCCCTTTTATTTAATTAATCCTTTTATTAATTTAAAATTCCTTTATTAGTAAACTTCTATTATCTAATAAACTTCTAATTTTTTCCCAAAAGATTTCATTCTTATAATTTCCTTTAAATATCCATTTTAAGGATCTAAGTACGTTCGCAAATCCATTTAAAAGGTTTAAGACTAGTATTACTTAAAACATTATCACTACAACTCGAAACCATTTCGCTTATGCTTATCTTTGAAACATTCTTTTAAAGGTCTATTTACCTTCATAAGTATAATAAAAAAGAGTTAAAGACGAATGCTTAACACATCATCACAAAAAACCCAAAACCATTCTTATACTTGATTCTACCTTTACAAATATTTGTTTTAAAGATCTAAGTTTACAATCGGTCAAGTTCAATATTTGAATAGTTAAATATCAAGTTCTAAAAACGATTGCTTATAGAAATCATGATTCGTATGCTTAACTCATTTCTGACAGTCCAACGTAACTACTCTTCATTCAAGAGTGAAGCTAGGTAAGTTAGAGCACTAGTTGCGTCAAAGCCTTGCCTAGACACTTCATTCTTGAATCTCATAAATAGATAAGTCTCCATCGTCAGCATTTAGTGTTAAGTATAGTACTAATGATTTCAATAAACAATATGAAATCAACACGTTTAATACGTTTACAACATTTTCTAACTTGCTATTTCTTGGTCAAGAGGGAAGTCCGATAGGTTATAGCTCTATTGCTCTGTCTCTACTCGACATCATTTTTATCTCTCACAAATAAATAAGACTTACTTCGTCGACTTTTAGTGTTGAGCATAGTTAATTACTTTTCAAATAAGTAATTAAACAATTAACCATTTGGCCATTTTGAAATTCTAACTCCATTTTGAAATCATTTGTATATACTTTTAAAATACTTGTAATAGGTTTTAAAACATTTATCTTAAATATTACTTGAAAAAACAACTTTACAATTTTCCTTAAAACTTGAAAACGACATGTTTTCTATATATTTTAACAAAATACCTCTTCTTTAAAATTCACAACTAATTCTTAAAAATTCAAAAAGATCTCAAACCACTATTAAAATACTCTAATATAATATAGTAAACACTTGTAAAAAGATTTCAAACCTTTTAAAGTCCAAAATCAAGGCTAAACAAGGCAGTTTTGCACCAGTGATGTTTTGGCCACTTTTCAAGATTTACTTAACTCTTTACTATCCAAGCTTTTAACAGAAACAAATATACATATAAGACATCATAAATATGGTGAAAAATCCTTCAGGATCTCCATTTAAAGTTCTATAGCAATGCCAAAAACATGGCAATTTACAACTACATCTACTGCACTATCGCTATAAGTGCACTTTCAAATCCGAGTCTGATCTAAACCAAAGTCCACCTATAAAACATTTGCTCTGTTCAAGGTCTTGTCACCAGTTATACAAGTCCATTCCAAGTTTGTTCAAGTCCATATATATGGATCACATATGTCACTTACTTTTAAAGTAAGAATCAATTCATTGTTTTAACATAGGTTAACACCAATGAAAACAACATATATACGATCAACACAATTTATGTGTTATATTTTCATTCAAAGTAGGGAATTAATTCACTTTAACACACTCAAATAACCAAGGTCCAAGAACCCAAGCTAAACCTTATCCTTGTAACCACCTCCTCTCTCCTCCTTCTCACCTTGCACTTGCTCATTTGCCTCCACCACTCACAAATAGCTCATGGCCTCTCTCTCCATTGGGAGATGTGCTTCACTTCTTCAACTTCTAACTTGGTAGAAGGTTTTCTAATATTTTTCTATGACTTTTGGCAATGTTTGACATGATTTAGAGTTGATTTGCAATTATTTCATTTGAGAACATATAGTAAAGAAGGAGATGCAGAAGCTATTAAAAAAGCTTGGTTTTCATTTATGATTTTCTGATTATACTCTAAGGGTGTGCCCTTCCTTTTATAGGCTCAAGATGGTGCTCTTTAGCCTTGCACTCATCCCCCTACCATGCCATGGAAGCTTCACCTCCCATCACTTCTCCTTTATGTCAATTCTCCTTTATACATATTACTCTTATACCCTTCTCATAATATCTCTTATCCATATTGAAGCTTCTAGGAAATTCCATTGTCTCTCGAAGAGGGGTATGTGTGTTAATTATTTGCTAACGTATTCATTTGATCATTGGACAAGTGCACAAGAGTTCGAACAACTTATATCGATTGAAAAGCTGTTTACCAATAAACCAATTTTCGATCACATTATCGATTTCTTTTCGAAGAATATATTTTTGTAAACGTTTGTCCAAAACTAGTTTACCATCATTAGTTATAAATTAAAAGGGGTTTAAATAGCTTATTAAATTATTTTAATAACATTTAATCCAAGATTAAATGTTTAAATAGTTTAGATATTTAAATACAAAGTGTTCAAAATTCCAGGTCGTTACATTCTCCCCAACTTAGAATATTTCTTCCATGAAATTATAATATGAGCAATCAAGGAGACAATCACCCATTTATACTTAATAATATCACAATCATTAGCAAACTAAGCTCACAGTTTACTCGGGTTCGAAAACCATCTCACTGCATAAGGATGATAAACAACCTACTAAGCGTACCTTACGCTCAACAGCCTCAGGTTATTATTCTGACGATTATTCACGTTACCTCATAACAAATCAAAGAGTCATCACGTAAACTCTCTATAAGTAAACAAGACATGGTATGTATACATTGAAGCCCGTATGATGTACATGGACCATCCGTATGTAATATTCAATCTGATCACTTTGCTCGATCACATAAATCTCACTTCCTAACTAGTATAGACCACTTGACCCCTCTAGTGCAGACTTCGATCAGGTTCCTTGATTAGAAACCATCATTCTCCTTAGCCATAACTATGATAGAAAACTTTGGGATCATATCAAGAATCCATATAAAGTGTTTACCATCCAGAATCTAGTGAAAAATTCATGTTCGGACCGGTGAATAACTCCTTGAAATTACGTACTCGAATACCGAATCAAGAACAGTCGTGCGAATAAAACGATCTAAATATGACTTATGTATTCATACTATTGGTTTCTTAACTACACCAATTCCTTTTTAATCACATCCATTTATCCAAATAGTGTGTTATTCAATACTAAATCAATTATGAATAATTTCATTTTTTTTAAAACAAAACTTCAAGTTTATCCACTTTTTATAACATAACTTCATTCTCTTATAATACTCTGCTACATCCTAATAGTATGTACCAAAACATCAAACTTGTAACAAGTATGATTAACAAATTCAAAACTTTTTTTACTCGCTATCTTCTCAATTCAAGCATTATATAAACCCAACTTTATATCTTCAAAAACACTTAACTATAGGTTCTATAACAATTTGAAAGTCCCTGACTATCAAAAATCTCCGAAAATCCCATTTTGTTTTAAAAAATAAAACTAGTAAACAACATATCATACCATGATGCATATACCATACTTTCCTAATGCATAAGCTACATGTGTGCATGAAATAACTTAATAAGAAAAATTTAGAACTAAATATAGGTTTTCATTTTAAATCACTTGAAATCATATACATACATATATCTTTTGTATATCAAATCAAACGTTGGGATTAGTTCAAAAACTATTTCACCAAAACAACTTTGTAGCATCCCACATGCAAAAACTCATAAATGAATATCGATGATGTTGAAGTCATCACCATAATTATTTTCAAGCGACGTGAGTGAGTTCAGTACCTCCAATTTATATCTTTTGGACTTAACCAAAATCATTTTAAAACAATATCAAATACCTCGTAAATGTTACTAAATACCATGATCTCAATTCTGTAAACCAATTTCTCAAATACTTACTTCCAATACTACTACTATTATTTTCTCCAAAATCTTAAAAAAAATTCAAAAGATACCTGAACTTAAGTCCTTCAATTCTCTATTTAAATCCTTTTTGTTTATAAACCATGTTTATATAACGTTGCTTTCTTATTTAAATCATTTCATAATTGTACATCTTTGTCTAGATTATAATAAACAACTCTTGTTAAAATTCAATTTTAACCCAACGTTATCATCGAACACCTTATAGTCAAACTTTAAAACTTAATTCACAAGGAGTTCATATTTAATGTTCGCATAAATTTACATCTACCCAACCCATGTTATAAAATGTAAATTTCCTATAAATCACCAAATTATAGTAAATTCTCATAAATTGTCTGAGCATAACTAATCAAACAATAAATGATAATAATTGAATATGATCATTTCTTAATCAACATATCATAAATAACCGCATCAATTTATGAGAATTACATGTTTTTATATAAAATACAATCTTAGGTAAAATGATCCCATTTACCAATTTTGAAAACAATATTGTGTTGGTTTACTCTGTTCAAGTGTTTAGAAATCCCCATCGATACCATGACGTCCCATATACCGATCAAAATTCATAAAACATGAAGTCGACCAATAAACACAATATAAAATATTTTTATACCACTAACAAATACGCTTTCATAAGTATATTACACTCAACTCATGCTAGGGTATTCCATTACCTCATCTCTTAATAAGTCTTAACCAACCAAAGCCAAGGTTCTTACTTAACCTTCAGCTCTGATACCAACTGTAACGAAACTCCTTTTCGACCCTCGAATGTTAACTAATACATCCACGGTATTCACATACCAAGCACTTAAGTGCTGGAATGATGAAGTGTTAGAGTGAAATAAAATAAAATTAAATGTAACAAGGAAGAAGGAAAACAATATTAGAATCTCATAATGGAACGATCATATATAATATCAAAAGACAGTATAAACTTTCATTCTAAGATATAAAGATTTTCAGAGTTACAGTAATCAGCCTAGACAGTATAACAATATGTCCTTACTAATGCCAATGATATAATAGTAATGCAGTGGAAATAAATACTATGGTAGGAAACCATCTAGCTTATCTGCAAAAGCTCCAAAGCGTCCATGGCTAAATGTGGAGAGATATACGGGGCTGACCCGAGCATTATAAGAAAATAACACTTGGATCAATCTGGTAAACCAGCGTTAATAACTCAAGAAATATGAGTGACATAAAATAGCACCATTGAGACCATACGGATTCCCGTAATGGTTTTTCCCTCAAAGAAACCAACCACTCATTAAGTTTAACATATAGTGATACGATAGATAATGTCTAAAGTGGAGAATATAAATCGTATCAAATAGCCATGATTCTTACATTGGTCACACCGCAACATCTTTAGCATACAATCAAAATCAATAAGGAATGTTTTCTTATGGATTTTCCATTGGAGAAATCCCTAGATAAACTAAGGATAGCCTCTTGATAAGGGTCAGAAAGTACCTTTTGAGTGCCATATATCTCTAGATAAAATATACAATTAAGGAAAAAATGCAACCAGCACACGTATAAATGAGCGATCCCAAACCACATGGAACCAAGTACCATCAACTCCCATCGGCCAACAATTGAATAGTTTCTCTAGATACAGAGTTGATATACCCTATCGTGGGTCAGCAAAACCTTAGTCTGTGCATCCTACTCCGTTTTATATCATTCTCGATGTCGAGGTTATGTTCAACATCCTTCACATAAGCCTTCATCACTCGAAAGGAACACGAATCCCCAAATGGATTCCCACATCTCGAAAAGATCAGGAATCACTACATGGATTCGAGCATCTCGAACAGATCTCGAACTTCCAAACAGGTTCTCTACATAAGTCCTCGGACGAATGCTAATGCTATCTTCTCTCATGGAATACTCCTCAAGCCCATTTAGGGTTTTAATTTTCCACCTTTAATTTATACATTCAAATTATATAAGTTTTATTATTATATAAATTTTATATTTCATATTACTTATATAATAGTCTTATGTATGAAATTATATTAATTAAATCTTATTTAATTAATTTTTATTAATCAACAATTTAATTAATTTTATATTTACTTAATATAACATTTATATTTAATTTTATTATATACTATAACCTTTATAGTATAACACACATATCATATACATGTGTGTATTATTTAATTAAAACCTTTTAATTAATTAGTTAGTTAATTTAAACAATTTTAATTAGATTATATTAATTTTGAAAAACACATTATATACATACATGTTTACTTATGATGTCATAAATATTTTAAAAATATCATAACATGTATCAAAAAATATAGTACATGCACAAATTTTCATTAATTAACTTATCTAACTAATTTGTTTTATTAATCTTATTAATAAATTTTATAAATTTTGAAATAGTATCCAATATTTTCAAACATTTTGAAAATTTAATTATATTATAACTTTTATAATATATGTAAATATTTAATATTTTAAATTTAGATAATCTTATGTTTTCAATTTTCAAAATAATTTGGAAATTATATCATAACATTTATAATATTTTTTTATTTTAAATTTAAAACTTTTACTTCTAATTATAAAACAATTTTGAAAATAGCCTACGACCCATTTTAAATTGGGCATTTTCTAGTAGGTATAACCTTTTGGGCTTATCTCATCATTTCGATCTAGCTGGTAGCCAAGTAGGAAAAAATACTCTATTTTTCAAACCCAACCTTAGACATTACTTTTCTAGACACCTTACAATATGACTAGGCTTTAATAGTTAACCATAACATGGCTAATTTAGACTTCATAGGCTTTTGTGCTCTGATACCATTGTTGGAACTGGACCAGCCTGTAGCTAAAGTTATAGATGAATTTCAAAAAAAAATCCCTTATTGGTCTTATAAAGTCGGTTTATTTAAAACATTTTTAAGTTTTATTTAAATGAAATCTATTATTTTATTTTATAAATTATATAGTTTTATTTAATCTATAATTTGATACATATAAATATGCGCATGTGTATCGTATACATATATGTATGTGTGTGCATGTATAACATATAAGCCCATGCAATGTATAACACGCCCGTATGTAGATGTTAAGATCTACATTGCAACAGATACGTTAGCTCATCAAATATATACTATATATTGTCAAAATATATGTATGCATTTAAACTTGTTACTAATATAAATATTACAAACACATACACACACATACATACGTATGTATGTATATATATGATAATTTTGTTTAAATAATTTTATGTATATGAATATATATTTATATGTATGTATGTATGTATTTTTATATAAATTTTTTGTATATATAATAATAATAATAATAATATATATGCATATTATTATAATGAATGTTAAACTATATATGTATACATCTCTACTACTAATAAAGAAAATTCGTTGAACTAATTTACTCGGCGTCCTTTTGAAATTCCAAAAAGGCCCTTGCTTTTTGACGCTCAAACAAAATATCAACGTATACAATAAAACAAACAGCCCGTGTGCGAAGCATGGGCGTGTACTAGTAATATATAATTATAATTAATATGTGTGTGTATATATCTGAATCAACAAAATAATAATTTTTACAATATATATATATATATGTTAATCCATATACATATTTATAATATATATATATATATGCATATTAATTAACAAAATATTTTTTTTATAATTCTAAATCGTATGTATAATACCTTAAAAATTTATTATTGATATTTATTATTTTAAAATATATATTAATTAAATATTCATTTGAAAATAGATAAAATATTAATAAAAAAATATTTTTGGAATATTTTATTCAAATTTTAAATTTTCGAAAAATCTTAAATGAATTTTGAAGCTTGACAAATTTTTCCATGATTTATTATTTTTAAGCCATTAATTAAAATAAATTTTAAAATTATAAAAAATGATTTTTTTTTGCTAAAAGCTTATCTTATCATAAAATAATTTAATAAAATTTTAAAAATAATTTTTGAAACATATTTTATTTTATGATATTTATTTAGATAGTATAATGATTTAAACAATATTAAAATAATTCATAATTGCAGAAAATAATTTATAGCTGTCAAAAATTATTAATGTTATAAATATATATGTTATGATCAATTATTAACATGGAATGAAATTATAATCCATTATAAACTATATGTATATAATTAAATGATATATATATATATATATGTATGTATGTATGCATGTGTGCATAAATTAATAATTATTATCTCACTTATATATATATATATATATATATATGCATATGTAAATTGTTTTTTATAAGTGAATACATACATATAACCAATCTAACTTGTGAGAACTTTGATACATATAAGAATCGTCCCTTAACAAACAATATACTAGTATATGTATATAATGAAATATTATTCAGAAATCATAAACTATAATTCTGTGAAAAATATACGGAAAACCAATGCCATGAAGCACACCTTGTAATGATGAATTCGTTCTCTTTTGAAAGCTTTTCGATCCCGCAGACTGCTAATCCTTAAACCGTTGACCTTTGAATATCGGATAGTGATCGACTTTTAATTGGTTTGAGCTTGGTAAGATGGAGCACCTAAGGAATAAAGTCAACTAGCAATGGATGGAAGGGGTGATAGAAAAAAGTCTGCAGTTAGGAATAGAGATGTTTAAATAATGGATAAAAGAGAGAAAATAGTAGATCACATCTCATACCGGTTCTCCCTCAATCTGAGCCATCCAAAATTTAACCATTCTATAATAATATAAGCCGCCCCTTATTTCCATATTGTAGTCTAAATTCTCACCATCATGATAGGCTAAAATCCTATTTAAGACGAAAACAATATTATTTAATTAAATCCAATTTAATCACTTATCGATTTCGTATATCGATTGATATATTTATAACTATTATAAATATACTTAATAATATTTATTCTGCAAATCATAATCATAATTTTATAATTAATATTTCATAAATATTAATTAATTTATAATAATTATTAACTAATTAAATTGTTTGGTCAAAAGAGAATTCATCATTTCAGTTGTGTGGCTCGTCAGGTATAAATTTGGTTAGCGATTAATATCAAACTATTCAAATATTAACTTTCACACGTTAATTAGTAGGTGCTGTGATATTTTGACCAAATTAATCGCTTACTTGCTTTTGATAAAATCTAATTTTACTTTGCTTTATTAAGCGCTACCTAGTTGTGACTTTTATTTACACTAATTCTCTTCGTCAATACTATATCACTGTGAACTTATGAAATTCGTAACGGTCAAAAGTTCCAATATTGTACATATTCAACTCTATAGTCCGAACACAAAGTCCTTGGTTTAATATTAGTAAATATTATTAGCTGAAATGCTCTGGCCAGAGACTTTGAGTTGGTCGTGTTACTAA
Organism: Allium cepa; assembly: GCA_030765085.1. NCBI lineage: Eukaryota > Viridiplantae > Streptophyta > Magnoliopsida > Asparagales > Amaryllidaceae > Allium > Allium cepa. The sequence goes on along the minus strand of CM060936.1, from coordinate 26,007,443 downwards.
CCCTATATAACCGAGGATACGAATTATTTCTTGAATAATACTTCACTTCCAACACTTGCACTCAACCCAACTATAGTCACTCGATAGATATCGTGTCACGATTTGACTATAATTAAAGTGGAGCTCTCATATTGAAGATCCATAGTATTCTCAAGTCGAGAGAACTATGTAAATTAGTCGTATCGATATTTTATGTTCGACCTTAGTTATATTAATTAATAGAAATCTATCAAGTGAGACGTTTCATATTTATCCAATAACTATCAATATGTAACCCCTAAGATCCCTCAGCAGTCATGAGTAATACACTTCTTAATATTTGTAGAGCGTTATGTACTCTAGTATCAACGGATGCATTAAGATACATCTATATCCAACCTTAATGCATCTTGACTAGGTACATTTAAAATGGTGTATTTGTTTTCATTGCGATAAATTACTCATGATTATAACACTTTGTAACTACTATCTAAAACATACCATTTATGGATTTTCTATTAAATATACTTTAAATTAAATTGGTTAATTAATATAACACATTATACCAAGTATATGATAGAAAGAAAACACCTTTTATTTCAAACAAGATTGGTTATCGAGTTAGATATATGTAACAAATTAGATAAATACCCCTGGGGCATACCCTCTATCAAGGTAAAGTCCTAATGATTAAGAAAGCAAGACACGGTGATAGAGCCTTTATGATTGACAAACCTTTCTGTTAATGGCCCAACCCAATGTGCATTGTCTAACAGCCTTGGATATTCCTCAGGTACTTACAATATGTCTTGTCTTATTATTGTAATCTCTTTACAAAAAAATTATTTTCTCACCCTCTTCTTATACATAGATGTTTGTATAACCAAAATAGGTTCTCAATAAAAGATGCAATCGACCTTTTTTGTGAGCCCATGTCAATTCCTATTTCTAGAGAAGCTGCTTCATCCTTTACTACTGTAATTAGTGATGTTTTAGAAACTGCTAGATTACAGAAGCATCCAAGAGCATCTAATTTTTAGGAAATTCCTCATGAATCTTATTTGCCCAAAAGGCTTAAAGAAGGCAATTCATCTTCACAAGTTGTCCCTATTTCCGTTTCTAAGGCTACCACCACAATTGGCGTTAATGCCCCTCCTTTAGATGGTCTTAAAATCAACAGAATGAGTAATCTTTTTTGAATACTTCATAGATTTTCATAAGTAGTTGGGGTTTGATTCTCCTATTTTGAAAATAGCATGTGAACCTCGTCTAGCTTTGAGGATTTGTTATTATCTGCTCTTCGTTCTCCCTTAACTTCGTCGTTGGATACCACAAGTTCTCCATTTGCATTTCCTCCAGACCTACTTTCACTCATGATCCATCAGCTTATTCTGGTATATCTTATTCATTACCTGATGTATAAGACTATATAATTTTATCATCATTTTTCCTAGTATAGTTCTTTTATTATTATTTTTAGGTCATGAAATGAATATTTTTGATGCAATAATCATCCTTTAATGTTACTCAATAAACATCCTTACTTTAAGAGTTAAATTCAACTCTCCCTACTAACATCAAAGCACTTGAATAAGAGAATTGCGAGCTATGAAATTCTACTGCTATCAAGGATCTATAAGCTATGACCGTTCTAATATAGAAAAGGTCAAGGTGAAATCTATCGAGAAAAAAAATTAAGATGATGGAAAAGGATCTTATATTAGCTAATTATGAAGTAAGACAAGCTTCACCAAGATCACACACCTTAAAGACAAGGTGGCGGTAAAGGACATTATGATAGACAAGTAAATGCCTCTTTAAAGGCCGTTAAAACTAAGAAATCTTTGTTTCTTCGTCAAGTTCTATCCTCTTGGAAGGATGGATGCACAAAGGAAGCCATGTTTGTTATTTATAAGGATAACACTAGTTTATGTCCAGATTTGGCTTTCCTATCGCTTGAGTCAGTGGGATTGATGATAAGAGAAACCTTAATATAATGCTTGATCGACTTCCCAGGGATCTATTCAAATTTGGAGATAATGATCCTATCAAGACCGAGGAGTATTTATCCTTTGATGATTTTTTTTGGGTGATGACAAAATTGGAGATAAAGTAGAAGATGAAACCGACATCGATGACGATGAAGATAGATGAGAATGACGACAGAGATGGTGGAAATGCTAAGAATGACTCATCAAGAAAAGAAAGATGATGTCCTTGATAATAATGATTTAGGGGAACCAATGCTGCTAATTTTCCTTCTTTGGATATGAAGCCTAGGGCTAAGGGTACTCCACCTTCCAAAAGTCCATTTATCACTTCAACGCAACCAATTTAGGCAAATTTGAATAATCATCCTTGTGAAGTACGAAAGCTCTACCTTCAAAGTCGAAAACCACTTTGGCTTCTCCTTTGGTATTTTGAATTATAAATGGTTTTACTTATCGAAATTTTCTTCAAGGACTATTAAAGTCCTATTTTTATTAGCAGATTATGAGGAAAAATAGTACTTACTTTGCGATATAGTTAGATTAGATAGGAATGATATTTTAAGACACAATAGAGAGAGAAAGACTTTGCAAGGACTTAAATGTATCTAGATAAGTATATGAGGCTCTTAAGACATCATAAATCCCTAGAAGAATTTAAGAATAAATGATTCACGCCTATTCATCGAAAGTCTAATTTTTCACCAATCAAACTTTCGGAAAGAAAACAAGGAACTCACCGTTCTCTTTGAATGCTCATTGAAGGCAGAAATAAACTAATGGATTTCCTTTACCTAGTTTATGTCAAGTGTCCTATGACTGATTTATCCTTCTTAGGGGGTGGTTGTCGTGGTTTAATCAACAGGCTCCACAAAAGATACCTTGATGAATGTAGGTTTAATCCTTACCCTGGGGAATGCTGGAACTTGACTAAAGTTAATGTTACTCCTTTTTCCATTAACTCACATCCTTTAAAGAAAGTTAAATACAATAAGGATGGGTTTATTTCTGAATATTATAAGAGATTCATCTTGTACGAAGCAATGTAACTATATTTTTTTTAATGTTTAATTGTAATGTTTGTGTTAATATAATTCATGATTTTGGTTTGCAAATTCTATGATTTAGGTTTTAGTTTTAACTTATCCATGGTATGCAGGCTTCTTTGTCTTTACCTATGTCCACTTTGTCTCTTGTTCCAAAAGACGTTTAAGTAAACTGGTTAGGCTAAAAACTGCTCATTTTAGGGAATGCTACTCCTCGATTGAAAAATCCCAATTGGCAAATATTACTTTATTTGTGGAATTTATTGTATATGCACACGATTCCCTAATCTGGACATTAATTTTTTAGGAGATTAGAATAATCGATACCTTCATGAAACTCAAAATAATTATGCAAAATCTCTATGTGGTTATAGCCCTCCCTCCAAAGAATGGGACTATCAAGATTTTCCACCTACTAAATTCCCTCTAAGCATTGAATTTCCATTTCCAACTATTTTTCCTATTTCCTATTTTTTATAAGAAAATTCAAGAAGCCCTTTCATAACTTAAGGAATAATTGGAAAGTATCTTTTGTCTATTGATAGTTGAATGCCATGATGTTGCATGCAATTTTATGTTTTTAATAAAAAGTTATCTATGCTATCTAAATTTTCTAAGCATTTTTTTCCTTCGATTATCATTATGTTTTGGTTTGGGATTTAAGATTTTTCTTTATTACTTGATTCCCAATCTCAGTCGATGCCTCAACAATATTCAATATTAGCCCGTCGTGGATATTGAGAATCGCCATTCTTGCTCTCTACTTGGATTATTGCCGATTGACGGTACTAAGGTGAATTAATGGTATGAAAATATATGCGATCAAAGTATTTTAAACATTTCTCAAGAAAAGATCTTTGAGCTCAAAAGGAAGATCTCTTAAGGAAAAAGAGATATAGGAAATAATAGAAAAACTTAATTTGAGCGTTTATCCCTAACAATCCAAGTTTGACACATGGATTGCTGAGCTAAATCAATGAATATATGATTTGGAATTTTTTTTGAAGTTTAGAAACAATTGTCAATCCAACAAACTCATTTCGATGGAAGGAGAAATATGACTTCGTAATCCTACTCTAATTTGTTCCTTTAAGGAAGCATCTTTGCAAATGTCATCTTCATCTCATAGTTGTTATATTTCTATGTTTGATCCTTCTGTCCTGGTGGATGATTTAGGGGACTTAAGTAGGTTAAGTAGATCCTTCAAGTTTGAATGCAACCGTAAGTTAAAAGATTATTGCATTAAAAAATTTACTGATGAATTCTCTAACCTTTGAATCCAAATTAGAAGTTTAGAACGGGAGAAGAACAAATTTTTATTGAAGGTACAAAAACTAGAGACTAATAACAAAAATCAACATCATCGAATTCTAAACTAGAAGGGGCTAATATAACCTTTGAACATGCCAAAACCACCCAAATTGACTCAATAGATTCCCCTGATGTTATTCCTTGCAAAGAGCATAAGTTGAAGAAATACTTCTTATAGCACTCCAGCATATCATTAATCCCTCTTCTTCAGTAGAGATCCCAACGAAGGAGGTAAAGATCTCAAAGATTGATAGGTATTGATGCACTTTTTTAATTTTAGAGTTTTTCAAATGGACTTACTAATGGACTATTTGATCAAAATTATTGTCACTTTTGACTTAAAGGTTGATTTTTCATTTTTTGGTCAAAAAAGAGACCGCGGATTAAGAAAAGCTACTGCTGCTAGTTGTCAAAGTAATCATCATTTATTTTTGTATGGGTGTTTCAAATGTTGTTAAAGATACATAAGGACATCCCTTTTTGTATAAAAAAAACTAGTTCATCAAGCGATATCCATTCTTGCACTTTGAACATTCAAGAGAAAAGAAAGAATTATTGCATCAACATCATCCAATTCCACATCCAACTGAACCTTAAGTTTGTACCTTTTATTTTGCATTAATTTTTTGTTATTGTAAAGGTCATTTTTCACTTTAAAAGAAATTGTATGTAAATAACTATTTGTGTATGAAACCTGTAGTATTAAATTTCTTTCTTTCATGTGTAAATATATTATGATAAACATATCTTCATACATGTTTTATGGTGGCGTGTTGATTGCCTTTAATTGGCGTGTTGATTGCCGTTAATGCTTATTTGATTGTTTGGATTCTCTCAACCTTCATATATGTCTTTCATCATTTTTAGGATTAATATTTCTTTGCCATGTTATATTGTCCATCGTTTTTCGAATAGTTATTCCAATTAAGTTTGGAAGTGAGATTTGAAGTCTCATTGTTTGATACACTATGAATAGGTGATCGTACTTGTGAGAAAGCAAACTTAAATTGGGTACGATACCTTGAATGGATGCTTTAGCCAGGCATGGAAGCGAGACCAAAGGCTTAAATTGACCATCACTCCCTATATGGGTATTTTGGTTAGGCATAAAAGTGGGGCCAAAGGCTTAATTTGACCACCACTCTTTGGATGTGTACTTTGGCTAAGCATAGAAGCGAGACCAAAGGCTCTATTTAACTATAACCCTTTGGATGGGTGCTTTAGCCAAGCACTGAAGCGGGACTAAAGACATAATTGACCATCTTTCTTTAAGTGGGCGCCTTGGCTAAGCATAGAAGTAGGACTAAGGACTTAGTTTGATCATCCATTTCATATATGGAAAGTTCATTTTTGAACACCAAATCTTGTCATTGGAAGTGGCACTGGAAGTATATAATATTCATTTTTAGTGCATTACCTACTTTACATTTAATTCGGTGATGGAATATTTTCCACAAATTCCTACAATTCACCCCTACTCACATAATATTCGATAATTCCAGCCAATGCCCTACACTCGTTAGTCCAATTCCCATTTGCCTTGTGGTAATAACAATACTCATCTTCTTCATGTCTCCCTTCCCTTCTTATGCTATTCATAGGAGCCCAATAATTTTGCCTTTCTTTGGTGAGGAAGTAAACTTCTTCTTGCAAGATGAAGAGTGTGGTAGTTATTTTACCCTTTAATTTCTTAGCAGTACAATTTCCTCATTCATTTTCATGTCTTTTTGGTGGCATTAGGATCTCTTTATTGCTTTTCTCTCATTTCCTTTTTGAAGGCTAGGAGTATTTTTCTTTCTCTTCGAGGGATATGTTAATTATATTGTTACACCCAAAATTCCAAGGGATTAATGAACAGAAAGCCATTGCATGCTATTGGGAGTCATCGTGTCGAGTTGAAACCATCGTTGGAGATTTGGTAAGGCCATCACTTACTATTTCCAAGCATTAGAGTACAACTATCACTAGAAGTTCCATAACGCCATTGCAAAGAGTTCTCAAGCATAAAGACAAAGCTATTGCCAAGAGTCTTTATGGACCATCGTGTTCCATTCTCAAGCATTAAAACAAAGCCATCACTAAGAGTTCAATAAAGCCATCATGAAGAGTTCTCTATGGGCCATTGCGAAGAGTTTATTGAAAAATTTGCAAGAAGCTTCTCTATGATGACTTTAGAATAAAAAGATGTAGTCGTCGTGGTATGTTTGTAAAAACCATCGCTTGACAAAGTAGAAGAACCATCATGGGAAGTTCAAAAAAGCCTTCACATTCATCCCCCAAGTGGTAAGCCAAGCCATCGAAGATAGTTTTCTTATGCATTAACAAAGTGGAGCCTTTGCAAGGAGTTCAATAGATCCATCTCGATGATTCAAGCCATCACATGATTTAAGTTATCGAATGGATAAGAAACTATCATGACAGATCATGTTGGAACAAGCCATCATATTGGTTAGATCCAAGCTATAGTCTATACAAAGAAGTAGTAAATTATATGAAGGCAATTATGTGTAGCAAAGTTCTAAAGTACTCTTGTACCACCATGCCTCCTTTATTGATATCATGGTCAAGATAGCGATCTACGTGAATTACCATTGTATTGAAATGGTAACAAGTGGAATCATCAAGACCATCCATCTTACCAAGTCACAAATCCATGTCAACTTCAATCAACCAATTCAAGCGAGCTATGCCACTCTTTAACCTTTATAAACAAAGACCCACCCCCACCAAAAAGGGATTTCTCTCTCCTTTCTCTCTCTTAATAAAAATTTAGGGATAGACATTTCTAAGCACCCTTGAGAGATTGAGATCTCCAATAGTGGCTAATGAAGAAGATTGGCTTGCACTTTTGAGAAAAAAGATCTTTAGAAATATGAATTTGCATACCTACTCCTTTCTTAATTTTTTTGAATTTGAACAAACAAAATGACTTATATTTCTTGCGTATTAGCCAACGAATAAAGAAGATAACTTATATTTTTGAATTTTATATTTATTGCAATTTTATTCAAATTCCACGTATTTCAAAAGTATTTAAATATTACGCAAAAATTCGAACTAACATTTTTGGTGCTTTCATTGAGAGAAGAACTTAGGGACAACCTTTGATTTTTAAATAATGACTAAATAAACACCATTTCAAAAAAAATTAATTTTCTTTTGAATAATTTTAAAAATATTTTGGCAAACACAATGGCTGAAGAATTTAAATTAAATTAACGTACAGGAAGATACAAATTTTGAAAGTTGTTAAATTTAATTTTTTTTACTATCGTTGTTTAAAATATGCAGGTGAAAACCACCAACTCATCGTGACACGATGACTTCAAATCCCAATTCTTCACGACAACTGATTCTCCACTTCAAGCTACTTCATCTCTCCAATTCATCGTGATAGCTCAAAATTCTTAGCGTCGCCTTCTACATTCATCAAATCATGACAGCTGTAGAACTACGAATCACCATAATGACCTAATTTCCAATTCACTACGACAACTCCAATTCATCGCGACGCCTTCCACATTCATCAAATCATGACATCTATGGAGCTCCAAATCTCTACGATAACCTCTAACTCCAAAATTGATAGTGACATCTCAAAATTGATCGCGACGGCTACTACGTTGACAGAGGTGATTCGATTATCCTCAATCGCTCTTTCTATTTCAAGAAATTTTTCGTAATGACTCAATCGGTGATGGCTTCGCTTTTCTTCATGATAACTCAATCAGCGATGGCTGTGCAATACTTTAGATGACTCAATCGACGATAGCTCCACGCCCTTAACTCTAAAGCTAAGCGATTCTTATTTGAAATCTCATATTTTGATTTTGTGATAATTTAGTTTTTAAAATTAGGCTTGTTAAAATCATTCTAGATCATTATGATTTTTAAGTTAGCATTGGTAGTTTTTTACGGTTAAAATGATGGTATATAGTATTGGGATGCATTGAATATTAGTGTTCATCGATGGTTTCCTAGCAATTATTTAACACTTTAATTTGTTAGGAAGCTGTTGTTTGATGTGCTTTTTTCTATACCTCAAGAGTCTTCCTAATATCTTTCAAAGTATCTTTTCCATATTTTGAATCATTTGTTATGGTAAGTAATGTCTATGTCAAGAATCAATTACAATTCACAACAGTGCTTTGAAATGTTATTTAAGTGTGCTATTTCAACCATTTGTTATTTCAACCATAGGATAGAAGTAATGATTTGTCATTGCTTTTTCTTACAAAATAAGAATTTAATGACATCATCACCACAAATATGTTACTAAATCATAAAGTAAAAGTTCATTTATGCATACTCATCCTCATATTGATTTTTCGTTCATATGAACATATCAGTGCACTTCCCGTGCCAACTGTTATAGAGAGTTAAGACTTTGGAATAAAGGCAATTATTGAAGTATAAACGACATGAGTACATTTGTTGGGTATTTCTTTCCTAAAAACAGTTTGATTATGTGTAGTAATATGATAGACGATGATTTCTTATAAACTAAGCCATGTCATATATATTACATGACAATAAAAGATGAATTTTTATTCATAACTAATTTTGCAACTAAATGATATTATGCATATACTCGTTTATAAAGACCAGTATAGTCCAATAAGTAATTATTACCTAAACATCATCATCTAAATCTTTATGTAGTAAATTAATATGTGTCGGGTATGCACTTCAGTAATCGATTATGAAGTGGCTATAATAAAAACGTCTACTTGGTTTAATTGTTTTATTTCTAATCTTTTCGAAGTTAAGTAGTACGGATGAGAATAAGTTTTCTCATGCAAATGGATTGGTCCTAACAATATCAGGAGCCTAAATGTCAAATTTTTTTATGGTAACCATGTAAATATAGTAGATTTTGTTTTTTTATCATTTCATATCTAGGTTAATAACTACATGTACTGCTTATATATAAGTTTCACATGGATTGCAAATGGATTCCTGCATTTTGGGATCCTAAAGCTGAATAATTTTCTTTATGCTGACCCTAATCTTCTTTCATGGTATTCCATGCAAGTTTTCGTATATCTCCAATGATATACGTCTTGAAGTGATAAGAGATTGATCTATATGTTTGATATTGTTCATGTCTTCAGTTTGTTGTAGGGAGAAATTATGATTTTAGAACTGTTGTGCTTAAAATTCCGGTACTATTTTCTATTTCGTTTTGCATGGTTTGCAAATGGATTTCAGTCAGATAAATAGACATGTTTAACTAGATTTTGATGCTCAATTAAGCTGCAGCCATGCAAACCGAGAAGTATTGTTAATTAATATTGATAAACGATGATAGTTATTGGTTGAGATTGGATTATTTAAATATTTTAATTAGATGGCTGGTTTAAGGCTTTATCCAACATTGGTTTGATAATTCATTAAAAATTATGATTTATCTTTTCTCTTTGTCTATCTTTATTGATTCTTGCTGTTAAATGTGGATTGCTATCTGATTATGGAGCTTTAATTCAGACTTTTTCTTATGAGAGATGGATCCCCTCAGGACTTATTGTTTTCTTATTATATGGACGATGAAACTCTCTTTGTTGAAGTATTTCCTCCTTATTCATGGTCAACGAAATTCCTAAAATAAGATATTATTATGATCTCCAACATTAGATGAATTCATATAGAATCTGAACTTGAATTTTTTTCTATATCACGGTGGATATACCTATTATATGGACTTTTTGGTCTTCTTACTATTATCGAAGAAACAAAACTCCTCTTGTTGAAAAATACCACCTTTTCATCGTGATAATGAGATTTTTGAGATCAGAATTATCAGAATCTATTGCCTTAGACGAATCCCGAAAAGGAAAAAATCCTAGAAATATAAAAAAGTGCAAATCTCTATTTATCCAAATTTAAAAATCCCATCATCGAAGCACAAATACATGTCTTATATAAATAGGATTTTAGGGATCATCTACGAGGATCACTTAGTCAAAGAAGACTTTATGGATTCCTAAATTCTTTTATTACAAAAATATATTATTCAGTGATGACATTTAAAGTGTAGCTCCTTCAAATTATGATGGTACTAATCAAAAGAGAAATAATCCACCTCTACATAATCAACGTGATAATAAGGCGTTCCCACCAAATATAGCTCCTTGTTTAGTAAAGTTTAGAAGTATACTTTTTCCAGTTCAGCCTAATAAGAAATCCAGTCTTCTACTTTGGCAGGAAAAATGGAATCATCCATTATCACATATTTCTAAATAGAAAACATATTCGATGTGGATATACTATCCCCAGCCTAATGATCGACAAGTTTTTTAGGAAAGGTGTTATTTTGCTTCCCTCTATGGATGAGATTCCAAGAAAATGATATTTTCTCCATGTTCTCTTCAAAAATTACAAAAAATTCATTCGTTATTTTCCTCTTTTCGCCTAACCCTAGCCGTCATATGTCTCGAGCCCATAGTTGAGCTTTCCTTTCATCATCCCGAATATTATTCACTCAAATCTAAGGTGGTTACATGCTAAATGTTGCAACTTCAAATGGGGATCTAGAAGATCTAGGAGACTATTCAGATTAAAGTGTATCACATAGGCAAAATCTCAATCCAGATGTTATTCTCTTTTAACCATTTAGTTTAGTTTAATATAATCAAATGAAATAAATGAAATTAAAAAAACCATGGTTTTGGCCATATATTAATTTTATAAAATATAAAATAATTTTTAAATATAAAATATATTTTAAATAATTTCAATAATTTATTTAGTAATTATAAACGTTTAAAATTACTATTAACTTACACCTTAAATCTAAATTAATATATATTTATTTGCGACAAAACTCTAATTTGAAAGACAGTAAAAAATATTTTTATTGTCGAAAGGTGTGTGTATATATATATTATGATAATCATTTATATTTTAAATTAAAGTTTAGTGTGTGTTATTGTATGTATTAAAATAAATCAACTCTCGGCTATGCTGTAAAGAAAATTCAATCGAAAGTATTTGTTATATATTATAATATTAATAAATATCCAAAATAATTTTAATTTAAAATATCCTTTTAAATAAAAAATTATTTTTTAGATATATAATTATTTGATATGTAAATTTATTTATAAAATTCATACTAATGTTTACATTAGTATATTGACACGATCTTGAATTTAAATTTGAATGTATATTTTCCTAGTCAAATTAAGATAGTTTAATTTATTTAAATTAATTTGAAATTTTTACTTAGTCAAATTTCTTAAGAAACTTCATAAAGTCAAAATTATTATTTTATTAAAATATATAGTTTTTCATATATATACATATTAAATAATTAAATAAGGGAATTAAATAAATATTCAATGTATACATAGCATATATATATATATATATATATATATATATCAATACCTACACATGAATATAATAGACCATTTTTACATCTGTTATGTTGCATATCACATATGTTTGTCATTACACCTATGTTTGAATATATTAGATATATTCGCATTATACACCAATTATATTTAATTAATAAAGATTAATTAAATGAAAAATAGAATATTCAAAATAAAATAAATTTTATTAAATAATTAGATTAGATCTAATGTTAACAAGAAAATCTCATAAGCCCATGAAGTTACAGTAAGGGATTTTTTTCAAAATTTATCCATTTCGCCCATTGCCAACCACCAACTCTAAAACCGAGTTGATAGAGTTAATGGTGTAACCAATGGGTAATTATGTTAATAGTTTTAACTTAAATCTTGTAAAGTATCTTGTATGAAATGAAGTATGTTGTTGGTTATATTTCCTTTTATATGTGTTGTTATATTATGATATGTTAATTATAATAATACATTTTAACATATATAAGTAGGGATAAGAAAGTATTTATCAGATTATTATTATGAATATGTACATCAACAAGGGTTTTGAATTGATATTTTAAATAATTATCCTTAATTGTTCTTAGTCGGGATGTATTAAAAAGGACATCGATGCATTCATTAAGATTAGTGTATGCAATGCTCTCAAAACGATGGATGGTAAATTACTCATGACCAATGCGAGCATCAATGAATTACTTGGGGTTGTTTAAAATAAATATAGAACAAATTACTGAGAGTTCTCTATCGGTTAATACAACAAAGTCAAAATAGAATATCTCATATAACGATATACAGTAGTCTTTAGACTTAAGAGTATTATCGATCTTGAGTAAGTGTACCATACTTTCATTATGGTCTATAAAATGACATCACGGTCATATTACGGCCATAATTGAGTATATTTAAACTGCTTGAAGGTAAATGATACCTAGAGAGAATTCGTCTCCCTTGTTGCAGAAGATTGGTATCACTATAATTGGTTGTCAACTTAATGTCAAAATCTCTAGCCATAGTAAAATGGTTAATCGATAAATGCTACCATACTGAACCAAGGACTTTGAAATGGTTTATGCAATTAACTACGGATATCAATAGGGTTTCTAACCATTGACCAAAATCAAGGTATCTCGGTGATATAGTGATGATGAAAAGGAAACGTGCACAAAATATCATTACAAGGTGTAGCTTAATAAAGATTATATATTAGATTTTACCTAAATGATCTATAAGCAACTGAACTTGTATTCGATACCGCACTTCAGCAAAGTCCATACATGCCTTATTATTTTAATTATTTAAATATTGAATAAGGACCAGGTTCATTCCAAGGATTTAATACAACCGTGTTGCTAGCTAATTTTTGAGTTTAACCAATTCAAAATTTATTTATAAATGTTATGAATTAATATTAAATTAATACAAATGTTGTATTGAATTTTTATGGCATTTGATTATTTATTGGAAGCCTTAAAACTAATTAAAATAATATATAATTGTTATATATTAATTCAATTAAATACATAGGATTAAATATGAATCCACAATTAATATATATGACGTGTTAATAACGCCCGAAGTCCATAAACCCATAAAGGGTATGGCCAACCACGTAATGGCCTAAAGTGGGTAAAAAACTTGGTCTTTAGATCTAGAGAGAAAGCTGCGGATATTTGGTGGTAGCTAGTCTCCAATAAATTAGTGGAAGCCTACAAGTCGAGATTTTCATAACGTATTCGAGGACAAGAACAAGGGATCCGAATAGGAAATAACTAACCACTAAAGTATCGGTAACTTGGGAATCAGATAAAGTTACACATTTTGTTTTATATATTAACAACACTTATGTACCTAAAATGCTTTCGACCATGATAAAAAAATAGAAATTAAAAACTAATAATTTTTATAATTAAAATTATATATTTATGTATATATTTATTCATTTATTTTAGTTTTATGAAAAATAATTACCTCACAACCATACACATATGCATATAAATTAATTTTTGATTTAAATTAAAATTATAAATCATGAATTTTAAAAATGTTTTTGTTTGGTCATTTTATAGAAAACATTTTTTAATTCTTGAATCTAAGATAAATATATGTGTGTGCGTGTGCGTGTGCGTGCTTATAATAAGTATATATACATTTCGACATGTATGAAATATAAAAAATAAAACAAAAAAATATAATTTATATTAAGGCTAAACGTGTGTGTGTGTGTATGTTGTGAAATTAAATATAAATAATAATACTGCTATATTTATATAATATTCAATGGTCAAAAAAAATATTACCTATATGTGTTAGTTATATATATATATATATATATCATGTGTATATGTTATATTGCTTATGTAGAAATTATTATCTTTCGACATCATTCCTTTATTATAACCATAGATCCTAATGGTTATTTACGCACATTCGACATTCATATATTTATATCTCCTAGATTAGTCTACAACATTTAATTGTTATACTACAATGTTTGTATTATAAATGTAAACATTTAATAAATTAAATATAAAATCAAATTAAATTAAACAGAGATAATAACACACATTATATTTAATAAACTTAAATCATAATATACAATATGTATATATATAATTTTTTTAATATAAATAAGTTAATTAAAGTTGAATTAACAAACTCTTTTATTGATGTTCAATAAATATGATTTAGTATAAAAAGGTTGATCATATAAACAAAAATAAAATCTAGTGCAAATAAATAAGATGATTTTTTTTTTAAAATTTCCCTTATTACCCTACTGCTAGTGTACCTAATCCAACTATGGTATAAGATCTCGCATCGTGTTCACATAAATAATTAACCAACACGTAGGGAAGTCATTAGAAAAACTAATGGGTGTCTAAGGACAAAATAATTTAACTAATCAGAAGGTTACTCTAATCATTTAACGTTCTTATCAATGGAAAACCTCCTATCTTATTGCCTTTACTTGGCTCATCAAATTGGTCTTTCATAGATATCCCTGATGGTAGACTTAAAAATGTTCTACGCCTTAGGTTGATTCAAATAAGCATACATAAATATTATAAACTAAATTTAAAATTGTTTTAAATTTAAATAAATATAAAATTTATATTTAAAATAATCAAAAGATTTAAACAATTATTAAATACATGTGGGCATATATATGTATATATTTATGTATGAGAGGAGCATTCAATGACACCCATATTTTTGTAGCACCCATACAAACCCCTGATTTCCACCACATGTTCTGATTTAAACAATAGTATAATATGAAAGAGTTAGAGAAGCAACTATTAATTAAATAGAAATGCATGGTGGAAATCAAGGGCTAGTGGGGTGCCGTAAAATAGGTGTGTCAGTGAAAACTCCTCTATATATACATAATGTATTAAAAAATGAGGTTTAAATGAATTAGAACCCATACGGACTTAAAGGAGTATACATTAGATGTGGAGGTATATGATGTCATGAGATTATACTCGTCTCCCTTATAATGTCAATAATACTCAATTAATATTATTTTAAACTATAAATTTTTGCTCCCTATCATTTGCAATATATATAGTGTAAAAACGTACTCATGATTGTTGAGTAACCTCAAGACATAAAATATTCAAAATGATGTTTATATTGCCACTGTTGATAAGAATATTTTGTTACTTTGTTGAACACCATCAAGGATTATAAAATTACAATTAAGCTATCAAGAAATGATGGGTCTTGAGCATCTAATGCACTTTATGATTTGTTAAGCATCTTTTTGGTCATAAAGATGATTAGGAGAAAAATAAATGTACGGTTAGGAATTATATACGAGATAAAGTTAGTAAAGTGTTACTTATTTTTTATGGGAACTACACTTTGACGAGCGCACTCAAGATTGTAGAAACATGATAAATGAGTCCTAAAACCTACTAAAGTAATATAAGAAATTCATGTCTATCTTTAGGGTTTTTGAGAAATGTAGTGCCCTATTTTATAAATATAATAAATCAATCTAATAAGGATAAGAACATATGTAATGTTATCTAATTTATTTTAATGAGTTTAGGTAGATTAAATGTCAATTATGAAGTTATTTCTAGAGAAAAACAAACCAACTAGCACAGACTATAAAGACTAGTTAAGGAACGTAAAAATTGCACTCACCTATGAAAAACTTTGGTATGTAGTCTCCGATGAGTTAAAGCTAAAATTGATAAATATGCCATAATAAAACAGGTATCGTCCTAAAAATTATGGTCGGTAGACCATGAACTTGCTCAATGCAACATACCATCAACCATGGGTACTGAGCTACAAAGAGCGCATGAAAATATGAATGTTTGACCTATATATAAGCACATGCAAAAGTTGTATGGTGAATAGTCTCATATCACAAAGTATGAGATCTCGTTGAAATTGTTTCATATGAGATAAGGAAATTTACTCCCATCCAATATTTTGTACTCGTTATAATTGGGTACATAGAGAGACTCGATGAGTCGGGAATGACACTTGACATTGAGTTACAGACCGATCGAATTAATTCTTGGATTACAAACTTTGTAGTTTGATCCATTCATATTGAACTTCAATATGAATTTGTTGAAGTGTACCATCATAGATCTCCTTGGTATGTAAAGAATGATCGAGTGTACGTTCACAAAAGAACCGAGTATTATACTCACAGCCAAGGGTGCATATTCTTCTAATAGCTCGAAGAAGAGAAAGCATAGATTGAAGGGTGGGATGGGTAAATCTAAGTTAAAAGAAGAGGAGGGTGAATTTCACTTTTGCTCTAAGAAGGGACACTTGAAGAGGAATTGTCCGCATTAGCTAAAGACATCCATGGGGATGGAATCCGATTCCGCTCCTTAAGATATTTTCCTTACGAAAATAGTTATATGTAAGTGATATAAGTTGGGTTTTATATACGAATCTGGAACTCATATATATAACTTGTTATAGAGACTTAGGAGTAAGAGACCTATAGCAAGAGAGAGCATGAATTCCAAATTACATATGGAC
This sequence comes from Allium cepa, assembly GCA_030765085.1. Lineage (NCBI taxonomy): Eukaryota > Viridiplantae > Streptophyta > Magnoliopsida > Asparagales > Amaryllidaceae > Allium > Allium cepa. The sequence continues at coordinate 25,990,733 of CM060936.1, read as the reverse complement.
GTATTGTTGTTGCAGTAGCAGTAGGAGATTACCATGCATATCTTGCTAGTGGACATGACTTAATTTTATATAATTGTTATAATATATCAAACTTCATTAAAGGAATAATTTATGTTTACAATTTGTTGGAAAATGATATAATTTTATTTGTAAAGAGAATGTTATGAATAATTGTTGTGATACTAAAACCGTTTGTTTTGGTACTTTGAAAGATGACATTTAGATATCTAATTATAATCGTGTATTTTCCATTAAAAATAATAATGCATCTAAGATAAGTAACATCGACCTTTGCCATTGTAGACTAGGGCATATAAGTAAGAAATAATTGAATATGTTAAGAAACCAAATGTTTCTGCCATCATTTGATTCAAAATCATTTGATAATTTTACATCGTGTTTTAAAGGTAAAATGGCCAAGCACACATTTAGTGGGATCAATGAAAGAGTTACTAAACATTTAGAAATAGTGCATACTATTGTATATGGTGCAATGTCTACAACTATCAAAGGTGGGTTCTCTTACTTCATAATGTTCATTGGTGATTTATCTAGAAATGGATATGCATATCTTATGAAATACAAATCAAAGGTCCATGATATATTTATACAACATAAGAATGAAATTGAAAATCGGAAAAATAAGAAAACTAAAATACCTCGATCTGATCGAGATAGTGAGTTCATTGGATGTTCGCTCTAAGAGTTCCTAAAAGATAATGAGATTCTCTCCCAAGCCACTCTTACCAGTACTCCTTAACACCACAATGCTTTGGAAAGGAGAAAACGAATTATGTTAAACGTGATTCGATCAATGATGAGTGATAATGATTTTTATTTTCCCTTTTGGGGATACGCACTTGAAATGACGACAAATATGTTGGATTTATTACCATCTAAATTTGTGCCTATTGTTATTATCTTAGGCATTAGTTTTGATGACAACAACCATATAACATTATACAAAATATAGATTTTAACGTTTTTTTCAAAGTTATATATAATATATAGTGCATGATATTAGACATGTATTGATTAAGAAGACTGTACAGTATCAAGAGCAAATTCAAGAGGCTGACATAAAGATTCAAAAGTTAGAGATTGAAGACTCATGAGTATTGAAGATTCAAGATCTTTTAGATAAATTATAGAGTCGTAGATTATTATTAGAACCCCAATAGCACTTTTTTGATCTCTCTCTTCATTTTCTTTCCAGTGGTTTTTCAAACATTCTGAATTTCAAATGATTTTAAGAATCTCTTTTTTCAAAATGATCTTTCAACATAGATTTCAAATGATTTCTAAAGATTATTATATTTTGAGTAAGTTTTTAAACTTTTAAATCTATTATACATTGTTATAATTTTAGGTTTATGATCTCCAAATGTTTATAAATATATTATAACATTTATTATAAATTTGTTTTTAAATATATAATCACTCATACTTTATACATATTAGTTTCAAAAGAAAATAATATTTTAATCCTTTACATATTTAAAAATATTTAAAAATAATTTTATAAAGTTTTTTAAGTTTTGATATTATTAGTGTATAAACTATGTTTAGTTGATTGTACAACATTTCAAAATATTTTACAAATCTTGGTATTTTCAAAACAATTTTTATTAAGTAAGTTTTCAAAGTACAAAGGGATATGTTGACAAATCCTAATACTATATATCAACATATAGACCAATCTTTTCAAAATTCAAATTTGAATGGTAGTGTATTTTCGTCATTTCTCTTTGCGAATGGATACTAGCGTCATTTTTTTTATAAATAAGAAGAGTTTCCGACGAACTTTTTTAACAACTTTCTCATATTTTCTCTCCCTTTTTACTCTCTTAATTTCTAAAAGGAAATCTACTCAAAATATACTCAAATTCAATCAGAACCAAATTCAAACTCTATTAATTTGATTCTTTATTAATTATTTATCAATTACTCTCTTGTCTCTGTCATTCAAAACTCAATCAAAGTGCTATTTAAGAGGTTATAGGAGCATTTGTATTCAAGATCAAGACTCTGAGTCTATAAACTCTACCAATCATATCTTATACTCTTGGGTGTGCTTGGTGTCTTTGAATCCACGTGGGTGTGCTTGTGTCCCGTCTAATTTAGGTAGGTTTGCTTAATTTCCCGTTTGAATCCAAGTGGGTGTGCTAGTGTCCCATCTGAATCCAGTGAGTGAATGCAGAGCTCGAAAAATATGGAGGACGTGTCACGTATCCTTGTCGAAGGACTTTGATATTTGAAAACAAATATGTATAAGAAATTGTACGAGAATCGATGTAGCATATCTCCAAACCAGTATAAAAACTCTTGGTGTGATCTCTTTAACTCTTTCTTTTTTACTTTTACTACATTTATATCCATCTGCGTTTGCATCTTTAATTGTTGATTCTGCAATGTTTAATCATAATCTTAAAATAACTAAAAATATTCACAATAATTAATAAACACTATTCACCCCTCTATTGTTAAATTAGCCTTAAGATCCATCTTTCGCAAACTAACACCTAAGACCCCATATGAGTTATGGATTGTTAAGATACCCCATTGTAATTTACTTAAGGTATTGGGTTGTCCGACTTATGTTAAGAATGTAAACCCAAGTAAACTTGAGGCAGTTTTATGTTTGTTTATAGAATGTCCTTGAAATTCTTACGGGTACATGTTTTATCATATGAGGAGCAAAAAATGTTTGAGACATGCCACCTTTATGGAAAATGAATTTTTATCTCGAGAAATTAGTGGTAGTAAGATAGATTTGGACGAGATCCAAAATAACTTCCATAGAAACTGAATTGTTAGATAGTAAATCCACACTCGCAGAAGATACGCAACCTGTTATAAGGTCGAATAGGGAATCACGTACATTAGAGAGATATTATGGGTTTTCGATTAAAGGCAAGAAAGAGGATTGCGTCCTTCATGACGATTTCTCCTTAAATATTGATAACATTGCAGAGTAAAGACTCCGCCTCATGACTTGACGTTATGAACTACAAAATGGATTCCATGTACGAAAACTAAGCTTGGACTTTGGAGCATGTACCCAAAGGGTTGAACCTGTCGGGTGCAATGGATTTTTAAGAAAAATATTAGCACAAAAGGAAAGGTTGAGGCCTATAAAGCAAGATTGGTGGCGAAAGGTTTTCATAAAATTCAAAGTGTTGATCATGATGAAGCATTATCTCCGGTCACCATACTTAAATCAATTTGGATTCTACTTGCTGTTGCTATTTATTATGACTATGAAATATGGATGCTAAATCAACATTTCTTACTTATAATTTATAAAAGGCTATTTATGTGTCACAACTAGAGGGTTTAGATGTTAGCGGGAGTGACAATAAGGCATGTGGACTCTTAAGATCAAACTATGGTCTTAAGCCAACATTTAAAAGTTAAAGTAAATATTATAATAAGGTTATTAAGTAGTTTGGTTTCAGTCAAAACACAAAGGAAGCGTGTGTATGCTGAAATGAACAAAATGGTTCTATTACATTCTTAGTTGTATGCATTGACGATTTACTGCTAGTTAGTAATGATATATCAATGTTACAATCAGTGAAAGCTTGGTTGTCCTATAATTTTCAATGAAGGATTTAGAATAGGTACCCTTTATACTTGGTATAAAGGTCTATAAAGATAGATCTAAAAGGTATTTTGGATTATTCCAATCGATGTAAATAGACACTTTACTAAGAAAAATTAGTATGGAAAATTCCATGCATGGAAATATATCAATGCATCGTTGAATTGTTTTAAAGAAAGACTCCTTATAACGGATGAAGAAAAACATCATACGAGTAGAATTTATTATACATCAGCAATAGGATCCATCGTGTATGTTATGCTAAGCACGGTCTAGATATCGCTTTTTCGTAGGTGCAGTTAAAAAATATTAATCAAATTTGGGCGAAAATCATTGGACAACGGTTATAGTCATCCTTGAGTGTTTAAGAAATACTAACGATATTTTTCTTATTTATGAAAACAACAAACTTCTTATGAAGGGGAATTCAGACTCAAGTTTTCAAAGTAATGTCGACAATAGCAAATCAGTCTCAGGATTCATATTTACCATTAACAAAGGGGTCTTTAATTGGAAGAGTTCCAAACAAGAAGTTATTGCCGATTCAAGAATAAAGGCTGGATACATCGCCTTAAATGATGTCGTAAAAGAAGCAATATGAATGCATAATCGTTAAAGAGCAAGTAGTGATCCCAAGCATTGAAGGTCCAATGTTGATGTATTGTGACAATAATATAGCAATAAAATTTACATGGACAACGAGCTCACAAGAAGTCAAGACATATCCTATATAAGTTATTGAACCCTGTTATGATTTATCCTTTCTATAACATACATATTAGTAGTAGCTACATAAGGGCAGAAGAATTACCGCTGCAATTTGAGAGGCCACTGAAGGTTGTCGAAACCATGGTTACCAATATAAAGTCATCGATAGCTTATGAAAAGCTAAACTCGACCAACGACACGACACCAGTTCTACTTGGTTATTTTTGAGAGTTTGTCCATCAGCACTTGTGTCTCAACCTTTGTGGAGGTCGCGAGTGGAAGGCAGACTCCATGCTTCTTGACCAATACTCATTATTGCTACATATTTGGACTACCACTTTATTTTGGTGACAACAATGGACAATCAACTGAAGAAGTTGCTGGGGAGGGGATCTTCCACAACAGTTTGTTCAGGTAGAGAATTTGCTGCGGAAGAAGCTATGGTAAACGAAGCTTACATAGTTGATGAGGAGAAGGTCGAGGTCGCATATAGTGGAGATCCTGGGATTGTAGGTAATATACATAGTTGTGCATGTTTATATCAACAAGATCGTGCGCATGCCGATGGCCTTGCAACATTGATTGGTGCACTTGCTACCAAACCGAAGATCAGTGCGTAATATCCCATATCTGGAGGCTCGAAGCTAAGCGCTATAGATGCTACAGCCATCCATAGTATTAACTTATGGTGACCAAATACAGTAATGTTAATGGTGTCCATAATATCAAAAAAACTTGAATATGAAATAAAATAATCACATATTAAAACATTTTTTTATTACATTTCAAAACAACTTTTCATATCCAAGTTACATAATCCCAAACGTTTCCCAGGTTCAGATCAAATATAATTATTACAAAATACGCCAAGAGCGACATATGAAGATGCATCCTTGATTGACCAAAATACTGAATAGTTATAACAGACTTAATACAACACAGCAGAAATAAAAACATAACAACTCCTACATAGCTAACTTCAGTCTCCTGCTCATCTTTGGAAGCTTTATTCATCCACCTAATAAAAACCCGAAAATCCTTAGACCTCATCCTACTCATGTTAATTTTGAGCACCCGAGAGTTTAAGGGAAAAAACATAAACTTCGAGTCAGACATAACGCCTAGTGTGAATAATACTAACATCACAGTTATTTGACATTAAGTGAGACCACGTCGCTCAGTGGAATGCGTTTTCCCTCACTAATACCCTTTTACAACATATCTTTTGCAAATTTTATTCCTACAACCAATACCGGTTAAAACAATAACATCAATATCATGAAAGCATATAAATCAGGTAACAAATGGACTATCTGTTCGAACATTATAATTTTGTTTGGCTAACTACTAACCTTTGGCCGACTCGGGCCTACCATACAAAATAAACAAATAATCTAACTTCTGCTAGATACTCATCTTCTGGATGGTCTGTCCCTAACTTACTCCTTCAGGGTCAATTGATCCTAATGGTTTTGCGGGCTCACCAATAACCTATCCTTTCTCTGTATATTCCTTTTTGTGTGTAACATCATTTTACTCTTACCTATGATAAAGTCCTACATGCTGGAATTTTGGACTAAATTAGCTAGGGGCTAATAGCTAATGTATAGGGCGCGACCCTATACCTGTCCCATTCGGTATTCTAATATCCAAGTCATTTTACTTAGGGTCATCTGCCCATAAATTTTGAAACCTTTTCTTTCAAATGATTTAAACCTTTAAATCATTAAGCAAGGAAAATATACTCTATGCTTTACTCAAATCACATTGCCATGTTGTATATACTTTACACAAAACTTTATTGATGAAAAACGTTTAACCTATGAAAATACCCCTTTCGAATCCATTAAAAGTATCTCTTTCAAAACCAAGTAAGCCACATTGATTTATAACCTTAGGCCGAAGGCAAAAACATCCTCTTTCGAAACCCTTCATAATAAACCATTCGAAACCATTGAAAAACATTACCTTCGAAAGCTTAAAACCTTAGACAACCTATCTTTAAAACACTTAAACATTGCCTTTTGAAAACATTTTAACCTTTGATTTAAAACCTTTCGTAATCATAAATTCTTTTCTTAAAATCAAAGCTTTCAAAAGCATATGGGTTCAAGTAAAACATGTGGAAACCTTTCAAAACTAGTTAAATCCTTTCCTTCCGAAACCATTGGGTTTTACCTTCAATGGAACAAAAGGATCATAAAACAACTAAGTCGAAAGCACTCTTTCGAAAGCAATTCCTAAGTAAAGAAGTGATGGTGCCGAAACCAACCTTCGAAAGCATTGGAGTAGTTGCTAGGTTTTAAAAACAAAGTATTCTTTCGAAACCATTTGCTTCGAAAGGTGGAAAGTGGCAGTAAGGGGTTTTGGCCCCTTCGAAAGCGTTACTTAAAACAAAAGGCGCAAACTCATTCGAAACCATTCCTTAAATCAATTTGACCCAGTTGGAAGCCAACCATGTCAAAATCATTCCTTTCGAAAGCAAAGTAGACGCATTTCCATTTGAAAGCAAAGTAGCGCTTCGACCCCATCGAAACCCCATGTTTCGACCCAATACCTTCCGCTATATCCAATTCAATATGTACCAAATCATTAATACTACGTGCATTGGTTTCGATGGCGATGTAGACTGTAACATTGCGTATCATGAGGCAAAAAGCTAAGCACTATAGATGTGCCAGTCATCCATAATATTAACTTATGGTGAAAAAATATGGTAATACTAATGGTATCCATAATATCAAAAGCACTTGAATATGAAAAAATTCACAAATTTCCAAAAAAACATTTTACTAATTACATTTCAAAACAGTCTCATGTCCAAATTACATAATCCCATATCGTTTCCCAGGTAAAGACCAAATATAATCATTACAAAAATATGCCAAGAGCGACATATGGAGATGCCCCCTTGATTGATCAAAGTCAATATAGTCATATCAAACTTAATATTCACGGTGGAATCAAAACAAGATAAAACTATAACTCCTAATTAGCTATCCGTCGGCCACCTGCATGTCTCTGGAAGCTTTATTCGCCAAAATTTATAAAACCTGAAAACCTTAACCCTCAGCCTAGTCAAATCAATTTTGACAACCGAGAGTTAAAGGGAAAACAAAAACTTCAACTCGGACTAAAGCCTAGTGTGAATAATACTGTCACATCTCGGTTTACTGATATTAAGTAAGACCACATCTATTAGCGGAATGGGTTTTCCCTCAATAATATCCTCTTTAAAACATATATTTTGCAAATCTTTTCCTGAAACCAAACTAGTAAATCAAATCGATATACCTATGATAATAATAGCCAATTCCGCTAAGCTATAATCAGGTAACTAATGGATTATCTGTCCACAAGTAGTATAGACTATCTATCCGAAAACTGGGATGACTGCCTGCAAACTCGACTAACTGTCCGCAAACTGGACTAACGGTCCAAATCAAAATGGACTATCTGTCCCAATCATTTTCTTAGGGTTAACTACCCTTCATCCTTTTCCTTAAAAACCATTACAAAATGATTTAACCCGTTAAATCATACGTATACAAGGAAAATATATTGTTAGCTTTACTCTAAGCTACTTTGCCATGTTATATATGCATTACTAAAAAATAATGTTAATGAATTTTAATGCGGATTAGCTATCCCTTCAAAACAAGTTAAAACCCTTTTTAACTTGAAAAACTTAGGCTAAATCGCCTAGTTATTCCATTCGAAACCTTTGTTTAAAATGTTTAAACAGCCCTTTCGAAATCCTTGAAAGTGACCCTTTCGAAACCATTAAAAGCCTTTCCTTCGAAAGCTCCAAAACATTAGACATCCTTCTTTAAAATCTTTAATTATTGCCTTTCGAAAACATAAAAAAAACCTTTCCTTTCAATCCTTTCGAAACCTTGGGGAACAATCCCTTCGGAACCATTCATTAAAACCCTTTTGAAAGCATTAAAATACTAAACATTTCGAAAGCCTTTAGGTTCAATTTAAAACATGTGGAAACCTTTCAAATCCATTCAAAAATTCACCCCTTCGAAACCTTTTAAAAAACGTTTCGGTCCAAACCATTTGGGTTATGTCTTCAAGAAGATTAAAAGGATCATAAACCAATTAAAGTCGAAAGCACTTCTTTTTGAAATCATTTAAATCATCTCTTTCGAAATCATTTGGGTTATACTTCAATTGAGAAAAAAGGGTCATTAAAACCATTTAAGTCGAAAGCCTACCTTTCAAAAGTATTCCTAAGTAAAGAAATAATGGTGTCCAAACCATCATTTCGAAAGCATTGGAGAAGTGGCCAAATTTTAGAAAACAACGCACCCCTTCAAAACCATTTGGGTCGAAAGGTAAAAAGATGGTAGCAATAGGTTTCGACTTCATTGAAAGCAGTTGTTAAAAACAATTGCGCAACTCAATTGAAACAATTTCCTTTAAATCCCATTGACTTAGTCGAAAGCCATTTAGTCGAAAGCAAGTAGACGAGTTTTTAATTTAAAAGCAAAGTGGTGCTTCGATCCCTTCGGAACCCTTGTTTTTGACCTCATGCATTTCGCCTTCTATTCAATTCGCTACATACCAATATATTGATACCATGCGCATTCTTTTAGATGGTGTTGAAGGAAGATGGACTTGGTCGAAAGCTAACCAAGGCGGGAGCAGATGCCGAAAGCAACGAAACAGAAAAAGCATGTTGCAAATAGTTCTTTTCACCTAACCTGCTTTAAGTGTCAAATTTTGATTGGTTGCCTCTTTTCTTTACCACTAAAAAGTGCTACAATTTTTAGAACTAACTATTTGAATTATTTGTTAAACGCCCCCTTCTCCTTTAATAACCATATAAAACTTTTAAGTCTCATACCTTAAATAATTTTATATATTCATCAAAACACTTTGAAAAATTCTACAATAATTCCATAAAATCATTTTTAATATGTTTTCTAACATATATTAATTTCATACCAAAACATTAATTATTTAGCCATAAATAAATTTTCATCCGAAATAACATTTTCTTCACTAGAAAATTCATTTAAAATCCACATAAATTCTAAAAATTGAAATCCATCTCAAAAATAATAATTTTGGCCTATCTAAAAATTCACAAGGCATTTGGATGTCATTTAATAGGGTTTTTACATAAAATATATAATAAAATCAATATGAACATACATAAATCGTCAACATTTATATATAATCATTCCATCATTCAAAAACATGGCAAATCATTGCAAATAGGTTTGGATTTCATCCTAAAACCAAAAACAAAAGAAATAGGAGATGTAAACATTATTCACCTTAGCCTTAGAGATTAAAGAGATTGAGATGGATTGGTTTGATTTGGCTTAGCTTAGCTTCTTCCTTAGCTTTTCTTAATCCTTTTCCCTTGCTCTTGTTAATGGTGGCCGGCCTCTTGTTTAAAAAATTTGATAAAATGAAATGAACATGTATAGGGGAATATATGGCCAAGTTTAAGGGATATAAGAATGGCCTCTTTCCTATTTTACCTTTCATCCATTTTTGTTGGTTAAATGGCACGACTACCCCTAATAAAAATCGAATCTCAGTCCCCTAATCAATTACATTATTTAATTTAACTAATTAAATATCCTAAATAATTTTACCAAAAATATGAGGTGTTACAAACTCCCCTCCTTAAAGAATTTCGTCCTCGAAATTACGATAAGGTATACAATACATCAATCAAAAAGGTAAAACACACCATCAAACAAGTCAGGATAAGTATCTCTTATCCTTCTTTCAATCTCCTAATTACATTCCTTGTCATCGTCACTCCATTGGACTTTGACTAATCTGACCATCTTGGTTCTAAGCCTCTTCTCATCTCTCGTAACAATACGAATCAGCTTTCTCACTATAGTCAAGTCTAGTTCTACTATTAAGTCGTCTAGCATAGTCGGTGCAATAGTAATCTCCATGTCTCTAACACACTTTCTGAGATGAGAAACGTGGAAAACATCATGGACTCCTACTAAACTGTTCGGTAGCTCAACTCTATATGCAAGTTTCCCAATCCTCTTAATAATATGAAAAGGTCCAACGAATCTCGGTGCTGACTTTCCTGATTTCCAAATCTGATCATGCCCCTCATCGGTGACACCTTAATGAAAACCTGATCTCCAACCGAGAACTCTAAATATTTTCTTCTTTTATATACATAACTCTTTTGCCTAAATTGAGCCTCCTTCATTCTAGATCGAATAACCTCAATCTTTTCTACAGCTTCTCTGACCAAATATGGACCAAGAAGCAAGCTATCCCCATTCTCTAACCAACATATGGAAGATTAAAATGGCCTTCCATACAAGGCTTCCTATGGTGCCATCCCGATACTAGTCTGATGACTGTTGTTATACGAAAAATCGGCTAAATGCAGATGGTCTTCCCATGATCCTCCAAAATCTAAAATATAAGCTCTTAACAAATCTTCCAAGATTTTTTTAACTCTTTCCGTTTGCCCATCGGTTTGCGGATAGTAAGCGGTACCCATCTTGAGCTTGGTTTCTAAAACTTCCTGTAGACTCTTCCAGATTCGCTAGTGAATAAGGGATCTCTATCACCTACTATGCTACTAAGAATTCCATGCAGTCCAACCACATTCTTCATAAACAATTTTGCCAAAACAGGTGTCGTTCTGGTTGACTTAACTGGAACGAAATGAGCACTCTTGGTCAGTATGTCCACTATGACCCATATACTATCATTTCACTGTTCAACCTTGGCAACCTGTCAATAAAATCCATAGAAATAGAATCCCATTTCCATACTGGAATATCCAATGGCTGAAGCAACCCACTCGGTTTCCGATATTCGGCTTTTACTTGCTGGAACTTTAAACACTGCTTTACCTATAAGCCCATATCCCACTTCATACCTTCCTAGAAGAAACTTCACTTCATATCCTGATACAGCTTAGTTCCTCCCGGATGAATAATGAACTTCGAACGATGGCATTCTCCCAAAACTTCATTCCTTATGTTTCCTACACTCAGAACACATAATCTCCCTTTCTTTCTCAACCACCCATTTTGGTCAAGACTAAAACCCTTTAAGTCATCACTCTTGGTTCCATCTCTTAACTTTCGGATCCGTTCAGCTAACATTGGATCCTCCTCCTGTTTAGAAGCAATCCTTTCAATCATTGAACTCCCAAAAAAGATACTATTATGGTATCTCCACTAGACCTAGCCTCAGATCACCACTGCACTCTGCAATCTTCCAATGCTTCCAAAACTGTCCACTCAGCAGTCATCGCCAACATTGCATTCTAATGTTTCATGCTAAGTGCGTCTGCTACTTTGTTGCCTTTCCCCAACGTGTACTCAATCCAAAATCAAAAGCGACAATATACTCTAACCACCTCTATTATTTCATGTTCATCTCCTTCCGAGAGAACAAATACTTCAACGACTTATGATCTGTATATGACTCGATCCTCTCTCCCAATTGGTAGTTTCTCCATACCACTAACGCGAAAATCACCGCAACCAATTCCAAATCATGTGTTGGACATCTCACCTCATGCGATCTAAGCGGTCTAGAAGCATAGGCAATCAAATTACCTTTCAACATCAACACAGCTCCTAATCCCATTCCACAAGCATCTGTATAAACCAGCAAATCTTGATTCCCTTCCGGAACAACCAACACATGTTCATGCGTCAATAAGTGTTTCAAACTCTGAAATCCTTCCTCACACTTAACGGTCCACACAAACTTTACATTTTTTCTCGTTATATTGGTCATTGCTGTTGCTATCCATGAAATATCCTTAATGAACCTCTGATAATAACCACCCAACAGAAGGAAACTCTTTATCTCTGTAACTATCTCGGGTCTCTTCCAACTATTCACCGATTCAATTTTAGACAGTTCTATTGACAACCCTTTCTCTGAAACTACCTGACCTAAAAACTTCACTTCCTTCTTTCAGAAATACATTTCGAAAACTTTACCTTCAACTAATGCTGCCTCAGCGTCTCAAGCACCACTCTAAGATGAACTTCATGCCTCTCTTTATCCTTAGAGTATATCAAGATTTCATTTATGAAACCAATACGAACTTATCCAAGTGCTCTTGGAAAACTCAGTTCATCAAATCCATAAAGAATGCTAGTGCTTTAGTCAGTCCGAACGGCAAAACTAACCAGTTTTACGACCCATATCTAGTCCTAAATTCCGTCAAAGGTATACTATCCTCTGCTACTCTGAGCTGATGGAAACCTGTTGCCAAATCTAACTGAGAAAATACCCTAGCTCCACTTAGCTGATCGAATAAATCGTTAATCCTCGGTAATGGATACCGATTCTTTATCATCCTCTAATTCAGTACGATAATCGATATATATCCTTAACGATTCGTCCAGCTTCTTAGCAAACACTACGGCTGCTCCTCAAGGAAAACTACTCGACCTAATAAAGCGTTTATTTCCAATTCCACCAACTGCACCTTTAACTCCCTCATCTCCGTAGGGGTCATCCTTCTCGGCGGCTTACTCGGTGGTTCTACTCTCGGAACCAAATCTATCCAAAACTCAATGGCTTATTTCAGTGGGGTAATTCTTTCGAGACCTTGACTTGTCACATGAATCTGAATTTCATATTTCCGTATGTGAAAAGAAGTATAAATATCTTCACACACTAGCCGTTTGCTAATTAGTATTGCGTCTTCAAAATGGTAACCTGCCATGCAGTTATTTGAATTTAGTACAAAAAAATTTATTTTTATTCTAGTAAACGGTTCATATGATTTTATTGAATCCAACTATAGGCTCAAAAACATCTATGAATTCTCTAACTATGGAAACTCGATTCAGCTCATCTTCCAACTCCATAATACCTAACAAAGCGTTCACCTCGCCGTTAGAACCTTCTACGGTATAAACTATCCGATCACTACACTCAGGGTGCTAAGCGTTATTTTCCTATCCTAGAAAAATATCCTAGCATCGTACTCACTTAACTAATCCATCCTAAGAATAATCCTGAACCCCACAAAATCAGACACATGCAAACTACAAACAAAACTATGACCTAATAGGTCAAACTCTAAATGGTCACATTTTAACTGTAGAGTTGCATACCCTCCTATTGGATTCGCAACCCATAAGGAAGTAACTAAATATATAGGTTCTAGGTTAAGCTTATCTATCAAACATCCAGATATAAAAGAATGCGATGCACCAGTATCAAATAGAATGCTAACAGACATACCATTGATCTAAAGCGTACCTTTCAAAACTGCCTCCTTTCTCTTGAGCTGTCAGCTTAGAAGCAGCGGACTCCAATACGTACACATTGCCCTTTCCATCCTTAGCGGGCTCCTTGCATTGATTCTTATAGTGGTCAATCTGGTCGCAATTGAAGCATCTGACATTCTTCTTCCCTGCTACCTTCTTTGCCTTCCTCGCACGACACTATTAGCAAAATGCCCCTTCTTGTTGCACTTAAAACAGGCAACCTCAGACTTCCCTTTCTTAGCCGCTCCCCCCTTCTGAGCACCCTTCTTAGGAAAGAACTTCCTATTCTGGCCCTGTCCGAACTGGCCCTCTTTCGCCTTACTCTTCGCTAGAGAATCAAGAATCTCCTCATGCCTTAAGGCCATCTCCACTACAAAATCAGAAGGATCTCTAATATGAGGTAATGTAGCCCTTGCTAACTCAGGCTTCAACCCTTCGATAAACTTCTCATTCCTCTTCATTACTGTATTCACTGATGCATATCCATATTTGGCCAACCTCTCGAACTTTCTAGCATACTCCAGAAAAGACATATCTCCGTTCTCTAATTCATCAAACTTTCTGATCAGAGCTGACTACGCCATCGCAGACATGAACCTCTCCTAGAACCACCCCTTGAAATTTGTCCATGTCAAGGTTTCCTCATCCACACCAGCCGTTACACTGTTCCACTAAAAAAAAGCTGCTACCTGAAGATATCTCGAAGCAGGCTTCCTTTTCTTCTTATCATTGGGCCTCAAGTCTACAAATATTCTCTCACAGTGCAGCAACCAATTTTCCACCTCTATAGCATTCTCTATTCCTAGAAATGGTTTTTCTCCAGCTTAGCGTAATCTCCGCTTAGCTTAGCATAATAGTTAATTATCAGAACTTTCGAAACTCCTACCCCTGCAGCATCTCCTCCTACCACTCCAGCTGCAATTCCAGCTTGCATCGTATTCACAAAAAACTGATACATAGCACCCATGTCCACTTGCGAGACTCCAGCACTTACATTCTCTGCTTGTGCCTGACCTTGGGTCCTCCTTGCATTAGGTCTGGCATTCCCATCTGTACCCTTCCCTCCTGAGTTAACTCTTCTTCTTCCACCATTAATATCTACATTCAAACCTAATAAGATGCAGAAAAATAACCTAACAAAGATAGGAGATTAGTGATAAAGCGTATACCTATGTATAACAAATACAAGTACATTACTATAGTGCTATCCCATACCACAATCTTACTTTAATTCCTTAGGATTGTATTTTAAAACCATTTTTAGTTAGATTTTTTCATAAAACTTTGCTCTGATACCAAGTTGTAACATAGTGTATCTAGAGGCTAAAAGCTAAGTGCTATATATGCTGCAGTCATCGTATTTACTTCTGGTGACAAAATACGGTAATGCTAATGGTATTCGGAATATCAGAAGCACTTGAATATGAACAAATTCACATATTTCTAAAAATAAAATTTTACTTATTACATCAAAACAGATTCATGTCCAAATTACATAATCCCATATCATTTCCCAAGTAAAGATCAAACATAATCATTACAAAAATATGCCAAGAGTGACATATGATGATGTCCCCTTGGTTAATCAGAGTCAATATAGTCCTATTTAACTTAATATACACAGAAGAGTCAAAACAAGATAAAACTATAACTCCTAATTAGCTATCCATTAGCCACCTACTCGTCTCCAGAAGCTTTACACGCCAAAATTTCTAAAACCCGAAAACCTAAACCCTCAGCCTACTTAAACCAATTTTGAGCACCTGAGAGTTTAAGGGGAAAAGAAAAACTTCGAGTCAGACATAAAGCCTGGTGTGAATAATACTGTTACATCTCGGTTTACTGATATTAAGTGAAACCACGCCGCTTAGCGGAACGAGTTTCCTCTCATTAATATCCTCTTTAAAACAAATCTTTTGCAAATCTTTTGCTGCAACCAAACTAGTTAATCAAACTGATGTAATAATGATAATAATAGCCAAATCCGTTAAGCTACAATCAGGTAACCAATGGACTATCTGTGCAAAAATTGGGTTGACTGCCTACAAACAGGACCAACTATACTTAAACTGGACTAACTGTCCGAATCAAAATGGACTATCTGTCCTAATCATTTTCTTAGCGTTAACTATCCTTCATCTTTTTCCTTGATAACCATTAAAAATGATATAACCCTTTAAATCATACTTATACAAGAAAAATATATTCTTAGATTTACTCTAAGCTACTTTGCCATGTTATATATACTTTACTCAAAAATAATGTTGATCAATTTTAATAAGGATTAGCTATCCTTTCAAAACAAGTTAAAACCCTTTTTAACTTGAAAAAACCTAGGCTAAATTGCCTAGTTATGACATTCCAAACCTTTGTCTAAAACCTTTAAAAATCCCTTTCGAAACCCTTGAAAGTAACCCTTTCGAAACCATTGAAAGTACACCTTTTGAAATAATTAAGTCCTTCCTTCGAAAGCGTCGAAACATTAGACATCCTTCTTAAAATCTTTAATTATTGCCTTTCATAAACATACGGAAAACCTTTCCTTTCAATCCTTTCGAAAACCTAAGGAACCACCCCTTCGAAACCATTCATTAAAACTCTATCGAAAGCATTAATGTAATAAAACTTTCGAAAGCCTTTGGGTTCAATTTAAAACATGTGGAAACCTTTCGAAGCCATTCAAAAATTTGCCCCTTTGAAACCTTTTGAAAAATGTTTTGATTGAAACCATTTGGATTAAGCCTTCAAGTAGAGCAAGGATCATAAACCCATTAAAGTCAAAAGCACTTCTTTTCGAAATCATTTAAACCATCTCTTTCGAAACCATTTGGGTTATACTTCAACTGAGCAAAAAGAGTCATTAAAAACATTTAAGTCAAAAGCCTACCTTTCAAAAGTATTCCTAAGTAAAGAAGTGATGGTGTCAAAACCGTCCCTTCGAAAGCATTGGAGAAATGGCCGAATTTTACAAAACAAAGTACCCCTTCGAAACCATCTGGGTCGAAAGGTAAAGGGTGGTAGCAAAAGGTTTCGACTTAGTCGAAGGTATTTGTTTAAAAATAAAGGCGCAACTCAATCGGAACCCATATTTTCGAAAGCCATTTAGTCGAAAGCAAACGGGTTCATATTTAATGTAAAAACAAAGTGGTGCTTCGACCCCTTCGAAACCCATATTTTCGACCTGATGCCTTTCACCTTCTATCCAATTCATTTCATACCAATATACTGATACCATGCGCATTGGTTTTGATCCTGTTGAAGGCGGAGGGACCTGGTCAAAAGCCAACCGAGCCTGAAGCAGGTGTCGAATGCAACAAAATAGCAAAAAACATGTAGCAAATAGTTCTTTTCACATAACCTGCTTTAAGTCTCAAACTTTAATTGATTGCCTCTTTTCTTTACCACTAAAAAGTGCTGCAAATTTCAAAACTAACTATTTGAATTATTTGTAAAAAGCCCCTTCTCCTTTTATAACCATATAAAACATTTAAGTCTCGTACCTTAAATAATTTTATATATTCATCAAAACACTTTGGAAAATTGCATAAAAATTCAGAAAAAATCATTTTAACATGTTTTCTAACATATATTAATTTCAGACCCAAACCATTAATTATTTAGTCGTAAATAATTTTTAATCTGAAATAACATTTTCTTCACTAGAAAATTCATATAAAATCCACATAAATTCCGAAAATTCTGAAAATTGAAACCCATATCCAAAGTAATATTTTTGGCTTATATAAAAATTTGCAAGGCATTTAGATGTTATTTAATAGGTTTTTCACCTTAAAACATATCATAAAATCAATATGAACATACATAAATTATCAATATGTATATATAATTATTCCGTCATTCAACAACTTGGCAACTCATTGCAAATTGGTTCATATTTCATCATAAAACCGAAAACAAAAGAAATAGGAGATATAAACATTATCCATCGTAGCTTTAGAGATTAAAGAGATTGAGATGTGAAAGGATTTGATTTGGCTTAGGTTCTTCCTTAGCTTTTCTTAATCTTTTTCCTCTTCCTCTTGCTAATGGTGGCCAGCCTCTTGTTTAAAAATTTTGATAAAATGAAATTAACGTCTATAGGGGATTACACGGAGAAGTTTAAGAGATATAGAAACGGCCTCTTACCTATTTTACCCTTCTTCTGTTTCAGTTTAACACTTATTTTAATTCATTGGTTAAATGGCACGACTACCCCTTATTAAAAATCAAATCTCATCCCCTAATCAATACATTATTTTATTTAATTTAACTAACTAAATATCCTAAATAATGTTACCAAAAATATGGGGTGTTACAGAGGCGGAAGTACCCAGTCGGAACCTAGGTGCCGAATTTGGCGAAACATGTAAAATCTGATATTTAGTAAAGTAATCTTTCTAATTAACCTGCCTTGTTTGTCAAAATATTATTGGTTGCTAATTTTCTTTTCTATTGCCAAAATTTCAGAAATAAACAATTTAAATCATTTGCAAAATACCCCTTCTCATTTTATAAATAAATTAAACATTTAAGTCGCATACCTTAAATAATTTTATATATATACTAAAACACTTAGCAAAAATCTATAAAAATTCACATAAATCATTTTTAATATGTTTTTAAAATATATTAATTTTCGACCCAAAACATATGTAATTTACCTGTAAGTTATTTTAAACCCAAACAACCATTTTCTTCACTAGAAAATTAATATTAAATCTACATTAATTCAGAAATTATGAAAATTGAAACTCAACTCTAAAGTTTCATTTCTGATCTAAATCTAAAATTGCAATGCATTTATACGTTATTTAATTGGGTTTTCACATTAAAACATATTATAAAATCCATATGAATTATCATAAATCATCAACAAGCATATATATTTAGTTCTAACAATCAAAACATGGCAAAACTTTGCAAAATAATTTGGATTTAACCTAAAACCAAATAGTTAGAAAACATGAGATGTAGTCATCATTCACCTTAGCTTTGTGATTAAGGAGTTTGAGATTTGAGAATGGATTAAGTTGATTTAGCCTTTTCCCTATGCTTATCTTCTTCTTTTATCTTCTAATGATGGACGACCTCTATATTTTGATTTTCGATAATGAACATGTAGAATGAACATGGCTCAAGGGTTTAGGGTATCAGAACGTGTCTTTTTCTGTTTTGCCCCTTATCTAACTTCCCTTATCTATTTCATTCTAATTCATTTTAGTTTATTTATTAAGAAGGCATGGTTACCCCTTAGTTTAAACAAATCTCAATCCCCTAATCATTATTTTATTTTATTTAACTGATTAAATATCCTAAATAATGTTACTAAAAATTAGGGTTGTTACAGACTCCCCTTTTTACAGAATTTCGTCCTTGAAATTACGATAAAGTACACAACAAATCATTCAAAAAGGTAAAAAATACCATCAAACAAATTAGGATAAGCATCTCTAATCCCGCTCTTAGTCTCCTAAGTACAGTCTTTCTCATCATTGCTCCACTGGACTTTAGCTAATCCGACTGCCTTATTTCTTAACCTCTTCTCATCTCTTGTGACTATACGAGTGGCTTTCTAACTATAGTCAAATTCGGCTCTTCTTCTAAGTCTTCTAACACAGTCGTTGCTATAGTAGTCTCCGGGTCTCTAATACACTTTCTTAGACGAGAAATATGAAAAACATCGTGGACTCTTGCCAAACTGTTCGCTAACTCTACTCTATATGCGAGTTTCTCGATTCTCTCTACAGTACGAAATGGTCCAACAAATCTCGGTGCCAACTTCTCTGATTTCCCGAATCTTGTTACACCTTTCATAAGTGACATCTTAATAAAAACATGATCTCCAATAGAGAACTCTAAGTCTTTCCATCTTCTATCTGCATAACTCTTCTACCTAGACTGAGTTCCTTCGTCCTATCTCGAATCAACTCAATCTTCTCTACAGCTTCTCTAACTAAATCCAGACCAAGGGCCAACCTTTTCCTTGTCTCTAACCAACAAACTGGTGATTTGCATGGCCTTCCATACAAAGCTTCAAACGGTGCCATCCCTATACTAGCCTGATAACTATTGTTATACAAAAACTCGACTAAGTGTAGATGGTCTTCCAATGATCCTCCAACATCTAACACATAAGCCCGTAACCAATCTTCGGAGATTTTATTAATTCTTTCTGTTTTCCCATCAGTCTATGGATGGTAAGCGGTACTCATCTTGAGCTTGGTTCCTAAAATCTCCTATAGAATTCTTCAAAATTCGCTGGTGAACAAGGAATCTCTATCACTTACTATGCTACTAGGAATTCTGTGTAGTCTAACCACATTCTTCATAAACAACTTAACCAAAACAGGTGTCGTCCTAGTTGATTAACTGGAATGAAATTGGCGCTCTTAGTTAACCTGTCCACTATGACTCATATACTTTCATTTCCTCTATTAGATCTTGGCAACCTATCTATAAAATCCATTAATAGAATCCCACTTCCATACCGGAATATCTAATGGCTAAAGTAACCCACTTGGCTTCTGATGTTCGGCCTTTACTTATTGGCAGTTCAAACACTGCTTTACCCATAAGCCTACATCCCTTTTCATACCTTTCCAGAAGAAACTCCTTTTTATATCCTAATACATCTTAGTTCCTCCCCATTGAATAGTGAACTTCGAACGATGGCATTCCTCCAAAACTTCCTTTCTAATGTCTCCTACATTCAAGACACACGACCTTCCTTTCTTCCTTAACCGCCCGTTCTAGTCAAGACTAAAATCCTTCAAGTCATCGCTCTCTGTTCCATCCCTTAACTTCCTGATCCACTCAACCAATACTGGATCCTCCTCCTTTTTAGATGCGATCTTTTCGGTCATCATCGGTCGAGCTTCTAAACAAGAAAACACAATAGTTTCTCCACTAGACTCAGCTTCAAACTCCACTGCACTCTGCAAGTTGTCAACGCTTCCAAATCCTTCCACTCATATATCATTGCCAACACTGCATTCTAATGCTTTCTACTAAGCACATATGCAGCCTTATTGCTTTTCCCTGATGTGTATTCAATTCCAAAGTCATAAGCAGCTATGAATCCCAACCATCTCTGCTGTCTCATATTTAATTCCTTCTGAGAGAATATATATTTCAACGACTTATGATCCGTATATAACTCAAACCTCTCTCCCAAAAGGTAATGTCTCCAAATCTTCAATGCAAATATTACCGCAACTAATTCTAAATCGTGAGTTGGGTACCTAATCTCATGTAGTCTAAGTTGTCGAGAAGCATAAGCAATCACTTTACCTTTCTACATTAACATAGCTCCTAATCCAGTTCCACACGCATCTGTATGTACTACCAAATTATGATTCCCTTCTGGAACAACTAGCGCAGGTGCATGAGTCAATAACTGTTTCAAGCTCTGGAATGCTTCCTCACACTTATTGGTCCAAACAAACTTCATATCCTTTCGCGTTAGCTTGGTCACTGGTGTTGCTATTCGTGGAAAATTCTTAATGAATTTTCGATAATACCCAGCTAATTCAAGAAAACTCTTTATCTCAGTCACTATCTCGGGTATCTTCCAATTATTCACCGCTTCAATCTTAGTCAGATCTACAGACAACCTATTCTCTGAGACTACATGACTAAGAAACTTTACTTTTTTATTCCAGAAATAACACTTCGAAAACTTCACCTTCAATTCATGTTGCCTCAACGTCTCAAGCACTACTCTAGATAAACTTCATGCACCCTTCCGTCCTTAGAGTATATCAATATATCATCTACGAAAACCAACACGAACCTATCCAAGTGCTCTCAGAAAATTCGGTTCATCAAATCCACTTAGAATGCTAGAGAATTAGTAAGTCCGAACGGCATTACTAACCATTCGTACGATCCATATCTAGTTCTAAACGCTGTCAAAGGAATACTATCATTTGCTACTCTAAGCTGATGGAAACCTGTTGCTAAATCCAACTGGGAAAATAACTTGGCTTCACTCAACTAATCGAACAAATCATCAATTTTAGGCAACAGATATCAATTCTTTATCGTATTCTCACTCAACTTACGATAACCAATACATAACCAATGATCTGTTCAGCTTCTTAGCAAACACTGCGGCTGCTCCCCAAGGTGAACTACTAGGCCTAATAAACTTCTTACCTTCAAGATCCACCAATTGCACCTTTAACTCCCTCATCTCGGTAGGCGTCATTCTGCTTGGCGGTCTACTCACTGGTTCTGCTTTAGGTACTAAATCTATTTGAAACTCAATGGCCCGTTTCAGTGGAAACCCTACTACAAGTTCAAAGACATCTGCGAATTCTCTAACTATGAAAACTCAATTTAACTCGTCTTCTACCTTTACAACACCCAACAAAGCATTTACCTCCTAGCTAGAGTTTCTATGGTGTATATAATCCGATCCTAAAGTCATGGTGTCTAAGTGATATTTTTCAATCATGGAAAAATATCCTAGCATCATACTTATTTAACTAATCCATACCCAAAATAATTTTGAACCCTACAAAGTCAAATACATGCAAACTGCAAATAAAGGTATGACCTAACAAATCAAACTCTAGGTGGTCACACTTTGTCCCAAGTGTCGTATACCCTCCTATTGGATTTGTAAACTTTAAGAAAGTAACTAAGTATGAGGGTTCTAGGTTAAGCATATCTACCAAACAATGAGATATAAAAGAATGTGATGCACCAGTATCAAATAGAGCGCTAACTGACATATGTTAAATCAGAAGCGTACCTCCCAACACAGCTTTTCCATTTTCCTCTATGTTGGCCTCGAGGTAGTTGGCTCCAATGCAAACACTTTTCATTTCTCATCCTTAGCCGGCCCTTTGCACTGGTTCTTATAAGTCCAATTTGATTGCAGTTGAAACACTTTATCTGTTTCTTTTCTGTAGCTTTCTTTCCTTTGCCTGTCCGGCACTCATGGGCATATTGTCCCTTCTTGTCACACTTAAACCAAATAACCTCCGAATTTCCTTTCTTGGCTACTCCACCCTTCTGATCTCCTTTCTTATTGAAGAACTTTCTTTTCTGACTTTCCCCCACGAGGACTTCCTTTGCCTTATTTCTCTCAGAAAAGCAAGCATCTCTTCCATCCTTAGAGCCATTTCCACTACAACATCACATGGATCTCTAATATGAGGTAGTGTAGCCTTTGTCAGCTTAGGCTTCAACCCCCAAATGAACTTCTCGTTCCTCTTAATCATGGTATCCACGGTAGCATACCTATACCTCGCAAACTCCTCAATCCTTGTAGCATACTCCAACACAATCATCTCTTCCTGCTCTAACTCAGCAAAATTTCTGGGCAAGGTAGACTTCGCCATCACAGACATGAACCTCTCCTCGAACCTTCTTTTGAATTCAGACCATGTCATCGTCCCCTCATTAACTCCAACTGTAACGCTATTCCACTAGTACAACGCTGCTCCTTAAAGCTGTCTAGAAGCAAGCCTTCTATTCTGCTCATCATTGAGTCGTAAATCAGTGAAAATCCTCTCGCAATGAAGCAGCCAATTCTCTTCTTCGAATGCATCTTCAGTATCAAAAAATGGCTTTCCTACCAACCGAGCATAATCATTACTCAGTATAGCATAATTGTTGACCACTGGATCTTCCTGAACTCCTCCTCTAACTATTCCAGCAGCAACATCCGCCTGCATCAGATTGACAAAGAACCGATACATTGCTCCCATGTCAACTTGCAGGACTCTAGCACCCACATTTCCAGCTTGTGCCTGACCTTGATTCCTTCTCGTATTTGGTCTGGCATTTCCATTTATTTTGGTGCTTCACCCATCAAGGTTAAGTCTTCCACTTCAAGCATCCATATCTGTATTCAAGCCTCGTGAAATACGGAAGAATAGCCTAAGAGAGATAGGAGAATGGAGATATAACATATACTTGTATATAGAAAATACAAGTACGTTACTATAGCATTATCCCATACCCCGATCTTATCTCTAATTCCCTAGGATTATTTTTTCAAAAATCATTTTAGTTTAAAGTTTTTCATAAACCTATGCTCTGATACTAGGTTGTAACATCCTCTATCTGGAGGCCGAAGATAAGCACTACAGATGCTGCAGCCATCGATAGTATTAACTTCTGGTGACCAAATACGGTAATGTTAATGGTATCCATAATATTAGAAGCACTTGAATATGGAATTAAATCATCATAGATTAAAACATTTTTTTAATACATTTCAAAACAACTTTTCGTATCCAAGTTACATAATCCCTAACGTTTCCTAGGTTTATATCAAATATAATTATTACAAAATACGCCAAGAGCAGCATATGAAGATGCCCCTTTGATGGACCAGAGTACTAAATAGTCATAACAAACTTAATACACCACAGCGGAAATAAAAACATAACAACTCCTACATAGCTAACTTTAGCCTCCTGCTCGTCTTCGAAAGTTTTATTCGTCCACCTACTAAAAACATGAAAATCCACCCTCAGCCTACTCAAATCAATTTTGAGCACCCGAGAGTTCAAGAGGAAAAACACAAACTTCGAGTCAGACATAAAGCCTGGTGTGAATAATACTAAACATCTCGGTTATTTGATATTAACTGAGACCACATCGCTTAGCGAAACAGATATCCCCTCACTAATATCCTTTTAAAACATATCTTTTGCAAATCTTAATCCTGCAACCAAAATTGATTAAAACAATAACATCATGAAAGCATATAAATCATGTAACAAATGACTATCTGTCCGATAATTATAGTTTTGTTTGGCTAACTACTAACCTTTAGCTAACTTGGGCCTACTAGAAAAAATAAATAATCTAACTTCTGTTGGATACTCCTCTTCTGGACGGTGTGTCCCTAACTTACTTCTCCAGGGTCAACTGATCCTAATGATTTTGCGGGCTCACTAATAACCTGTCCTTTCTCTGTATATTCCTTTCTGCATGTAACATCATTTTAGTCTTACCTATGACAAAGCCCTACGCACTAGAATTTTGGACTAAATTAGCTAGAGGATAATAGCTAATGTTAGGGCGCGGCCCTACACCAGTCTCATCTGGTATTCTAATATATGAGTCATTTTACTTAGGGTCATCTGCCCATAAATTTTCCTCGAAAACCTTTTCTTTCAAATTGGTTCAAACATTTAAATCATTCTTTAAACAGAGAAAATATACTCTATACTTTACTCAAATCACCTTGCCATGTTATATATACTTTACACAAAACTTTGTTGAGGAAAACATTTAACCTTTGAAAGTATCCCCTTCGAATCCATTGAAAGTATTCCTTTCGAAACCAAGTAAACCTTTTTGATTTATAACCTTAGACCAAGGCCAAAACATACCCTTTTGAAACCCTTCATAATAAACCTTTCGAAACCGTTGAACAACAATACCTTTGAAAGCTTTAAAACCTTAGACATCTCATCTTTAAAACACTTAAAGTTGCTTTTCGAAAACAATTGAAAACTTCAATTTAAAACCTTTCGAAACCATAAATCCTTTTCATAAAATCAAACCTTTCGGAAACATTTGGGTTCAAGTAAAACACGTGAAAACCTTTCAAAACTAGTTTAAACCTTTTCTTTCGAAACCATTGGGTTTTACATTCAACTGGACAAAAGGGTCATAAAACAACTAAGTTGAAAGCACTCTTTCGAAAGCAATTCCTATGTAAAGAAGTGATGGTGTCAAAACCAACCCTTCAAAAGCATTGAAGAAGTGGCTAGGTTTTAAAAGTAAAGTATCCTTTCAAAACCATTTGCTTTAAAAGGTGGAAAGCGGCAGCAAGGGGTTTCAGCGCCTTCGAAAGCCTTACTTGGAAAAGGCACAATCTCATTCGAAACCATTCCTTAAATCAATTTGACCCAGTCGGAAGCCAACCAAGACGAAAGCATTCCTTTCGAAAGCAAAGCAGGCACATTTCCATTTGAAAGCAAAGTAGCGCTTCAACCCCATCGGAACCACTTGTTTCGACACAATACCTTCCATATATATCCAATTCACTATGCACTAAATCATTGATACTATGTGCATTGGTTTCGATGGCGATGGAGGCGGAAGTACCCAGTCGGAACCTAAGTGCCGAAAGTGGCGAGACATGCAAAAAGCATGTAAAATCTGATTTTTAGCTTTTTAAAGTAATATTTTCAACTAACATGCCTTGTTTGTCAAAATATTATTGGTTGCTAATTCTGTTTTCTAAAAGTACTGCCAAAATTTCAGAAATAAACAATTTAGATCATTTATAAAATACCCCTTCTCCTTTTATAAATATATAAAACATTAAGTCCCATACCTTAAATAATTTTATATATCTATTAAAACACTTAGAAAAAATCTGTAAAAATTCACATAAATCATTTTTAATATGTTTTATAACATATATTAATTTTTGACCCATAACACATGTAATTTAGCCGTAAATTATTTTAAACCCAAATAACCATTTTCTTCACTAGAAAATTAATTTAAATCCACATTAATTCATAAAATTATGAAAATTGAAACCCCTCTTTAAAATATCATTTCTGATCTAAATCTAAAATCACATAGCATTTGGATGTCATTTAATAGGGCTTTCACATTAAACCATATCATAAGATCCGTATGAAATATTATAAGTCATCAACAAGCATATATATTTATTTCTAACAATCAAAACATTACAAAAATTTGCAAAATAATTCTGTTTTAACCTAAAACCAAAGATAATTAGAAAACATGAGTCGTAGTCACTATTCACCTTAGCTTCTTAATTAAGGAGTTTGAGATTTGAGAATGTATTAAGTTGATTTAGCTTCTTTCTTTTGCTTATCTTCCTCTTGTATCTTCTAATGATGGCCGACCTCTATATTTTGATTTTTGATAATGAACATGCAGAATGAACATGGCTTAAGGCGGTATTAGAATGTGTCTTTTCCTGTTTTACCCCTTATCGAACTTCCCTTATCTATTTCATTCTAATTCATTTTAGTTTATTTATTAACAAGGCATGGCTACCCCTTAATTTATACAAATCTCAATCCCCTAATCATTACATTATTTCATTTAATCTAACCAATTAAATATCCTAAATCTAAAATTAGGGTCATTACATGGTGCTTCTCTATGTGCAAACATAGCCCTTTTAGCATCTCCTATGCAAGCAGACCCTAAAGTTGTTGATCCTCTATGCACACATGAAGCTTGTGTTTCTTTTTCCTTCGAAACCACCTTCCCTATTGAGAGGAACCTCAGCTTTAGTTATGGATCAGCACCTTCTCTTCATTTCCAAAGATCAACTAGCTTTAGGAGCTAATACAACCGTAATAGCGGTTCTAACAAGCTTATATGTAGGACCGCGAGACACTTCCGCCCAGACATATCTTTGGATTCGACATCATCAGGTGATCCCGTTCTTTTAGGAAGTACTTATACACCAATAGTATCAAAATCATTAATCTTTAGCCAGGCATACCATATATCTAAGAACACCGGTCTGATTTATAACCAAATTGACACTTATAACACCCTTTACAACAAATAAGACTTGACTGGGGGCGACCACACGTGAATATTTCCTTGGGATAACACCAATACTTATTCTTACCTTATAAATACATTAAATATATGTATTTGGTATAGCACTAAGCAAAAACATGTGGGTTTCAAGAATATAACAATAAATAATATAAATAGAGAACACAACGCCTTAGAACATGACGAAACATATAATATATAACATATATAACAAAACGTAATACAAATTATATCTTCCCATGATGAATACAACATCATCCATATAAATACATCACATAAATTACATGATATCACCGTATATCAATATAACTAGGTACAGAATAACTATCATGTAACGACCCGTAAATTTTAGCGGTTTTAATAATTTGATTAATTGAATCTTTGTGATATTTTAAATAATAAAATTTTTAATTGAAAATTTAATGTTTGGAATACGTATATTTAACCGTAACAACTCGTAAAGTTTCATCGGATAATATGGAAGTTTATTTTCCTGTGTAATTTTGGTTAAATTTAAATCAGTTAATATTTGATGATAATAAAATGTTTTCCCAACCTGAATATTTTTTTATAATAAATTTGTAAATCATCTTCTGAGTGAGATGTCATATTTCGTTTCATCATATTTGGACTGCTATTGCTCCATTTACCTTATTTCTGACGTTTTAGCAGCATTTTCGGTACTGATTATCGACTTTTGGTTGGATGATCGTATCACTGATATCTGTATACCATTTTGATCGTCTCATCGTGCTAACTTATGCAGTATATTCGGTTGTGCATTTTGAAGTCTGATACGAGACGATGTCGGCGTAACGGTCCGTCGTATTGGTACCGTACTTGTGTCATTTTGTCCTTGTGTCTTTTCAAGTCTCCACCGTATAAAACAATCTGTAATTGCTTTATTTAATTCTAAAACAACTTTTGGCCCTCCGCGTTTGCATTTATTTTATATTTATTCGTGCTTGCCTTTTTCTATTCCTACTGGTTCAACATTTATTTACTTGTGTCCATTCATTCTCTTTCTTCTTTGATTGGATCGCATTTTCATTTACAATGATAACCAGCTATATTTTTTTGAGATAAAGTTCAATGTACATTTGCCTATGGCTTTGCTTTGTAAGTGAGCTACAGGTCACGTCCTTCTGTTTTTAGGTATTTTCAAATTATAATTAATATTGAACTTCATCTTTTGTTTCATTGTTGCTCATAGAAATCATCTCCACTACTTGAGCCCACAACCACACTCCACCCTTCACGGTTTCGCCCCACCGTGCCTCTCGCCACCACATTTCCTCCGCGCTCTTCCCTAGCGCCGACCAACACAGCCTGAAATGCTAGCTTCCTCCATCTCAAATCTCAAGGTCGAGCCACCACCGCTCCTTTCCTCCCCACCTTCTCGGCCTCTGCACCGCTTCTGTGCATTAACCCTTGTCGCCTGCTACCCACCGACTGAACATCCCTCTTCCCCTCTCTCTTCTCTTTGTACGGCCCAAGCTTGACCGCCCTTTCTTTCACCTATAGGGATACAAATTTATATATACCATTGTATATTAGTTTATGTACTAGCTAGTTGGTTATGTATCTAAGATATGTTGAGTTATATATGTCTGTGATATTTTGTTTTTCTAGTATATATTGCTAGGTGTTTACTTTTAGCCGAGAGGAAAATATAATATAAATACTATTTATATTACAACAAAGTAGCCGTATTATTTAAATTACATCATGTAGTTATATATATATATATATATAAGTTTATTTCTATATTTAAGTTGATATATCTTGGTATTTATTATCTGTAGGAGTCAAATATGCGTTATACGTATATATTTTGTAAGTTGCATATATGATTTTTAAGTTATATTATATATATATATATATTAGTTTGTATTGGTTTATAATATTGATTGTTAGCTAAAAATACGTACTTATGTTGAATATAAGTGTGAGCAGTTTATACATATCAAGTTGTTTGTATATAGTATAGAGTTATGCAGCTTATATATTATAAAGTACATATATGGGTTTGCAGAGATATTAATATATAGTGTGCGTCAGTTTATATACATAAGTCATATTACCTATGGCTGACGTGTTTTAATATATATATTTATAGTAGTAAATTATATTAATAATAATAAAGTAAGCTATTTTGGTACAGTATTATATACGTATGTTAGTTATATAAGATTATTATATATTGGTATACCTGTAAAAGTGTAAGAGTGATATCTGCTGATTAGTTTATATAGTTAAAATATTGTGTTATAATGTGTACTGTATACCTGATTTTATTTTGAAGCCATTGGTTTTCATTTTTGCTAAAGACTGGCTGCACTCTTTCTTGAATATATATTGATCTGGTAATGTATGTAATAAGATTTTGTCTTCTTATGATCTTGGAACAGATTTTTGTAAAAGATTAATGTATATGCATTATGTTAAAATGTTATTTGACGGATTTTGAAAGGAAATAATAAAGGTTATTCTAAATTTTATATGTGTTTCAAATTTAACAATGGTTTTATAATATAAAATATATATTCTAGTATGTTATGTGTTTAAACTAAATAATGATTTTAGTTTACATATATATATATATATATTCACTAATATATTTGTTTCATCGAGTCTAGTTTCATAGTGTCGTGCTTTGTCTCGTCAATATCTAAATTGGTTGCAACAGCCTTTTGATTTGCAGTGTCTGTGTCCATGTCTGTGTCATCTTCTTGTCTCTCTAGCCTCGAAAGGTGAGCAATCGCTCATGATTAATGTTCTTATATTTATTAAATTTGATTTCAATTGAAATGAAAATTGAAATATGCTTCTGTTAGTTATCTACATTTCTGTATATATGATATCGGTTCACCTGTTACATCTGACACCATTATCTATTATTTATATTGATAATATACGCTTGTTATATTATTATCATATCTGTTATCACTCTGCAAGTTTCCTGTTAGCATAGAATTTCCTATGGGTTGAAACGATACATACCCGAACGATCTGTAGAATAGGAGAAAAACGTTATGAGTTGAAATGATAAACCCAAGCGGTTTTCATTGAATTGAATTTGGGATTGCTGGTTGAAATGACATATATCCGTATATATGTTAAATTA
The DNA here is from genome assembly GCA_030765085.1 of Allium cepa. Lineage (NCBI taxonomy): Eukaryota > Viridiplantae > Streptophyta > Magnoliopsida > Asparagales > Amaryllidaceae > Allium > Allium cepa. The sequence goes on along the minus strand of CM060936.1, from coordinate 25,960,507 downwards.
CGGATTGAAATGATAAATATTTATATCACTTGACCATAGGATAGAAAATTATATACAGACACCGTTGGCCTATATATATTTTGAAATAATTTTTCTATGTTTTTGAAAAGAAATATATATAGTTTAATAAATATATTGATTTTTAAGATATTATATAGATATGTATTTTATAAAGTTTAAATTCTTGATTTTTAAAATTATATGTTTGAAAATTTTAAAATTATAAGTTAGTTTTGAAATTATAAATTTTAAGAATTTACTTATGATTTTATTATTTTAAAATATGCATAAATTAGTTTTAATATAAGATAAGGTTGATAATAAGATTTAAGTTTATAAAGTTTAATTTGATTTATATGTAATACGTTTTAGTATTTATTCAAATTATATTATTAAATAGATTTTATAATGATTTTTATAAGTTAAGGTTGGGAAGATAAATTTGAATTTATTTAAAATTTTATTTAATTAAGAAATTTTATTTAATTAAATCTATTTGGAACTTATTTAATTTGAGATTTTAAAGATATGATTTTATAACTTGATTTCGGTTAAAGGTGATTTATGAACATTTCAAGTTAAATAAATTGAAGAAAATATTAGTCCGTTTGTAATTTGGGATTTTATTCGAATGATATTGGATTTATTAAGTGAATGTTTCAAAACTAAATAATATTAAAGTGAATTTGATATATATATATATATATATATATATATCGGAATTTATCAAATTTAGTTTTGAAAATGTTGAATATTTATAGCTTTGAAATATATTGAAATTGAAATGGTTTATTATATGGTTCAAATCTGTTTTTGAAATCGATAATTCGAAATGGTTTATTGAGAAACTGAATTGAATTAAAATTGATGATTTGTGAATGGATTAAATTTGAACTGTTGGAATTCGAGTTGATTTCGAATCTATTTATGAAATTTGAGGAAACTATTTTATTATATAAAGTATTTTTAAATTATATTTAAAACTATTTTATATTTTGCTTTATAAATTATTTTAATATTAACTATTTTAATATAAATCATTCTTAATATTAACTATATTTAATATAAACTATATTTAATATAAACTATTTTAATATCTAACTATTTTAATATAAACTATTTTAACTTATAACTCTTTTATATGAACTATTTTACTTTATAAATTATTTATTATATATACAATTTTAATATAAATTGTTTATAGTGGTGGAAGTTATGTTTTCAAAGTTATGAATTTCAAAGTATTATGTTTTGAAAGTGTTATAATTTCAAGTGTTTGGTTTCGAAAGTGTTATAACTTTGAAAGTGCTATGATTTTGGAAAAGGATATATTTGAAATGGAAATGACATCGTACTTGGTTTTGAAATGGAAATGATATCGTATTGATATGGTTTTGACATGGAAATGATAGTTTGGTTTGAAGTATAAACTATTTTGAAATGACCGCGGTGTTATAATAACGTTTGGTTGTTAAAGAGACCGAGATTAGAAGTTGTCATACTCTCTGCCAACTCCGAAAACCATTTTAACAACAGTGTACGCGGTGGAGATTCCATAATGAAGTAGGATGGTGGCGAGGTTCTATTGAGGTACATATGTGGACCCGACTCCCATGAGTTAGCATAAGGTGGCTAAAACAGGAACGATTCTCGGGCCACGTGAGGTCATTCTTCCGATCGGGCACATTCCTTTGATATTATATTCTGCTTTTGTGATTGATTTTGTGGCCACCCTTGATTTTTATTTGGGAGTGTGTTCCGAGGTGGGCGATAGTAGCTGCTATGCGTTATCACCAGCCCGGATGCGTAATTGGTATATCTACCATGGCATTGCCTTGTTCTTCCATGTCACCTAACCTAGCGTGCCTTCTACGACTTTGATTTGTGCTGTACCTATGAAGTATCCTCTGGTAGCCTGCCGATTTAGAGTCATTATGGTACTGTATTGACTATTGGCACTATAAAATGTGTTAAGGTGGAAAATGTAAAGCCTTGATGCTATTTTAATAGTTTACTTTACTTTAGACATTATTATAATAGCGTATATTACTGCATAGTAGATAGTTTAACAGATCCCTAGAGGATGGTTATCCCAAACATTCTTTGAGTTACTTGAATTTCAGTTTATATTTCACTTGAGTTGGATTTATTGACATAAGAATGTTAATCCTGACTCGAGCGTTTTGTGATTTTCTTTATGCTCGAGTCAGACTGAGTGATACAGCTTTAGAGACTCACCTTTGGAGTTGGAGCTTTGTTTGGAGATCCATCTACATCTTTTAAGCTTGCAATTATTCAGTTGATTCTTGTGATGTATTATGATCTTGTATTTGACTATTGCGTTTAAGACTTATATTATATCTTATTTAACTCTGTTATATATATAGTAGCTTCATGAACTACTATTCTTTTGTTTCCGCAGCATATTGTATATTACTCTGTATCTGTGATTCTGTGATTTATTTACTTACTATATATGTTGAGTTTTGCCAAATATAAATTAACAATCTGATATTTTGAGCAATTTAAGTCCGACATATGTGGATGTGAATGGTTGAAAATATAAGACTATTACGTATCATCAGTATTATCCATTGCTCCAACAGCAACTTGATTTCCCAGGAAAAATATATAATCATGATAACACATCCTATCAAAAAAACCTCAGTCTGACTCGAGGTTGTAAGCAAATAACACACCTCAAGTCATGCTAGTACTAGCTGTGAGTGTATTAGTATGCAATAACATGATGATAACATATGTAAATAAGTACAGGCAAATGTCGCACACTCGATAATTACTCATCATGTATCTCAAGCACACAATAACATGACTCACAGTCGCAAATCTCCTCAAGCGTGATTTATTCCTAATCATAATTATTTACTGTCACATTTATTATTAAGTGCACATCGTTTTAAGTTTGATCGATAAGTGTGTATATATATATATATAAATAGTACACCCTAATCATTTTCTCTCTAATAGAAGACGTCGACACCAAGTGATGTTGCTTGGGTGAAACATCCCCTTTAACTCAGAAATTGTGGGAGCCTTCACACGATCTATTTACTTCACTCTTTGGTCCTCATTTGCAATCCTCACTATCCATCAATCACATCATATTTTCCTATCCTTACTTGTTATGCCCATGCATTAGATCGTTGGACCTATGACAATGGGGCCAAATTGTCATGACTCGAGGCGCTACCGCATAACTAGTGCAGCTAGGATGAATATCTAGCTCATCTTCCGTCTTACATCGCTTCGATATAATTTTTATTTATTCATTCTACATATTTATATTTATGACGGTAACCCACCTAACTGTCATTTAACTTGGTGTCACCAAGGGGTCTCTTAACAATTTTATATTTATATAAACATGTGGACACAAAGAACATCAAGCAAATAATCCATATAACCTTGTGATATTATATAATATATCTCATATAACATAAAACAAGACACACATAAGCAGTTTAAAGGTGATTCGACAATAATCCAAGCATAGCAAAATATTCAACCATGCCAATTCTAATAACAAGCATCACCTATTAATGCATGCATTATTCATCTTATGGCGTGAATTAATTATATTTTCATTATATAGAAAAATAATATAGGCACGATTACATATCCCCAAAATATATATTATTTTTCTCAAAATATTTATTTTTAAAACCTCCTATTTAATTTCAAATAAATACATATTTTATCTTCTCTTAATTTCAAACCCAATTAAATTCTTTGAAAATAATTCATACAGTTTGAAATTCCTCTTTAATACTTTTAAGTATTAACAAACAAGTCCTGTAACTTCTGGAATTCCATTAAACGCTAAATTCAAATTTTATTAAATACAATCAATATTATTCCTAAAGATTTGATATTTGATACAAAAATACATATAAAAAACTTTATTTATTTACAAATTCTTTTTAAAACTTTTTGGAATAATAATTTATCAAATTATAATTCCCTTTTTATAAAATCTCCCAATCATTCCACTCTAAAATATCGATACAAAGATACAAACACATACACATGTATATCTCTATGTGTGTGTGTGTATAAAATTCATTTGTATAACCAAATTTTGCAATTTCTCTTTCCAAAAAAATTCAATTCCAACACTTTTGTACACAATCCCAAAGGATTTAATTAGTTTCCCTTTATTTAAGATAATCATATACAAAATAAATTAATTTCAAAAAATATAGTTAACAAAATGAAAAATAATTTTTTTCTCAATACTTTTCCATATAATAAGTGAATCTAATTCAATTTATTATTCCAAAATATTATTTTACAGAATTTCCCATTTATCCAAACTTCGCTAAATAAACTAATCACTTAAACATATATATATATATATATATATATATATATATATCTGTGTGTGTGTGTTGAATCTCCTTTTATAAAAATCCCTCAGATATTTTTATAAACAAAGATAGATAAAATAACTATCCAAAATTGATTTATATACGATTACCATAATTTCACTTTCCAAAATAATTCCAAGTAAAATTTCCTTTTTATAAAATTATTTTATATAATAAAGTTCTAAAATACAGCTTTAAAAATAATGTATTTCAACAATCCTTTTATTATTGATATGTCCAAAAGTATTTCATCCAAAATTCTCTAAAAAATATCAACCAATCTTCTATATAAATTTATCATGTGGCCCGCGTCAAGTTCCATCACACTTTAGTCTTCCATACCATGCATACAAAACATATAAATAAACTGCACAAATAAAAATGCATTTATATGGCGTCTCCTCTCATTTTAATATCCCAACACACATAAATTTCCGCTATCAAACATGGAATCAATCCAATATCTCAAACAGTCAATTCAACCATGCAATTCAATCAATAAACGGGAAAATTCTATAACGTGCAATGAATTATAGATATAGATGTGCATGTAAACCCTCACCTTAAGTGATGCTTGAACTTACAAAATGAAACCTACCCTCAGCCAAGCACGGACATCACCCGAAACCTCATCACAGGACCTCTGTAATCATTGCTATCGATGTCGCCCCTTCGTTGTAAACCCCATTTTCTTGCCTGCGGTCATCACCATGCCCACGCCACTTCTATGCTCAAACAAAATGCTCCTCTGACACCAAAATCGCATGCAAACGTGTGTGGCTCCAACATGCTGAAGTCTCCAATACCTACATCTCTCCCTCTATTAGCCATACCTTCGTATAAACTCACCTTAACGCTAGCTGCTTTCCACCTCATCATTCTTCTCTTCCCTACAGTGCCCTTGATTGGTTGTTGATGCTTGTCAAATTTTCCTTCATGCGATACTTTTTTCCTTTTATGAATTTTTTTCCTTTTTTCCTTGGAACGATTTTGGAGAAACATTAATATAGGGGAAATACTATAGCTTGGATAAGAGTCGGTATGGGATGAAATTAATTAAGACGAGACTAGGTTAATATTAGTAAGGAAGAAGGGTGGTTATTGGGACTTTAAATGGCTTAAAGCTCAAATACAATAAAAGAATTACATTTACTTTTATATATAACATTTATCACCCTAATTTGACTACATTACCTCATTTAAATACTTATAAAATTATTTCCAAATTCAATACAAACCTTTACCCAATTTTATTACTTCCCAAAATAATTTTTCGATGGCCAAAAGTACCACTTCCAACCCTTTAACAATCTTAAATATTTATTTATTCCATAACATAAATAAAATTACATCAATTTATTCGAATAATTTATACCTAGTGTTTATAATCAACAGTTGTTCATTCACATTGATTTGCTGACTTTGTTAATATCAAATAATATTTCTCTTCATTTATTTTAATTATATAAAAATTATTTACCATATAAATATATTTTATTTTCATTGTAAATATTTATTCGAGTCTAATATATTTTCTAAAAAGAATTTATAAATTAATATAATTAATTAAAATAAAATATTTTATCAAATAAGCTTTAATTCAATAAAAATATATTTTCAAAGGTAAAGATTATTCAAAATTAATTTCGAATATTTTATTTTAATTTAGTGGTTGTAGAAAGCAGGATTGTTATAATTGTGGTATTGAATATATCAAAAACTTAGAAATAGAAAGGGCTAATAACAACCATAAATGTAAGTGTTAAGTGGGAACGTGAGACACCAAATTTCACCTGTTAAAAGATCTAGAATTAAAAAATCTTTGGTAGAGAATAGGGTAGATGTAGATCTAATTCAAGAATCTAAGATTGAATCACTTAGTGATGGCTACTTTACTCTCTTACCAAATGGGCATTCGTCCCGGCCTATGGTAGTGCAGGAGGAATTATATCGATGTGGCAAGAAGATAGATTTAAACTATTCCAAATGATAACTAATTATCGCTCGCTTCATATAGTCCTGTAAGACTTTCAAATAGCCAAATCGTTGACATCGCTAATGTTTATGCTTCTAATAGTAGAACCCAAAGACATCTTCTTTTGACCGAGTGTTTCAATTTACCTAGCCCCTTGGACGGATCTTGGCTCATTGGGGGAGACTTCAATATAACCATTATATCGAAGAGTGGACACAGAGAAAGGCAAACTTCATGGTATCGAAGAATTTTATGACTTTATTAATTAGAATAGCCTTATTGGGTTACTGTTTTTCGAAAGAAAGTACACTTGATCTAATGCTAGAGAGTCTCCTTTCATGGCTTTTCTAGATAGATTTTTCAGAAGTGAGGATTGGGAAGACTCCTTCCCCTTGTCTAAGGCATTTAGATTAGAAAGCTTCCTTTCTTAACACTGCCCCATCATTCTCAACTGTAATAAATGGCTTCCTATCAATGGGCCATTTAAATTCAAGAAAATGTGGCTTAAAGAAAAGAAAATTAAAAACCGTGTAGCTATGAAATGGAACTCTTTTCATAACAAAATTACGAAAAATGCTTCTAAAAATCTTGTATTCAAGGTGAGAGCTAAGATCGTACTTAAAGAGATGGAAAATAAAATTTTCGAAAATGTAATAGATCATATCTAATGACATTAGATTACCATAAAATCAATCAAAGTTAATGAAACAGAATATAGAGAACAGAGTGAATTAAAAAACATTTTACCAACCACTATATGGAGACTACAGTAATAGATGTAGCCATAGAATTTGGGCTAACTATCCAGCTCTTTATCCGATCATGGACAATTCCCTTTCTGAGCTAAACTTCGCTGTCATAGAGGATGAGGTCTAGTCAGCAATAAAGGGAAAAGCGAGTAATGGAGCTCCAGGCCCTAACGACTTTCTGATGCTTTTCTATCAAAAATTCTGGACTCTTATTAAAACATCATTATGCAATTTATTGAAGAATTCGTAATGGAACTCTTCAATTAAGAAGGTTTAATCAAGCTGATGTTACTTTAATTCCTAAAGTGGAGAATCCTTAAGATCTATCTGACTTCAAACCCATATTTGATTAACTGTTTGGTTTAAATCATCACCAAAGTCCTAGCCAACAAACTAAAACATAAAAAGGTACCATAATCTACAAAATCACAAATAGATTTCATCCAAGGAAGATACATTATGAATGGGGTCACCACAGCCTAAGAATTCATCAACTACTGCCATAATGAAAAATAATCTCACATGCTCTCCTAAAATTAGACTGCCAATGCCTTTGACTCAATTGACTAGAGTATCTTGCTTAATGCCTTTAAAGACAAGGGATTTACAAAAAAGTGAATCTTCTGGATTAGCCATATACTGAAGACTAGTGCATCCTCTATTCTTATAAATGGCATTAAAGGAAACAAAATCCACTCGAAGAGAGGTCAAGGTGATCCTTTATCACCCCTCCCATTTGACCATGTGGCTGATTTCTTTCTATAGAATTATTTCCTTGACTCTAAGAAACAACATTCTTCCCAGAATTGAGCATGACAATACTTTGGATGGGGTGTCTACTCTATAACATGCAAATGATACCCTTATTTTCTGTTCCCTTCGCCCTCATTATATTGCTTCACTTAAACTCATCTTATATAACTTTAAAGTCAACTTCCATCAAATAACATGGCTGAAGTGGACAACGCTCCAAACTTTAAATCAATGAGCTATCCTTTTAATTACTTAGGCGAATAGTAATATACATGAAACCTAAAAAGGAGGATTGGAACACTTTCATTGACAAAATTAACAATATGTTCCCCTTTTGGAAAGCTAACCGCCTTTCTATAGTGGGCATGATGATCCCTATTAACTCTGTATTGTCTACTACACCGATCTAATGCATGTTATACTTTAAATTCACAGCGGGTAATTAAAAAAAAAGATAAAATCAGCAGAAACTTCTTACGGAAAGGAGAACCGAAAAGATCCAATCTGAGTTGTCTCATTAATTGAAACCTTGTTTGCAAACCCAAAGCCCAAAGGGACCTAGATATTATTAACTTAAAGGTTTTGAGCACCTCCTTGCTCTATAAATTGATTAGGAAATTTCTAGGAGACTATACTTTGACTTGGAAAGAAATTATCGGTAACTTTTACTACAACGGATCAAAAGCATAAACTTAAATAATAACAAAAAATTATCTTCCTTTTGGAAAAATGTTTCCAACTTACTTCGTATATTTAAAATAGGAATTAAATATAATGTTAACCCTGGAGATAATATCTGCTTCTAGAATGAGCCTTGGATCTCTTCCACTACATTGAAACACAATCTAGCTAACGTGCTTTTGGCCTTAAATAATAAAAATGACCTTATCATGGAAGTTTACGGACCTCTGTCGAACTTTAACTGGGATATCTCATTTAACCAAAAATTAATAGGGAATGTACTAATTCGATTTAAACGATTAATTAATATGATTGGAAACTATAATATCAGTAACAACCCTGATCTCCTGGTATGCTGTTAGGATAATAAAGAAATCTATACTGCCATATTAATGTATTGTTTCTTAACTTGCTCTTAAATAAAAGTTTTTAGTCATAACCCATTTGGTGAACCAATTCCACTCCTAAAGTTAAATTTCACATATGGATTGTTTTACATGATAATTTAAATACCATAATTAGACTATGCTCGATTATAGCCACTAACAATAATTAGAACCATTGTTTCCTTTGTAAGTTGATGCACGAGACAACCTCTCGTTATTTTCATTGACTTCCACTCCTCTTAATATGTTATCAATAATATTTTAGAGGTATTTAACATAGATATTACTTCCACTACGCCACCTCCAAAGGATCAGGGGAATAGCTTTATATTAAATTTTACACAGCTGGGTAGGAAAATTCTAGACTCGATATATTCGATCCCATGTTGGAGCTTATGGTAAGAACATAACTGGCACCTTTTTAACAATATTTATAGCGACACCAATTTGATACTTTATTCCACTGCTTGGTATATTTCTCTTTGGACAGGCATAGGTCGAAGACATGTAAAATGGTGAACTTGTCTTGGAAGGATTGTAGGACTCAATTGCCCTATAACCAGCATGCCACAGTCTCTGCTTGACACTAACCTTTCACTGAAGGCTATCCCAAACCACCCTTTCCTAACTTCAATCTCGAGCATCATTTCAACTGCCTGATCGACTCAGCACCTCTACTTGCTTTCAGGTCATGCGTGCACATACTTCAGTTGTCTCTTTATTTACTGCTACATGATGATGCTTTTTTTCCTGCGTGCACACGTCACCATTACATGTAGTTCTTCAGATGCACTATTTCATGTCATCCAATCTTCAGCTACGTTAGAGCATCATAACCTTTAGTCTTGCTACCCCATCATTCAGCCAATAGCTTGCACGAGGTCATCAAACTTCATCTTGGCTATTTGCACTCATGTTTCATGCGACTCACGCCAATACACCATATGTAAGTCTGCAACCTAGCCAGAACTCCGCGCGTTGCTTTCCAGCCTAACTGCACCATATTCCATGTGATACACCCTTGCACCATACCATGTTGGGAGTACTTACACCAGATTTCATGCGACTCATGCCCATTGATGCATCAATGGCTCCATGCATATTGGTGTTGAGCGTATATTACCTTAACTTGGTAATCGAGCCACTGATAAGGAGGTGTCAGACTGAAATCATCATTCATTATCCTCGGTTGCTCTCAGTTTTCTTGCATTCTCATCATCTGAGGATTTCTTACCTGTTCTAATCTTGCTTTGAGGTGCCACGCCAAGATCCAAGATCCAAGAAATCAAGATAGTTGGTTGCACCATAAGTTTTCATCAATCTGAATCAGTGGTAGCAATCATTTCATCACAACAAATTCTACCAAATATGCATTATTTTCACTCAATATTACTATCACATGAAGGAATAATTGAACAGAGAAAGGAAAGTAACACAGAACTTTCACTCAATTATGCATCAAGTTCCAGAAACAGAAATCAAGGGAAGAAACAAGAAAATAATAACACCAGACAAGACTACAACCAAAGAAGCAATGCAACACAAAGAGGTAGAGGAAGAAGTGGAAGATGGAACAGTAACAGAACAAAATGTCAAATCTGTGAAAAGCTAGGACATACTGCCAGACAATGCTATTTTCGACTCAACACTAAGTATTACCCAAATCAACAAAATCAAGCAAATCAGAGAAATTACAACTCCAGTGCTAATGTGGCACATATAGATCAAAGGAAAGGCAGCCAATCAGAAAACACAAGGACTCAAGCTTTAAATACAGAAAGACATACCAGATCTGATGAGATGGCAGAAGAAGATTGGTACCCAGATTCAGGTGCCACCAACCATCTTACAAGCAATCTACAGAATCTCAATTTAGGCAATAAAGAATATACAGGTATGCATTCTATTCATATGGGGAATGGTGAAGCTTTAAAAATCACACATGTTGAAACCAGTAGTGTTCAAAGTAAAAGACTTCTTTATCTCAATAATTTGCCGGGAGTCCTACATATTAAAAAGAATCTATTGAGTGTATCTCAGTTTGCTAATGACAACAATGTGTATTTTGAGTTTCACCCTAAGTTATTCTTAGTTAAGGATCTACTAAATCAAGATATATTGTTATAGGGTAAATTGGACAGAGGATTAACAAAGTTCAATCTTGGAAATACAAGAAAGAGCAAAACTAGGAATATACGGTGTAATAATACAGAGTCTCATGTTACAAATGATCAAGGAATCTTTACTTTGTGGCATTACAATCTAGGACATCCCAATGTAAATACTGTAAAACAAATTCTTATGAATAATAATATTTCTTTTGATGTATCTCTACTATATGTATGCACCTATTGCCAATTAGGCAAAAGCCATAAATTGCCTTTTGCAGATTTTACAACTGTTATTAACAAACCACTTCAGTTAGTAGCAACTGATTTATGTGGGCCAGCTCCAATAAATTCAGACTATGGATTCAGGTATTACATATCATTTGTTGACTCTTATTCTATATATACATGGATATATTTTCTAAAATCCAAATCAGATGCATAAAAGACTGTAATAGAGTTCATAACTCAAGCAGAAAAACAATTGTGCCATGAGGTTAAAATTATGCAATCAGATGGTGGCAGTGAATATAAGCCACTGAAAGAATATTTTCAGAAAAAGGGTATCATTCATCGAACAACATGTCCACACACATCTGAGAAAAATGGAATAGTAGAGAGGAAATATAGACATATAGTAGAAACATGGTTAACCTTGCTGGCACAGGCATCAATGCCTATGAAATTCTGGTCAGAAGCCTTTAACACTGCTGTGTACTTAATCAATAGACTTCCTACCAAAGTTCTTAAGCATCTGAGTCCTGTTGAAGTATTGTTTGGGGTCAAACCAGACTATAAAAGTCTGAAGACATTTGGGTGTTTATGTTTCCCATGTCTTAGACCATATAATAGTCATAAATTAAATCTTAGATCCACCCCATGTACCTTCGTAGGATATGGAAACAATCAGAAAGGATACAGATGCTTAAGCAATGATGGCAGGATCTATGTTTCTACACATGTTGTATTTAATGAGAAATTTTTTCCTTTCGTAGATAAAAATGTTAAGACAAACAAAAAGGTACATACTAAAGACAACTTCTCAATGCCTCCCATACCTGTTATACCTGAATGGGATCAGAGAAGTGTGCAGAGGAACCAAAAGCCACAACACACACAATCCAATAATGACACTAGATCAGGTCATGACTCTGAAAAATCCTCCAGCTCCTTCAATAACACCAGCTAGATTAATGGAGTCAATTCAAACCAAGGAGAAACTCCTCAGTCCATATCTCAGCAATCTGAAGATAGCAATGATAATCAAAACATACCACCTGCAAGAACAGAACATCATATGATCACAAGGTCAAAGAGTGGCATTTTCAAGCCTAAAGTATATAGTGCTCAGCTAGACTCAACAGAGCCAAAAGACTACAATGAAGTTATTACCAATAGCAACTCGAAACAGGCTATGGATAATGAATACAGTGCTTTTATTAGAAACAAAACTTGGAGTCTAGTATCAATGCCCAAAGACAAGAATATAGTTGGTTGCAGGTGGACTTAAAAAATTAAAAGAAACACAGATGGAAGTATGTCAAAATACAAAGCAAGACTAGTGGCCAAAGGATATAATCAGCAGTATGGTTTTGATTTCAATGAGACCTTTTCTCCAGTTGCTAAACCCACTACCATAAGAATCATACTGATAGTTTCACTTCACGGAAAATGGAAGATAAGACAACTTGATGTAAATAATGCATTTCTTAATGGGAATCTAAAAGAGGAGGTGTTTATGGAACAACTAGAAGGATACAAGAGGGGTGCTAATGATAATCTAGTATGCAAGCTACATAAAGCAACATATGGGCTGAAGCAAGCACCACGTGTATGGAATGATAAGCTCAAGTCCACACTGATGAGTTTAGGATACACATCAACTAAATCAGATAATTCTTTGTATATGCAGTGCAAACAGGAAAAGATCACATACATTTTAATATACATGGATGATATTATTATAACAGGAAATGACAATCAAGCCATGGATCAGACTATCAGACATCTTGATCAAGCATTCTCAATAAAATATCTTGGTAATCTACATCACTTCCTAGGTATAGAAGTTATTCAAACATCCAAGTCAGAGATGGTTTTATGTCAGAAGAGATATATACTGGAGCTATTAAAAAGAGCAAATATGGATCAGGATAAATCCCTACCTAGTCTAATGATAAGTAATCTCAAATTATCAAAAGAGTAAGGAGAGACCATCACAAACGAAAAACAGTACAGAAGTATTGTAGGAGCACTTCAGTGCATCACAATAACAAGACCAGATCTAAGCTACAGTGTAAACAAGGTGTGTCAATTCATGCATAGACCTCTCAGCAATCACTGGAAGGCCGTAAAACGTATATTATGTTACCTGAAAGGAAAAATGGATCACGGTCTACATTTTAACGATACAAAGGAGTTAAACATACAAGCTTACTGTGATACAGATTAGGCCTCAGATCCAGACGACAGAAGGTCAACTACCGGGTTCGGTATATTTTTAGGGAACAACCCGATCTCCTGGTGCTCAAAGAAGCAAGTTGCCACCTCACACTACAGTATTGAGGCTGAATATAGGTCAATCGCCAATACTGCAGCGGAGATAATTCTGATCGAGTCACTTCTCAAAGAAATCAAAATCAATCTCACAAATACACCAATAATCCGGTGTGATAACTTGAGGTCGGTCCGCCTCTCTGCAAATCCAGTGCTACACTCATGAACAAAGCACTTCGAAATAGATTTATACTTTGTTCGCGAGAAGGTAATGGAAGGGAAACTGAAAGTTAACCGTGTTCCAGCTCAATTGCAGAGAGAAGACATCCTCACAAAACCTCTTTTAGCAAAAAAATTGACTCAATTAAAGAGAGATCTCAAGATTGAAGAAGGCAGCACAAAGATGAAGGAGCTACAGAAAACCCTAGATAGAATTGAAAGGGGGAGTTAGGTTACAGAATGATGATGCGGGTTATGTTATACTGAGTACAAAGCGGATAGTATAATATAGTAACATGGGCCTTAGTATATTAGCCCATGTAACAGTCCAAAGTTACAAAATACTCTATAAATACAGAGTATACAGAGAATTATTGTATCAATCTATTCAGTAATAAAACTCTCTTTACATTTCTTTACATTTCTCTTTAGTTAGGTTACAGAATGATGATGTGGGTTGTGTTATACTGAGTACAAAGCGGATAGTATAATATAGTAACATGGGCCTTAGTATATTAGCTCATGTAACGGTCCAAAGTTACAAAATAATCTATAAATACAGAGTATACAGAGAATGTATTATATCAATCTATTCAGGAATAAAACTCTCTTTACATTTCTTTATATTTCTCTTTTGGTATCAGAGCCAAAATCTGTCTAGCGACAGTCACAAGATCCAGTCTATCACTGGAATCTCATCAGAGATATGCAATATCATCATCGAGCCGTCTATAAGGAGGTGTCAGACCGCATCATCATTCTGTAACCTAACTATTAAGCACATTTGTAACATGGTGTTAAGCACATCCAGTTAAGTATATCTGACATGTTTAAGCTTCCATAATGTTTATAGTTCTGGTGTTTAGGCATCAGCATGGCAACCCTGGTTTCATGATGCATTCTCCTAACATCATGCCCAACTAAGCTTTTCCGGCCTGTTTGCCTCTCTTGATGACCTGATGTGGACCTCCATAATGCAACATTTTTTTGTAGTGCATTTCATCACATAGTATTGTTTTCCAACAACTCTACTTTCATCGCACAATTGTCCAGTCAAAGGGCTTAGTAATTCTACAGTGGTGGAGGGACAAAAAGTTATAACAGGATTAAAGTAAGGATATAGTGGAAAATAGCAGAGGTACAAAAAGCTTTGTTATATATAAAACCAAATATTTAAAGTTTACTTATTCTCATTCTCACATCAATTTTGAAAAAGAAATATTATTTGATCTTATATAACAAACCAAAAAATATCATGATTTATGTAGACTGAATTTGGTGACTACAATAGATTTCTAACTTATACCGATGACTTATGCCATAAAATTAGGTCTTTACCCCAACTTTGTTAATTTGATTTAAAAGAGAACCGGTCAAATCAATATTTGTACTTTTGATTTAGTGAGTGTAGCACAAAATAGCGAGGCTTAAAGCGGATCAACTATTTAGTGGCACTAAATTGAAATAACATTGCGGTCGAATGGCACTATGTATAATAAAGGGTATTTTGTAGGGCTTTGGCGGGCTTTAATGCACAGTCACACATTTGAACTTCTTTGACTTGTAGCCTAGGCATCTTTCGATCTTGTCAATCCATTTTTAGTTCAGCGTTAAAAGTTTAAACATTGTGTCTCTTATCTCTATATATCAGCACTATACCATCTACTTACTTGTACCATCATTCAGAGTTCAAGCACCATGTCTTGCTACTACAAATATGACATCAAAGTGTAGTCCCACATGCACTCGGATTATGTTTGTTTTTGCTATCAACAACTTCCTTCATTTAGTTCATTTCAAAGTGTTCTTGTAGCTTGTCTTGTTATTTAGCATTAGCTACTCCAATGTGCTCTCCCACTTCAATTCTTGAAGCATGTTGTTGCATCCATACATTGTTTATGCTACAATAGTACCAAATCTCATGCATTTTTTTGTGCTTATAAGTTTATATTAGTGCATACATTTGTCTACAACTAGCCTATAGCACACTGTAGTTCAACTAAGGCATTTAGATACATTCAACACACAATCTCATCAGTTTCAACATTCGTTTCAGTAATTTCAAGTCTTCATATATGATTTCTACAGTTTGTTTCTTCATTTTATACTTGCATATAGTTTTGTAATATTAGCTCTTTTTGCTAGCTTTATTGTTTTCCTTTAAGGCGATCATTTATGATGATCCACTTATATGAATCAAAATTAGTCAATACTATTATCTAGCATATCTTAGCATGTGTATTGTATGCTATCAAGCTTGTTGGTAGTCTTAAATGTTTTAATATTAATAAATAATATCAAGTGCTCTCCTCAATTTATGGATCACTCTTGTATCAAAATATATATTAATAGGGAATATAAATAATACACAAATATATTTGTGTATTATTTAATGGTAATTTTTTTATTTATATGTGTGTGTATACATATGCATTTGAAAATGTTTTATTTCTTATGTTAAAATTATCATCCTTAACATAATTTCCGTGATTATAACCATATATCCCAATGGTTGTTGTAGCCACCAGGAATTTCACCGTTCTAATTTGTGAATATTTAATTAATTTTAAATATTAAAATAATAGATTTTATAATTAAATAAAACTCTTTTAAATAATAAACAATGATGGTGAAATAGTTTTCCAAATTTGTGTACAAAAATGTACATTTCAAAGAAAAATTGAAAATGTGACCGGAATTCATTTTTCGAATTATATATTTTTTGTCGGCTAAAAGTTAACGAAAACGTTATAAGCTCTATTGTATAATTATATACATACAAATATAATAAGTTAGGGTTATATTATGGATATATGTACATGCATATACTTAGTGTATATATATACATATATACTTATATGTGACTTATTATATAATTTTATAATAAAAGACGCCTTAGGGAGACTTAAGTACATTAGGTGCAACATTAGTACATTTGGCATTAAAAACATTTTGGCTAAGAAAAGGGAAGGGGAAATAAGCTTGTCGGCTGAGGACATAAAGGTGAGGTGGCATGGTGATGTGGAAAGAGGAGGTGGAGGGTAAAGGACCAAGGTATTAAGGTAATTTGATCTGTTTCTTGTTTAAAAATACCCCTTTCATTTCTACATTTTTACTTCCTCTTCCTTCAACCATATCTTTCTCATATCTTAACCAAACGGAGGTTTTATATTTTTTTCAAACCATATGAAATTTAGTGGCTACAAATTTCTTGTGCAAACTTCTTCAAATTTTGAGCATAGCCATGTCAAAATATCATTTCTTTCAGACTCAAAATACCTCTTCATCTTTTCACCATATCTCCCTCAAAAAAATTCTAAATTGAGTGATTATTTTTTTGAAATTGTAGAGAAAAAAATTTCAAGAACTTTTTTTTGACTGCTTTTTCAAAATCTATGAGTATCTTGTCCAAAAATTAGTTGGAAGATAATCTATTTTCAGATTTGATTTTTGTGAATTCAATGATGATCCGAAGTCCCTCCACCTTTTAAGGCCGACCTCCACCATCTTTAGGCGGTGTGTAACATACCATGGTCATGCCATAAGGCCACCAAATCTTCATATTCAAATCATATAGCATGGAGCTAGGTCATAAACAAGTTCTAGTGGAAGTTTGGAGTGGTTTGGTAGCTTTTGGGTGAGTATAGCTCAAGAATTCATTTAAAAGTTCTAACTTTAAATATGATGCTTACTTTGATAATAAATATTTCTATTTGATTATTTGTATATTGGATGTTTGATCTAGACAATATTGTATGTTGTTGTATGTGATTGGAAGTTAGACTTGAAATGAAATCTGATATTGAAGTTAGTTTGAAAGCTATGATT
The DNA here is from genome assembly GCA_030765085.1 of Allium cepa. NCBI lineage: Eukaryota > Viridiplantae > Streptophyta > Magnoliopsida > Asparagales > Amaryllidaceae > Allium > Allium cepa. Next base: position 25,942,924 of record CM060936.1, on the reverse strand, counting down.
TTTGTTTATAGTTTTTGCTTATGTATGTTGTTATGGCATGTGTTTGGATGTATGACCTTATGTATGTGCAAAGGAAGTTAGCATTTTGACTTGTTAAAATGACACCGAGATCCTTTGGTTTAAACTTGTTTTCTAACTTTACTTTTAAAAATGTTTTATAAAAGTTTTAAAGACCTTACGTTTGTTTTCTAAAAACTTGATTCAAAGTTTATAAAGTAGTTTAATATAAAAGAAAGAGTATGAAAAGCGATTTAGAGCATAAAATGAATTTTTGAAATTTTAGGTCGTATTGCGATAGTCGCTATAAATGCAGTTTGAGAAAAACGAACTCTTTTTGAATTTAAAATGTGTTAACTTAAGTATAATTTTTAAAAGTGTTTTCAAACTTATTTAAATATTTAAAATAAATTATAACTTAATAAGTAACTATTTATTTAATGGTTATTTAACTATTAAGTAAGGTAAATAGTACTTAGTCATTAATTAAGTTAGGGTAACAACTACTTAATTATTTTTTAGTAGGTTAATCATAATTTGTTAATTAATAAAGATTTAATTATTATTTGATTAATTACTTAATGATTAATTTTTATTTAAATAAGACTAACTAAATTATTTATTTGAGAAGGGTTTAATTATTAATTAATTATTTATCAAGCAAAATTTAAGTTTAGATTTAACAAAAACTTATTTATGTTTTAATTATTTTAAATAAAATTTTAATTTATTATTTAGGTTTTAATTAAAGATTATTTAGTTAATTAATTGAGGTTGGTTAATATTTAATTATTATTTAAAGGTTTAAATTAGTATATAATAATTAATTGCACATTAATTATGGTTTAATTATTTATTTAATAGTTAATTATTATTTAATTATTCATTAATGGTTTAATTATTAAATAAAGAGTTTAAATATTATTTGATATTAAATAAAAGTTTTAAGGTTTGAAACCACTTTATTTCTTAAGATCGGTTTCGTTTAAAAGCAACTCTCTTTAAAAAGAATATTTTAAATCCAACGAATTTCTTCGTCGACTATCCTTAGGTAAACCCAATTGAATATGAAACCCAGTGACATCTGTTTAGCAGAATATACCAACGTTCTGCTAATTAACTTGTATTTGGCATATGTCTGGTAGAATAAATCATCGTTCTACCATATTCACCAAGTAGATTATGTTGACATCTATTAGGCAAAATAAAAACCCATTTTGTCATTATATCAACCTGATATGTGTATAGCAGAACAAATCCCTATCTGCTATTTTGGTAACTTGGACATTTACTTATATGATTGATTATTATTATTAGTTGATTCTCTTATATATATATCTGCTTATTACGTAAACAACCATGTTATAACTTGAAAAGTAAACTCGGTTAAATGAGAATCATTGTGGTCACTAAGCATCTTTCTATTTTTTAAGGTCAATCATACTTTTAATAATGGTTTCAAGTTAATTTATAATTTTAGTAAAGGTGTTTTAAATAATCATTTTGTTTATTAAAAGTACTTTATTAAATGAGTTAATTAAAGGAGTTTGTTTTAAATAAGGGATATTTATAAGAAAGTTTTATAAAAAATTTGGATATTTATAAAGGAATTTTTATAAATAATTTTGAAGATTTATAAAGAGATATATAAATGGTTTTAATTTTGGTAAAAGAGTTTCATGAATTTAACTTGGTGATTTATAGAAGAGTTTTGTAAATTTAACTTGGTGATTTATAAAGAGTTTTGTAAATGCGTTATAAATTTAAGTAATGGAGGTTCATAAATAAAAGAGATTTATTAAGAGGATTTATAGAAGGAAATTTAAAAAAGAATTTGAGATTGTATTTCCTTTAACCGACCTTCTTAATTCTGGTGGTATGGACATTCGTTTCACACTTAACACCAAAGGAATATTATTTAAGGTTATCTTTATCTATAATTTAAATTACATTTTGTTTTGATCCTTTGATATAATTTGGAAATGATAAATTTTCACAAATGTTTTGTGAATATACTTATGTCGGTGAAATAAGTTTATAAATGTTTTTGATAAACACTTTTGAAAAGAGTTTTAATAAATGGAAGATCTAGTTTGAGGTTTAATGGTTTCTATGGGTAATTAAATCTATGAATTTGTTGTTGTTTGTTTATTTGATAGTTAAATAACCAACTATCAAATCTGGACCAAAATATAACTCCGTAAGTATCTAGGAGAAACATGTGAGTTATATGGCACAGTCATCTTCGATGATGTTGTATTATGCATATATATCTCGTTATGTTCTCCTAAGTCAAATGATAGGGTAATCCATAGGGGTTGAACCCTGCTCCTATGTATTGTCTAGTAATTTTCAAAAGTACCGGTGTTACGTTTGCCCGAACTACCAAATGGTGTTTTGAAGAGACCGGGATCAGATAAGTATAAATTATCCAAAAACCACTTCGATCCAACTCAAGCATTTTGAATTAAAGACATCTTGAAGAATATGGAATCGAAGATTGAGCTTTCAAAGTTCAAGGGCTACTTTCCACTAATACTGAGGGTGATTTCAAAATGAGTGTAGTGGAAGTAGTGCCTTCCGTTTCGCTCAAACCCAGAACAAGCTTGTATGTATGAATGTTGGCATTGTATTGCTGCCTCGAGGGCAGTGTTAGCATTCTAAGATGGTCTACTAAGAGGAAAGTAAAAGTGTTGCCTCAAGCCTCTTAACGGGGAAAATGACTAAAACAAGGTAGACACAATAGGGCTATGTGGGTCTCTCTCGTTAGGGTGTGTCATCACCTTTCTAGGTTATCATATTATGGATTTGCTTGTGCATGAAAGCTCTCGATAAAGGTTGGGAAAAAATAGGGTGAGGACATATTCGGTACTATCCAAGTTCAAGGGTAGGCCGGTTTTGTGTTGGCAGGCGTGGACCAAGCTCAGGGTTTGACGCCAGGTACATTTCATCTAGAGCTATACTGTACGAAAGGTAGTTCGTTACCTTTCCATTGTTGAAATCCATTCTCCAATAAGCACCGTATGGATTTGATTGTAGATCCTAGTATGCTAGAATTTAATAATGTAACAATTTCGGCTATGATTGATATGTATTTGTATCCTAGACATTATTATAATATCACTGGATTTTCTATAGAAAATGTTTTGGTTATCAAAAGGTAAAAGTCCGTCCGTGTTTATGTGCGGCGTGGTCTTATGAGATACCTTTGATTTTAAAAGTGTTTTACAAGTTATAATAAAGTTCCTTGTGATTTGAGTTTCTCACGCTGGTTTTACCAGATTTGGGCGTTATTTTTCTTATAATGCTTGAGTCAGCCCATTTTCTAGATTTTGCTGGACATTTTGGAGATTTCAGGTGACGAGCTGATTCTCCAAACGTATTCACGTATCTTACATTCTTCCATTGTTAGTTGTCCTTAGTGTTTGTTTGTTGTATATGTATCAGCAATTGTAAGGACATGTTGTTATAACTGTTTAGGCTGATATTAGGTTATTTTACTACGATGTTGTGTATAGTAACGATGATTTATTTTTGTAAAAACTTGTTCATATTATATATTACTCGTCACATTTTATGAGATTCTATTCTACCTTCTTTTCTCTTCACCCAAATGACCTGTCTTTCGGACACTTAAATGGTCGGCACATGAACATCGATGATGTATTAAGTGTCATTTTAGGTGTAAGAAAGTAAGATCATTACAACATGGTATCAGAGCTTAGGTTGAGCGAACATCTACACTTTGGTGGGGATTACTCATTTGTGATAGGGTAAGTGAGCCCTAGGATGAGTTTGAGTTTATATATTGAGTGCTTATTCGTTGGTGCTATAAAAATATTTCATATTATATTGATTTATCGGTTGAATGGTTTATGAATTCTAACCGAGAAGTGGAGCACCACGGTGTCGATAGGGGTCTGTAAACACCTAAACTAGGCAAATCGACATAATATGTTTTAAAATCTAGTAAATGGAATAATTTGACCTAGGAATACATTTTATACATAAAGAAATAACTTTCAAAAATATAGCATAGTTATTTTTGATGTGTTTGTGGTTAGGAGTAGATAATATTTAATTATTACCATATCATATAGGATTTAATTAGTCATGCTCGTCCAGTTTCGAGCATTGACTATTATTTATTTTGTTGGTAGTTCTCCTTTTCCGGCATAGGTTGGGTAGATTGAATATGTGGGAACATTGAAATGAACACCATATGAATTTGGTTTCACAATTTGACTATAAGGCGTTTGTTGATAATATTGGGTTAAAATTGGATTTTGAAATTAAGGTGTTTATTAAAAAGAAATGTTTCAGATGGTTTTACAAAAAATGATTCTATAAACTTGGTTTATAAAGATGTGATTTAAAACGAAAAGGATTTTTAAGAATCTATAATCTCGGTGTCTTTGAAAAGGATTTCAAATGGGTTTTTGAAGAAATGATAATAATAGTATTACTAGAAAATGTTGTAAAATATAAATATTTTTGAAAGGAATTTTAGAGAATATTTTTCTACAAACAGATCGAGAATGAGTCTTGATCTGTTTTGTGATGATTTGAACGTTCTTATAAGTGACAATCAGATGTTTTTTAGGCGAATGTGATAGTGCAGTTAGTGAGTTATTCTTTTTGTCATTGTACGATAGAAACATGTTAAAATCCAAATAAATCCATAGCAAGTGGATGATAAATATTTTGTTAAAAACTATTTAGTTAGAAATATGTATATTGTTTCAAAAAGTGATTTGAAAAGAAGAAATATTTTTATAATTACCTAGTTCGAGTGCCTCGAAAGTAAGTAAAAATGGGCAAGAGATGTGCTCGGATGGCCAACACTTCACTTGAGAATTTCCCTTCTTGGTAATGGAATTTATTATACTATTCGGTAGTACCCAGTTCCTTGATATCATTTGGTGTTACTCGGGCTATATGTATAATTTCTAAGGGTTAAAAATAAAGTATCATTTCAGAAAGATTTTTGAAATAAAACCCAGGTATTTGGCTCCTAAGTTTCAAAATAATAAGGTATCTTGAGTTAAAATGGATTAATTAATAAAGTTAACATTAATTCATTTTATTAAACAGTGCCATTTGATTTAACATCTAGGAAGTGAAAAATTAGTTGATATTATTGGGTCGGCTAATAAACGTCTTTACCTTGGAGGTGTCTAAGAAAAATTAGACTCTAGGGCGAAGTTTGGATACTAGCATCCTACTCTTCTTAGCTACTTACCCGACCAAACGGGTAAAGAAGTTGTATCGTTCGAATCAATTTTAAGACCCAAATTATTTTAGGCCTACTCCGAGTCATTAAAACTGAATGGAATTAAAAATCAAATGCTTTGTATATAGTCTTAGGATGTAGAAGAGTGTTATACAAATTAATAAATTAAAATGATTTTATAAAAAGGTTTCATAAATAAGTTGTATCATCTAATAATGTTGAACCTAAGTTGGAATTGTTATGAAATGTTTTCATAAATATTTTGGGGAGGGTAGATTGTAGTTGGGTAGTAAGAACCAATACAATTAGTACGTAAGTTGTACGTGATCATCTTTTTTTCCACATAATTCTTGATCTAAGATTCGAGTATATGACTTGAGGTGTTTCACAACATTTTGAATAAGGATTTGTCACTCGATTATTGGTGGAAAACACTTATTGATGGTTCTTAATGTGGAACCAAAAGTTTTCTATCATAGTATAAGGCTATGTAAGGAGAACAGATGTTTTTAATTAAGAAGCCTCATCAGAGTCCACACTAGGGAGTCGAGTGAGCGATTTTAGTTCCTAAGATGATGGTTTTGATGACAACAACCTTAGGACTTGTTATAAAATATAAACATTAATATTCTTGTCTAGATATATATGTATATGCAGGTACTAAAGAATGAAGACTGTACAGTATAAAGATTCAAGACTGAGTATAAAGGTTCAAGACCGACGAATTCAAGATTGAAGAAACCAAGACTGAATACTCATGAGTATCAAGAGTTCAAGATTTCAAAAGTTCAAGACTTCAAGATACCAAGATAAGTAATAGTGTCCAGATTTATGTTATAACTTCATAATAGCACCAAAATCTTTATTCGGATTTTAATTGGGGAATGGTATCCACCTTCCCGCTTTAATAGTGTGATGAAATTCATGACCTCTTTAGTGGAATGGAACCCACGACCTTCTCAAGTGGAATGGAATCCACAAAATTTTCAAAATGATTTATAAATATTTTTCCAGAAACTTTTTAAAGTCATCTCTCTTGGTTTAAATATTTTAGCCTTAAACTATTTTTATCTTTTATATTTTGATTTCAGAATCATCTCTTGTTTTTAAACTATCTTCTGGTTTTAATATTGTAAGCTTTAAATCTCAAAAATATATTCTATACCTAATTTTTAATATTAGTTTTATATTATAGATTATATACTTTTTAAGATTACCTTTTAATCTCTTTATAAGTTTAAACTATATTCAAAATGGTTTATAAACTTCAGATATTGTTTTGACAAGTTTTAGAAAGAAAATCTCTTTTAAAACAAAAATCAATTTTCAAAACTAACCAGGGCATGTCGACATACCCCATCCCCCCATGTTGACATGGTAGCCATAGAAACTAAAATTTTAAATTTTCAAATGAAGTGTCTATTCGTCATAACCTTTCATGAGTAGACATGATTGTTATTCTTCTATAATACCAGTTGTTTTCAATGAATTTTAAGTTAGTTTTTCTTTATTTCTTCACTCCTTCTCCACTCAAATATTCTCTTATATTTTAACAAAACGTTGAAATCCTAAGTGAATCAAACTTGATCATCTCTAGTTTGATTCTCTATCACTCTCTCTTAAATATCTCAGTGTTATTTAAAGTTATAGGATCATTTGTAATCAAAGATCGAAGTGTATCGAGTCTCTCGCTATCAAAGAGTGATTGGAAATGGTGTGATTGTGGCCCATAAATCAATTGGGTGTGATTGTAGCCCGTAAATAAATTAGGTGATCTTGTAGCCTGGTTGAATTAAAAGAGTTTGGCCTGGACTCGAAGATAGGAAGGTGTATCTCATAGCCTTGAAATCGAAGTTGTAATATCGACATTATATTTGAAAAGAAATCTGCAAAACAAATTGTTTAGAACTGGATGTAGGGTAACTCCGAACAAGTACAAAATTTCGGTATGTTCTTTCCTTTACCGCTTTTATTTACTATTTGCAGCTTTGTCTGATTCTATGATTGTTTCTATATTTGTGAATTACATCTATTTGGATTCAATTTAAAAAGGTTTCAAATATTCGATAAAATCCATTAAATACTATTCACCCCACTCTAGTGTTAATCCAGCCTTAAGATCCATAATTCGCATTTCCAACAAGCGATACTAGTTCAGAACTAAATTTATGTATTCGAGTGAATGATCAAATCAAATTTTCGGTATATGAATGATCTATGTACATCGTATGGACTAATGTATAATATTCCTAGTTATTTTGTGTTCTAGGTTAGGTTGTGGTAAAATTTCGAGGTCGAAATTTTTTTAAGGAGGGAGAGTATAACGACCAAGAATTTCACCGCTTTAATTTATGAATATTTAATTAATTTTAAATATTCAGATCTTATAATTAAAATAAAATTCTTTTAAATAATAAATAATGATAGTGAAATAACTTTTCAACTTTTGTTTACAAAATTATATAATTCAAAGAAACGGCCATCAATATTGCATGGTCATTCAGATTACTGATTTCTGTAACAGCCGTATGAAATCTCTCCAAATAATCTTTCAAGGATTCTCCCGGAGCCTGGATCACACTGGACATGGACATTACAGCTTTAGGGCGAGTTGCGTGCATACCGAACAGCTCCACAAATCTTATTGGCAAAACATCAAATCTAGAGATCGACCGCAAGGGTATCCTTGTAAACCACATTGTTGCTATTCTACAGAGAGTTATGGGAAAACATCTACACTTGGTTGCATCATCTTCTCATGTGGAATGCATCAGCCATTCATGTCTCATGATGTGCTACATAGGGTCGGTTTTTCCCTTGTAGGCAGGCATTGACGGCATGTTGAACCTCCTTGGATACTCTACATGTAGGACATTTTCAGTGAACGGGGTATGACACCTTGAGATTCCCCAGTCATCATTGGTCAAGCCTTGGCTCTCTCTTACTAACTATCTAACTATAGCTAACAAGTCCGACATTTAGATAGTTGGTTCCAAGTGGTGGTCATGTTCCACCTCACGCGAATGATCCAGTCGACGTCTACGGGACATTACACGCCTTCTTGGTTCAACATCATTCCGATGTATATCTCGTAAATTCACTTCATCGTCGTTTCGCAAAAGCATTTGGCCAACATTTAACTGAACTCCATCATCCAAATCAGCTGTAGCAGCTCCAGCTTGAACCCCGGTATGCATAAGTAAGCTCCCTCCTTTGGAGAAGGGATCAATATCAATCCCTATGAAGGGATCGGCACCGATTGGTCCAGGAAGACCATAATGGTTTTTATGTTGATGCTATGAAATTTCTGCACGATGCCGTCTATTTTGCAACGCCTGTTCCTATGATACTCGTCCGATGAACTAGAACTCTCCGATGTGGAGTGATGGGTAGGGTTCCTTCAAGCTTTTCCTTGTTGTTGCTAACTGAGTTGGTTCATTAGATTGATATTAGTTTGAATTTGCTAATTTAATTTTCGGTGCCTATCTACTAGCTCTCTCATCAGATTCTGTAATTTAGCTCTTGTAATGGAATCAGCTGGATTCCAAACTTCAACTAGATCAGCATTCACACCCATTGGTTGACTGCTCGGACCTTCTTGCTGGATGCTAGTATTCTCATTTCCATCTAGATTCTGAGAAGTATATCTGGTGTTCCTCACCATTGTTGATAGCTTTGCTTAGATTTTCTCAAATCTGAATAGAGCGAGCAAACTTCCCAAAAATAACTATGGATATCCTTTGGGGGATTAATGCAATCCAACAGCAACAAAAGGATCCTAATAAGCTGAAAATCAAGGATCTCAATGAAAGAACCAAAATGTTTACCCTAAAAATTAGCACAAACGCCCAATAAATGATTTGAAGAAAAATAAATGGAGAACATAAAATGAAAACAGAGGATAATAACAAATAAAAATAGTAAATTGAAAGAATAACACGGACACAAGGATTTATCATTGTTTGGCGTTATTTGCATACGTCCACTTTGAAAAGATTGCTTTATTAACCACTTTACAATCTGAGTACAATAGGGATTGGATGAAAATCCTTAATTACAAAAGAATATAATGCAAACAACAGCGTCAATGTCCTAAAAGTGAATAACCAAGCATGTATGATCAAATATCTCCCCGAAAATTCGATAAGAGGACCTCCCGAACCTTATGGACCCACAAGAGAGATCACATGGTCCAATTCCAAAAGAAAAGGGATCGGTACTAATCCCTACGTTGGTGGAATTTTAGGGTGTGATCCTTACGGTGTCTTCCTCATGTTAAATCATGCTTAGCTTCCAAATTTCACGCCAGTTGGATTAGTCGAATTTGAATTATTGCTTGATCTTTGCTTCAACATGGTTTGCTTGCTAATTTATGCCAATCCCTTCCAAGGGAAGTATACCGATCCCTCCAACTTCATCTCTTTGAGGTGCGATCCCTAGGATTGGCTCCCTAAGATCTTCATGTCTTGCACATTAAATTTCATATGCATTGGACTTGTGGATCTTGGGATATTAGTTGTTTTCTATAGGAATGCTCTCACACCTTGAAACATGATGATTCCTATTATTGGAGCTAATTTATGTCGATCCCTCCTATGTGTTGAATCATATTTCATGCTTCGAACATTCTGCCTTGCATATCTATCGAGTCCATTCAACCTCGATTCCATGTTACCGTCTATACTTGACTTCTGGGCCCCACAATCATCACTTTAGAGTCATCGACCTTGATGGCAGTTGAATCTAACATATGCAATTAGTTCAAAATAGCCGAGTTAAAATGCCGGATAACATAGTCATTCCATAATTATCCAATAACTATAAGTACGTAACCTTTACGGTCCCCAGTAGCCATGAGTAATACATTTCCCAACATTTGTAGAGGGTTATGTACTAGAGTCTCAACGAATATGGTGATAACCTGTCTCGACACATCTTGGCTAGGAATATTCAAAATAATATGTTATTTTTATGATAAATTTCTCACGATTACAACACATTGTAATTACTATCACAAAACAAATCCTTGAAGGATTTCTGATTAAATATACTTAAATTACTTAAATAATTAACATGATAAGTATATAATAGAAAGAAAAAAACTTTTTGTTTCAAACGATATTTTATTTCATAGTTAGTAGTTTATAATAAATTATAGAATTGCTCCTAGGGCATACCTCTAACTCTATCAATCTCCCACTTGCATCCAAGGCCAATTATGAAACCTCAGTTACATCCTTCAATCAGTTTGCTGAGGACTGACCAAGTTAGGCCTTTCATGAATGGATTAGCTATGTTGTCTTTTATACCTACTCTTAGAATCACAACTTCCTTCTTCTTGAAAAATTCTCTAATGAGGTGGGACGTTTAAAGAATGTGTCTTTATTTCTTGTGTGCTCTAGGTTCCTTTGTAATCTACATTATAGCGATGTTGTCATAAAACAATGTCATTGGAACTTTCATATTGGCAATCGCCTCTAGCTCACTCCTAAATTTATGCATCAAGATCGCTTCTTTAGCTACTTTGCTGATGGCGATGTACTCAACCTCCATCGTGGAATCAACCACTGTTTCTTATTTGGAACTTTTCCAACTATTTAAAGTATGAACGTAATCTGATACATACTTACTATAGTTGATATCATTTTAAAAGCTGGACTCCATATACCCCTTTATAAGAAGGTCTCAATTCCCATATGCAAGGAACAAGTCCTTAGTATTTCTCAAATACTTTAGTATACATTTTGTAACAGTCTACTGTCTCTAGGATTAGATTGGTGTCAGATTACGCATCCTCATGCATAAGCTATATCCGGTCTAGCATATAGCATCATGTACATTAAGGAACCAACTACCAATGAAATATTATCATATTCATGCCTTCTTTCTCCTCATTGGTATAAGGAGCATCTTTCTTAAAAAGGACAATTTCCACACTTGGAATTATCCAAATCGAACCTTTTTAGTACGATATATATGCTAAAACTTGGACAATCCAAGCATCCTCTTAGATCAAACCTCTATAGATATTTATACCTATATAGGCCGCTTCTCCTAAATCCTACATGGATATTCTTGGAAAATGAAGCTTTTTTTATTATAACAATGCAACGTTATTTCCAATCAGTAACAAATCATTGACATATAAAACTATGAACACTATGGCACTTCCTTGTTCTTTCCGATATATGCATGCTTCCTATGTGCTCTAATAAAAACTAAACTTGATCAAAACACTTATTCCAACTTCTTGAAGCTTGTTTAAGGCCATAATTTTTTATAAACGTTATAAAAAAATCGCTAAAATTATCTTAAAAAGTTTATAGTAAACTGATTAAAATTTCTTTAATTAAATAAACTATTTTAAATAAAACTAATTTTAAAATTCTAGTATAGTTCGATTCAACTTTTATAATCCAAACACAAAGTCCTTGGTTCAATAATAATACTTATTATTAAATAAATTGCTCTGGCTAGAGACTTTGACTTTGAGTTGACTACAGTTGATCATGATACTTATCTCGTATAACCGAAGAGACAAAGTCTCTAATGAATAGTGTTTCACTTCCGATGCTTCAACTCAAACCCAACAATAGTTATTCAATGGATGTCGTTCCATAATTTAACTATACTAAAGTAGAGTGTCATATTAAAGTTTAACAGTCTTCTTAAGTTTAGAGAACAATGCAATACCGCCACTTCGGTATTCTTTGTTTGACCTCAGTTATATTAACTAATAACAAACTATCGAGTGAGTCATTTCATAATTATCTAATAACTATCAGTACGTAACCCATTAGGTTCCCAGATAAATATGAGTAATACATACCTAACATTCAGAGAGCGTTATGTAATCTAGTCTCAACAGATTTATCGATATCCTGACTCGATACATCTTGACTAGGAATATTTAAATCTATATGTTATTTTTATCGTGATAAATTTCTCATGATTACAACACATTATAATTGATATTACAAAATATATCATTTAATGATTTTCTAGCTAAATTAAATAAAAAAGAACATAATACAATATGATACGTATATAATATAAAGAAAAACACTTTTTATATCAAACGAAACTTTATTATGGAGTTAATAATTTATAATAAACTACAAAATTATTCCAATGGCATATCCTTAATTCTACCAAGATTTACACCGCAATAGACTTATTTTCCCTTTATATATGCCTTTATTGTGCATGGTTTCATTATGAAATTATATAAAATAACAATAATAATGTGTATGCGCACACACATCTTAAAGTTTATTTCATTAATTTTATATGTTATGAAATTAAAAATTAACAATCTAAAAACTAGATCCGACTTAAGAAGAATTCAAAATTAGATCAATGATTTTAAACAAAGGTCCTTTCATAAATTTTAAATTGAATTTTTTTTTTGAAACGGTGTTGGATTTTATTAGGGCATTTTCAGCCTAAAAGATGATCGCCATATCAAGCAGCCTTTTGCAATCAATATAACACAAATAACCACATTATAATACTCATAAAACATTCTCTTTCTCAATCATTTATCTCCTACATTCAGATCTAACTCCTCGAAAGCTGTTCCATTCATTTTCCATCATGGAAGCTGAAAATCATGTCTTGTGCTTGGGTTTTCTCCCATTTCTTGCCTCAGATCCTCTCTGTAGATGAGATTACTTCTTGCTCCCTAATCCTGGTGAGTAGCTTATTACCAATTCTCCTTGTTACCATTTGCATGTCAATAATTGCTATTTATTGACCTCATCCTTGTTTCTCTTCAACTTTTGGAACATTCTCCTATTTCTTTCCTTCCATACACTTCAAACGCCAACTGTCAAAGCGATTTGATATATGTTGAAAGTATATGTGTGTGTACATAAACATATATAAATAATAACAAAATATATAATTGTAATAACTATAATAATTCTCTAGCAACCAAACGCTTCATATATAACTATAATAATTTTTGAAAAATTATTCCTTTATATACAAAATACAATTTAGGTAAAATTATTTCATTTACCCACTTTTAAAACAAAACTGTTTTGGTTTGCCTTGTTTAAGCGTTTAGACACCCCTATCGATATCGTGGCATCCCACGTACCGATCGGAATTCATAAGCCATTCAATAGATAAATTAACACAATGTAATATATTTTTACGATAACTAACAAATACGTGCTTATATATACACACTCAAACTCATCTTAGGGTCTCGCTTACCCTATCTCATATCAGTAAATTCTCATAAAAACCTAGGTGTTCGCTCAACCTAAGCTCTGAGGCCACGTGTAACGATCGTAGGCTTTTCAACCATCCAGTAGTGACGATCGGTAGGCATTTTCACGTCTAACCAAATAGCCATCACATGTCTAAAAAAATAGCTATAAAATGTCTAACTCAATACATATCACATATCTAACTCAACAATTATCATATACTTAACCTTGGTGCTTTCGCACTTCTAAAGCTATTGTGAATCCCTAAATGTGAGTTCCTTCCCAAATAATTTTACACACTAAATGTGGGATATGTGAGTTACCCTAACATACTGACGTAAAATAGATCTTAAGTCTATTAATACACAAGAGGGGGGTAAATAGTGTATATCAACTATTGTAAAATTAACTTGTACTCACATTAATAATCAAATCACAAACAAAGTAATCAGAAAATAAATATAATGTAAATAAAAGCAGTAAAGTAAATGACACTAGGAATTATTATACTAGTTAGGATTACCGGTCGTACATCCATTCTTGTACTCCCTATATAGAATTTCCAATACGACAACTTACTTTTCAAGTGTGGAAAGTATACCTTCATATCTTGACTTTCTTTAGACCATAGGATACATATTTCCACTTGACTTTCCTGGTGGAAAGAACACCTTTCTCTTTATAATCGTAGAATATGACAAATAGTTGTATATTTGATATAGATTCTTGTAGATTCAGTATAATGATCTTATAGATCTCCTAGAGAAATATTTCTTTGGAATCAATAAGGAATAGGATGAGACCGAAGAGAGAATGAATGAGAATTCTAGTAGAAATTCCCTGATCTTATATGGTTTGCAAATCCTGTAAGAATAAATGTGAAAGAGTATGGATTTCCAAAAAGAGTGGAAGAATATTAATGATCTTTCTCATAAAAGTATAAAAATGAAAGAGAGATAAAATAAGAAAGTTAGATGTAAAAATTCATTTTTTTAGAGCCTTTATAAAAGGATGAAGAGATATGACATTTTTCATAAAGATTAAGAGACAAGTTCATAAAATTGAAAAAACCAAATAATGGTCAGTGTGTCGACGTATGGTTGATGGGTATGTCGACATAGCTACAAGGATATGCCAACATATTTGCCTATCTATCAAGTAGAATATGGTAGTATGTAAACATACTTAGTATAATTCTGATTTTGTTTTTCTAAAATTCGAATAGAGACTTCCACTTTTTAAAACTCAAACTGTATGTTTATATATATATGTATATGTTTACAAAATAAAATATACTTAGATAAAAGAATAATTTCAAGGAAAATTTTTATAAAGAGTTTAACAAAATAAATACTCATAATCACTTCAATTCCATCCGTCTTGAGTCAATTTAGTTCTTCCAATTTCTTTGATTAATCTTCATATGTATAACTCATTTTCTTGCATTGAGTTTTCTTATATACCTCTATAACATGTCTTCAAAATATATTTGAAAATATTGCACTACTAGGAGAAACATTAGCAGTAATATTTATATGGTTGTTGTCATCAATATCAATACTCAGGGTATTAACATCCCCCACTTTTTAATGATGAAAACCATATAAATATTTAAGAAGTTAAATATAAATTTTTTATTCTACCCTCTGGCTCTATGCACACCTCCTATCATTTGGTCTCGTATATTTATACATTTTTCTCCCTCTTTGTCATCAACAAAACCAGGAAGAAAAGAATCATATAGGCACAATCAGATAATATGCGTTGAATTTGTAAATTGAGTATATATAAATGTGTATAGATCATTTGTGGATAACCAGATAATATGTATACATGAATCTCATAAGGGAAATCAAAATCAACACAGAGCATGAAATAAATTGTGTTTTAAAAAAATTTATAAGTACAATTAATAGATAAGAATAATAGTATACCTTCTAATGCAAGATTAGCAATGTGGGATTACGGCGGCAAAACCTAATGTAACCACCGGCTAATTCCGCTCATTTTCAATTTCTTTTTTCTTAGTTCAATCTCTCTAATATTCCTTACATTGATAATAAAATCAAATTTTAGTTTCTAATTTAAGCGAATCATGATTTTGGATGATGACGGATGGAAAGAGGTTAGGAGGAGGAAAGGGAAGCAACCAAATAGAGGAGAGATGAGGATGGATAATGGAAAAGGAAATAAAGAGGTAGAAGGAGGGGTTACTGGTTTAGGCAAAGGGGGTCAGGTGCTGAAGGAGCAGGGGGTTCTGGATCTGGTATGGTAAGGGACCTGGTGGAAAACCAACAAATAAAAATACTAAGGATGTAAGATATGGAGTTGGAAACAAAGTGACAAAAGATTTCAGAAGATCTACAGTCCATTGGTCGAAACAGATTAGATTCTCGGTGTTGGTGGATGCAAAAAAAGTATCATATTGTGAAGCTGCAAAGCCAAATCAAGGGGAGTGGTGATGTGGTGGATCTATAGTATATTGAGACAATTTTGTAGAATGGTAGGAGAAGAGATAGGCTATCTAATGAAGCCGTCAAAGAAGCAGAAAGGGGACAGGAGAATTGCATACTACTTTATGTTGTAGGTCAAAGACCATTTTACAAAGCCTTTGAAGTGTATGCTAAAAGAGTAAGGAAATTGGAAAGGAATTTCTAAGTATAAATAAGAGAAAATGGTTTTTTTTTTGTTATTATGTTTGGAAATGAAGAGGATTGTAAGAAAGTTCTAGGGGCGGGTTAAGGTTTTTTGATTAAAACCTAATCATCATGGAAAACCTAACCCCATCAATGAGAACAGAGTGAGATTTGTTAACTACAATGCTGGTATGGATTAGATTGTCAAGCCTGAGTTTTAACTTATGGGGAAATAAGGCATTTAGTGCCTTAGTAAGCACTTTAGGTTTTTCTATTAAGATGGATGAGGCTACTAAGAATAAAACTAGGATAAATTTTTCTAGAGTGTTGGTGGATGTGAAAGCAAAGATAGGATTCCCATATATTGTCGAGGAAGTGGAAGTAAATGGTGCAGTTTTTACAAGAGATTGTGTATGAAAACCGACCACCCAGATGCAAACTATTGTTGTATTGGGCATATGGTTAGTCAATGCCCAATGATAAAACTTATGCTCCTAAAATCAAGGAGAAGTCGGAGGAAGAGGAGCAGATCCCAAGTATGATAGAATAGAAGAAGGTTTAGAAAAGGGAGGAGACCGGAAAGCAGAAGGAGGAGAAGGAGGGCTTGTTAGCAGAATTAAATATACAAGTTAATAAAAAAAAAAGAGAGGAGACGAATGTGGCAATTAACAAAAGTACCTCAAGAGAAGACTTGAAAGCAATGGAGAAGATAGATGAGACTACAGCAGTTTCAAAGGCTAAAAAAGCGATCCTTGAAGGAAGCAAGCAATCTCAATGCAGCAAGGACGCGAAAGAGGATCAGAATAATAAAATAGCACCGAAAGGATAGGAAAGCAAGGGAAAGGAGCAAGCAGTAAATTTAAAAAACTACGAATGTATGTCCCGAGCCAAGCGTTTGGAGGGGAAACTGGCCTTCCTATTGTATTAACACATGTTACTACTATCTTAGACCATAAGGGAGCCATAACAGCAATACCATATAAAGGAACATGCTGGTCGAATTACAATACTGAAATGCAAATATTCATCATTGGACATTTACATAGCCTCTAATTCGCCATCTACACTTCATACTTTGAATTTAGATCGAATGTTAAAACCTATTAATATTTCTTGTGATAATAATAATGTTCATGTTTTACATATGTTGGAACATATGTTAGAGCCTCTGATGGAAAGTGATGCTATGAATATTGGTAGTTCATGTGGTCAGGAAAACCTCTAAACCCAAGCCAAAGATCAAAAGTGTAGGATCGATTTCACCCTAGAGGGGGGGGGGGGGTGAAAAGGGTGATAGTATAAATTATAAAAATCAATCGCGGAAGCTTATAAAATATTCAATTCAGATCACAGAATAGCAGCACAGATATCGCAGAATATAAATAACAGAAAAAACAGAACAACATAGAATTTACCCAGCTTCGGCAAAACCCTGCCTACGTGCTGCCCCCAAGGTTTCTACTAGAAATTAGATAGTCCCTCGCTTACACACGTAAACTCACTATACCCGCTATTGACTAATTTAACTCTACGCTCAAAACCTTGCCACAACTCAACCACCGAGTTGCGAATTCTCAAGCTACGCCACGTAGCTTGTCCCCTAGTCACACGACTAGAAATTAAACGGTTTAAAAAAGAAAATTACAAATTAAAAACAATTTAAAATAAAAGCCCTAATTTAAAACAACCAAGCCCAAAATAACCGGCCCACTAATTAAAAGATTGCGTCCCCCTTTTCTCCTTTTTTTTTTATCGGCCTGGTTCCTTTTTTGCTTGAGTATAATGGCGACCGTTCCTCTTGCAAAATTGGGGCTTTCGTTCTTGATTCAGATTAGGGCTTTCGAAGAGCCGTTATTGCTTCGATCGAATCTGTGGTTGTTCGAGAATTGCTTTGCTCGATCGATTTCTCGTTGCTCTCTCTCTGGCTACTTCGAGTTGATGGAGTTCAACTTCGATTCAGTATGTGATTTTTGTTTATGCTGTTCTGTTATGCTTCATTAAACTCCATGATCGATTGCCTGTGATGATTAGGGTTTATATAGGAGTCAATTTTCTAAAATCTCGTTCGTCTGATTTCTTCAATTTTATGCTATCGGCCCTCTGATATTTGTTGAACGGTGATGATATATTTGACTTTGTCAATTGCGTATTATCGTTGCTTGATGGTCACGTTGTTGATTCGTGACTTAGTCAATTTTCTTGGCTATCACGGTGTAATATACTCGGCTTGAATTTTTCTCTGACTTGATAAATTTCGTACAACTTGATTTTTGATAATCAACGTTTTGACACGTGACAAGTCATTATGTCTTTGATGTTTATTATTCTTCTTTGACTTCGATATTTTGTAAATTGTCTTCGGCCACTGTCTGCATTCCTGTAGTAGCTTTGTTCAAGTTATCTTGGGCATTGTTGTATCCATTGCAGTCTTGTAATCTTCACTCTGGCCATACTGCATTGTTTCGATGTCATTGATTTGTTTAGCCTCGGCATTGACTGGTTTCATGCTTGTTGTCATTTGCAACTGGTCTCTGTGCATTTCTCTGCGTTCATTTGAGTTGTTGATATTTTCTGATCAATTTCATGGTTCATGTCATGTAGTTCATTGTTCTATTCACATGTATCATATTGAAATTCCTTGGTGCCTTGGTTATTGTCGCTGTACACCTATTGCTTCCCTGACCTGTAGTCTTGGTTTTATTGCTATAGCATGCACTCGACTCTGTAGTTGTAACTGGATATTTGAGTTTGTTGCATTTAGTTGCTGTTGTCTCCACTTGCTTGAGTTTCACTGCCATAAGTCGTGCATGTGTGTTGCATTTCATTTGCAGCCTTGACTGGCTCGATGTTGTTACTTTGGTGAAGTGATTTTTGCCTCTGTACAATTGTTAATTAGTTTGCTTTGGTCTTGAGCATTGCCGTGTCATTGGTTCAGTTTTTGCCTGTAGACTTTGTTTGTTTCAGTCCAAGTTGCATTTGTTCCATACTTTAGTTCATCTGTATATTGCTGCAATCTTCATTGAGCTTGTATGCTTCAAGTTGTATTCATCGTCAGTTTAGTCGTGCACTTGGTCTCTTCACTGTGTTGCATTCTTCGATGGTTCATTGGTGCACTGCTTGTTCATGTATGCATTTGAGCTCTTTGAGTTGCAGTGCTTCATCACTTGAACTTGCTTGCAGACTGTCTTGTAATCTGCATCCATGTATACTTGGTGTTGTAGCCTTGAGACTGTTGAAGTTGTGCACTGTTCATGACTGATGTACACTACGCATTTCTTAGTTTGCATATCAACTTGTTGTAGTTTGCATATCAACTTGTTGCAGTTAATGGTTGCTGTGCACTTTTGTGCTTGCATTTTGATGCAGTCTTCATTAGCATGCTACTGATTGGTGTTGTTTCCAGTTGCTTAGTGTCTTGATGCTCGGCTTGAGGCTGTGTCATGTTTGAACATAGCATTCATGTGTACTTTTGATTTTCACCTGAGTTGAATCCAGTTTTAAAACTCGGGTTTGACCTTGTGCTGAGAGTTGTGACTTTTATGTTACTGCACGTGAGTTGAACCCGATTTTTCATTTGGGTTTGACCTGTGCTCACCTGTCCTTGTAAATCAATCAAGTGTATATATTGGCGTGCACGGCCTTGTAGCATATACAGTAATATACTGTGTATGTCACAAGTTGTTCGTGTATGATGAATTCAAATTTAAATTATGACGAACAACCCAAATAACTGAGACAAATCATATTTTCAAAAATTATCTTTTATTTTTGAATTTGCAAAAATATTTCTCTTTCAATTTTACTGCGTTAGTTTATATTTTTGCAGATTGCTTAGATGCTGGATTCAAACTGGAATGCAGTTGAAGATAAATACGAGTGTGAGTGATATGTAGTGAGGTCAACTGTAAATATGAAATTGTGTAAATATGAAATTGTGATATGTTGTAATCAAAGTTGTATATGTATAGTGAGAGCTTGAATCTGTACTATTCAAAATTGTAATAAATATTTGTTTGAATAAAATAATCGTTTGAATTCAAATTCTGTTATTTATTTTATTCAGCAAATATTTATTTAATCTGTGAAAATAAATAGTATATTATAAAATACATTTAAATGAATGTATATATGTTTATTATCATCAAACAAAAATCATATAAGCGCATATTCAACAAAAAGAATGACAACAAGGGAAAGAGCCATGCTAGAGACTACGATAATACTAGAAAAATGAATTCACATCCACTATCGAACTCTGGCAACCACATCAATTTGGAGAATAAGTTTGAAACTATTAAAAAGGACAAATATCAAATCCAAAATAGGAGGATAAAGAGAAAAGTAAGGGTGCAGAGGAAATAGTGCCAAGCACGGTGGAGTTATGAAACACCTCATACCACTTAATATTCCCAAAAAGGGCATATCAAAGAATGTGGTGCGTTATAGGTATAGCTAAAGCATCACAGAGACTAAGATTCATAAGACAAATAAGTAAAAGCAACAGAAAATATTTAAATAATAACTTATCATTCAAAATTAATCTTCATCTCAAAATAAATCATAAAAACATAAAATGTCTCAAAAACTCAAAATCTCTCATGTGTTATGAAACTACATCTTAGTATCACATAATTATAGTAAAAGTAAAAATGATAATCCCTCTCACAAGTGCCAATCCATCATAAGCCAAATGAAAAAAGATGAAAAGTAGAAGAATACATATGAAATGAGGAAACTCCATAAATGAATCTCCAAGCAACCGAATCAACTATCCTCAACTTTGTTGGCCTATTGGGGGAAAAGAAAGATAAAGGAGTGGGTCAGACAATAAGTCTGGTGAGTGAAAGTAATTACAACAATTTCTAAGCAAAATAAAGATAATAGACTAAGCAATAGTTCTAGCATGAAAGGAAGATACAGAAAAGATAAAACTCGCATAAAATATTGTTTTTGATTTTGTTTAACTGTTTGCTTTGATTATTTGCACTTGTCTTAAACTGCCGTTATTTGGTTGAAACCGTAATCCTATCTCAACTACTAACTTGATTAGGTTGAAATCCTAAACGTACACATTGATCGGCCTTTTCTATCGCTTTTGTACCGCTGTGAGCCAACCCTGTTGGTCCCACAACAAAAGACACCTCTTAGCGTTTAGGACGCAGTAGTGAATTATTTACCCTACTCGATCCGCACGCTCGGTCATCGCCGGTACACATTAACTGTCGCCCCCTATTTGACCCTTTATTTACCCTAATCAGCATAAGCATACCCAATCTAACCCACGTGTGATACCATCAATCCTCAACCTGCAAGGGAATGCTGCCAGTACTGGTCCTGATAAACAAATCTTCAAACTTTGCGCCCCTTTCCCAAATCCCTAAATTTGAGCCTCTATCTATTGGCCATTTATTTACCCTAATCTGCATAAGCATGCTCGGCCTCACCTATGTGTGAGACCGTTAGTCCTAGACCTGAAAAGGAATGATGTCGGTACGGGCCACTACTGCTATATTTGCTTATTAACTTAATCCAAGATCTATGTTTTGAAATAAGCCGATTCGGCTATTTCTTTCTTTCTAATATAACTTGTGTTATAATTATTCTTGCAACCGTTACTCTTCTATTTTCTCTTTTTAGTTATAACCACTCGTTATAATCATGCTTGCAAATATCTTAAATTTGCATATTTCAGTCCATTTCTATTTTATTTCAGTTTTTCTCATTTTACTCTAATTTATGTAAATTTAGCTTTTTTCTATTTTAATCCATATTGACGAATTCTTCTCTTTTTAATATTTTATTGCGTTAAAAGAGTTAAATCTCTATAAAAAGAAACTAGCATTTACAGGCTAAATTCCAACTTAAAACAGATGTAAATAACTATAAATAAATGCAAATAACTGAATAAAATAGCTGAATAAAAATAGACTGAAAAGAACTTCTGAAATTTACTTAAAAACTGGCTATAAATAAACATACATAAAAACTATCTCACAATTATAGAAAAACTAAAACTATTGAGAACCCTATTATTTTAAATTGCTTACAAATCTAAAATAATTATAAAACACTCACCTGTGGTCCTTAGCTCCAGTCTTAGGCCTTCCTGGATACACTTCTAGGGTGTAGAATATTTTTAAAAAGATTTTCTCTCCAGAAAATTTTTCTATTAGGGTTCAGCCTCAGGCAATGAACCCAATTGGGAGAAAATCTGAATGACAAAAATAACTGGGCTTACGAATCTATTTATGTTGTGGCTTAGGAATCTCAAATCGTCGGATTTGAAGATTTAATCTAGTGCAACCATGTCAAAGGCTTATTAAGAACCATTGGGTACAGCTACGAACACACAGGATTTAACTAAAAAATCAAATTTACGGTCTTCGGCTTGTACCTAGACGAAATATCGTCCAGGAAGAAAGGCGGGTTGACCTGTGTTCATTGGAGGTCGACCTATGGGTCGACCTATGCCCACCTTTTTATTTATTTTTATATTTCATTTAATTATATAATTCTGATTTTCTTGTTTCTCTCGTAACTTCTCTATACTTCGGATTTCGATAAATTATGTATGGAAATTGATCAGAAAATTACCACGGACCCAATGGTGAAACTCCCATAGCTAAATTCTGACAATTCCAAAAATGCTCATTTTCACTGTTAATAATTATTTTGGTTATTTAATTTTCTAAAAATATGGGGTGTTACATTCTCCCCTCCTTAAAGGATTTCATCCTCGAAATCTCCAAGGACAGAAGAATGAAATAAATATTTTCATCCAAATTCCACAACCACATATTCAACCATTATCCATTTCATCCACTGTCCTTGAGCTTTTTAATGCGAATTATGCTATATGCAACAGTGTAGTGTCATTGTCCCTAACTAATGCAAAAGACTAGGTGGTTTATTGATTCAGTCGACCTCCTTTTTATGCGCTCATGTCCGTGCCATGTATCCAAATGAATGTAAATTCCATAAAGACAACTGATAGTTCTATATGCATGCAACAATCATCATCCAAATGCAATAATCATATAATAACCACTCATTCATAGCAACCATGAAATAAAAATGCAAGTGCACACACATCCATATGCGTATGCTTTAGTAACCTCGTAAGGCCGATCTCTAAGAGATAATAGTGCCTAGTGTGTGTATATGCATCCGTTAGCAAACACTTGCAACCACTTGCATCCAACATACATAACATGTTCTAGAAACATGTTTACATTCAGTTATACCATCCATAGGTTAAATCCTAAGATTTACCCTCCCAAAGGGTCCTAAAGGAAAGAAACTATTCAAAACTAAAGATGGAAATAGCAAATTCAGGACGTACCATCGAAGAGATGCAGATAAGAGATATGTATTTTCTCTCCAGCCTCCCACGTAGCGTCCTTAATATTATCTCCCCACTGCACCTTAACCAAAGGGACTTCCTTATTCCTAAGCTTCTTGATATCATGTCCAACGATCTTGGTAGGAATGCGATGAACCGATGCTTCTCTCTCCACTTCAACTTCCACAAGTTGGCTTGGTTGCACTACCTCTACTGATTCACGCAAGCACTTTCTCAAGTGCGAAACATGAAAAACATCATGAACTCCAGCGAACATCTCTAGTAGCTTTATCCGATACACCATCTTCCCTACCCTTTCCACAATGGGGAATGGTCCTACGAATCTGGGAGGAAGTTTCCCACTTGATCCAAACCTCCCTACCTTTCTTAGCGAAGACACCTTAATGAAAACCAAATATCCTACCTCAAACTTAATATTCCTTCTCCGCTTATCTGCATAGAATTTCTATCTATCTTGGATCGTCTTCATTCTTCTTCTAATCAAATCAAACTTTTCTAAAGTCTCTCTAATCATGTCGGGACCAAGTAGCAATCTTTCTGTAGACTCCAACCAACACGAAGGCGACTTGCAAGCTCTTCCATAAAGGGCTTCAAAAGGAGCCACCCATTGCAAGTTTGAAAACTATTATTATAAGCGAACTCCACTAAAGGAAGGTGCTCCTTCCAAGTCCCTCCGAAATCAAGGATGCACATCCTCAACAAATCCTTAAGAATTCTATTAACTCTCTCCGTTAGGCCATTCATTTGAGGGTGATAGGTCGTACTTAATCTAACCTATGTCCCTAAAGCCTCTTGCAAGCTCCTTCAAAACTCGCTAGTAAAGATAGGGTCTCTATCGCTCACTAAGCTAGAGGGAACTCCTTTGAAGTTGGACAATTTCACGAATGTATATGAATGCCAAACAAGGTGTTGTCCTCTTACTCTTGACCGGAATGAAGTGGACGCTCTTAGTCAAACGATCTACAATCACCTAAATACCGGTATCCCCCTTTTTAGACCGGGGTAAACCATCTATGAAGTCCATCGAAACACTATCCCACTTCCATTTGGGTACATCTAATGGTTGAAGTAATCTGTCATGTCTCAGTTTCTCCGCCTTAACCTTTTGGCCTATAAGACACTTAGCCATAAACTCTGCTACATCCTTCTTCATGCCACTCTAATAAAACACTCTCTTCATGTCCCTATACATCTTATTATCACCCAAATGAATAGTCATATGAGAATGGTGTGCTTCTGCTAGAACTGCATTCATCACATCACCAGTGCGGGGGACACAAAGTCTTCCATCTCTCCTTCGCCACCCTTTTCTATCGATGGAATAGCGTTGGAGATGTCTAGAGTCCTCTGCTAATCCTATCAAGAATATCCACAAGCTCTGAATCCTCTCGCTGCCTTGAGCCAATCTGATCTATGAGTGTAGGCTTAGCCTCAAGCACTGGCAATAATCCAGGAGTTATGTCCGTAGAGGGCTTGAAATCAAAGGTAGAAATAAACTCTAGGCTTTTCCACTCCATGAACATTGAGCTAAGGGTTGTTCTCTTACTACTTAATGCATCCGCAACCACGTTCCCCTGGCCAGGGTTGTAAGCTATCTCAAAGTCATATGATGCCAGAAACTCCATCCACACTGCTGCCTCAAGTTTAAATCCTTCTGTGAGAACATGTACTTCAATGATTTATGGTCAGTGAAATGTTCAAGCCTCTCTGCTAGCAAGTAATGTGTCCAAGACTTGAGTGCGAAAACAATAGCAGCCAGCTCCAAATAATGGATAGGGTAGTTCTTCTCATGAGTTCTGAACCATCTACTCCCATAACATACTACACTCCCTCCTGCATCAATACTACCCCAAGGCTAGTCCCACATGCATCAGTGTATATTGTAAAAGGCTTAGCTTCGTCGGTAAAACTTAAATTGGTGCACTAGTAAGGGCCCTCTTTAGCATCGTGAAGGAATCCTCACAATCCACATCCCACACCAATGCCTCATTCTTCTTAGTGGGGCGAGTAAGTGATGTGCACGTCAATGTGCATATTTTTACCACAATATTTAATTTATTTAAATTAAATAAATGATCATATTGGGTATTTTAACATGTTTAAACAAAAATTCATATTATTTTCAAATCGTCACATGTTCATCTTTGTATAGAAGAAAAATGGTCATTTTTGTGCATATATTGATTTGAGAAAATTTAATTGAAAATTTCTATATTATTTTGTAGGAATTTGCCTTCATATACAAGTGGTTTCATGAAGATATATGCATGCACAAGAGTGAAGATAAAGGAATGAAGATGGAAATAATTCAAAGGCATGATAATGGAGGACCTCACCTACCCAATTACCTTAATGTAAAAATTAGAGCTAATCCACATGCAAATGACTATTAAATCTTCATGCACACTTAATGAATGATTACTTCATGCTAATGATTATTTGACCACCACACTTCCTAAGAGGGTATTTTGGTTTGTTCCCAAAAAAGTGAATTAGGGTTTCAAATTTGTATAAATACCTCTTATGCTTCATATAACCCTCCTTCCTCTTAGTTAGTTTTTTAGCTTAGAAATAAAAAAAGCTTCTCTTTTCTTTTCATGGCAACTTAGCCATTTCTTTCATGTAATTTTTTTTATGCAATTTTAATACATTGCACTTTTCTTTTCTTGCTTACTTCATTTCATGCTAGTGGTGTAGTTTGATTTTAATGCAAGTAGATTATATTTATTTCTTGTTCATTTAGCTCTTTTTCCTCTTCTTTTTGTTTCATGTTGCAAGCTATACTTGTTAATTTAATAACAAACATAAGAGGCTAAACCCCGTTAAGTTAGTGTTAATGAAGCTCTATAATTATGCAGCTTCAACGTAACTTGTTAATTTTAATCTCTTTTATGCTTAAATGAATGTTGACATGATTTATTGTTTCATGTTGAATTTGATAGTCTATGTTGTTCATAACAAGTAGGCTATGCTCAAACAATCAAAAACAATAATTACATCTTCATCTACAAATGATGATAGTAATGAAGTGAATGCTGAAATTAAAATTTGTTGGTCTATATTTTCAAACAATAGTTAATAGGTCATGCTTAAAATAAATTTCATTTTCAACTTGTTGACATTTTTCATGAGACTTGAATAGTGGATTAGAGGTTGTGTTAAAGTTTGATGGCTTATATTGGACTATTAATATCACAAATATGTCATGCTTATGATAAACACATCATTTAAATTCGCTAATGACAAAAAAAAAGGATCATAATTATATAATTTGTTGAACTGTATGACTAGAGAGTAGAATTATCTCTAAATTGTCATTTAATTTTCATATTTTTATCTATTTTTCTTTCGTTAGTTTTCTTACATTTCTAGTTTAATTCACTTTCGAATTCGTTATAATTTGATTGAATAAAGATTTAAAATCAATAATTTCCTGTGAATCGACCCGTACTCACTACGTACTACGATTGTACGCCATGCGCTTGCGGTAATTTTTATTTCAAAATTCGTTCGGCTATTTTCTAATTCGGTAGACATTTAGTCGTCCGGACAAGTTTTTGACGCCGTTGCCGGAGAATTGCTTTGATTTTAGTTTTCTATTTCTCGAATTATTTTTTTGATTTTTGTGTGTTAGTTTGAATTAAAAAAATTGTGCTTGTGTGATATTTGTTTTCACTTTGTAGTATGTTTATTGTTTGCTAGTTTCTAGTTGCTTTTGCATCTCTATTCAAAAGTTTTTTATTTCATTTCCAATTTCTATTTTGAACTACATTGTATTTGCATTTTACATGTCACTGCATATCTCTGTTACATATATACAGTGAAAGGGCCACAAAACAAAACAACTGCCTCAACCAGTTCTACCATCAACCCTGTCATTTCCATCCACCTCTTCAACTGCTAACACAGCAGCTTCCCCTCACTGACCATCAACTCCAACAAGCACAGTCCATCCTCCACCTCCCCAGCAGTCCTCTTCCTTCACCACATTTCACCATTACAGCAATACAACACTGCTTTATAACTATTACTACCCCATCATTAACAAACCCATCAGCCACCACTACATTTCACCAATCAATACTGCAACTCATAGTCCAAGAGAACCAAATTTCATCACAAACTGTGCATCACCTATCACAAACAATTGCCACATCAAACATTGTCTCCAGACCAGACACTCCTCATTCGCCAAGACCACCCAAACTCCTACAGCAACAAACTGCTTTGCCAGCTTCACAGCCTCTGCAGACCATAAACTACCACTTTACAACCACATATATCACTATCATGACATCCTCTGCATACATCACTTATCTGCCATCTTCATCCACAAAAAATCACCATTTTTGTACATAACCCACTGCCCACTTAACTGTACATCACCATTAATGACTATCACCTGAAAATACCCATCTGCCAGCAACCTTCCCTTCAACCTATTCCATAACCACATAACCACATACCATCCTTCATACTGCTGTCATCCTTCTTATTGCCATTCCTCTGAACCAAACAAAAACCACTGCCATACCTTTGCTACATCATCATACTTCATATACTTCTGCAACTATTGTCTTCATCATCCCATACAACATCCACATTCACCATCCCATACAACATCACAGAGCAATACAACTGCCTCACACTGACCATATTACCTTCCCACATCCTCAACATTCATCATAAAACTGCACAATCCCCCATAACCAAACTCTCTGCAACATCACTTTCTTTTCCATCATACTTCTACCTACCTTGCTCCTCTTTTACCACTTTTACCACAACTGCTGATCACAAACTACACACTGCCTTGCATCTGGCCTTCTGCACACCGATAGCCTGACCACAGTCACCCCATTCATCTACAACGTCGGCATCACCATCTACAACAAGTTTTTGGCCTGAGTACATCTGCATCATATTCATCTGCTACACAACATCTGTTTTTATTGCTTGAGCACATCACCAAATAACCACACCTCATACCTGACTATCACATTCTTGCCTACCTGAACAGCAGCTACCCCACCATCTTCAAACAAACATCCTACACCACCATGTCAACCTCAGAAATTCGAGCTTCAACTGCCGCCAGTTCCTCCTATAACCATCAACTCATTTCCATATACACACTTCAAACAACACTATTATACCACTGCAACCCACTACTGCAGTCACCACCAGAGAACGACCAACGACCATTACCTGCATTTCAAAGAACGACATCGCGACCCACGACCATCACATAGCCAATCAAATCGAACCATCCTCAGACTATCTACCATAATGAGATCGCCAAAACCTACCGCGGCCAATTACCATCACCATATTCGAGTTGCCGCCACTATTTGCATCTCGTTCATGCCGGAATCAAGAATTGCCAACTCTATCACTTCCCCTCCAATAAGCAATCGAACTTCGAAAGTCACCAATCACCGAATCCAAAGTCGTGATCATCTTCCACCACCAAATTTCCCACGAAACCGCAAGAAATTCATCAATTTTGGTTTTGCAATTTTAATTTTGATTTGAATTGAATTAATAAGCAGTTGATTTTCGTGGTTTTAAAATCTCATTTGTTGGAGGTTTCGTTGTTTGGAACAGAATTAGTTGAATTTTGGGATAAGAGTGGATTTCCATTTGCTTTGGGCTGGGCCTATCGAATTGTGCTGTTAAAGAAAACAAAGCAAAATAAGTGGATTTCCATTTGCTTTGGGCTGGGCCTATCGAATTGTTTTCAAGTATTTTTGTTTAATTTGTTTTAGTTTCTTCATTTGATATATGTATGTATATGTGTGTGTGTGCACACACTCCTTTCAAAATATATATCATATATATGTGTGTATTGTATATATCTTGCTCGATTCATTTTTCAGTTGCAATAGCAGAAATTCAAAAGGAAGAGTTGCTTGTTTTGCTTAGCTTGCTAAAAATAACAACTCTTGCTTGCTTATAAAAAAATTTGCTGCTTTTAACCCCTATTTTGTTTGCTTTGCATTATTGTTTGCTTGCATTTCAGAAAAAAATTGAAAAAAAATTCATTCGTAGTTGCATTGTCAATACATGCTTAATTTTTGCTTTTCATTTTATTTTAGAATTTTGATTAACAATAACGATTAGACATCAATAACACTTAATTGTATATTGACAATTTGCTTTTTTTCGACAATTTAATTTCTCGGTGTCCAGGTTACGGCAGAGCAATAATCGGTTATAAATATTATGGTGATTCGTAAATATTGTACCGAATTGTTTCTCTGAAGGTACTTAAACCTTCGGCTGCATTGCTACGGTGATTCATGGTGCACCGATAACTCTTGTCCGTTACTTGGCCGAGAACTATATTGTTGATCTAAGACAAAGTGTGACTATATAATTTTAGGTTAACTTACGATAAATAATTTGTAATTAGACCCTTGCATTTATTTAGTTGCATTAGTTTATGCATGTTTTAAAAAAAAATTCAAAATCCAAAACTAAAAAAATTGTAATTTTCCTTTTCCTTTGAAATTTTTAAATCCTTTTTCTTTGAAATTTCATAAATCCATAAAAATTTAGAAAAATCAAAATCCAAAAAAAAAATTATAAAACCTATTCAAAAACAAAGAAAAAATTTGAAAAACCAAAAAACAAAGTAAAATCAATTTCCTTTTTGAAAAATAAATTTTATTTGTAAATATTTTTCCTTTACAAAAAAAACCAAAAACTTGAAAATGTCTGAATTTCCTTACTC
Source organism: Allium cepa (assembly GCA_030765085.1). Lineage (NCBI taxonomy): Eukaryota > Viridiplantae > Streptophyta > Magnoliopsida > Asparagales > Amaryllidaceae > Allium > Allium cepa. The sequence continues at coordinate 25,912,740 of CM060936.1, read as the reverse complement.
ATATGAACTTTACGATAGTTGTGAAAATCAATATAATCCACATAATTTCACTTAAAATTTTTATGGATATTTTAATAACGATTATTGTACAAGCTATTCGATTTTTGAACCACAAAATTCTCAAAATAACAGTCGATTCCCAACTCTTGAAAGGTGTATTGAAAAAGTTGAATCTTTACTTGAACAAACAATTCAATTCAATTTAATGATTTGTGTAAATCATATCTGTGCAACAATTCAAGTCAAAGTTTCCAAAATAATCAAAATTTGAATTCACTACCAAATTCAAATGATTTTGATTATAACCATGCCAATACAACTTCGAACTCCAAAACGAATTTCAAAATAGAAACGCGAATCTCTTTTCAAATAATTTTGGCAATAGGAATAATCTCGACTACAATGCGAGTGAACAATTTTCTTCTCAACAAGTCCAAATCAAAAATTCTCAAGTTAATAATTATAAATTGGATTTTGTTGAACAAATTTATGATGATCACACAGATTTGTTGATTGAAACATACAAAAAATTACATGAACAACAAAACCAAATCCCAACGTGTGACGAGTCAAACAATAATCCATCTTTTACCCAAATTGACGATTTTCAAATAATAACTTTTGAAATTGGAAATAACAATCTTAATAAAATTGTTGAAAACACGGTAATTGAGTTGGATTTCAATTCTTTTGAGGGTGTGAAATTCAATTTAAAATTCGATCTTCCTTTTTCCAATCACAAAAATTTGAACACAACAACTTTAGATTTTGAACTTCACATGCAGTGAAGTTGTTGATAATTCAATAAAGGAAAAAGAAATTAAGGAACACGAATCTTTTGGAATTTTCCAAAATGTGTTGTCGAATTCTGAAGGGGAAGATTTAAATCACCATTTTTATTTTGAAATCAATGATTCAGAAGAAGTTTTCAATGATAGGCTTGAATTTCAAATTGGTGAAAATAAACTTGAACTTCAATCAGTTATGTTATCAGCCCTGAAAATCATCGAAAATAGAACAACTTATACGGTGTTCAATAAAACAACATTCATTTTTCCAAATCAATATTCAATTCCAAAATCTCATAGATTTGGTTTTCTACGCTTAAGCCGTGTCCCACATTCTTTGCGAGACAAATGAATCGGTTTTTGAATCATTTACTCTTTGATGATTTACTTTCTGATATCGTGTAAATAATATTTTCATTTTCTTGTAAATATAGGTCATATTTTAATTTTTGTTTTATTTTTCTCCTTTCACTTGGGTTGACTGTGAGGACAAAGTCAAAAATCAAGTGTGGAGAGAGTCTCATCATTTTCATTTTTTATTTTTCATGGTTTATTTTTGCATTCTCTTTCCAAAACTAAAGAAAAAACTCAAAACAATTAAGGAAAAAAAGACAAAAAAAATCTCAATTTTTTTAACCATTTTTGATTTATTTTTAAAGAAACACTATAGGATATATATGGTTTTAGTTTACTAAATTGAAATTTTTTAAAATTTATTTGTCTTAAGAAAAATAAAAGTAAGGTTGATTACAAATAACGATGGTTTAACTAGTATATAGGAATGTTCATACGTGATAATTATCAAATATATCCTTATTGAAAATCTTTGTTTTAAAAAGTGGTTGATCTAAAGTAAAGGATATAACATTTTTTTTGTCTTCTGAGTTAAGTGGTACTAAGATGATATTGTAAAACTCTCTCTTTCCAAAAAAGAATTGAAAAAAAGACAAAAGAAAAAGAAAAGAAAAATATTTTTATATATATTAACACCAATGGTCGATAGGCGTACACACTTGTGTGTACACTCTCCATGCTCTGTACTCTTCTCGTATAAGCCCAAAAGGTAGTGCATGATCGGTGTATCTAGCCTCAGTTTATCCGAGCTAGGTGTATGTATAAAAAAATTCTTTTATTAATAATGCCTATAGTTAATAAGTGTTCACACTTGTGTGTTCACTCTCCACGCTCTGTATTCCCCTCACATCAGTACGCAAGGCAGTGCATGGGCAATATATCTGGCTTCAGTTTATCTAAGTTGGGCATGTGTAAATATTGTTAATATTAATAAAATTTTCAAATAGAAAATAGAGAGAGTAAGCAATTAAAATCCAAGCACTATTGTAACTTATTTGATTTGATTTGTTATTGAAAAGAAATGAAAACACCACTTTGAAAAACTTTGATAATCAATAAGGATCCATTTCATAGTTACATTGTGTTATCGACCGAAACAACAAGTTAAATTATAGTCTATTTGTTACGATAACTTTGTTTTTATTGGAAATTTTGACAAGTAAATGACTTAAATTTTCAAGATAATAACCAAAACTTATATTTAACTTATTCGTGTCAATTTAAAAGTAATTTCTGAATTTGTAAATATTTTCACAAACTCGCATTCATATCTTTGTAAATAAATTATGCATTTTGTATATATTTTCACCTTGCATTTGGATTTTGTAGGTAGTTTATGTAAAAAACCCTCACGAGACAACAGTTGTCCTACTGGGGACACTCAGAGGTTTAACGGCTTGTTGCATACGCTCAATGCAATCGTGCTCCCTACAAAAATGGATTTATCTTAATTTTTAGTTTATTCGAGGACGAACAAAAAGATAAGTGTGGGAGTATTTGATGTGCATGTCAATTGCATATTTTTACCATCATATTTAATCTACAGGTAATTAGGCACAAGGAAGAAGTTGCAAAAAAAAATTGTCTTAGGGACAACAAGTTTGCTTTTTAGTTTGAAGGACACTTTTTAGTGTAAATTGAAAATGATAGTTACAACTATCATTCTGTGAATTACACTAAAAAGTGTCTTTCAACCTAAAAAACAAACTTCTTGTCCTTGAGACTAAATTTTTCTCTAACTTTTTCCTTGAGCCTAAAAAACCCTTTAATCTGTTTAAATTAAATAAATGATCATATCGGGTATTTTAACACATTTAAACCAAAATTCAAATTATTTTCAAATCGTCACATGTTCATCTTCATATAGGGACAAAATGGTCATTTTTGTGCATACATTAATTTGAGAAAATTTAATTGAAAATTTCTATATTATTTTATAGGAATTTGGCTTCATACAAGTGGTTTCATGAAGATATATTCATGCATAAGAGTGAAGATAAAGGAATGAAGATGTAAATAATTCAAAGACATGATAATGGAGGACCCCACCTACCCACTTACCTTAATGTAAAAATTAGAGCTAATCCACATGCAAATGGCCATTAAATCTTCATACATACTTAATGGATGATTACTTTATGCTAATGATTACTTGGCCACCGCACTTCCTAAGAGGGTAGTTTAGGTAGTTCCCCAAAAAGTGAATTAGGGTTTTAAACTTGTATAAATACCTCGTATGCTTCATGCAACCCTCCTTTCTCTTGGTTAGTTTTTAGCTTAGAAATAAAAGAAAGCTTCTCTTTTCTTTTCATGGCTACTTAGTCATTTCTTTCATACAATTTATGTTTTTTTATACAACTTTAATACATTGCTCTTTTCTTTTCTTGCTTACTTCCTTTCATGCTAGTAATGTAGTTTGATTTTAATGCAAGTAGATTAGTTTTATTTCTTGTTCATTTAGATCTTTTTCCTTTTCTTTTTGTTTCATGTTGCAAGCTATACTTGTTGATTTGATAAAAAATATGAGAGGCTAAACCACGTCAATTTAGGGGTAACGAAACTCTCTAATTATGTAGCTTCAACATAACTTGTTAATTTTGATCTCCATTGTGCTTAAATGAATGTTGATGTGATTTATTATTTCGTTTTGAATTTGATAGTCCATGTTATTCATAACAAATAGGATATGCTTAAACAATCATAAACAATAATTACCTCTTCATCTATATATGATGATGGCAGTGAAGTGAATGTTGAAATTAAAATTTGATGACCTATATTTCTAAACAATAGTTGTAGGTCATGCTTAAAATAGATTTCATTTTCAAATTATTGTCATTTTTCATGAGATTGAATAGTGGATTAGAGGTTGTGTTAAAGTTTGATGGTTTATGTCGGGCTAACTAATAGCATAAATATGTCATACTTATGATAAGCACGTCATTTAAATTCATTAATGACCAAAAAAGAGAGATCATATCACAATTTGTTGAACTATATGATCTAGAGAGTAGAATTATCTCTAAATTATCATTTAACTTTCATATTTCTATCTATTTTTCTTTTGCTAGTTTTTGTTAGTTTTCTTACATTTCTAGTTTAATTCTCTTTCGACTTCGGTATAATTTGATTAAATAGAGATTTAAAATCAATAATTCCCTACGGATCGACTCATACTCACTACGTACTATGATAGTACGTCGTGTGCTTGTAGTTATTTTTATTTCAAAACTCATTCGGCTATTTTTAACTCGGTAGGCATTTAGCCGTCCGAACAGTAAGCAGTGCTGAAATCTTAGCAAATCTTTTGTAAACTTCCTATAATAACTAGCCAAACCTAGGAAGCTTCTAACTTAGGTAGCGTTCTTAGGGGCCTTCCAATCCTGTACCGATGCCACCTTAGCGGGGTCCACAGCTAACCCTCTCTTAAGACTACATGCCCCAAGAAACGCACCTCCTCGTGCAAAAGTGACACTTCGAGAATTTTGCTTTCAACACGAAGTGTACGAAGATTCTCCTTAAGATGAATAACATGCTCTTCCATACTCTTGGAAAACACTAGAATGTTGTCCACAAACACTACAACGAACTTATTTAGGACATCTCGAAAAACACAGCTCATCAGATCTACAAAATAGGCTGGGGCATTATTCAGCCCAAACGGCATAACCAACCACTCAAAGAATAGTGTCCTAAATGTTGTCTTATAGATGCTATTGTCAACGACCCTAAGCTGATGAAATCCAACGGCTAAGTCAAGCTGAGAAAATACTAAAGAGCAAACCAACAGATCGAAAAGATCGTCTATCCTAGGAAGTGGGTAACGGTTTTTCTTCATGAGCTTATTCAACTCTCTATAGTCTACGCAAAGTTGAAGGGAACCATCCGCCTTTGTAGCGAAGACAACTGGCGCCTCCCACTCAGATATACTCTATCTGATGAAACCTTTCTCTAATAGCTCACCAATCTTCTTACTTAACTTCTTCCTCTCCCTATGAGCCATATGTCACATGTGCACTGTCACTGGCTTAGCATTTTCATTCAGATAGATCCTAAAGTCGATCTCTTTCTTAAGGTTTAGCCGCCAAACCTTCTCAAAAACGTCTGAGAAATCTCTAACAACTAGAACTGAATCTAACTCTCCTAGTGATGAATCAAGGGAATAAAGGAAGCTCAACATGACTGACCCCTATGGGTCACAAGAAACCTCGAGGGTCCGTCCGCTACATGTCCCTAGCCTGATGACTCTCCTCTTGCAGTCCAACATTGCACCATAAGTGGATGACCGGTCCATCTCCAGAATCACCCCATATCCTGAAAATCCCAGTACACAGGCGTCACAATCAAACTCTACGCCTAGTATAAAAAATTTCAAACCCCTACAAATATGGATAAACGTACCGATCATTCTATGAGGTTTGAAACAACTATAAGGTATACAACTAGAGAGATATCTAAGTGCAAACAATCAACCAAGGAACAAGAAATGAAAGAATGCGACGCTCTGAAGTCAAAAAGAGTCCGAATAGAAAAATCCGAAATAGAGATCAAACCTTCTATAGAGATTTTCCAACCTCGGTCTAGTCCACTACTAGAAGGTGTTGCATCCAAAGCCTGTACTTACACTGTAGGTGCGCATGCTCTCTACCCTGTCCTCCGAGGACAAGCTCTACTAAGGTGTCCTGGCTGCCTACAGCTGTAACACCTCCCCTTCATCATGTCCTTCTTATGATCCTTTGAGTAATGCCAAACTAATCCACAATTATCACACTTCTCACCCTTCTTGATCTATCCCTTTTGAGGTCCTCCTCCTTTCTTCTTGTCCTTGTCCTTCTTATTTTTTCTACCACTGCTTCTTAGAGTTTCCTGATTTAGGAACCTCCTTAACCTCTTCTTCCTTAGCAACATCTGATATGAGGGTCATTTCCACAAGTGACGCATACGTCGCTCCAATAGGTACATGTGTCAATGCCAACCCTTGGAGTGGCTGGTTCAAACCCTTAGCAAACTTGGTGGCCTTCTTATGCGGTGTATTAACAAGCTCCATCCCGAAGCTTGATAACTCATTAAATAGATTTATATATTCTTTCACCGAAAGACTCCCCTGCTTCAGACAAATGAACTTCACCAACTGCATGCTTTCCTCAGCTTGCGATAAGAACTTTCTTTCAAACCTTACCCAATCAGTGTCTTACCCTCCATCTGAACAATCTCCTACCTGTAATAAGCCTCTCCCTTCAGCTGTCAACATGCAAGCTGAACTCTCCATCGGTCCTCCAATCCTAATAGCCTAAATATCCACTCCGTATTTTAAACCAAGTTCGTGCCTCTACGAAATCCTCCATGCCATAAAAAGTCTTGCCTCCTAGATTAGTGAAGTCCTCGCATAGCTTAGAAAAATTTGCTGCTGTAGGTGGATTAACGGGACCTCCACTCGTCGATGCTACATTGGGCGCTTGCTTTGCACCTTTGTTGCCATAGTTAGAGGTATCTATGGAACCAGCCAGGGACTTAGACACCCACTAGAAGATTTTAGGCGTCTGCCATTCTATGCAGAGAAAAGAAAATTTAGGCTTGAAAGAATCGAAAAAAGGTTGAACTAAGACTTTGAGGGGATTTTTATAAAAACTCTCTTATATTTGAAAACTATTTCGATAATAGGAGTTTCTTCCTGAAAAATACTTTTAGTTTGAAGATATGTCACCTTTGAAAAATACTTTACTTTTAAAACAAGTTTTTAGGAATCCTTAACCTTAGCTTCTGATACCAAATGAAACACTCAACACCCCTTAGTATTCCTAAAAAGAGCACACCAAAAGATGTGGTGTGTTATACGTATAGCTAAAGCATCGTAGAGACCAAGGTTTTAAATATCGGATTTCGATCACATTTCATCTCGGAATTTTTACACAAGTTATCTCATATCAGGGGAGATCTCAAACGAGATGAGTACATATCGGGTGTACATCTCAAATTGACATCTCAGGTCTTATAATGCATCTCGAAAATACCTTGGATGTACTTATGTGTCTAAAATTGATGTTTTAAAATTTTATTTAACGGTTATAACTTTCTTAGTAAAAATAAAAATGGTAACATACTAAATTTACAAGGAAAAGGGAATATTTTTTGAAGAGTAGTAGCTTGATTATCTTAATTGTTTTGGTAATTATTGAATAATATCCTTTTATTTGAACATAATAAAGAAGTGAAACCTTTTGTTATGACTCATTAAGACAAAAAGTAAAGAATATGTTCAAGAAGTTGGTAAATTTATAATTGAAATGAGTAGTTTCATTCGAATCAATATGAAAATAAAAATATTATGCAAAATAAGAAAAATATATAATTTCGAGTGAGATCTCAGATTAAGATTTTGATCCATATTTCGGGTGAGAATTGAATATCTATGACGAGACGAGTATCGAGTGAGATATGGAGGAGATTTGATGTTTCATCTCGTTTAAGTGTGAAAAGGAGATCTCGAACGATATATAGGAGATTTAAAACCATGATAGAGACAAATAAGTAAAAGCAGTGGAAAACATTTAAATAATAACTTATCATTCAGAATTAATCTTCATCTCAAAATAAGTTATAAAAACATAACATGTTTCAATAACTCAAAATCTCTCATGTCTTATGAAAATACAACTCAGTCTCATATAATCAGAGTAAAAGTAACAATAATAATATCTCTCACAAGTGTCAATCCATCATAAGCCAAATGAAAAAGATGAAAATAAAAGAATGTATCTGAAATGAGGAAACTCCAGAAATGAATCTTCAAGCAACCTGAATTAACTATCCTCAACTTTGTTGGCCTGTTGGGGAAAAAGAAAGATAGAGGAGTGGATCAGACAATAAGTCTTTGAGTGAAAGTAATTATAAGTATTTCTAAGCAAGATAAAGATAATAGACTACGCAGTAGTTCTAGCATGAAAGGAAGATACAAAAAATATAAAACTCGCATAAAATACTGTTTCTGATTTGGTTTGACCGTTTGCTTTGATTGTTTGCACTTGTCTTGAACTGTTGTGATTAGGTCGAAACCCTATCCTATCTCAATTGCTAACTTGATTAGGCTGAAATCCTAATTCTACCCATTGATCGATCTTTTCTATCTCTGTTGTGCCACTATGAGCCAATCCTATTGGTCCTACAACAAAAGACACCTCTTAGGGCTTAGGGTGTAGTAGTGAATTATTTAGCCTAATTGATGCCGCACGCTCAGTCATCGCCAGTACACACTAACTGTCAGCCTCTATTTGACTCTTTATTTACTCTAATCAGCATAAGTGTGCCCAGCCTCATCTACGTGTGAAACCATCAGTCCTCAACCTAAAAGAAAATGTTGTCGGTACTGGTCATAACAAAAAAATCTTCTAACTTTGCGCCCCTTGCCCAAATCCTCAAATTTGAGCCTCTATCCATTGGCCACTTATTTACCATAATCAGCATATGCGTGCCTAGCCTCATCTACGTGTGAGACCATCAGTCCTAGACCTGAAAGGGAATGCTGCTGGTACGGGCCACTACTGCTATATTTGTTTATTAACTTAATCCAAGATCTAAGTTTTAAAATAAGTCCCTTCTGTTATTTCTTTCTTCTAATTATAACCTACGTGTTATAATTGTTCTTGCAATTGTTACTCTTCTATTTTTTCTTTTTAGTTATAACCACTTGTTATAACTATGCTTGCAAATATCTTAAATTTGCACATTTCAGTCCATCTCTATTTTATTTCGGTTTTTCTCATTTTACATCTGATTTCTATAAACTAAGTGTTTTTCTATTTTATTTCATATTTACGAATTCTTCTCTTTTTAATATTTTATTCACGTCAAAAAGGATTAAATCTCTATAAAATGAAACTAATATTTATAGGCTAAATTCTAACTCAAAACAGATATAAATAATTGTACATAATTGTAAATAATCGTAAATTACTGAATAAAATAGTTGAATAATAATAGACTGAAAAGAACTTCTGAAATTTACTTAAAAATGATTGTAAATAACTTACATAAAAACTATCTCAAAATTGTAGAATAATTACAACTATTGAGAACTCTATTATTTTAAATTGCTTACAAATCTAAAATAATTATAAAACACTCACCTATGGTCCTTAGCTCTAGTCCTGGGCCTTCCTGGATCTACTTTTAGGGTGTAGAATATTTTTATTCAAAAGACTTCCCTCTAAAAAAAATTCTATTTAGGGTTCAGCCTTAGGCAATGAACCCAATTGGAAGAAAATCCGAATGAGAAAAATAGTTAGACCTAGGATTCTATTTATAGTGTTGCGTAGAAATCTCAGATCGTCGGATTTGAAGATTTAATTTGTTGCAACTACATCATAGGCTCACTAGGAACCATTGAATGCAGCTACAAACACATGTGATTTCACTAAAAGTCAAATTTACGATCTTCGGCTCGTAACCGGATGAAATATCATCTCGGAAGAAAGGCGGGTCGACCTCTTGGGGGTTGACCTATTTGTCGACCTGACCCTAGCATGGGTCGACCTATGCCATCCTTTTTATTTATTTCGTTTAATTATATATTCTGATTTTTTTGTTTCTCTCGTAACTTCTCCATACTAGCTCGGATTTCGACAAGTTATATATGAAAATTGATCATAAAATTGTCACGGACCCATTGGTGCAACTTCTATAGCTAAATTCTGACAATTCCAAAAACACTCATTTTCACCGTTAATAATTATTTTGGTTATTTAATTATCTAAAAATACGGGATGTTACAAGTTCTTAGATGTACTTCAAGAAATAAATAATGTCTAACGCTTGTTGGAACATCGGAGGCTTTCATTAGCCTAACAAAATAAGGGAGGTATGTAACTTCATCAATAAATATAAGATAGGATGCTTTGGGATATTTGAGAATAAATTGAGAGTAAACGAGATTCGGGGAGCCAGTAGAAGAATGGGTAGTAAATGGGAGATAATTAGCAATGTAGCATGTTATTATAAATGTCAGGTTTTCATTATGTTGAACTTATATGAGTGGAGATGTAATATCATTAACATGAGCAATCTACATATTACGTTGGATATGATGAATAAAAGTGGAAAAAGATGTAATCGTACCTTTGTATACGGCCAAAATTTCAACCTTTGAAGAAGAAAACTCTGAGTAAATTTGGAAGCTATTGCTTTAGCAATTTACAGGCCATGGTTGGTCTTAGGAGATTTTATAATACACTAGATTAGCTATGGAAAAAAGGAGGAAAAACTGTTTCGTTCAACAAGATGCTAGAATTAAACGTGTGGACATTGAAATATGGTCTGACCGAGCTTACAATACAAGGATTCCAATTTTCGTGGTGGTCGGGCTCAGAGATAAATGTTTTATCTAGAATCGATAGAGGATATATGAATTTGCAATGGATGCAATATTTCTAGAACGTGGCCAGAAACTACCGTATGGCAGGAGTGGATGATCATTCCTATTTTTATTTCTTTGTGGAACAAAAGAAGAAACAACTGAAAAGGTTTAAGTTCATGAACCATTGCACTTTACACAAAGATTATATGGATAAAGTGAAGGAGGGATGACAGAATTATACAGTGGGGAGGTCATTGTATCAGTTCATTCGTAAACTGAAAGCAATTAAGGGGTTCTTTTGCATTAGTCGAAGGATAAAAACAATAGTAGGAGAGAAGTGGAGAAATCTGGAGTGAGTGTGCAAGACTGTAAAGATTAATTGAGTCAGATATCATCAAAAACTATAAGTACGAATTTCAGCTTGCAAAACAGAATCTTGAGAGGGCCATTCAACACGAAATAGTTGACACAAGAAAGAAGGTGAAGTGTGACTGGTTGATTCTACGAGACGAGGCCACGGCTTTCTTTTACGCCAAAATGTCTAACAAGAAATATGTAAACAACTGGACCCATAATTTCGGTAGCAATGCATCGAGTAATTGGGATGAAGATGAAATTGCAAAGGAAGCTATAGATTTCTTTGTGGGTCTTTATAACCAAAACATTCGAATGACATTACCAAAGGTGATTTATAAGACACTCTTATCGGATGATGGCAAAGACTTTCTTAATGACAGTATCGATTACTATGAGATCAAGAATGACATTTTTGTGTTAAAGATGTTTCAGCCCCAGGACCTGATGGTTTCAACTCTAAATTTTTCAAGACTCATTGGGATAATATCAAAGATTTGTTGTTTGAGGTCATGAATGACACTATTTCAAGTGGGAGTATTCTAAAAGAGATAAACCATGCATTTCTGCATATGATTCCAAAAATTAAGGCCAAATAAGATCCAACATTATAGGTGAATAGCATGCTACAACATGATTTACAAAGTGTTGGCTAGGATTCTATGTAACACACTTAAACTTTGGTTTCTCAAATTTTATAAAATCAATACGCATTTATACCCACTAGATCCATAGAGGATGGTATTCTTTACATACATGAAATGGTTAGAGGATTTGGAACAAATGGCAATTTAAACATGTGTATTAAAATTGATCTTCGAAAGGCATATGACATGGTGAATAGGAAATTTGTTATACGTATGCTTCAGAGTATGCAGTTTTTTTATAAATGGATGAAATTAATTGCAGAACTCATTAATACACCCACATTTTCTATCATTAATCAAGGTATTGTTATGGGTTTTTTTGAGAGTTCAAATGGACTTCATTAAGGAGATCTCTTATCCCTGTTGTTATTCACTACAGCCATGAAGTTTTTCACTTTGCTCATGATTGAAAAGTTAGGGATGGACAGTTAAATGTGGTGCAATCGGGTTCAAGTAAGCTAACATATATTATCTTTGCATATGATATATTGATCTTTGCGAAAGCAGATACTAAGGGCGTGGAAGCATTCAAAGAAATCATTAAAACTATGTATGACTGTATGGGACTGCCACTAAACTGTGAAAAATAAAATTTGTTCTTTAGTAGAGAAGTGGGGTGTAAAATAGAATTTGAAGATATACTGAACATCAAACAAGGATCATTGCCAGTTAAATACCTTGGTATCCCCATATCAAGTGTAAATTTGAGAGACAAAGACCGTGTAGAACTTTTAGACAAAATCAAGAAAAGAATTGAGGTTTGGGAAGCAAAATCACCGAGCATAGCTTGTAGACTGGAACTAAATAAAAGTTCAATATAACCCATAATCAATTATTGGATGCAATTTTTTCAGTTACCAACATGAACGCTGGATAAAATTAAAAGCATCATTTTCAACTTCTTGTGGAAAGGAAGAACGGCAAGATCCTATGGGAGACCGTATGCAAACAAAAGGAGGAGAGGGTTAGGCTTAAGGAATCTAAGTGATATGAATAATGAATTAGGAATTAAATTAGTGTGGAAAGCGATTAACCAAGAAGGGCTATAGGTGAATCTAATGTAGCAAAAACATACAAAGAAAGATCTTTTTTGGAAGTAGAAGTAAGAAACGAAAACTCGGGAACCTTGAATTTATTGTAAGCTAAGACCAAAAGAAATTCTTATATGAAAAAGAGAATTGTGGATGGTTGATCGACTTTGTTATGGTATAACTTATGGTTACAAGAAGGAAGACTGATATAGTGCAAGGGACCAGAACAGAAAGGTTGATGGTAGGGGAGATTCTAGGCAAGGGATAGTGGAAAAGTAGCAATTTTAGCTTCTTGTTGATCATTAGGGAAGAAATCGGTAGGAAGAAATCTTCAATAACTATGACAAGGACTACTGGGTTTCGACATGCACAAAAAATGGCTAATACATTTTTAAACATGTTTGGGAAATGATTAAGATGTCTATAAACGTAGACCATGGATAAAGTGTGTATGGAACAAAAATTAAGTCCGAAAGATATCAGTGTGTCTATTTAGAGCAACCAATAACTATCTCGGAACAAAGAAAAGATTAATAAATCATCATATTGATATCAATCCATTATGTGCATTCTATCAACAAATGAACGAAGATATCGATCACCTCCTTTTCAAGTGCAAGTACATTACAACAATATGGACTTGGTGTTGTGCCAAGCTTTGATGCACAATTCTTACGAATGACCAACTTTACTTACATATAGAAATCGATAGAATAAGTAATAATTTCTTAATAAAACCAGCGACATAGCTAATTTATTTCTATCAACTTATGTGTGGTGTTTATGGCGAGAACGCAGCTCTTGAAATTTTAAACAGATTCAAAACAATGAACAACAATTATGTAAGCAGATTAAGTAGCATGTGGTAATCAGAATTGTGAAATCAAAACATATGAACAACAACAATAATACCGATATAGAACTTAGCAGAGAATGAGCTTAAAGAGATACCGGCCGAGTGCATACAGGGTTTAGTTTCAATGAACCACTCATTTAAGCTTCTTTCCTCAAGGATCAGGAGAGATCTTATGGGGTTCGAGGAGAAATCTTGATCTTTAAAATTGAGATCAGAAGGTAGCATGGGTGGATGACTTGAAAATTCAAAAGATTCTCTTCAGATTGTGTACCAAAGTGGAGCATGCATACGTTCGTTGATAAAAGCATGTAGACGTAGCATGAGTTTTCTCGCCATTATCATTCTCCCTAGAACAAGAAAGGAAAGTAGGCGATAAACTTATAAGAAGAGTAAATGAAGTTAATTTTTCTCGTTTTCGGTAGGAAACAAGGGGACAACAGCACACGTGGATTGCATTTCGAGAATGTTCGTTTTAGAAAGCCAAAAGTTGGGCTTAAAGAAGATCAGAGTATTCAACATTTTTTGAGTTGTGTGAATAAGTGGAGTATGTGATCAGCTGTTTGGGCTATCGTTGGATAGTGGTTTATGTATTTTTGTGACAACCACCCTACACCTGTGATACGTAATATAACTGTATATTGCGCTATGGAGATACTTGACCGATGCAAGATGGTAGCCAAGGGTGTAAAGTAATAAAAATCCAAGCACGGTACCTGCAGAACATCTCAAAATGCATAGATAAAATATAATATAATAATATAGATGTAAAATAGACGAGACAATAATATAATCAATTGAACAATAAATAAGAACATTAGAGTGCATCAGGTTCACAGACTATACGAAAACTAAAATAAAAGGTTTATACATCCCAAGTCTCCAAAAAAACTCTAAAACTATCTCTCAAAATACAAGTACTGTCATAGTTCCACAGTACTGCACAATGGTATAAAAGATGGTAGCTCCAAAGTGCGTGCGCGCACGTAGACACAGACATATATATATATATATATATATATATATATATATATATATATATATATATATATGAAAGCACTCCATCCGCTATCCAAACATATATCCTTAATCTACACATTTAAGTGTACACGAGATAATAAGAAGTAGAGCATAAAACCTCGGGTCAGACAACAGTCCGATGTGAGTGATACATCATCTCAAAATACTATAAAAATCGTATATAGTAAATATAGACATAGGATATGCAGAACGATACCTAACCTGTCCCTACAACTGACTAGTTACCACATAACGAACAAAATATACTATTCTACAAATATCATAAAGGAATACTGTAGTTAAGTATGATGACAAGTGTCCAGGTATCCCTATTCCCAATACCTATCTCTAGCGACATCCCTAGAGTAATAGATTACGAAAAATGACAATTAAAGCCATAGCATCCATCAAACAATCCTCACTATCACTTAATATGCTCTAGATATATGATAACTTGTATTGACTTTTCCATGATAGGGACTAATGGAAATCAAAGTTTTCAGTGTACTCGTCTTTAGCCTGAAGTTAATACTTACCATTTCCCTTGGTCTAGGGTATACAGATCCCAACAACTGATCTTAGGTAACCTAATAAAGTACCCATGAGCGTCCTCACAAAAACACTGCTTTTGAGAGCATTAAAAAACACTTCGAGTATCAACGATCCCTTAGCTTGCATATCCAAGACTTCTCTTGGCACCATCTATTTCCATTATATTCAAGGAACTATTCCACGTTCTTTCATTCCACGATAGAACCATTCGACATTCTATACACGGTTCACACTTTCTAGAACCCACCGTTTATGGACAACCATCCTCACGACTCCCTTCAACATCGAGCTACCATTATCGTAACCTAACTCCATTCATCGTCGAGTTTCCATCACTAAAGTCCCAAAGTTATCCCAGAATCATATGCCCTTATCCCAAGCGTACTCCCCAAAAGCCCCAACCGACCCAAGTCCTACCTCGAAGCCTTGACATGCCACGATGCAACCCCAAGTGCCTCTCCTTATTCGATAATTGGGCACAATGCCACGAGACATAAAAGGCTGTCTGGTCTCCTATGGCATCATCGGACAACAAATGATGTCCAGTACCAAAGGATGCCATCGGACAGCGAATGTTGTACGGTACCTGATGATACCACCGGACAACAAATGTTGTCCCCTCTTCCTTGCTACTACCGGACAACTAGTCATGTCCGGTCCTCCACATCATCATCGGACACCAAATGATGTCTGGTCTCCTACGACACCCCTAGACATCAAACGTTATTCGATCATCCTCCAATGTTGGACCAACCTCACTCTGAGCTAACTTCTCCCAAGCCCCAAGTCCAAGATGAACCAACCAATCACTGAGCAAGCCTACCACCAAACAATTCTACCTCCCAACCAAACTTATGTAGCGACTCCAACTTCCATTTTTTGCATCGACTCCGTCGCTACGCTCCGTCTTTGACCTGAACGCCTATCGTATGTAATGATAAACTCTCAACAATCCTGAGTAAATTCATCGAAACTCGATTTCGTGCTTCTTAACTCTAAGTCGCACCGATGAGCATATTCAACCATACAAGCATACAAAAAATACCATAAATTCATCAAACAACATTCAAACATGCAAATACATAAAAAATCGTGCTAAATCATCCTATAATATGTCAATAACATAGCCTAACGTAAATCAAGACAACCACATATCAAATTAACGTGATTAGAACACTTTAAAACATTTTTAATTCGTTTTCACTACAGGTTTCACTTTAAAACAACATTAAAACTTAATTTTGACTTTAAAAATGTGTTTAAAACATGTCAATACCTATAAATACATATATAGTGAAGTGAGAGATGATAAGTCACACACCAAATAACAAAATAGTAAAGATCTATACGCAAATCAAGGCAAATTCAAGAATCAACAGCAAAGACCTACTCTTTCCTCCCCTAAAATGTAGATATGAAGATCTATAATGAATCCTTTTGCTAACCTACCCTCAATCTATGATTTAGACTTGATTTGGAGGAGAAAAGAGAAGGTTTTGGGTGGAGAATGGGTTAATGGAGG
This sequence comes from Allium cepa, assembly GCA_030765085.1. Classification (NCBI taxonomy): domain Eukaryota; kingdom Viridiplantae; phylum Streptophyta; class Magnoliopsida; order Asparagales; family Amaryllidaceae; genus Allium; species Allium cepa. The sequence goes on along the minus strand of CM060936.1, from coordinate 25,896,270 downwards.
CTTAGATTAATTTAGGAAGTGGTAAACGTGATTTGGGGATGATGGTTCCAGCCTAATATAGCTTACGAACCCATAACGGGTTAGTGGGATTGCCCCTAAACTAACAAATTACTTATTAAGCTGCTCTAAAAACTATCAATCTTCAAGCAGCCATATCTTTTATCCAAAAAGTCCAAAACGCTATTATGACCACTTTACAGAAAGGAAAACCATCATATTTTTTAATGGAAGCAGTCTTGAACCTAGTTTGGCTTCTATCAAAAGTTACAGCCGTTACAAATATTCAAGGTTAAAATCGTCCAGAAAAAATCTAAAGATAAGAAATGTCACTAGTATGCATTTTCCAAAGATATAGAGTCATACGACCTAATATGAATTTAAAAATAATATTTTACGATCCTCCGATATGTAAAATACTAGTCGTTATACTTTCCCCCTTTAGGAATTTTGACCTCGAAATCCATAACATAAACAAGGTGAAATCAAACTAGCTACCTGTATGCTTAACATTCACGAGCAAACATATCAAACATCAAAAATGCACACAAAAGTAGGTAATAATATCTATGCCAGCCCTAGCATGCAGGATACTAAACTACCTACATGATATCAAAAGTGAAAGTACATGTGAAAAAGAGAAGACTCGCCAAGAAAAGAGCTTTGAATAAGCGATCCTTATGCTCCCCTCAGTCTTCCAACTATAATCACCTTCGCTCTTACTCCACTAACCTTCACCGGTTCTATTATCTTCCTCCTAAGTTGCTTCGTATCACGTCCAACGATATGATTAGGCTAACTAGGTCTCGATGCCTCTGGTTCAACCTTGATATCATCAAGCTGATTTGGTCCAACAATTAGGTATGAGCCATGCACAAACTTCCATAAGTGAGAGACGTGGAACACGTTGTGCATGCCCGCCTTCTACTGACGTAAGTCGACTATGTAAGCCAGGTTCCCAATCCTCTCAAGTATCAAAACGGACTAATGAATCTCGATGCCAACTTTTCCTTAGTACCGAATCAAACAACATTCTTCAGCGGAGTGATTTGACAAGCAACATATCGCCGACGGAGAACTCTAAAGCAATCCTTCTCCTATCAACATAGCTTTTCTACATATACTTTCATTTGTTGCCGAATGATCTTAATCTTCTCTGAAGTCTCTCTAATTATATCTGGCCTGAGAATCAGTTTCTCACCTGCTACCTAACAACATGAAGGAGCATTCCACGGTCAGCCATATAATGCCTTAAATGGTACCATACTGATGTTGGATTGATAAATGTTGTTGTCTGCGAGCTCTACTAAGTTCAAATGATTGTCTCACGAGCTACGGAAATCGATAATGCAAGCTTGTAAGAGATCCTCTAAAATACAATTCACTCCCTCGGTCCACCTATGGGTTTGTGGGTGATAAGCTGTACTGAGATGTGACTCTGTCCCAATGCCTCTTATAAGCTCTTCCAAAACCTACTAATGAATAAAGGGTCTTGGTCATTCATAATGCTCTTCGACACAGCATGGAATCGCACAACCTATTTCACATATAACTCCGCCAATTTAGAAGTCATTCTACTAGACCTGACGGGTATAAATCTAGCACTCATTGTCAATCTATCATATGCTATCATACCCTCCTCAGGTTCTCAGCAATCCATTGATGAAGTTCATCGAAACTTGTTCACATGCCCACTTAGAAAACTTGAGTGGTTGCCACAAACCGCTCGGCTTCTTCTGCTCTGCTTTTACCACCTGACGGTTCATGCACTTCGAGACGAATGTCCTAGCGTCATTTTTCATTCCTTCCGAATAAAATGTCTGTCTCACATCATGTTACATTTTATTCTCGTTGATATTTATAGTAAATCTCGAATGATAGCATTCACGTAGCACCTCATCCCTTAACCCATCGACATCAGGAACAAACAATCTCCCGTCCTTACGGAGCCAACCATCCCAGTCGAACCCATACCGCTTCATCTTCTCAGACTCTACCCCTTCCTCTATCTTTGCCATGATTTCGATTAGTCTAGCATCTCGCCTCTGACTAGTTCTGATTCACTCGGTCAAGGTAGGTCTGATAATCAGACTAGCCAACATTTCCGGCTCTAGCTCACATTGAGGTCTAAAATCATAGACAACGATAAAATCCAACTGCTTCCACTCTACGAATATTACTGCAGGCTAGCATATGTCCTACTCAAAGCATCAGCGACTGCATTTCCCTTACCAGGTGTATAGAAAATGCTAAAGTCTTAGGAGGCCAGGAATTTTAAACGTCGCTGCTGACGAAGATTGATGTCCTTCTGAGAAAACAAATACTTCAATGATTTTTGGTTCGTATACAACTCAAAACTCTCCCCAAGAAAATATTGCCTCTGTATCATCAAAGCAAATACTATCGCCGCTAACTATAATTCTTGAGTTGGATACTTCTTCTCGTGCGGTTTCAGTTGTTTAGTAGCATAGGCGACAACCTTTCCCCTCTACTTCAACACTACACCAATCCAATACCATAGGCATACGTGCATACAATTAGCTCCTCATTTTTGCTCGGAATGACTAACACCGATGCACATGTCAACCTCTCCTTCAAACTCACGAACGCATTCTTTAATTTTGTGTCCCAAATGAAAGTATGATTCTTTTTCTTTGTCAAACTAGTTAACGGTGCTGCTACCTTAGAGAAGTCTTGGATAAAACACCTATAGTATCCTACCAATCCAAGGAAACTTCTCAAGTCCGTAGCGGCCTTGGGCCCCAAATCTTGTACCTATTGCCATCTTCATAGGATCTACAACAACATCCTGCTCAGAAACAACATGGCCCAAAAATTCCACTTCCCTCCTCCAGAAGTGACACTTCTAAAACTTTGCCTTCAATCAGTGGTTCCTTAACACCTCAAGCACAAACCTTAATTGAACCTTGTGTTCTTCCTCCATCCTTAAATAAATAGGGTATCATCCACTAATACAAGTATGAACTTGTTTAGCTGATCCCTAAGGCATGGTTCGTGAGATCAACAAACTATGTCGAAGCATTAGTTAGCCCTAACGGCATAACAACCACTCATAGAAACCAGATGGCATACAAAATGCGATGATCGGCACACTCTCCTTCGCTGCTCTCAACTGGTGAAATCCCATCGCCAAATCCAATCAGAAGAACACCTTCATGCTATGGAGCTAATCGAACAAGTCATCAATACATGAGAGTGGATACTTGTTCTTCTTCGTCGCCTTATTCGACTTATGGTGATCTACACAACCTCAAAGAGCCATCCGCCTTAGTGCGCATACTATAGGTATGCTCCACTCAGATATGCTCGTACAAATGAACCCTCTCTTCAATAGGTCATTTACTTGCATCTCCAACTCCTTTTGCTCTCTGAGTGCCATATGCCCCAAAGGCTTAACTATCGGTCTGGCATCCTTTGCTAAGTCTATACGAAACTCGATCTCTTAGTGCAACTATATTCTGGTCACCTCCTCAAACACATCCAAATACTCTCTAGCGATAGGAATAGATAATTACCCATCCTATGGAACCTCGAACTAATATAGGAAGCTAACCATAGCCTCATCCTCTAGTAGGCAGCCAATCACTATCGTGCGTCCCTCTACAGCCCCAATCGTCACCTACGGCCTCTTAGAATCCACTACTACAACATACTTCCTCATATAGTCCATTCCCTAGATAATCCCGAACCTAATGAAATTCAAAACAAAGCAATCACAAACAAAAGAGCATCATGACTCAATAAGACCTAAGCACGACAAACCATACACCAGCTAGTGAAGCCTCCAATAGAGTTCATCACAATCAAAGGTCGGTCAACTATTTTATGAATTGATCCCAATCTATATATTAGGTCACTAGAAATGAAGGAATGTAAAGTCTCAATATCAAATAAAACACGTATGGGAACATCATAAATGGAAAGCGTTCTTTGAATAACAACGCTTTTCCCTTTCTCCTTCACAGAGGATGCACACGATGAAATCGGGACAACATCTAAAGCATATGCCTTCACAACCTGCTTCTGCTATGTTGTTTAGACAATTTTTCTGCATATGTCCAAGCTTGCCATAGTTTTGGCACTTTTCCTTCCATCAGCTTTGCAGTCTCTGATCAGGTAACCTTAGTCTTCACAACCATAACAGATGGGTTCTCACTTATCCTTAGTCTTAGCATTCTTTCCCTGAATCTTCTTTCTCTTTCCATTCCATTTCTTCTTATCTTCATCGTCTTGTTGCATTTTGGCTCTTTCTTAGCGACAACGGCTATTCTGACTTGGGGTATAAACTCTCCCGGCGAAGAGCTTTCTCGACAAGTCCTTCAAACTGCTCATCGATAGGGTTCACTAACTTGTCCTCCAAATAATCATCAAACCCATTGGAAATTTATCATTCTTCCTTAACATATTTTTGATAAAGGACATCTCATACTTAAATAAAGCATCAAACTCAGGAATGTACTGAGAGATAGACTTATCTCCAAGCTTTAGATCAGCAAATATCCTGAATGACACTGAATTTTGGGTAGCCAGAACGAACTTCTCCTCCGACCTAGCCTTGAAGTGGTCCCAAGTGAACTGATCCTCATGTATGGCAATAGTAATGGATTCTACTGGTTCATGCCTGCCCTTGAAGTTGTCTAGAGGCCAACTTCCTTTTTATGGATTCATTTACTTCCATGTCACTCAAGAAACACTCATATATGTCCAACCAATCCTACACTTCTATAGTCGACTCTGTTCCAAGAAATGGTTTGCCTCCCAAGGTGGAGTAATCCCTATATAGCTTGGCAAATCAGCCCTAAGGGCCTGAACCTTAGCACCACCACTAACAGCAATATTTGGAGCGGTCGTTTAGGCATTTTCTAGCTTGTTCGCCTACATCGCATTTGAACATGGCTTGCAAGTCAGGGTTAGTAGTCCCCGAACCTACTACTTCCTCAACTCTAGATATGGAGTTTTTCATAGTGTTTTTTGTATGCCAACTTATTCTAGATCTGTAACAAGAATAATCAGTCTCTCATCTAAGAAAAATGTATCAATGGTACCCTGTTAATGCAGGACAGTAGCCAAGGGTGTAAAGTAACAAAAATCCAAGCATAGAACCTATATAACATTTTGTAGTGCATAGATAAAATATAATATAATATAATAAAATAGATGTGAAATAGGAAAAACGGTGATGTAATCAAATGAACCATAAAGAAGAACGTCAGAGTGCATTATGTTCACAAATTATATAAAAACTGAAATAAAGGATTTATACATCTTAAGTCTCCAATATAAACTCTAAAACTATCTCTCAAAATACAAGTACCGACATAACTCCACAGTACTGCATAGCGCATATAGGCGATAGTAGCTCCAAAGTATACATATGTGAAAGCGTAGCCTCCCGCTTGTACTCCGTATAGCTCCATGTGCTATCCAGACCTGCCATCCCTAATTTACTCATTCAAGAGTACCAAAGATAATAAGAAGCAAACCATAAAACCTCAGGTCAGACAATGGTCTGGTATGAGCAATACGCCATATTAAAATACTACAAAAATAGTACATAATAAATAGGAGCATAGGGTATGAAGGACCAACCTGACCTATCCCTGCAACCTAAGAGTTAGCACATAACGAACATAATATGCTACTCTACAAATACCATAAAGGCATACTGCAACTAAGTGAGATAACTAGTGTTCAGGTATCCTCATCCCCAATGACATCCCTAGATTGATAGACTACAGAAGAAGACAATCAAAGCATCTATAGCATCAATCAAACAATCCTCACTATCACTTAATGTGCTCTAGATATATGATAACTTGTATGACCTTTCCCATTCCAGGGACTAATGTAAATCATGGTCTTCAGTGTACTCATCTTTAGTCTGAAGCTGATATTAGACCCATTCCCCCAGTCCAGGGTATATGGATCCAAACAACCGATCCATGGTAACCTAACAAAGTACCCATGAACGTCCCTGCAATACCCCTGCTTTTGAGTACAATAGTAAACACTCTGAGTATCAACGACTCCTTACCACGTGTATCCAAGCCCTTTACTTTCTCCATCTAATTTCCATTACCTTCAAGGAACCATTCCACATTCCTTCATTCCACAACAGAACCATCTAACATTCTATCCATGAGTCACCCTTCTTAAAACCCAACCTTTATGGATACCTATCCTCACTGCTCCCTTAAACATCGAGGCACAATTATCGAAACCTAATTCCATTCACCATTGATTTTCCATTACCAAAGCCTTGAAGCTATCCCGGAGTCATTGGCCCCTATCCCAAGTCATGCCCTGAAGCCTTGACATGCCACGATGCAATCCCCACCCTTCCTTGTTTGGTACTTGGGCATAGCACCATCAGAAAAAAATGTCTATCCAGTTTCCTATGGTGTCATCGGAAAACAAATGTCGTTCGATACCCAATGATACCACTGGACAACAATTAGTACCCAATGATACTACCATATGGTAAATGTTGTCCGGTCTTCCTTGCTACTACTGAACAATGAATGTTTTCTGGTCCTCTACGTCATCACGGGAAAATAAATGTTGTCCGGCCTCTAGTAACACCACTAGACCGTAAATGTTGTCTGGTCTTTCTCCAATGTCAAACCAATCTCACCCCGAGCCAAGTCCTCCCAAGCCCAAAGTCCACGCCGAACCAACCACCCACCGAGCAAACCTACATCAAACACGCCTACTACCGAACCAAACTTGTGACTTTCATTTTTGCATCGATTCCACCACTAGCTCCATTCTTCGGTCTGAATTCCTCTAGTATGCAACTATAAAACTCTCAACAATTGCGAGTAAATCTGTCGAAGTCTGATTTCACGATTCTTATCTCTAATTCACCCCGATGAGCATCTTCACCCATATAGCATACAAGAAAACACTATACATGCACCAAACAATACTCAAACATGTAAACATAAAAAAATTCGTGCTAAATCATCCTATAATATGTCTCTTACCTAGACTAACACACATCAAGGCAATCACACATCAAATTAACATAATTAGAATGCTTTAAAATATTTTAAATTCATTTTGTCTTCAGGTTTCACTTTAAAACAACATTAAACAATAATTTTGACTTTAAAAACGGGTTTAAAACATATCAAAACCTATAGATATATATAGAGTGAGGTGAGAGATGATAAACCACTCACCAAGCAAACAAAAAGTGAAGACTTGCATGCAAACCGGGCAAATCCGAGAATCAACAGCATAGACCTGATCTTCTGTCCCCAACAATGTAGATTTAAAGATCACTAACGAAACCCTTTGCTAATCTACCCCTAATCTATGATTTAGACTTTATTTGGAGGAGAAAAGAGAAGGTTTTTATGGAGAATGAGTTAATGAGGGCTCAGAATTGTATAAGAAGCGTTAAAAGTGATTTAGGGATGATGGGTTAGCCTATTATAGCCTCCAAACTCGAAATAGGTTAGTGGGATTATTCCCAAACTCACTAATCACCCGCTAAGCTGCTCCAAAAACTAGCAATCTTCAAATAGCCATATCTCCTAGCCAAAAAGTCCATATCTCTATTATGACCACTCTACGGAAAGAGAAACTGTCAAATCTTTCCAATGGAAGTGGTTTTGGATGCTAATTCAGCCTGTAGCCATTACAATTTTTTAAGGGTAAAATGAACTTGAAAAACTCTAAAGATAGAAAATGTCGTTAATAGGAATTTTCCAAAGTTACAGAGTCATAAGACCTCATAAAATTAAAAATAATATTTTTTAATCCTCCGATATGTAAAATATGGGTCGTTACAATTTTAGTGGGTGTAAATTGTTGAGAATGTTGTTTTCTTTTGTTTTTACATAGAGATTTGGTCTCCACATATAAAGAAAGTTTGAATCTGGTTCAAATTTTTAATAAGTAAACCAATTGAAGTAAGAAGAGTTTGAGAACTATGGATCAGTATCTTATTATATAATATGGATCAGTATCTTATTATATAATAAGTAAACCAATTGTTGAGGCCAATGACATACTTGTTTGAATAATTTCAAAAGTTCATGGTTCATCTTATTATATAATATGGATCAGTATCTATGGATTTTCCATCATATGCTTTAAAAATCTATTGTCAAGTATACATTTCTATTTTTATTGTATTATTAGGTATATAAAAAATAAAAAATATGCACCAGTTATTTTGGGGTTCGTGGGGTAAAATTTTGAGAAGTCAAACCCATAATGACTTTGAACATCCTTTAAAAAAATATCAGATAAATGAACTTTATTAATAAAATTATCTATATATTCTTCTTCCTTATTATTTTTTAAATACCTACGAGCCATATCTTAATAAATTTGTTTTCAGCCTTTAGTTTATTTTTTTAGGTTTTGGTTTGAACTTGGTACCTTCAATAAATTTAGTACTTTGTGTACAATTTTTTAGATTCAGGCTTTGAGGTATTTCCAAGTCCATATGCACTATTTTGGTGTTATGATGTTGATGATAAATTTTCAAAATTATCATACTTTTTTTTAGAATTTATCAACATCAAATTTCAATTTATCGATATCCTTGTTACAGTTAAGAATAACATAATCTAGAGACGTAATTTTGTTATTCATACAAGTCATCTATGACTTCGTTGAAAGATTCTCCATTTTAAGGATTCATTTTCACTTTTCAATTTTCCAAAAAAATTCCAGTTTCAAATCCTTTTCACCATTAAATCTATTGAGTCTTTCAATCTCATCTTCTAAACATTGTTTTTCTCTAATTAACATTATGTTAAATATTTTTACTCTATCTATCTCTGCTAGACTATTCTTATACAGTTTTCTATGTATTTTATATTCTTTATACATGTCATTTAAAACATTCATAATTTCTTCGTTAGAATCCCATACCCGGTCATCCTCTACAATGAAGCACATGTTGGCATTTTCAATTTCTACATCGTTGTCACCCGATGATGTGTCTAAATCATCCTATATTGCATTATAAGCTTATTTCCTCTCCTTGTTGAATGTATCGGTATTCAAGGAGTTCTTTAATCTCTTTAGATTAGGAAATTTTCATTTTAAATGACCAACCATATCACATTTGAGATACTTGACAACATTTTTGTTTCTAAAATTATTCGTATTGTTGTCAATTTTTTGAAGTTTTTTATTTTTCTGTGTATTAAGAACTTCTGGAAAGTTTTGGTCATAAAAGCAATCTCCTCATCATCATCATTATCCAGTCGACAATGGTTGCTTGTAGCATTGAATGCCTGTAATTTCTTCTCATTTGCTTGATTTTCTTTTCTAAACTACAATGGTAATTCATGATATTAGATTACCAATTAATTCTTTTACTTTCCCATGTACTGGTATCATTTACCTATTCGATCACTAAAGTCTTCTGATCTCATTAACTAGAAATTGTACTTAAGATGTTATAGATTTAGTCCTCTTCAATAAAATTCTTTCCTAATAATATTAATGCATGTAATATATCTTGAAATCTCGATTACATACTAGTATTGGATTCGTTGTGTTTCATTTTAAAAGGTTAAAATCGATAAGTTAACATGTGTGTGTGTGTGTGTGTGTGTGTGTGTGTGTGTGTGTGTGTATTAGCTAGTTTGACTTTACTAGTGCCTTCATGTATGTCATGTAGAGTCCTTTGAATTTCATATGCCATTTTACAAACAAACACTTCAATGTTCATAAGTCAAATTAACAATCACGAAGCCCAAATATCAGGAACAAACAATAATATGAAGTAGTGGTGAAGTGAAATCATAAGACGGACTCAATGGAATAATAAAAACATGAAAATATACCATTTACTAAAATGGATCGGGTATGATCCATATTCACCGATTATGTATCGTACTATATTGATATTACAGTTCAACTCAATGCAAAATGAGCAATATCTCAAAATCTAGAAGTCAATAACACATGAAACTTTGGGAACATCAATATATTGAAGAGTGGAGCTCACCATATCGATTGCATGCTTTCGAAATTTCAAGTAGATATTTGGTCGACTTCCCCTATAAATATAGGCTTGATCGTTCATTTTCGGGATCTTTACGTTGTATTTTCCTTTGTACTCCATTGTAACTACGGATCATACCCGATCTATCCCTTTGTACTAAGCAATTCAAATGATAAACAAAGTTATTTCTCCAGATTGGGCTAGGCTTTTAAAGCCAAACCACTGTAAATTGTTGTGTTCTTGTTATTGCTTATTTTTTTGTTATTCAATTGCTTGTTTCCCCTATTTCCATTGGATTTTCTTCATTAATTTCTCTATAAAATCATTATTGGATGTTTTTGCCAATTTTTGATGCAAACATTTTGGTGCTTTCACTGAGAAAAGAATTCTCGGCTTGACTAGATTTCATCATCTACTTGTGGATTCCTATATTCATAAGATAGGTCAAGCTTTCTATCGACATGTTTCCTTTCTAACTCGGATTTGAAGAAGAGATCTATAAGGAGACTATTAACAATGGTTAGGAAAGCCAATCTACCTCTCAAAACACCAAAGGAAACCAGAACGCTAACATCCAGCAAGGAAGCTAGAGAAATCTACCAGTAGATGTTAATGCTACTAATCCAGTTGATGTCCAAAATCCAACTAATTCCATCACAAGAGATGATTTTCAGAGTCTGATGAGAGAGCTTATGGATAGCCGTCGATAATTGAACCAGTAGATTCAAGCCAATATTAGTCTAATGAATCAACTCAGAGATCAACAATGTGGGAAAACTAGGAGGGAGCCTACTCCTTATTCTGCATCAGAGAGCGCTATTTCATTAGATGATTATCACAGACGCAGATGTCGCAGAACTGACGGATATCATGCAGAAGCATCTGGACATAAACAAATAAACCTCCTTGGTTTACAAAGACCGATCGGACCTGATCCCTCTGGAGGGATCGGGGGCGATCCCTTCCCTAGAAGGGGAACTTTGCCTCTTCCCGTTGGAGCACAAGTTGGAGCTGCTACAGTTGATTTAAATGCTGGAGTTCAAGTGGATGAAACCAGTTACTTCCCTAGAGTGATGTTGAAGCGAACAAACTGATATGCATTGAGAGGATGTTGAGCCAAGAAGGCGTGAAACAGTTCGTAGTCATCGACCGAACCATTTACATGAGATGGAGCATGACTACTGGTGTGCTTCAACTATCCAAACGCTGGACTTGATGACTATGATCAAGCAGTTGGTAAGGGAGATCTAAGGCTTGACCAATGATGATTAGGGGATCTCGAGGAGCCACACCCCATTCATTGACCATATCCTACACGCGGAGCCTGCAAAGAGATTCAGCATGTCTTCGATGCCTGCCTACGAGGGGAAAACCGATCCTAGGCAACACATCATGAGATATGAATGGCTGATGGATTCCACACAAGTTGATGATGCCACAAAACATAGATGTTTTCCCATTACTCTCTGGCATAGCAATGATGTGGTTTATGAGATTACCCCATGGTCTATCTCTAGATTTGATGATTTGGCAACAAAATTTATGGAGCAGTTGCTAATGCATGCAACTAGTCCCAAAGATGTAATGCCCCTATCAAGCATGGTCCAAGCTCCGGGAGAATCGTTGAAAGACTATTTGGAGAGATTTCATACAGCCGTCACAGAAGTTAGTAACCTAAATGACCATTCAATATTGATTGCTTAACAAGAGGGATTGACCCAGAATCTGACTTTAGCGATTGGTTAACTGGCAGACTACCTACAACGTTAGAGTGTTTCTATGTAAAAGCAGCTCAGTATTTAAGGAAAGAGGAAACTAGATGCTCTAGGAAGAATAATGTTGTGAGACGGAGTAGAGAGAGTGCAAAGTAAAATTGCAGTAAAATAATATTAAGGGAGTTCCGCAAAAGTTCAAGTGAATGTCCAAAATAAATTGAATCAGTAAAAGAAAAGCAGTGATAGGAATTATGAATGAAAGAGGGATTCTAGAAACGGAAAGTCTAGGATTCCAATATATGATATCTATGCACCACCAAATACATCTCTAGAGAACGTTTACTTATCTACATGCAATACCATGCAATATATGAAGCCACCTCCAAAAGAATCGACGTAGAAACAAAAGAAGACCGAAAAATATTGTTGGTTACATGACTGCTATAGTCATAACATGAATGAATGTAGGCATCTCCAGGATATTATCAAGAAACTAATTCCGGAAAGAAAACTACTACGGTTTATTAAAGCCCTACAGGATGGAAGGCATGTGACATCCAACCCCAACTGAGGACAAGCGCTGCACAGAGCTAAGGAGCCTACACGGACTAATGGAAGATTAGCGATCAATACAATAGCTAGAGGGTCATACCCAATTGACAAGACCTGGCACGAGGTGAAGCGGTATGCTAAGCAATCATGCATATGAATTTTGAGTGTTTTGAAGTACAAAAGACCGGGTTCCGGCAAAATAGCAGCCTACAATGGTGGACGATGTTGTATTTATAAACAGAGATGCATATAAGCTGGAGACACCGACGATCGATCTAATGGTCATTTCGACCATGATCGGCCCTGCCTTATCGAGAAGGATCCTGGTTGAATGTGGTATTTCCATGAATATAATTTTCAAAAATGCTTACGATCAGATGAGGACGGAAGCCAAGGACTTGGAACCGTCTAACGCCCGCATTCATGGCTTTAACGGTGTTGCGACTGAAGCTGTCGGTTATGTCGAGTTGCCCATGGAGTTGGGAGAAGGCGACCGCAAGAGAGTGTGGATGTTGCTATTTGTTTTCTTGGATGTTGACTCTCTATACAATGCCTCTCTGGGGCGACTGACCCTAGCTGAATTCTGGGCATCCCTTGCCTCATGATGTTTGACTTTGAAGTTCCCAACTGATAACGGTGTTGGAGTTGTGCATGGTGATCAGGCAGCTAGACGTGCCTGCTATGTAGCTGAGCTGGGAGAGGCCCAACGGAGAGAGAAAGGTAAGGGTGTGGAAAAATCTCTCCACATCCATGCTATAAAGATTGACAACCAGCGCCTGGACCTTAGCTCGGACGCCACAATGGGTTCTACAAGGATATAGATCTAAGGAATGACGAGGTGAAGCCTAAAGAACCTAAGGTTGCACTGGCTGAGCCAACGATTGACATCACAGTGAGCCACGACGACCCATCATGGGTCTTAAAGATCGAATCACAGCTTAGCCCCCCGACGTTGAAGAACTTGTTGGTTTTCTCTAGGAGAATCTTGATATGTTCGCTTGGACTCATTTTAATATGTGTGGCATCTCCCCTGCCATTGCGAGCCATGCATTAAATATCAAACCGAGGCATGTCCAGGTGAAACAAAAAAGGTGTGGCATGGATCCAGAAAGATCTGTCGCCCTCAAAGAGGAGGTGGATAGGCCAAAAGCAATAGGTTCATTCATGATGCCTTCTACCTTAAATGGGTATCCAGTCATGCACTTATGAGAAAGGAAAATGGAAAGAGGCAAACATGCATTGACTATTCAGACTTAAACAATGCATGTCCAAAAGACAATTTTTCTTTTCTAAGGATCGACCGGCCAGTGGAATCAACCGCAAGACAAGAGTTGCTACCTTTCATGGATGCATACTTTAGATATAATAAAATCGCGATGCACATTCTCAACCAGGAGCACACCAGATTCATTATCGACGTGGGACTGTATTGTTATGTGGTAATGCCATTTGGATTGAAGAATGCTGGAGCAACATACCAAAAATGATGGAGGTATATGTGGATGATATGCTTGTGAAGTCATGACGATCAAGCGACCACATTAGAGACCTAGGAATGATGTTCGATATCCTATGATATTACAAAATGAAGATCAATCCTTTAAAGTGTTCCTTTGGCATTGCATCAGGAAAGTTCTTAGGTTTCATTGTCAACGCTCGCATAACCAAAGCTAATCCCGAGAAAATTCGAGCAATTCACAACATCCAGGCGCCAAATACTATCAAACAAGTGGCCCTAAGCCGGTTTATTTCCAAAGCTACGGATAAATGTATTCCTTGCTTCGACCTGAGAAGAAGAGGGAAGATGAACTTTGAATGGATATAGGACTATGAAGATGTGTTCTAAATTTTGATGAACCACTTATCCCGTATTTTCAAAGCCGGTGGATCATGAAGATTTGTATATCTACTTGGCCGTGTCGGCACATATTATAAGTGTTGCACTACTTTGCAAAGAGAATTGAATCCAGAGACCAGTCTACTATGTTAGAAAGTGATTGACAGGAGCTGAAAGGAACTATTTGAAGATAGAGAAATTGCTATACTACTTGTTGATTGCTTCATGAAAGGTCCGCCTTTATTTTCAGGCTAATCCCATCAACTCTTACACCGATCAGCCATTACAATAAGTCTTACAACAACCTGAGACATCTGGAAGGTTACTGAAGTAAAACATTGAACTGCGCCAATTTGACGTCACTTATCTTCCTCGGAGAGCCATCTAGGCACAGGCACTGGAAAAATTTATAGAAGAATTCACTATAGAGGATCTCCCAGAGAGCGATGGAGACGCTACCATTTGGTGGAAAATGTATCAGATGGAGAATCCAATGATCGTTGTTCTAGAGACGAAGTCGTGCTAGTAACTCTAGAAGATCGATCAATTTGATACATTTCGAAGCTTAACTTCCCTACAACAAACAATGAAGCTGAGTATGAAACTCCGATCGTTGGACTCAAACTTGCAAGAGAAATGGGAATAAAATCTCTTGAAATCTTTTGCGATTCCCAGTTAGTGGTATACCATGTCAGGGGAGATTACTAGGCTAAAGGACAATGACTCGCTATGTACCTTATTCGAGTCCAAGGGTTATTGACTGACTTTGAGTATTATGACATCATGCACATTCCATGGGATTAAAACAAAGATGCTGACTCATTAGCAAAGTTTTCCAGCACCGGGGATGCACAGCAAAGTGGCTTAGTTCCAGTCAAAGTACCAGATGCTCCAAGCATAAACCAAATGGAAATTAACTGGGTACTTAAGATAGAGCCTAAGAACAAGTCATGGATGACTCCGATTAAAGATTATTTTCTACAGAGAGTCTTTCCTAAATGGAAGAATGAAGGACGACACTGAGGGAAGTTCATGAAATAAAATAAGTTCTAAGGGAAGTTCATGAAAGGGAATGTGGAGATCACACTGAGGGACAAACCCTAGTATAGAAAATACTCAATTATGAGTATTGCTGGCCAACTGTCAACAGAGGATGCTGCTAACTACGCTAAGCGATGCAACAAATGCCACATGTATGCAAAAGTTCCGAGAGTTCCTCCAACAAAAATTAGACAAATGGCCAGTCCATGGCCATTAGCCACATGGGGTATAGATATTATTGGTTCTTTACCAATCTTTAAAGGTGGTGTGAAGTGCATCATTGAAGCAGTTGATACTTCACCAAATGGGACGAAGTAGAACCTTTAACCACGACAACGACAAAGAAAGTAATCAACTACATTGTCTCGAACATCATCTATCATTTTTGCCTTCCACGAAACATTGTAATTAACAATGGAACCCAATTTGATAGTGTCGAATTCAAAGACTTCTGTCGTTGGCATCATATTGAAATGAGATTTGCGGCAGTTGCTCAACCTCAAGAAAATAGACAAGTTAAAGCTATAAACAAAATCATAAAGTATATTATGAAGAAACATTTAAAAAAGGCCAGAGGAAAATGAGTGGATGAACTCCTAACCGCATTATGGGCCTACAGAACCACCCACAAGTCCGCGATTGGCCGTATACCATTCACCATTGCTTACAGCTCTGAAACAGTCATTCCTATTGAACTCAAAGTCCTTTCTCATCGGGTGACCTGCTGCGATCCTAGAACGAATAGAGCTCTTCTTAAAATCTCTAGACTTGGTAGATGAGAAGCACGAAGAAGCTGATTTAAAGGTAATTGTACATCGATATCGACTCGCCCGGTACTAATACACTAAAGTCCGGCTAGGATCTTTGAAATCAGCGATCTCATCTTGAAACGGGTTTTTCCTATCCCAACACACATGAATCCTACTTGGGAGGGACCATACGTCATTGAACAGAGGCTTGGAGAAGGAACTATCGAGCTAATAATCGTTGATAGCGTCACACTCCCAAGGACGTGAAATAACGAGCATTTGTGATGCCATTTCACTTAATTTATTCATTTTCATTCAGTTGTATTTAATTTTCTAATTTTCTTTAGCATTTGATTTTCCAAATACGTAATAAGAAAAATTATGTCACTTCTTTTCATTTGGCAAATAAAATTTGAAAATCATATCTATGATTGTTGTAGCATTAAATATTAGTTATGATACCCGACTAACTAATACTTACATGTTTGAGCAGGTTCTTGGAGTTTTGAGCCAATTTATTAAACAAATTCATGATTTGACTAAACAAAATGAATGTCTGACTGTTCATTCGATGGTTCTCACTCACAAATCGATGGGCGAGTACCCAATGAGGAATGGTTGTGACTTGACCATCTGATAGTCAAATTAATCCCCACAAGTAATGAGATAGATTGTAACATGACCGAACGCTCTCCAAGTTAAACCCTAAGCTTGGGGTAAGTCAATCAATCAAGGCAAATATGGTTCGACTATTTTTTGAAATAACTCTAAGTCTCTAGAGCGTATCGGAGTACAAATACAAATTGGGTGCGATCCGGCCATCCGCCAATGAACTCTTATGCCCAGAGCGTGGATGTGAGTATAAATAAATAAATGAGTGTGTTTCAACCATCACTATTCTAGTAACTCCGATCTGAAATCGATAGGAGGAGTATAAATTTGCTAAGGATGGAATTCGACCATCCACCATCTAAGTCTTTTAACCCAAGAACTGGGGGCAGGAGCATAATCACATAAACCGCTAAATCTGACAGCGTAACACTAGGTGTTGATCCCATTGTCTAGTATGACTTGAGGCCACGACCGTATGGTGGCCTTGGGATAAAATAAATGGATTATCATCCAAATCAACGAGCAACGAATTACAAGTATATTGAATGGAAGATGTAATTGTTCAACTACTTAAGCAAATTCACACAAAAGTTTGACAAAGGTAAAAGAACTTTATATTCATAAGCTTGGAAAGTCTAGTACAAGTACTCACAGCAAAAGAATCAAAAAGGGGGGCCGATCCCGCACAAATTTGGCCAACAAAACCAAAAAGACTTGGGAGCATGAGTACATGCAAAGAATCATTTCCTCCTTGGCTTCCTCTTCTTCTTGGAATCGAAGGAGATTCCATTCGGACTTTCCCCACTTCTCTTCTCTCCTCTCCACTTTCTTCCCTGGCCCTTCACCGAAGCAGCCTAGGTTGACCCAGTAGGTGCATCTTGAGTAGGTTTTGGCTGAGGAGCGAAAGAATGAAAAGTTTCTCTAGGTAAAATATTAGAGATGGGAAGAGGAACGAGCTTTATTTTCTCCTACTTGACTTTCGCCTCAAGGGCAATGTCCACCCTGAGTTTCTATGCCACTTCTTGCATATATGGGCCTGATAAGGATTGGGAAACTTTAGTAATCACGATGTCGTCATCAACAGGAATCTCTTGATGCCGATCACTTTCTTACCTCAACAAAGCATCCACCAAGTGCTCATCGATCATAAAATCTTCCTCTTTTGAGGCACCTTAGGTTGTTGCTGAAGCCTTGATAGTAAGGGACTTCATCGTTGGCACCTAATGTTTTGGTTGAGATTCTTAAAGAAGAGATGAAACTGTAGCCAGCGGATCTAAAGCTATGGAAACATAACTAAAGAGATTAGACATATCGACCAAGGATACTCCAGCTTTCTGATGAATGGGTGAGTTTAATGAAATACCTTCTTGGGATTGGTCCCCCACGTGAACCGGAGTTCCACCCGAACCTCCTTCCATAATCGAGGACAACCCACTGGATATAGCAATATGCGGCTTCTTTAGATTGTAGCTAGACTCGATAGAAGAATCCACAGTGACGATGGGAATAGCTTGGGTCACCAGATTCTGGTCATCTGTGACATTATGTGACATGGATCCGGAACCTTCCTCAGCTTCATGTTGAAGGTTATGGCGTGCTTTTCTTGGAGTATAAGATGAGTTTTATGTAGAATTTTGGGCTCGTCACCCAATAGAATTTCGCCTTCCAGTCTCATCAAATCGGTTTTTTTGATGCCAAGAGCCTTTTTCACCTCCTGAGCACGATGCTCCCAAGCACGTACAAGATGGTATAGGTAGTCATCCCAGCGCCACTCCAAGTTTCTATGCTTCAGGATATTGGCATTGTAAAGAATAAGCAGTGGATCTAATTCTTCCATAACCTCTTCCCTGAACTTTTTCTTTCGCAGCCTACACTTCTCGTTTAACAAGGGCATCAATGTCTTTGGTCATTTCAACAGTCATTCTCTTTCAAGCCTGATAGTAATCAATTTATCACAAGCATCCTGGCCAATTTTCAGAGCTTCCTCATTATCTTTGGATTCATGCTCAAACTTAGTTTTTTACTCAACTATGCTTCCTTCAATCGCACCCCTTACCAACCACAGTTCATGGTTCCGATGATAAAGCGCTTCAATCTCAGTCAAGTGCCTTACTTTCACATCCTTGAGTGCCTTGATGGTCGTTTCTATTATTTTTCTCGGCTTCTGCCCATGAGATCCGTGAAGATTCTAACTCACTGGTTAGGATTTTGATGATTCGCTTCACCTGGGCCTCTTAGCGTTTTAGTTTCTCAATTTCTACCGCTCTCTCCTAAGCTGTGCAGTTAATGCTCTCGGCAGATTCAAAGCGGTGGAGGTGCAAAAAGTCATAGCGGAGATACAACGAGGATATAGCGGGATATAGCGGATGGCTCTAAAATAGCATATAAAACTCGTACTTAATGTTTTTACAAATATATAAATGGTAATTAAATTAAAAATTATCATCCAATTGAATTATAAATACATAAATAGTTTTAAATAAAAACATGCGCGAATATACTTTAAATAAACGTAAAACTGTTATATATAACATAATTGAATTTAGTAGAATATTAGAGTACTTTCATTTATGAAAATATATTAAAAATTAAATCAAATAAATTAGCTTCATAATTTTTGTAATGTATAAATTCAAATTTTCAATTCATTTTATTAAAGAAGATATAGCCGAAATAGAGGAATACAACGGGAATGACGGGATATAGCGGAAATAGCGGGGAATAAAGCGGAAAGGCTATATTTTGGGGCTACATGGAAAAATCGTTGCGGTAGAAATCCGCTATGAGATATAGTGGGGTTATAGCGGGGCATTAACTACACAGCTCCCAAGATACTTTAGAAATCCTCTCCACCACTCTCATCCACTCATTATACTGCTTGTGGATATGATTCATGTTAACAAGGTTTCTTGACAACACCCTAAAATGATGCTAAGGAAGGTGATAATCTTTTATATATGTAGTGTAGAAAAGAAAGTGTGAATCCTTTTAGAACTGTCTTTCGATTAGGCTTTATTTAATGATATTCCTCAAGCAAGCCTTTCGAATGGGTCAAAAGGCTTGGATTATGGGCTAAGTGACCTTTTGATCCAACTGGGTAGTTATGCTATCTCATTCGAAAGCCTTTTTCGATCTAGTTGATATACCCTGAGTAAGTTCTTTTACATAGGTCTCGACCTGGTTGGAGGCTTAAAACTATAGATTGGCTTGGGTTTTGGTTATTAATCAGGTTGGAAGGTTTTGACCTTGTCGAAAACTTGGAGGCTTACCTTTCTTGAGTTTAGGTGGGAAACCTTAAGCTTTAGTGGATTTGAGATAAGTTTCGACCTCGTCGAAAGCCGTGGGTATAACTTCTTTGGGTTTGAATCTGTAATTTCAGGCTTTGATGTTTAGAGGATAGGCTTCGACCTTTACGATGGCTTTAGATCAAAGAGTAGATAGCTTCGAATGGGTTACAGAAGTTATTGGGGCTTGAAGAGGTATCGATTATGTCGATAGGATCCTTTCGATAGAGGTTAAACCTACAATATAGAAGTGAATCCAGCAAAAGTTAAAATGAAATAGTAAAATAGCATAAAGTAATTTAACTTCCCTTTCTCCAACTCCAAAGACTTTATTTCTCTAAATTCCCAAATTGATTTACAAACTAGGGTTCCAATATTTTATTAAGAGAATACAAGTTTAGAATGAAAAGAATAGGATCCCCTAAATGTGACCCTTTGGGTCTCATTTATAGATGCGGTTTGGCACCTTTCGACCCCAATGCTTTCGACTGGGTCGGAAGGTGGCCTCAGAGTGACCTAAACAAGTTGTCATCTTTGTTAAAAGGTATAGTAGTGCTCCTCTTGTTTGAGTTGTCTTGAAAGTGCTTTTGACTCTGTCGTTAGCCTTTGCCTTTGGTTTCGATGATGTTGGTTATGCCCATGCTCTTATTTTAATCTGATGCGGAACCCTTCTTGGACCACACTGGTTTCAACCAATTCGAAAGGCTCAATGTAGCTTTCGAACGGGTTGCTTCAAGTAATACTTGCTTCCTAACAGTTTGAATGATTGCGAATCCATTGGTTTCGAATGATTTGGCGTATATTCAAAGGGTTATTCTTCAATGTTTTCGGAAGTTGTGGCTTCGACTTGATCGAAAGATCTTCATCTAGTTCAGGAGTTGTTAATGATAGCGGAAGGGAGCTTTCAACTTCTTCACCTTCTTTGAAAGGTAAGAGCTCTCTCGATATTGATAGGAGGAACCTTCCAACACCTTTGAAAGGTTTTCAAGCTTTTAAACTTTGATGGAAGCATCCCTTCGACTCCTTCAAAAGATTTGGTCGATGCTCTTCTCTCTTGCTCTTTGCTTTAGGAGGTCTCGACCTAGTCGAAAGATGAATATTTGGAGTAACATTTGCCCCATCCCCCTGCGAAGGGATGCTCTTGACTTTCCAAGTCATCTTTGCCGAAACCTAGAAACTTTCTACCTCTTGGCCTTCCTGCATGGATCTAGGCCGTTCATTTAAATCCTATCCGACGGTTGGTAATCTGGGCGACTTTTTTTTTATAAAGTACGCTTTTCTTCTTCTTCCTCTTTCACTCTTCCTGCAATCAAAATTTCAAACATAAGTAAATTGTTCTAAAAAAATTCAATCTCTCTCAGTTTACTTCTAGAAATCACATCAGTCGTCAAATCCAATCTGTAAGTTTAGATTTGACCTTGTTTTGCTAATTTTTAATCGAATTCCACCTTTTCCAATTTCAAAATTGAAATTCAAGTTCGTGTAGTTCGATTTTTGGTTTTTTTTGAAGGTAGATTTGGTTCAATTTACTAAAATGCTTTTCGAACTCTAATTCTGAAATTAATAGAATTTGTCTTTCGTGTTTTGATTTTGAAATCGCTAGTAGAAAATGCTTAAACCCCTCTTCTTATCGGGTTTGGATTTTATTTCAAAATTTTCAATTTTTGTTCATCGGTAGTTATCTGGGTTCTCAATTTGTTAATTATTTTCATACTTTTTGAAATCAAGACAAATCATTTTCAATATGAATCCATTTTGTTAACAGATTTATTTACTTGTTCGTTAAGAAAATTTTGAAACTTGGATTTGCAATCGGGTTTGGGGGTTAATAGAGCATGATTCCTTTACCCAGATGTTTCACGTGTACGGGCAAAAAATTGGTGCCACAAAATGACTTTTTATCCCTTCAAAAGAGATTGAGGTAGCAACATTAAGTTTTGCTTCCTTAGCCCCTTTCGATGGGGTCGAAAGGTGTTGTAGTGCCAATTAGATCATCTTTGTTGAAAGGTTATGCTATTAGGTAGAGAGTAGGATCTCCTTTGATAGAAAACGTTTCAACCTAATTGAAACATTCTGTTTCGATTGCAATTCATTTTTCTTAGTTAACTTTTGAAATCGCCAGATTCCTTTAACCCCTTCGACACTACTTTTACCTTATAAGTCGAAATCCCCCTTGAGTTGTTTATGTCCATCTTTGTGGAAACGCCCTAAGTACATATGAGTTTAACTTAGAACCTTTCAACTCAATGGATAAATTCGGTTTCGACAACATTAGTATTTTACTCAGGAATCCTAGTTATTGGTTTCGATAGTGTCGAAGGGTCTTGTTGGTTGGCCTATAAAATGTTTGGTACTTGAGTTAATCTTAACCATCTTTCCTTAGCAATTAGGTTCCTGTAGAGCCTTCGACGTTATTGGGAAGTAATGTATGAACAAGTATTATGCTTTAAAATCTCGACTTAGTCGATAGCTCAATGAACACTTTTATCTAGGCTTTCGACAATTTCGAGACATGTTTGTTAAATAATAATGTTCTTTTCCTTTCGACTTTGTCGGAAGTATAGTGTTTTTGGTTTTTGACTTAATCTATTTTCACAATATTAAAGTTTCATATTTGTTTTCATGTTTAAGTTATCTAAGTAGGTTTCTTTGTCTAATTCTTGAAAGTATTCCAAACTCATAGATAACCAAGGATTTTAACTAAAATGTCTTCACCTGGCAGAATCATGAGTTCTTCGAAGAGAGCGAAATCCATTATTAAGCGTTCTTCCATTGCAACCCAAGATGAAGTTAATGCCATCCTCAATGATTTTGGCATCACAAGAATTGAAGCCATTCCCCCTTAGGAAACTGACACTATAGACAACCCTCCTGAAAGGTATTTTGCTTATACTGCAATCCACATATGGCGCAGTGGATTCTTACCCTTCCTAGATTTCTTATCTTCATTTCTATATCATGTTGGAATCGCCCCAATCCAGTTGTCTCCAAACATCTACACTTATCTCTTGTCTCTAGAGATGATGGCGCTGGAATCTGGGCTCCATTTTCTTAAGGCTGAAAGGCTAAACTTCTTAACCACGTTGGTAAAGCTAAGCAATCTCAACAACCAAATATACAGAGCTAATCCCCAAAAGAAGTTAGTATCAGATGGGATCAACAAATTCAGAGACTGTGAGAACTAGTTCTTCTTCATCAAATGCTTTGCTAATATTCGTAGGACTTTCGCTTCTCCCCATAATTCTTGACTTTTGCTATTTTTCCTTACTCGATGTTATCTGTTGCCTAATCTCAGTTTTATCAGTGTCCCTGCCAAGAAGCTTAATGAAGTCAACAAGAAAACAGTTGACTCTCTTATTGCAGCGTCGAGTCAAGTTGGGAGTAAGCTGACGCTACTGACTCCCTCGAACTTAAGAAGCATACTCTTTTGCCAATGGGTCAAAAGATCCTAGGAATTCCACCTTCTGTCCAACATACTTCCCATGGAAAATGTTTTATGTCCCTGGGAGACTCTTCAACTTTCTCCCCCATGTCTTCAGTTTGCGCTGACCGCTCTGGTATGTCATAAGTCAAGTGTCGCTGTCTACCTCTATTGTTTCCTGAATTATTATGCTAACTTTAATATGTTTTGACTTTCCAACTATATCTCCAGTTACAATGCCTGTCAGCGGTGTTGCCTCTCCTCCACCAACTTTAACATCAATTATTGCTTCCTTTGCAAAGTCCAAGCAAACTTTCAAAAGGAAGCTAATGGAATATTCCGTAGATGAGCCTTTGAAGAAAATTGCTAAAGTTACAGATGTGGATGAAGAGGAGGAGCGCTTATCTTCTGAACAAGTTTCGAAGAGCCCTGTTGTTGAAGCCCCCAAAGATAAACCGGAGCAAACCCTGTCT
Source organism: Allium cepa (assembly GCA_030765085.1). Lineage (NCBI taxonomy): Eukaryota > Viridiplantae > Streptophyta > Magnoliopsida > Asparagales > Amaryllidaceae > Allium > Allium cepa. The sequence continues at coordinate 25,872,592 of CM060936.1, read as the reverse complement.
AATCCTGACCCTCTTTCATGCATCTCCATCTCCGATTCCCCAGCAGCACTTAAGCAAATGCAGCTAGCTTTATTGACGACTCCTTTCGTGAAACCTCCGAAGCCTTCATCTTCTGCTCCTCCATCTATAAATTTTTAAGAGATAATTGTGTTCATTTTGCATTCTGAATCCTTCTCCTTTATCCACCCTCCTTCAACTATCCTAGATTTGGCAGGGCACTGTTTTATATTGATTGACTTTATCACCATCGGTTTTTTCCTAAATCACTAACTTGTGTCACATTTTTCCTTCAAATTTCTAAGAGTTCGTTGGCTTTGAATGAACATGTTTCAAAGTCCTCTGCTGAGTCGTCTAAGCTCCAAGAGGAAAATACTGAACTTAAAAATCAAGAATATTCTCTGTTGGCTGCCAAAAATGATGTTTCTATAGAGTTGGAACAAGTTAAGGCCTCTCTTGCTCGAGTTGAGCCTGATCTAGAGGCAGAAAGGTGTGCTCGTCAACTTGTTGCTGACGAGAAGCTTGCCATTAAACTCAGTTTGACGAATTTAGAAAATGAGAAGGCTCGCCTGGTTGCGAAGAACATCTCTTTGAAAGATAAATTCAAGAAGACCAAAGCTTCACTTAAACTTGTTGTCCGTACCCTTACTGATGTCAAGAAGCAAGTGTCCCAGTTTGTCAATGCCACCCCGTGGCAATTGATGCTGAGGAACTATGAAGGCGCCTTTATGCTTGCATATACCGACAACTACAAGAATTGCCCGACTTTGGCTTTCCTTCACTTGATCCTCCCCTAGCCGAAAGAGTAATGGGTAAAATTAATCAGATGAACAGGGGATGAAGCTTGTGGATGGGGAGGAAATTAATCCTTCTAAAATGCTTTCTTTTGATGTCCTCTCCTTTAATATGGAGTCGGACTCCGAGGATGAGGCTGACATAGATGACGCTGCTAAGGAAAAAGATAATAATGATGGTAGCGGCAGTGATGTTGATATCGATGGTGATGATGATGACCTTGCTGGATGCCAAGGTTTTGACGGAGATAGAGGGGGCCCTTTTGGAGCTTCTTAAAAGGAATGGTGGCGATCGAGCTGAATTTCCTAAAAAAGAGCCATCTTCCCAGAAGGATATGCCACCTTCATCACCCGAGCCTTCTACTGCTCCATAAAGTGAGCCTGTTCCTGCCAAAACTGAGGATCTAAAAGAGAAAGAGCAGGCCTCCTAGGGTTTTATTCCAGTTTCCCACGTATGGAATTCCCTTTTTAAATATCTTTGCCTTTAAAGAAAATAATTAGTGTAAAATCATTCATTTCAGATAAGGAGGAAGTCTCAACTTCCGTATAGAACTAAACTTGAAAGAAAACAAGTAGAAATTAACAAGTTATATAGGGAGTTAGACAGACAGATAAATGAGCATAACATCTTCTCTGAAAAGTATCACAGTCTCAATCGAAGTGCCTCTGTTTTAGCATCTTTTGAAAATAAGAGGGCTACCCCGTTATTAAAGAGAGCGCACCTTCGATACGATGTTCTCTTAAAGGAGAATCAGGAGTTGCTTACTTTATTTTGGATGATGATCGAAGAAAGGGATATTTTAGTTAACTTTTTGTATAAACCTTATTGTAGACATTCTATTATGGGCTTTCCATACTTTAGCGAATTCAGCGAGGTTTATTCAGGCGTTTCCATAAAAGATACTTAAATGTATTCGAATCTGACCCACATCCCAGAGCTTGCCGAAACTTACCATGGGTCAGGTCGATTTCTCAAGATCTCCCCCTGAAAAGCTTAAGTTCTATAATGATATATTAGTTTCTGAGTTTTTCTCTAAATCTATTTTGTATGAACCAGATGAATGATTATGCATATGTAATAGTTATTTAACTTATAAGTATATGTTTTAGCTCTATATTCTATGCTAAGCTTCTCTTTACTATACTATTACAGAATGATAGTTCTCTAGGTCGACTCGTCCATGGAGACCATTTAAGCCAATATGTTAAATTGAGAAGGTTTTACTTTGAAAATGCATCAATTTTAAAGACTTCGAAATTAGAGAGATATTGCTTTCTTCGAGATTTCCAAAAATGATACTTAGAATACCCTCGCCTCTGTTAAACTTCCTCGGCGATGAAAAGGAAACTTTCCTTCAAGAGATCAGAACATTCCACCCTAAATTAATTTGCGGTCACGATAGTCTCCAGTTGGGAAATGGGACTATACCAAATGCCTGTCGATCATAACCCCATAAGGAGTTACTATGCCTTTTGATTCGATAGTTATGCTTTCACCTAACTCTCTAGGTAAAGTTAGAAAAGTAGTTTCTCAACTTTAAATGTAATCAAGTTGTTTGTTGTACCTTTTAATTTCATTGCTGTTTGAGTTGTATTCTGTTACTATAATAATAAAGAGATTTCTTAGCCTGATTTTGACTTTATTTTATCTCTTTTGCTTAAATAGGAGCTTCAATCATCTGCAACTTCTTCTCGTTATAACTTATTGTCACGCATTGATGCTATTAGAGAGAAACTATTGACAACGAGTGGAGGGATTGTGGTTAGTGATGTGGTTTTATTAGAACGCTTCAGCGGTAAACGTCGAAGATGTAAATGGCACAAGAGGTATTTCCTTCAAAAATCCATCGCCAGCGGCCACAAAGGTCACAAAGGTCACATTGCCTACCTTGAGGCTGAAGTCAAGAATAAAGATAAGATGATCACCATGCTTAAACGACAAGTGAAGACGAATCCCACAATGACATTCGACCAAAAGATGTCTAAACTCATCCAGAAAATAATGACTTGGATTTGAAATTAAACGATAGTCAGGCACAGTGTGCCTCTCTGAAATTCATTATAGAGGACGAGACTTCGAGCATTGACCTACCGATCCCTCACGCTACCTCTTCGGCTACTAAACCCACAAGATCAAAACTCCTTGCGGCCCAGAAATTCCCCAATATGCTTAACCTTCCTCTATGCTTAGATGAAAATGTTGTACGGAATTGGTGCCGGAAGGTTAAGTTTGAAATATCCAAGTACTTCGATGAATAACAAAAAACCAAGTATTCCCAGAATATCAACGAGTACACTGCCAAGAATCAGAAGCTAGAGTGCGACAACTACTTGCTTGACAAGCGCTTTGCAATGTTGGAAAGGGAAAACAAAACTCTTAGGGCTGCAAACTGAGCTTTTAACCGTGCCCTGAAGACTAATATTGATGCGATTGACGACGAGAACAAAAATAAGAAGAAAGAAAAAGAAACTTAAGGAGGTTCTTTGTCCCACAATTCCTTACATTGTAGATCCTTTAGTTGTTGAAACTCTTGATAAAGCCGCTTAAGATTTGTAATACACTTACATGTTTGAAACATGTAAATTTATCGTGTATATATGTAAATAATTTTGTAGTTTTGTAAACAATTTCATAACTTATGTAAATAACATTAAACTTTGTAAATATCATCCGATTTGTAATCCTTTTCTATAATGTCACTTTTGAAATGCCTTTGAATTGCTCAATCACTGATTTTTGGGCTCGCTAAATCTTTTGTTATTCCTTTCCGTTCTAATTTTCCTAAAAAGCATGTAGCAAACAATATTTCTAATTTTTAGCTTAAAATTGACGTATTTGTCTATGTATGTCATTTGCTTAGATTAACGAATCATCCTGTTAATTGTATGAAAAATAGTTTATACTAAATGCTAAAATCTCATCTTTAATCATGATGAGGGATGATCAGGAGTTTAACTCCTTCCACTTGGCTGAAATGTCCAAAATTTGCAGATGGAAAATTCCGCCTTATTATAGGGGTATAAATATTGGGATGTAACCTTTATTTAATAAGGAACCAAATCCGGAAATCAGCGTCTGAAATTTTGAAATAGTAACACTCTGACCCATTCCTTAACATTAATGGGATTTAAAAAGTTAGAAATCCAAAGTTCATATTGGGAAACTCTTAATAGCGATCTTTATGATAATATTCTTCGACCCAGATTTAGGCATTTGTGATGAATAGAAATCCAAAGATCTTGCACCTAGGTTAGGGTTTAAATAAGTAGTAGTTTTGATACCATATTCGAATATAATAAGTTAGTGATTGACAAAGACCCGAAATCTAGATTCGGGTGTTAGATGATGGAATTCATATACGAAAGACCTGAAACCCTAATTCGGGAATTAATAGCTAATACTTAGCAATGAGAGTCCTGAAACCCAGATTTAGGTGATAATAAGAGGAGTTCTGTTACACTCCTTTTCTTCTGTGTTCTTTGACATGTATGAACCCTTCAAGTTTTGGATATATAGAAATAATCTGATTGGTTGCCTTTTGAGCTAGGACGTCTTAGTCCATGATCGGATATGCTTTTTCTCAAGCTTGAACATCTTAGTTCATGATTTGAGGAGCCTCTTCTCAGGCTTGGACATCTTAGTCTATCGTGCCACTTCATGGGCTAGGATGTCTCAGTCCTTTATTTAATGAGCCTCCCCTTAGGCTTGGACATCTTAGTCCATTATTTAATGGGTCTCTTCTTGGGCCTGGACGTCTTAGTCTATTGTTGTCCAGTGCTCTTGGTTAGCTCATCTTAGAGGCTAGAATAAAGGACTTATCCGACCTCCCTCCAGGAGGCGCCCTGCCCTGGCCCTTTTGCGGCGTAGACAGGGGCTTGTTCGGTGCTTTGTCCTGATCATCTTATGGCATGGATAAAGGTTTACTCCATCCTCCCTCCAAGAGGTGCCTTAACTTGGCCATAGCATGGCGCGGATAAAGGCTTGTTTGGTGCTTTAACCTGACCATCTTATGGCATGGCTAAAGGCTTACTCCATCCTCCCTTTAAGAGGTGCCTTAACCTAATCAGAGGCACGACCAAAGGCTTGTCTGGCGCTTTATCTCGGCCATCTTATGGCGCGGCTAAAGGCTTACCCGCCCTCCCTCCAGGAGGTGCTCTACCTGGCCAACTCGGCATGGGCAGAGGCTTTTCTACCATCTTTGGTAGACTACCATCTTAGGTAGTATCCAAATATAAGGAGCATTTCACTCCCAACCATGTAGATTTCTCTTAGAAAAATATCTCTTTATTGAATTTCTCTCAACTTCTCTTTATAAATTATTGGATCTTTCCTTGTCGGAAGAAATTTATAATCATCCCCTCCAAGGTTCTACAATGGTTGGTTTCATGGCCATTCATCATATTGTAGTAATAGTAGGATCCTCCCAAATTTCTTTCATGTTTCGGTTTCTTTTTTTTTGATGGCCAATAGTTGAGCTCATCCTTTGTAAGCAAGTAGACGTTCTCAATTGATGTTGTTAAGTTGCACTCCTTTGGAAGTCTAGATTTGAAGCTTGATTCTTGAGGATGGCTTTTTGTCTTTTTGTTCTTCGGCCTTATTGTTTCATGCTCTTCAATTGTTTTTCATTTCGCTACCCTTTGGACTTCTTGAGCTGGAAGTGTTCTTGTTGTAGTTGGTTGCCATTTGTGTGCAAAGACATTATAGCCATTCATTATTTCTTTCTCAAAGATTGTTCCTTTGGAATAATGTTGAACTGCTGTTCTCATTTTATTGAAGATATTGTCACTTTCATTTGTCCTCTTTCCTAGTGAAAAGATAGGGGTAGGGCCAACGTGGAAAGGGTTTAAGCTCCATCTCTTGGGATCACAAGATTCCACTTTTTTATGGTTTATAATTCTAAGAGCTTCAAGCCTTAGTCTTTGCCCTTCATCTTGACTATAGTCTTTTATGATTCCTTCGGAGAACTTTGTTAAATGTGGTTCAGAAGACCCTTGTTCAGATCGCTTAGTTCTTCTAGCCATGATTTACTAAAGCAGATAAACCTGAAGTAAGATTGGTCCAAGTAGGGTTAGAGAATAGCATTGTTGGGTTTTATCCAAGTCAGAGGTTTGAGCCCTCCTTTTAACGCCAAAAATGTTAAGATTTCTTGTCAACACCCCAAAATGATGCTAAAGAAGGTAAATAATCCTTTATATAAGTAGTGCAGAAAAGAACGTGTGAATCCTTTTAGAACCGCCTTTTGATTAGACTTTATTTAATGATATTACTCAAGCAAGCCTTTCGACTATGTCAAAAGGGTTGGATTATGGGTTAAGTGACCTTCTGATCTAGTTGAGTAGTTACGATATCTCCTTCAAAAGCCTTCCTTTTGATCTGATTGACATACCCTGAGTTAAGTTCTTTTACATAGGTCTCAACCTGGTTGGGGACCTAAAACGGTAGATTGGCTTGGGTTTTGGTTATCAAGCAGGATGGAAGGTTTAGACCTTGTCGAAAGCTTGGGAGCTTATCTTTCTTTAGTTTAGGTGGGAAATCTTAAGCTTTAGTGGATCTGAGATAGGTTTCAACCTTGTCAAAAGCCATGGATATAACTTCTTTGGATTTGAATCTGTAATTTCAGGATTTGATGTTTAAAGGATAGGCTTCGACCTTGTCGAAGGCTTTAGATCACAGAGTAGATAGCTTCGAATGGGTTATAGAAGTTATTGGGGCTTGAAGAGGTATCGAATATGTCGATAGGATCCTTTCAATACAGGTTAAACCTGGAATATAAAAGTGGATCCAGCAAAAGCTAAAATGAAATAGTAAAATATAATAAAGTAATTGAAACTTCCCTTTCTCAAAATCCAAAGACTTTATTTCTCCAAATTCCTAAATTGATTTACAAATTAAGGTTCCAATGCTTTTCTTAAGAGGATACAAGTTCAGAATGAGAAGAATCGGATCCCTTAAATGTGACCCCTTGGATCTTATTTATAAATGCGGCTTGACACCTTTCGACCCCGATGCTTTCGACTGGATCAGAAGGTGGCTATAGAGTGACCTAAGCAAGCTGTCGTCTTTTTTGAAAGGTATGGTAGCTCTCCTCTTCTTTGAGTTGTCTAGAAAGTGCTTCCGACTCTATCGTTAGCCTTTGCCTTTGGTTTCGATGATGTTGATACGCCCATGCTCTTGTTTTGACCTGATGTAGAACTCTTCCTAGACCATACTGGTTTCGACCAATTCAAAAGGCTTACTATAGCTTTCAAAGGGGTTGATTCAGGTAATACTTGCTTCCTAGAAGTTTGAATGATGGAAAAACCATTGGTTTCAAATGGTTTGGCGTATATTTAAAGGGTTATCTTTTATCTTTTTCAGAAGGTATGGCTTCATCTTGATCGAAAGACCTTCATCTAGTTCAGGAGTTGTCAATGACAGTGGAAGAGAGCTTTCGACTTCTTCACCTTCTTCGAAAGGTAAGAACTCTCTAGATATTAATAGGAGGAATCTTTCGACACCTTCGAAAGGTCTTGAAGCTTTTAAATTTTGATGGCAGCATCCCTTCGACTCCTTCGAAAAGTTTGGCTGAACCTCTTCTCTCTTGATCTTTGCTTTAGGAGGTCTCAACCTGATCGAAAGGTGAATATTTGGAGTAACAATTCACACAATCCATAGTCATTTGCTGGACTTTTTCAGGAACTTTCTTAAGACCAGATACAAAGAAAAATCCATCGAGACATACATTTGGAAAATCCGACTTAAGTTAGGCCATAGGAGTGGCGCATCGAGTTGTTGAGCTTCAATGACAACTTGGGTGCCAGTGCTTTCTTTGCCCAGTCTTTGATGGTGAACATCATGCTCACTATGACGTCGATGATAATGGGTCACTGAGGATGAGATGGAACAACAGACTGTGAAGAAACTAAAGTGGAAGGGGAACCACAAGTGGTGTCAATAGGAGGAACGTTGTCATGGTGATCTTGTTGCCTTTCATAACTTTTAGGAGAAGGAGATCTTTATTTGGATCGACGTTTATCATGGAAAGACCTGTCTCTGTCACCTCTATTATAATAATCCCAATCTTGGTTGGAGCGATAGCTAGGGTCGTATTCACGATCACTACCTTGGAGGTATGGGCCCGAATGAGAACTAGGATTCTAGCATGATATTTTCCATAGAGACTAAAACATATGATTCTTTCTCACCATTGTGTCTGCAAAGGGAAAAGGAATGAATTGGCTCTAATTATTATAGGACATGAGATAAGGGCAATGCAATATTGTGAAGTTCGTGTGAATGTGCATGTCCGTATGTCCCCCTAATGTACCAGTTATTAAAGTTTTACTTGCAGGAGTAACCTCTCCATTGGTGGTAGAAGGGATTCCAATGCCAACTTTGAAAGGTGATTTCGATCTACCAATGCTCATGTCAGTAAAATGGAAGGCATCAACGTCATCCGATATCGAAAGATCAGATAATGCCTCAAATGTTATGTCTAAGTGCTCTAAAGGTTGAAACGTGGACCATTCTGGAATAACCTGGCGGTTGATGGATAGCTTGGGCTGTTTAAAGAGGCGTCATCGCCACCGAGGTCATCATCCTCATCTTATGCTACATCTTTATCGGTAGCTTCCTGAACCCCCTCAGCTGGGGGCGTGACAAGATCAACTTGATGGCCTTCATCATCATCTGCATCCCACTGCTCGTTCACTATAACTTTAGCAGTGACCGGTAGCTCTATGCTACAACCCTCTTCCATTAGGCAGTGGGTAATGAGGGATTCATCATTAAGGAGTTTCTCGATGTCTTTATCTTTCGATGGGAATGCTTTTAATCCCTAAGACTGCATCTGTGTATTGTTTTTCATCGGGTCGTGGATAAAATATTGCACAAACTAGAAAGTTGCTTAATTCAGGATATGGCCTAAATACAAGCACTCAAAAAATTAAGCAAGGAGTAATACGTACGTCCTTCTAACCACCATCTGGCAAAGCTAGGCGGGCGGTGGATATAGAACCACTTGCTTTTGAAAGCCCTTGACTTGTTCCTAGTACCAGTTAAGGTCTTGCACTACTTGGCCAATTAGAGAAATGTGAATGAAGGGATGTCCTTTCGTCACTTGAAGGTGAAAAGAAATCAAATGTCTTCAGGAGTGGGAGGACAAAATAAAAACTCCATGAATGCTACGTGGGTACAGTTAGCAAGGCATAAACATTTGGATTTAGTTGTGCCGGGGCTAACCTCATATGATATAGCTTCTCTTGGATAAATAAATTGAAGGTTAGGATGCATCCTTCCCAACACATGAACTTGTTACATGCAGTGATCCCCTTATGGGGCATATAAGCTCTATCATTTCGAGTCAGGACTCATACGTCATCATATGGGATCCCGTGTCTGGCACAAATTCTATGAAGAGAGGCTTCATTAATTTTCGAAGCCATCGAATCCTCCAGATCGTCCAAAAATATCGCGTCTTCTAGAGCGTCGGGAGCAGGTCTACCACTCCTGCTGGAAGGATAGGAAAACGGAGAAAAGGTCAAGTAATGGACGAGAACTTTTTAGTTGTTTAGCTTGATGTCTAGGAGAAAGTCCATCGAAAGCAGCTATGGAGTCTATTCGGCGCTTGTATTACTACGTTGTAAAGACAGTCCAAAAGGCATGGTAGCTAAGTGCTCCAAGCATTTGGAAACCATACTGCTAAACTCGGAGATAATCATCAATAGAAAAAATAACCCGTTTTCGCCGCGCGTAATGTGTGCTAGTGCAGAGCGGTGCAGTGTCATGCAATGCAGTGAAAATAGTTTGGAATTAAAGGCTATGACTATAACGAGACTCCAGGGTTCGATCGAAGTGACCTTCATTGCTAATCGTCTCAACCAATTCTCTACGTCACTGGCAAAGGATTTAGTCTAAACATCGGGATTAGTTGTTGGCATGTTGAAGTTCGAATTGCACATTCATAAGTGGATGAGCTTCGAAAATTTATCCAAGGCATAGGTAACAAATATAAATATGCAGAAGATTAGTCAAGTTTGTTCCACAGTTCGATTGTCATATATGTCTGAATATGTAGTCCATTTAATATTTAGGTTAAGTACACCATTTAACCGTTCAAGGCCTAAGCTCATCACAAAGTTCTAATAAGATTTAAGGATTTTAAGTATGTTCATATAATTTAAACCAACAATCGATCTAAAATGATGTTACGACCGATCTATCCTGGTGTGCATAACCGATCGTTTATGCACGAGCATTTTACAACCGATCATTCTAGCGACTCCAACTGATCGTCATTCGTATTGATCATTATGATCAATACAACCTTTGGCTCTGGTTCCACACTCCATTTCAATTCAAATCTCCAATCACCGATCTAAAAAATGATTGGCCAAAACCCTACCAGAAAACGATCGGTCCAACTTATCTTCATTGTTTTAAGTACCAATCCATCAAGAAGATCGGTAACAGTCAACGTTTTAGAACTTCAGGAACCATTAGATATACTCGATCTTCCATCCTTAACCACTAAAGCAAACGATTGGTACAACCATGATCGTTTCAATTGCTCCATCAGAAACTCCAAAAACCTGTCATCGTCTTCCCTTAAAACAAAAAAGCCACCACAACCATCACACCAACATAAACAACTAGACCCAATCGTCACATCTCCCCCTCCATTACGATTGATCACACCACCATGACTTGAAGCATGCAAACTAGAACGAGAACATCACTAAATTATTACAACTAAGAGAAGTTCGACCTACCTATGTCAGAAATTGAAAATCGAAGGCGATTTGGATTCGATTATGAAACAAAATCTGAGGAGATGAAGGCAATGATAGAAGATATAACGAAGGATTAGGTCATTTAAGAGATGGATGAAGTTTGGGAAATGGTCTTGTTTGCGAGAATTTGGATTGGAAGTGAAGGGAAGGAAGAGGATGGAGTTTACTTTTCTATTGGTTCGGTTAGTATACTCTTGTTAATGAAATAAAGTGGGAAAATAATCTATGTGTCCAAGTATATATATGAAAGAGTGGGTTGAACTAAAAAAGCCTGTAATTCAATCAAATGATCAATCCAAGAAACGATTGCTGCGATCATTCTATGATGGGTGTATACCGATCCTTCTCTTTAACATGCAGTGCAATTGGTTCGTTCAACATATACTTGGATCATGTACGATCCATATTAAAAAGGGATCAAATACAATCCATTTACTTGATGAATTCATGTCAATTCATCTTAAAAAAAGAGAGGAGAACTATCAGACATGATCTAATCTCAAAACGAATTTGACCCGATCCATATTAAAAATGGATTAAGTATGATCCATTTACTTAATGTATTCATGTTGATCCATCTAAAAAATGGAAAAAAAGAGGTGAAACATATGCGGAAAGTTGACAATGACCTATGAACATTAAATCATGATCGAGAGTTTGGGATGAATATGTATACGTGCCAGTGTACGTCCTAAAAATTTTGATTTCTTGAAATCAACATAAATTGAATTCTTAGCAGTATGAATCGTAGGAAGATTTGAACCAGACAACCAAGGCCTACTAACTCACTGAAACAAATATTTTAATAATCACCATCAAGATGTGATCCAAAATTTATACTATTGGAAACCAACCAATCGTCATGTCAAATAGAAAGAGATGCGACTCTTGAAGGAAAGCAATTCATCGAAGAGATAACTACTATTTAGAAAACTAGATGAATTCCTTTCCAATGACTCTAACTTGCATCGACTTAAAGCACATCATATTGAAACAAGAGTACTTTGGGAGGCAAGTGTTATATAGCCTTTTAGCCCGGCTATATTCGAACTGACTAGACAAGTTAGACTCGATTATCATCAAGACCAACAAATCAGATTAATAATCAAGAGGCCCAAAGATCATGTGCAGATGATAATATGAAGATGTGGCGAAGCGAAAGCATAAGACAGACTCAATAGAACGATAAAAACATGAAAATATAAAGTTGACTAAAAATGGATTAGGTAAAATCCATGTTACAATTATGAATCGTACCATATCAATATTACAGTTCAAGTCGGCGAAATACGATCGATATCTCAAAATCTACAAATCAACAACATATGAAACTTTGGGAACATCAATATATTCAAGAGTGGAGCTCACCATATCCACCATATTGATCGCATGCCAAAACGAGCAATAGAAACGATCAGCACCGATCGTTATTTTGAAGGAAGTGGGGCCTGCAATCGACAGGGTGACCTCATCTGGATCTGGAGACTCTACGGCCAAAATTTCAGAAAGATATTTCGCCATCTTCCCTTATAAATATAGGCTTGATCATTCGTTTTCGTGATCTTTACGCTGCCATTTCCTTTATACTCCATTGTAACTATGGATCACATCCGATCCATCCCTCTATATTCAGCAATTACAATGATAAATAAAGTTATTTCTCCAAAGTGGACATAGGCTTTCAATGCCGAACCAGTATAAATCGTTGCGTTCTTGTTATTGCTTATTTTATGTTATTCAATTGCTTGTTTCCTCTATTTTTATTGGATTCTCTTCATTTATTTCTCTACAAATATCTATTGGGTGTTTGTACTAATCTTCGGTGCAAATAAATACCAATATGCATAATTACTATCATCAAATAACAATGGTCAAATAGTGGATTATGCTTCTTTAAATGTGTTAAAAAATATGTCACTGGTGATATTAACCATTTGACTTTTCCAAAAATGAGATAAATAAAAAATTTTAACGGCATGCTCTGATACCTAATGTGAATCCCTAAATGTGAGTTCCTTTACGAGGAGTTTACATTTACCAAATGTGGGACATCTGAGTTCCTTTATAAGAGATTTTACACTTACCAAATGTAGGATATGTGAGTTACCTAACACACTGATGCCGAATGGACCTTAAGGCTATTAATACACTAGAGGAGAGGTGCATTATGTATCAACTATTTAAAATTTGTAAATTTAAAGTTTATATAGTTAGATCAGTAATCAAATCACAAAAAAGTGGATAATCAGATAACAAATATAAAGTAAAAGTAGTAAAGTAAATGACACCAAGAATTTTTATATTGGTTCTCATTTCCAATCCTACATCCAGTCGTATACTTCTCCTATATAATATCCACTACGACAACTTTCTTTCTACCGGTGGCAAGTACACTTTTACAATTTTGAGTTTCGTCGGTGGCAAGATACACCTTTCCTCTTGAATTTCCATGGGTAGCAAGAACACCTTTCTCTTTACAATCAACTATAGACTATGACAAGTAGTTGTATCTTCAATATAGATTCTTGTAGATGCAGTTAATGGTCATATAGACCTCTAATAGCAATATATTTTTGGAATCAATGAGGAATAGGATGAGACTAGAGAGGGAATGATTGATAATTCAAGTATAAATTATTCGATCTTATATGGTTTGCAAATCCTTAAAGAACAAGAGCGACAGAGTATAGATTTGCAAAGAGAGTGGAAGAAGATTATTGATAGTTTTCTAACAAAAATATAAGAATGAAAGAGTAAGAGAAAATAAGAAAGTTAGATGTAAAGAATTTCTACAAGCTTTATGTAGAGGAAGAAGAGATTTGACTTTGCGAAAGGATGAAGAGACAAGTTCATTCGTTTAAATTTGAAAAACCAAATAATGGTTAGTATATCGACTTATGGTTGATGGGTATATCAAGATACATTCGTCTATATCGATATACTTACATGGGATAAGTCAACATATATGCTTATGTGTCTACCTAGACCGTAAGAGTATGTCAACATTCTTAGCAAAAATCTGGTTTTCATTTTCTAAAATTTAGATAGAGACTTCTACTTTTTAAAACTCGAATTGTATGTTTATATGAAGATGTTTAGGAATTAAAATAGAGTTAAATGAAAGAAGATTACAAGGGCATTTGCTACAGAGCCTTTAACAAAATTCTAAGACTCAAATTGACTCACTTAACTCTTTAAATTTCTTTGTCATTGAAGCACTTGTGTTCCATATATCTTGAGTCAACTTAGTCCTTCCATTTGCTCTGATTAATCTTTATATGTATAACTCATTCGCTTGCACTTAATTTTCCTGTTTATCACGATAAAATATTTCCATTATATATCTAAAAAAAATGCATAACTTAGAGAAATGTTAGCAGTAGTTTTCATATGGTAGTTATCTTCAAAATCAACATTTAGGGTATTAACAGCCGTCGCTTAAGTTAATATAACTAAAGTGTCATCGCTCTTCTAAAGCTATCACATTTATTGTTTGAAGCTATCGTAGGTTTAAATATGAAGCCATCACACCTCTAACTTAATGAGTTATTATATGTCTAAAATAAGCTATCACATTTTAAAATGGCAAATATGTAATTAAGACAAAAACTAATACTTTTCTAATAAATAACTTTATTTTGATTAATTCCTTACGTATGTCATATGCTCATTTGTTACTTTTATTTTATGGTAGAAATCTCTTATGCTAGCCAAAATTTATACCTTTAATAATGCCTTAATTAATTAATTTATCAAATTATTTCACTTTAAGGATATTTTCTACATTACCATTTAATTTATGTTAATTCGAAAATTCAAGTGAAGAATCCCAATAATTCATAAAAATTTGAAAACATCTTCCTTTACCTTCAGTAAAAAAAATTAGATCAAAATACTAAATGTATTATTTTTAAATATTAACTTACATACAAAATCGCTTATTTTCAACTTTGAAAAATCATAAGAAAACGTTTCTCATCCAAAAATTATGGAAATTAAGATAAATATATGTTTTAAGCTGATAAACATAATATCAAAATTACAAGGCATTTGGAGAAGGTTGATTGACGTTTCACTCATAAACATATAAAAAACAATGATATTTAACACTCAAACATGTATAAAATCATTTTGTTATCATCAAACATGATCATCGCCATCCAAAATTTCAAAACGTGTATAATCCAAACCTAAATAGGTCTGATATGATATGAGCATAGAGTGATACTACTCATCTAAATTTGAAGTTCGATGAAAATACTCTTTCTTCTCTTTAAAAATGAAGCTTTAGTCCTTGTTTTAGTTTCTGTTTTCCCCACTTTAGCAAAATTCGGCCTTGGTTTGCTCTTGTTTTGTTATTGTGGAATGAATAGGAATGAAAAGAATGAACAGCACCAACTATGTTGGTCGTTACTTGACATGGTCGGTACCGACTATATATGGTCGGCACGACCATGTTGGTCAGCCCATTACTTTAGGGGCGTCACTTTTAGATGAAAGTTCGTTTTCCAGCTCGGTTTGAAGTTAAACAACGTCCGTTCGTATTCAATTGTTTTTCATTCAGGACACAATTAGAACAAGAAAATTTGTAAGATGTTTCATCCATACAAAATGTTCGGTGAATTTTCTGTTGTCCGTATATCGTCCATCCATAGTCCGACTCATACGAAGAGTGTCCGAGCTAAATGATGTGTACGTAAAAGTGCATATTTTTACTTCTATATTTAATCCACTTTTATTTAAATAAATGTCATAATTAGGTGTTTTTACATGTTTAAAACCAAATTTCAAAAATACTTTCATGTCACCATTCATGCATATACATAGGAGTAAAATGGTAATTTTATGTTTGATTTAATTTAAGAAAAATTCACTGGCATATTTTATTTTTATTTGTATGAATTCGGATGGAAAACGAAAGAAGCTTTCATGTATGTATGCATGCACAAGTGAAGGAAGACAAAATAATGAAGAAATAAAAGAATTCATGCATTATGGAGACCCCATCTACCCACTAACCATAAACCAAAACTAAGAGCTAATGCACATGTTAGTGGGCATTGAAGACACATGCACATTAAATAGAGGATTAAGCTCATGCTAATTATTACTTAAAGGTTACATTTCCTAAAGGGTGTTTTGGGTAGTCCCCTAAAATATGGATTCGGGTTTAAGTCATGTATAAATAACCCTTTTATCTTCATGTAATGGAGTTTTTTAATCTTCTTATGATATTATACAAGTTGTAGCCACAAATTAAATGAGAAATAAAATGGCTTCCTAAACCTCCTCTTCTTCTTTTTCTACTTGCTTTTATTTCATGCTTACTTTTATTTACATGTTTTTCTCTATTTCATGTTAGTAGTTAGCTTTCTTTTCATTGCAATTAGTTTAGATTTAATTTATGCAAGTAGTTTAGTTTTTTTTTTATTTTAATTAGCTTACACTTTCCTTGCTTTTCTATGTTGAAATTTACATGTGATGAAATGATAACACAAATGAGAAGCTAAGCCCCTTCAATTTAGGGGTAATGAAGCCCTCTAAAATAATGTAGATTCAACATATATGATCTTTTTTTATGCTTCATGAAAAGTTAGATTATGATGTTAGCTTATTAGGGAATTTGATAGTCTATGTTGTGTTTCTAATCACAAATGGGCTATGCTTAATCCAACATAAACACAATTTACAACATTATCGTACTAATTGATTTTGATAATGAAATAAAAGTAGAATCAAAATTTGATGATCTACGTTACTAAACAATATAGTAAATAGATCATGCTTAATATAGCTTTTGTTTTAACTTCATTTTCATTTTTATGACAATTAATAAGTGGTTTTAGTTGTTGCATTAAAGTTTGATGGTTTAAGTTATGTTAATTAATAACATAAATAGACCATACTTATGATAAATACATCACTAATTCTACTTAGATTAAAATAAGAGATCATAGATATTTTTTTTATTGATTTACGTGAAAGTATGAGAGTGGATTTGCCTCTAAATTGTCTTTTAATCTCATATTTTTCATCACTTTTGTCTAATTTAATTTTTACTATTTTTCTTAGTTTTAAAATAAATTAAAACATTTGGGTTAATTTGATTAAGTAGAATTTGAAATCAATTCATTTTCCTACAGATCAACCCGTACTCGCCACATATTAAAATTGTATGTCATGCGCTTGCGGTTATTTTTATTACATTTTTGGCGATTTTCTAACCGATAAAAAATTCGCCATTAAACACTAAAGTCTCGTCCAGTTCATGTCCATTTGAAACTCTTAAGGACACAAACACCCGTATGTCTAGCCCGGTCCACTCGAAAAACACCCGTACAAAACTTGGTCAAAAGTGGCCAAGTGTCAAAGTACTTTATCTCGTCTTATTCCTATGCCAACCCGAAGCATACTCCTCCCAAACTCGAAACTACTGCATAAAAACATCAAGCAACATGGTCCATACCGACTGTGTTTCATGCCTCAAAATTTAGCTGAGTCCAAATCTACTTTGCCGCTTCAATTCCAAGCCCTTGAAGCGCTTGAACTAAAAACCCAAAATTCCTTCCTCTTTGACCGAAAGTTTCTAAAATCCAACATGATTTCTTACTAACCAAATTCGTCTAAGTCCAGGCCCAGTGTCGACATGATTCCCCCAAGCCGTACTTGAACTTTTTGCCTTCAAAATCTGAAGCAAACCCATCTATGAATCGAAACCCCCAATCATGACATATTTTGGTCACCTCCAACATGTTTTCAACGATCATTATATGAGCAGTCCAAATCAACTTCAAATGGCTTGTGACTTGTTTTGGGGTCTATTGGGACTTCAAATAGTATCATATCCAAGTTACACCACATTTCAAACACTTCCATTTGTACAAACGATGCCCATAATCCTAACTATATAAAATAACTAGCAAACACATCAAAACAATTCATACAGAAATCAGGCATCATCATACAAAGTCCAAACAATGCATACAATTCTTCCGAACAAAATTTATATGCATAATCGTCCAAGATCTAATTTTATAAAAATGACAATTATGGTTTATAAATAATGTAAAACGTATCAAAATCAAAATCCATCTTTTCAAATATGGTTTTAGGGTGTTGCTAATATAAACTCCATGTTTTAAAATGTTTTAACTTCGAAAATCACTTTAAAATCCACCGTTTAACCATATCGACATACATAGCATAGTGAGAGAAGCAATATCACTCACCTGGTATCAAAATTTCCCAAATCCCAATGCAAATCCAAAATTAAACAGTGCCTTAATGGATTCCAAGGTGGCCAAACCATATTTACTTGATTCCCTTGCTAATTACCCCTCAATGATGCATTTTAGGCTAATAAAAGTATGAAAAGGGGGAGGGTTTGGTTGAAAACAAATTAATGGACGCTTAGATCAGTTTTGGAAAGTGGCAAGTGATTAGAAATTATTCCCTTATCCCTAATTGGGCACAGTTTCCGAAATGGGTTAGTATGCTTAATTTACGATTAATTAATTACCCACTAATCTAGCCAATAACCATCTGAACTTTGAATGGCCACCTCCCCTAAATGATAAGTCCAAATTCTTATTATGACCACTTTATGGAAAGAGAAACTTTCACCCGCTCTAATGAAAATGGTTTCAGAGACTAATTCGGCTTCTATCAAAAGTTGTAGCCTTACAAGATATTCAAGCTCAAAACTCATCTAATAAATTTCTAGAGACGGAAATTGTCATTGGTAGACACTTCCCAAAGCTATTGAGTTATATGACCACAAATGAATTATAAAATAATATCTTATGGTCCTCTTATATGTAAAATACGGATCGTTACAATATCTCTAGACATCCTACTAAATAGGTAGATAGAAATGAATATCGAGACAATTAATTTTAGATTACTGTATAAGCGCAATATCAATAGAACAATCCTTAAAAAATGCTCTAACCTTATCAAATTTATTAAAATCATTCAAACTCCTAATATTCCAACTAATAATCCTCATGATCCAATAGATCTAGCCCTCTCAATCTCTCTTTCCCTAATAAAAGCGGTATCTAACTCTACATCAGTAAAAATAAAAACAGTATTTCTAGTTAATTAACAAAACTCGAAGGAAGACAAACTACGCAAAGCACACTCAGACTAAGAACTATCTAAATCAAAGACATACCTGAATCTGAGTTCGCAGTACCACTTGTGGTACTCGAGTCAGGAACTCACCCAAAGATGTAGAGTTACTACTGCGTAACATGATACGATGAATAGACCCACTTGCTGCCACAAGTTTCCTATGCCCACTTCTCCTTGATGAAGAAGAAAAAGATGCAGATTGGCTAGCAGAAATAGTACAAGAATCTGAAGTTATGCATGGAGCACAAACTAACCAAGTCTCACCCAAAACTGACTTAAACTCCTTACATTGATGATGCCGGTTACCATCAAAATACTGCAAGTCTAAATCATTTGCACTTGACAAAATTCCACCATTTAAAACATCACTGGCCCTTACCATCTGAATATCCTCAGCAAAAGTATCACAGTTCACCGACAGATCAACCCCTTCAAGTAAATGTTCAGAAATAATAGCCTCTTCATTGCAATCCCCGACCACATCTCCTCTCATATGACCGAAGTCCACCAACCAATTCGAATTCTCAGGATTATTACTCTCAAAAGAACTTGTGACACCATTTTACATACCACTGCAGTAAAATCATGATCATCAAAACTGGAACTGATTTCGATCCTACATCAACATGAACTATCTCATAGCCATCATATTTATGCTTTAACTTGCAAACCACCCCATCAACCAGAACATTAGAAGTAAACATAGAAAGAACATCAACAACTAAATTTTCCACCGATATGTCACTCAAGCTATCTCCATAAACCACTAAGCATTTCGAAAAACAATCACTATCTCAATGCAACTCGCCATCTGAAACAGTACCAGTTGATAAGCAATCGATAGGAACAGCAGACATATATTTCTCGTGTAGTGTCAACATGCACACTGACACCACAGGATAGAATGAAATCATCAACAGAAGCAGCAGTCAAATGAGAATCATAAATTTTTTTAGCAATGCCGTTGTCTACACTCCTAACTTGTACAGAACATGAATTGTTGTTCTCAAGATAATCACTGATCTCCATCACCATATCAATATTTTTCTTCATTGAGTCATCCAACAGCATAATAAAAGACGTATTGCATACCTAAAAAAGAGTGTTGTCACTGTTGCCACTTTCATCCAATACAGAATTAAGATCAACATCATCCATGGAAGCGAGACTGTTGAAACAATTAGCCATGGATAAACCAAAATCCTTCAACACAGCTGACCTTACTCTAGAATTTTTATTATAAACAAAAGTGTAATCTTCGTTCAGTTTATCAGTGATATCAACAATACCAGAAGAAACCGCAGAAATATCAGTAGATTTATCCACCAAAATCGCATCCTTTGATTTTAGAAGATGAGAATTAACACGGCAATTAGTCAAGTCAGGATCCAAGAGAAAAGGATCGAAATAGTTAGAACCATCCTTCATATCCGAAACATTAAAACCAGAATCCACAACAACTTCGTTCAAATTGCACGCCATAAAGTTTCCATATTCGAAACTTCCTTAATATCATCAGTCTCTTCATTCCCATTGAAAAAAACATTAGAACTACCAAAGAATTGATCTGGGTCTCTAAATTTATCTCTGTAACCCTTTCCAATATTGCTTGAATTAATGGCATCAAAATGAACAAACAATTCCTTTAAAAACCAATTCTCTCGTTCCTCTGCAACCATAAGTGATCAAGCAATATCCTTTTGAGTTTCTTACACTTAAGCACAAAAGAAACCCACGATTTGTCATCGAAGGCTTGATACTTCGATCAGAGACAAAAGCGAATTTCCTCAAACATTTGACTTTCTTATGACCAAAATTTCTGCAACCAAAACACCTAATTGGATCTCTATGTTTCTTTGCCAAGTGGTTGTGATCTCCACAATAGTAACAAAAAAACCCTTTCTTCAAGAATCGATCTAATTTTTGGCAGTTGGTTTTCGACTAAACGATCGCGACCGAGAAAGCTTTGGGCCTTTAACCACTTGAGCAAAAGAACGACTGCCATAGGCCTCTCGATTTGGATACGAGAAAGATTTGGAAGAATTCGACAAGAAAGAAATAGGATGGTATACAGAAGGAGGAAAAAATCACGAGTGAAGGACGCAATTATTGAGTTACAATATAATACTAAAAATGTATATTTTAATGTGGTAGGTTAATTTTATTTGGATTTAATAAAATGGAAGTTTGTAAAATAACGTTTTGGAAATTATGTTTTGGATTTAATGTGGTGAGTTATATTATGGTATAATTAATTCAGTAATTAATTTATAGCAAATTAATAAGAGAATCCTTAAATAAAATGTTATGTTATTTGTAGTTGCAAATAGTTGCAGTCATGAGTGATTAATCATAAAATAAAATAACGTTTTGTTTTAAATATTCTTGGTCAAGATGTTTCGAGAAAGGATATCGATATATCAGTTGAGGTGCGTAGCGCTCTCTGAATGTTGGCAGTGTATTACTGATGGATGTTGGAGCATCAAGGGGTTACATATTTATAGTTATTGAATAACTATGGAATGACTCGTCGGAGAGTTTCTTGCTGGTTGATAATAACAAGGTCAAATAGGAAATCCCAGTGTGATGATGTTACAAAATTCCCTCGATTTGAGAGTACTATAAAACTTTATAGTGAATACTACACTTAGATTATAATTAAATCATGGCATGGTAATCCATCGAG
Source organism: Allium cepa (assembly GCA_030765085.1). Classification (NCBI taxonomy): domain Eukaryota; kingdom Viridiplantae; phylum Streptophyta; class Magnoliopsida; order Asparagales; family Amaryllidaceae; genus Allium; species Allium cepa. The sequence goes on along the minus strand of CM060936.1, from coordinate 25,851,208 downwards.
TGGCTGTAGTTGGGTCTGATAGAATTAGGGATATGTCCTAAGGGCAATTATGTAATTTGTTATGTATATCAGACTCGATAGCCAATGTTGTTTGTAATAAAGGTGTTTAATTTCTTTAATGTGCTTTATTACATTATGATGTAATTAATTAAACAATTAATTTAAAGTATATTTAATAGAAAATTCTTGTGTTGTAATCATGAGAAATTTATAACATTAAAAATAATATATTGTTTTAAATATTCCTAGTCATGATGTTTAGAAATGTGATATTGATACATCTGGTGAGACTAGAGTATGTGATGCTCTCCAAATGTTAGGCAGGGTATTACTCATAACCAGAAGGGGCATCAAAGGGTTATGTACTGATATTTATTAGATAACTATGGAATGACTCATTGGAGAATAGTCTATGTTAACCCGCCTTTAGTCAAGGCCATGAACAAGCGGATTCAACCCAACATACTTCATGATTATCGAGGCTGAAATAGGATGGATTCGGTTTAAAAGAATGAAGTTCACTTGGATATGTCATTTGGTCAAGAAATGGGGGGGGGGGGGGTTGCACGGTTTAGTCTGGAAGATGAGCTCCGTTCGGCACACCTCCCCTCGATCGGCACACCTCCCCTTGATCGGCACACCTCCTCTCGTTCGGCACACCTCCCCTCGACCGCCATACCTCCCCTCGATCGGCACACCTCCCCTCGATCGGCATACCTCCCCTCGTTCGACACACCTTCCCTCGATCGACATACCTCCCCTCGTTCGGCACACCTCCCCTTGCTTGGCATGAAGCCTTGCTTGGCGTTGGATATCGCTCGGCATTGAAGGTCGCTCGGCATCGCATGTCGCTCGGCATCACACCTCGCTCGGCATCACACCTCGCTCGGCATACCTCCCATCGTTCGGCACACCTCCCCTCGTTGGGCACACCTCCCCTCGTCCGGCACACCTCCCCTCAATCGACATACCACCCCTCGTTAGGCACATCTCCACTCGCTCGGCATGAAGCCTCGCTCGGCATTGGATGTCGCTCGGCATTGAACGTTGCTCGGCATCGCACCTCGCTCGGCATCGCATCTCACTCAGCATCGTTCGGCATACCTCCCCTCGATCGGCACACCTCCCCTCGCTCGGCATGAAGCCTAGCTCAGCATTGGATGTCGCTCGGCATTGAACGTCGCTCGGCATCGCACGTCGCTCGGCATCTCACCTTGCTCGGCATAGTATCTTGCTCGGCATACCTCCCCTCGTTCGGCACACCTCCGCTCGTTCGGCATACCTCCCCTCGTTTGACACACCTCCCCTCGATCGGCATACCTTCCCTCGTTCGCCACACCTCCCCTCGCTCGGCATTGGATGTCGCTCGGCATCGCACCTCGCTCGGCGTCGCGCCTCGCTTGGCGTCGCACCTCGTTCGGCATACCAACTGCTCAGGTTCGATCGGCATAATGAAGTAGGGTTCGACTATGGCCTTCGTGGGCCCAAACTACTCAGGAGCCTATAAATAAAGCATGTGGGTCTCTAGATGGGGGATCTGCTTCTCTCTGCTCTCTAACTTTCTATTTTCTAAGGCTAAAGGTTACTCTATCAGTTTGTAGCAGTAATTGATTCGAACATCAATAAAAAGGAAACTTTTGGAGTGGATGTAGGCCGGAGTTAGACGAACCACTATAAAATCTGTGTTCTTTACTGCTTTCATTTTGATTTCGATTATTCATCATATTATTACTCTCTACATATATTCTATCTGTTATCTGTGACCATTAGTTGGTGCTTTCATTTACATTTGGGTGTTAGTGACCAATTTTGGCGCTAACATTTTGGTGCCTTCATTGAGAATTGAACTTAGGAATTTTGAAGCTAGAAACTTGGATTCTAGAAAACAATAGCTAGACCATCAGTAAAGAAACAAATGACAGAAAGGAGTAATCAGAAGGGAAGTCAAGAGGCTTCCTCTAGAGCTGGAGCAGGTCAAGCATCCATCTACATCACTAGAGATGAGATGGAAGTGATGTTGGAAAGACAAGAGGAGATGATGCAGGCTCTTCTCACATAATTTGCACAAGTAGGAAATGCAGGAGCTCAGACCCGTGGAGCTGGATCAGAAGTGCTCAACCATCCAGCAAAGGGAATGGCTCAGCAGGAGGCAGCCCCCAATCAGCAGACGGCTAACAATCTAGATGGACCTAGACTCGGGGGCACGCCACCAGGAAATGCTGGACCAATCCATGGGGGGATACTAGATGACGCTATGCAACCCAACACCAACAAGAGTGGAGGAGTACGAGATGAGGAGTATGTGACTGAATTTCCTCATGAACTCGGGGGAGGGGGGGGCAGACCGGAGGCAACGGACAAGGATTACAGCTTGGCGACAACGACGGACTAGCGGCGATGGTTAAACGAGCTATAAGAGGTGGATTGGTAAACAAAGACTTGGAGGATGTGAATAGAAGTCCATTTACTCCTACTATTTGGCAAGTTAGGAGCCAACCGGATTTTAAGCTACCATCATTGGAGATGTATAATGGAAGGACGGATCATACGGTTCATCTGACAAAGTATATAAGGCATATGGAAGTGCTGAGGGCATCAGAGGAAGTCATGGCCCGATGCTTCCCATTGTATCTGACATACATAACATCACTATGGTTTAGACAATTGGAGAGAGGTTCCATTGGAACGTGGACTGAGTTGACTGGGAAGTTTATGAGGCAGTTCAGAGTTCACATTTTGAGACCTAAGAATGTGATGAGTTTGGCAGCGCTAAAGCAGAGGACCTAGGAATCTTTGAGGAGCTTTCTGACGCGATTCAATGCAGCGGCAACATCAATGGATCGACCAGATCCATCCTTGGTCTTAGTGGCAGGTGTATCTGGCATAGCTAACGGAACAGAGTTCAAAAATTCACTGACAAGGGATCCACCTATGGATCTAGGGGAGCTTTATCATGAAGCCGAAGGATTTCTATGATTAGAGGATGCAAATGTTGAGAGAGAGGAAGGAGAAGGAGATGATGTTTATGCAGTCAAGGGTGAAAATCCTTCTAAAAAAGATTCAGGAACTGATAAAGGAAAACGAAAGGCCAGGGATAACGACGATGGACCAATGCGGCCACGAAAGGAACCGAGGTTCATCTCTTATTCAGAGCTGAATGAGACTTTGGAGCGAATTTACCAAGACACTGGGGGGAAGATTCCCTATCGAAGGCCAATGAGAAGAGATCCGACCAGCAATGAAAGAAGATCGGACAAGTATTGTTTGTTCCATGAACTGAATGGTCATAACACAAATGATTGTAGGCATTTGAAGGATGAAGTTGAGAGGCATATCCGGGATGGTCTGCTATCCCAATATGTGAGAAGGAGGGCCACGAAGGTGGAACAAGAACGACCACCACCTGCATCTCTTGGGGATGGCTCGAGATCGGGGCGTTAGCTTGTCAACAATTGAATGAAATAATGACGAATAAGTGGCAAACTCCACACAAAAGCGATTAAGTCATTTACATATGTACATGGCCGCGAACGATCCTTAGGCATGCTCTGATACGACTATAAATCGCATCAATGTAGGTGTTTACACTTGGACGTCTCTGTTTTGCTTTTATTTTCCATTTCTCATGTTTGGACTTGAATTAGTTTAACATTTCTATTGAAAGACTCATCTTGAATGAAAATCTGATATTTGTGACTCCATAACGGCTAAGCCACTTACACATGTACGAGGTCGCGAATGGTCCTTAGACATACCCTAAGATGGTGATAAAGCGCCATAATAAACAGTTCAGAAACTCACTCGAACATGAAGTCTGACATTAATGATACTAAGTCCCCCCCGGACACTCACAACTCGCCTTGAACAGCACCAGATCGCGAACGGTCATGATTCACCTCGAACGGCACCCGACCGCGAATGGTCGTAACTCGCCTCGAACGGCACCCGACCGCGAACGGTCATAAGTCGCCTCGAACGGCACAAGAGCCCGAACGATCACAATTCGCCTCAAATGGCACCCAACCGCGAACAGTCACAACCCGCCTCGAACGACACCCGATCGCGAATGATCACAAATTGCCTCGAACGGCACCCGATCACGAGCGGTCACAACTCGCCTCAGACGGCACCAAATCACGAACAATCACAATTCGCCTTGAACGGCACCCGACCGCGAACGGTGACAACTCGCCTCGAACGGCACCCGATTGCGAACGATCACAAATCGCCTCGAACGACACCCGATCGCGAACGGTTCTAACTCGCCTCGAACGGCACCCGATCGCGAACGATCACTATTTGCCTCGAACGGCACCAGATCGCGAACGGCCACGTTTCGCCGCGAATGGCATCCGACCGCGAACGGTCACATACTACCCTGAATGGCATAGATTTCGAATGATCGTCATTCGCGGTAAGATAAGACTATTAATTTCTTCGTAGGTCATTAACAGGATACGAACACCCGGCTTATTGAGCTACAAAACACACCTCCAATAGCAAGGCATGTTTGAAGGGTAAAGTGTTAACCCGCCTTTAGTCAAGGCCATGAATAGGCGGATTCAACCCAACCAACTTCATGATTATTGAGGCTGGAATAGGATGGATATGGTTTAAAAGAATGAAGTTTGGATATGTCATTTGGTCAAGAAATGAGGAGGGGGTTGCACGGCTCGGTCCGGAAGATGAGCTCCGTTCGGCACACCTTCCCTCGATTGGCATACCTCCCCTCATTCGGCACACCTCCCCTCATTCGACACACCTCCCCTCGTTCGGCATAAAGCCTCGCTCGGCATTGGATGTCGCTCGGCATTGAACGTCGCTCGGCATCGCACCTCGCTCGGCATCGCACCTCGCTTGGCATACCTCCCCTCGATCGACATACCTCCTCTTGTTCGGCTCACCTCCACTCCATCGGCATACCTCCCCTCGCTCGACATTGGTAGTCGCTCGGCATTGAACGTCGCTCGGCATCGCACCTCGCTCGGCATCGTACCTCATTCGGCATACCAACTGCTCAGGGTCGGTCAGCGTAATGAAGTAGGGTTCGGTTATGGCCCTGGTAGGCCCAAACTACTCAGGAGGACCGACAACCTGGTTTTGCCTTTAAATACAGCATGTGGGTCTCTAGATGGGGGATCTGCTTCTCTCCGCTCGCCAACTTTCTATTTTCTAAGGCTAAAGGTTACTTTATCAGTTTGTAACTGTAATTGATTCGAACATCAATAAAAAGGAAACTTTTGGAGTGGACGTAAGCCAAAGTTAGCTGAACCACTATAAAATCTGTGTTCTTTACTGCTTTCATTTTAATTTCGACTATTCTTCATTTTATTACTCTCTACATTTATTCTATCTGTTATATGTGACCATTAGTTGGTGCTTTCATTTACATTTGGGTGTTAGTGACCAATTTTGACGCTAACAGTCTATTGATTATTATAACTAAGGTTAAATAGAGAATGTTGAAGTGATGATGTTACATAGTCCCCTTGACTTGAGACTGTTTTTAATGTGGACACTCCATTTTGATTATTGTCAAATCATGGCATGATGATCCATCAAGCGAATATAGTTGTGTCTGAGTTAAAGCATTAGAAGTGAAACACTATTCAATAGAAAATTTATCTCCTTGGTTATAAGGGGGTAGTATCACGATCAGTTGTAGTCAATTCAAAGTTAAAATAAGGGGGTAGTATCATGATCAGTTGTAGTCAATTCAAAGTTAAAATCTTTTGCCAAAGAAGTATGGTTAATGATAAGTGTTATTATTGAACAAAGGATTTTGTGTTACAATATTGGAATTTTGACCAAAACCAAATTTCATAAGTCCTAAAGTGATATAGTTCTATGATTAGAATAGGTGTAAATAATCGTTATTACCGGATACTGCTTATTATAGTAAAATTTGGTTTTACCAAAAATATGTCAAGTGATAATTTCAGCCAAAATGTCACACCACTAAGCTAAGATGACTTATGGACGTTAATATTCGAATTTTTTTGTATTAATCGTTGACTGAATTTACACCTTTGAGTTGTGCAATCATAACGATGATTACTCCGAAAAACCACACGATTTAATTAATTTATAATCATTATAAATTAATATTTACGAAAATTTGATTATAATATTTTATTTGATGTTTAAATGTCATTATCGTTTAATGAAATGCTTATATATAAAACCTAGGTATATGTGTATCGATATATGATATTGATAAAATATTTAAATTTGATTTAAACAGATTAATTACCAAATGAGTTGGGATTTGAAAGCCTACGTAAACCCCATCTTTGGTTAGCCATGCATCATAAAGGGGGAGGGGTTGATTTGACTGAGATTTAATGAGGAATCAAAGGGGGTAGGTTTTAAGAGGGAATTGGAAAGGTTCCAATTATTCCTCTAAAACAAAATTCCTTCTCATTCATTCGTTAAATTCACATGATAATTCATTGTATCCTGCTCTCCTGTCTCCTTACAATAGCTGAAAAATCCATAGCCTCCATGGAACAAAATTCCTAAAACAAAATTTAAATAAAATAAAAAATATTCAAAGTGGCATTTGCCTTCAGATCTTTACAATATCCAGAGGTTGATTCAATCAAATGTTGGAGTTTTATTCTTCATTCAAGGTGTGATTTTTGGCTTCACCTTAAGGTAATTTCTTTTTATTTGATAATGTAAATGTTAATACAATTTATACCCTCATATACTACTTCTCTTTTGATCTTTTGATCATATGTTCAACTTGCATGTATAGTTTAGATCCCAAACATAATACAACGAACCTATATATGTCTGGAGTGTCTGATCAAATTCTTTTATTGATTTGGTAATAATTTTAATAGAAAGACCGTCTAGATTTGAAACTAATTTTAATTAATTTATATCATTTTGTTACTTATTTTATACACAAATATATGTAAGCTACATTTATTGAATACTTGAAATCTTTTTGAGAATTGAATACATGTTTTGTATGTTTATTGGTTTGGTATGTAACTTTATTTGATTATTATTTACATATTTTAAAAGTTATTATAATTAAAAATTCATAAGTGGACTTTTTTGCAATGTTATAAACTCTTTTTAATCCTTCACAAGTTAAATCTAGCTTTCTATTTGCTAACTTTAAGTCTTAAAGCACATAAACTACTAATTTTATAAACTTATATTGTTTTTGATTTAAAACATTGTTGGAAATAATTTATACATGTATACTTATATATGTGTTATTTCAATTTAAAGTTTGTAAAAGGAACTTGTGTTTAAAATCATAATTTTAGTTTTAAAATATTTCTAAGTGAAAAGTAGATTAAAGTTGTTAACTCTTAAATTCAAAACATATATATAATAGTTAAAATTAATTTTAACATATGTACATATCGATGTGTGTATGTAATTATTATATATGTAGTGGTTATTTTATACATAAAAACAAAAACTATGACAACAAAGGCATATATAAAGGGATAAATGTGTACATTGTGGTGTAAATCTCAACACCTATAAACTTACACATTTATTGTGCACATTGTTTATATATTGCACTTGCACTATACACATATGATTGTATTAGATACATTGATTACAATATAATTTATTAATTAATTAAAATGAAACTACTTTTGAACGTATTAAATAAAATATGATTTTATTTATAAAAATATTAGGTTGGATCTAATAAACCCTTTAATTTTATAGGCCCAATAGATCCAAAGGTTGGAATTGTTTTAGAAATATTTTTATTTTACCTACTTTCGACTTGACTTGTTCCTTTAACGGTATCAAGGACCAATTGTCTATATGGTCTAAATTAGCAATATTATAGCTAAGTTATTAAAGCCTGTATTATGATTTGCTTCTACAAAGGAGTTTCTCTTACCTTGATTTGAATTAATATGATTTTACTTTGATTTTAGAGATTTTATTTTGGTCTTGAGGTGAATTATTTGAAAGGAAGAGGACAAATGGAGATAGGAGATTTAGAAATGTAATTAGTGATTTGAAAAGTAATTCCTACAGGATATTAAGGTTGGTCGAAATTGATTAGGTGGATGGGTTGGGCTGAAATTGGTTAAATGCTGAAAATTAGTCCAATTTTGCGAAATTCTTTCCATCATAGCTCTCTAGCATAACTCCAAACGTAGCAATTATATACCACATTTCAACTAGACCAATATCCTCTACATAATGATAATATTTTCAAGCCTTAGTTGGTTACATTACAAAATTATCTTTTCACCCATTATTATGTAATTTAAAATTTACTTATTAACTTTACTATTTAATTGTTAGGTGTAAATTCTATGGGTCTTTATATTCTCCCCCTTAAAAGAATTTCATCCTTAAAATTCTGCATCGAAAAATGTAAACCAAACAAACCTAGCGACTATAATAATCTATAACATGTATAAACTATAAAACAAACAAGTAACTGGACTACATTAATTAGTATATAAATGCATGAAATCAATGGAACTAATAAGACTTACCGGTGAGCGGTTCTAGATAGGAAGATCACACTGTGTCTTTCGCTCCTAAGTACTATCACAAGCATTATCACTCCACTGACTAGTCCAACACTTTGTTCTTTTATTTTCTTCATGCTATGTCCAGCTATACAAATAAGATTTTATGGTCGAGCTACATCCGATTCGATTTCTACTTCATCAAGTTAAATTGAATGATTCAATGATAACATTGGAATCATGCACACATTTCTGCAAATGGGAACGTGGAAGAGGTTGTTCACTCCAACCATCCTCTCATGCAAGTCGATCCTATATGTTAACTTTCCAATCCTCTCAACTATTAGAAATGGTCTAACAAATCATGTTGCCAACTTCCATGACTTACCAAATCAAACTTTATATGTTAACACTAAGACTTTAACGAACACCAAAGATCCTTAAAAAAATTCATGCTCCTCTTATCAGCACAAATCTTATGATGGTCTTGATCTAATTTCATTCTATTATAGATAAGGCCAATCTTCTTAGTAGCCTTCTGTATCATATCAAGCCCGAGAATGAACTGCCCGGTCGATTCTCACCAACAAGATGGCGATTGGCACGATCGTCCATATAAAGCTTCAAATGGTGTCATGCGTATACTAGCTAGTTAACTATTCTTATATACTAGCTAACTAGCTAGTAGATGATACTCTCATGAGCCACTGAGATCGATAATGCAAACCCATAATAAATCCTCAAGTATATGAACTACTCTCTTTTGTTGAGCACAAATCTACTGATGTTACGAGATACTAAAGTTAAGCTTGATGCTTAACTGCCATTGCAAAGTCTACCAAAACTCACTCATAAATAAGGCATCTATATCACTAACAATAGGGATACTGTCACAGTAGGGATACTATAACGACCTGTAATTTGATCACTTTAATTGAAGATATTTAAACTATTTTAAATATTCAAATTTTTTTCATACATAATCAAGTTTTAAGTGATAAGTAATATTAATGAACTTATTTTGGAAGAACGTTCCAACATATAGTTCCTTTGGAAAAATACATATAAAATGGCCGAAAACCTTTTAATCGATAAATAGCTCTATAATTGTAAAACATCTTGCATGAAACTGGATACGCACACTTATTTTTAATTGAACAAGACTATGCAATAAAATACATTATTTTATTTTTGAAAATAAAATGTGTTTATGGCATTATCAGTAACACCCTTATATTTAATATTTAATTAATTAAATTTAATTAAGATTTAATTATTTAATTATTCTTATAATTATTCAAATAATTATTTTAAAAGGATGATAATTAATTTTAATTAGCTATGAAGTGATGATAAATCATTTATAATAGTTTTATAAAAATATATACTTAATTAGAGAATATAAGGAAAAATCGATATCCTTTATCGGTATGATACCAATTATTGTAAATAATTGTTAATATTAATTTACATGGTTTTATAATTCAAATATGGTCATTTTTATTCATCTAAAATAATAGGAAATTGATTTTCAAATTTTGTTTACAAATATATGTATGTTAATTAATAAGTGAAAATATAACCGAAAATTGGAATTAAAATTCATAACAATTTGACATAGATAAGTTATACAACATTTTTTATGTAACTTGTACATCTTTGTGGCATACACACACATATATTAACATACACATAACATATAACAATGGTAGAAAAGTAGAAATATATTTACGTATGATAAATATAGAAAATATCTAAGTTTAATAAAAAAGCAAACATCTTATCACATCAAATCCACCTTACACCACCATCATCACCACCATCACCACCACATCATCCATCACATGGGTGGCTGCCGTGTGTTCTAGGGTAGGCTAGGAGGGGATGACAAGGGGTAGTTTTGCCCATTCAGGTTATGATATTTTGGTTTTCTAAAATCCTACAAATACCCTACCTTTTTTTCACATTGTTCACATAATTTTCTTCACTTTCTTCACCACATTATCAAACTTATTAATGGCTTCTCATGTTAACAAGTGATGGAGAAAAATGTCTAAAAAATAAATTTAATAAGTATATTATATAAATAGTAGTAAAATATCTCAAAACAACTTCAAAACTCCTCCTCTACCTCTTTTATACCCATGGCCACCACTTCCCAAAGCAAGGTCGAGCCCACCACCAAGCAGACCCAAGGCCTTAAGCATCCAGGGCAAAAACCCAAGCCAACTCAAGGTCAAAGAGTTTGATTTCGTGGAGTTTTATTCCGTGATAGCGAAGCTATGGCCAATTTTAAATTATATCGAAGGGAAAATGAAGGTGGGAATCTCATAAACTGTAATTATATACACTATTGGATGATATATATTTGGATATGATTGTTAACGATGGCTGTTTAATATGATTGTTGAATATATATATATATATGTATATGTATATGTGTATATATATATATATGCAAGTCACATTAATACATATCGATAAGCACAAAGGAAATCACTTTCCATTATTGAATGAAATGGAGTACAAAGAATGTTTAAAGCTCTTAAAAATGGTTTAATATGATTAAGAAATGTTTTATAAACATTTAAAGTGTTTTGGAAAAGTTTAAATAAATATTGAAAATTGAGACAAAAATAGGTGCGTCGCGTAAAGGTAGTTCATGATTTTGTGCCGTAAAAGTCAAACGAATATATAGAATGAAATATAGCTCAGAGTTATTTGAGATAAGAATTTTCTGAACTTCATATCCATAGCTTTCAAATAAAGAAAGGAAATTGAGATTTCGATAAGTAGATTTTGAAATATGAGTAAAACAAGTTACTGGAAAAATTGCGATTTTGCAGTTCGGAATTCATAAAGAGATTTCTTTAAAAATGATATTTTTTTTAAAAAAAAAATTATAAAATAAATTCTAACAATCATTTAAAGTATTTTAAAAGTTATTTAGTAATAAAAATGAATTTTCAAATGATAGAAAAATCGTTTTGATTAGTATAGCTTAAAAAGCACCATTCATAGTACTTTTCTATAACGTTTGAAACATGATTTTTAAACTTAACGGTTCTTTTCCAAATCTTTTATAAATGTTTTCAAATAAATAATTAAGTGTTTTAATGATGATTTGGAAGTTTTATAATTTATTTAAAAATGTTTAAATAAATGATTTAAAGAGAAGCTGTCAAAAATCAAGTGATTTAATCTTGTTTCTAAAAGCCGATGAGTAGACTGAATTTTTCTATTCGTGAAATCAAGTGCTTAAACTATGGAGGTGTTCAGGAGCAACCAATGCCCTGGCTCACCTGGCCTCTCCTGGGTAAGGGATATAAGGTCAAAATTTCGAAAAAGAGTTAATTATAAAAGGTAAAATTTTCCAAATTTAAACAACTTGCATTTTACGGAGATAATCTTCTTATACTTGGTGTTAAAGCCCGAAGAGGGAACTCGTACTACTCATGGAATTTAAAAGGTGATTCCACTGTTATTCCACCCATAGTACTTGTAGAATACAGGAATTAATATTGAGTAGAATTAGATGACTTTTATAGATTTTGCTCACTTGATATTTACTGGTTTGGGATTAACATCCTAAATAACACGGTTTTAACTCAATCAGAATTTTGAGTTTTGAATTAAGAAATCTTTGTTAAGATTTAAATGAAATGTTTTGTAAATATTTTCCTAGGTGAAAAATGAAATGATTAAGAATTATTCCAAGATTTAAAAAGGTTTTAAGTAATCAAAGGATTTGATAAGAGAGGTTTAATGAATCTGTATATACCGGAAAGAAATGTTTTAAAAGATATATATCTCTTGAAGGTATTTTTGATGAAAAGGAAGTAATAAATCAAAAGAATAATTCCCTGTTTGCTTAATATTTCTTTTATCGATGATTGGTTTGAAGGAACCGGGGTCGGATTTGGGTGATTCTTATCCGAAGACCACTTGAACCAATTTATGCATTCGAAGTGAAGCAAAGGAAATGAGTTGGAAGATGGAATCTAAGGATACTTGTCACTGACCCTCGGGTGAAATTTTTCATATAATATTATGTGGCGGTAGTTCTTCCTTTAAGATCTTCGATACAAGGACTTCTCGCTACAAATCTTAGGGGTAACTCCCGATAGGATGTGGTAGGAGAGTGCCTTCGATTTGTCCTATTCCTGGACATCTTGTATGGATGAATGTCTGACATTGAATTCCTAATTACATAAATTAATCTAAAAGAACATATCATCTGTTTGGTGGCGGGAAGGCAACTTCTCTTAGTTTAACACCCTTTCTTGAGACGTACGAGCTCAGGAGTTATACGTTTGTAGAAACCAGTTGTGTGGTCATGAATTGGCAATGTAGCATTCAAAATGGAATGTGCTATGTGAAAGGTAATCAATACCTCAGATCTCTTTACCCGATAATGGATTAAACTACGACGTAAGGCTATGTGGTTCATAACCATTAGGGTATGGTCATTATCTTTCTAGATAACCCTTTATATATCGAGTATGTTGTGTATGCTAAGAGAGCTCTCGGATAGGTCGGTAATGACCAGGGTGATGTCATATTCGGTATATATTCATTCCATGTATGAGTGCTAAATAGGGATAAGCCGGACTTGCCAGATGCGGAGGATTGTTTGTGTATCCTCGGTACATTCCTCTAGAGATGTATTGTATAGAAGGTGGTCCCTTACTTGCCATTATATGGAAATCCATTCTTAAATAAGTGCATAATTGATTGTAAACCTATTTGATTTCTATCCAGGCCATGTATGAGTGCCAAATAGGGATAGACCGGTCTTGCCAGATGTGGAGGATTATTTATGTATCCTTTTTAAATTCCTTTAGAGATGTACTATACGAAAGATAGTCCCTTACCTGCTATGGTATGGAAATCCATTCTCCAATAAGTGCCGCAGACTTGATTCTAAACCTATTTTGCCGTCAAATTTAACCAGTGTAACAATTTTGGCTAAGATTTATAAGTATTTCAAAAAGTATTTTCAAAAAGAATGTCATTAAAAATAATATCAAATGATTTTGCGTAGCAAATGTTTTGGTTACCATAAGGTAAAACTCCTTCTGTGCGATGTGGTCTTATGAGATTCCTTTTCAGACTGCGTATTTTTGGGTTTCTCACACCAGTCCTATAACTGTCCTGGAGTTTATTTTCCTTTTCCCTTAAACTTCAGGTGCCATAATTTTCCCTAATAGTCTAGTAGTAAAATTTAGTTAGAACAAATCAGGAAGAGCTCGAAGCATGGAATTAGAAGATTCTTCCAAAGATTGTTATTCGTTTTCACCACATTTATGTATCATTGTATTTGCGCATTTGTAATGATAGATATTTATAACTGCCCATGTTTAACTCTGATAAATGTATTTAAATTTCCACAGTAAAGGTTATTTGTTGAAATAATATATGTTATTCCACTCATGTGAGATTCTTATCTGTCTTTATTTTTTTCTTACCCCATGAAAATCCACCTCTCCGGCACTTGGATCTGCATCACGTGAATACCGAGGATGTATTAGCGTCGATTTTCGAGAATCGAGGAGGTTGGTCTTCTCATTTGGTATCAGAGCACGAGGTTAAGTGAGAACCTTGACTTTCGTGGGGTAAAGTCTCATCAAAGATACAATTAATAATACCCCAGGAGTAGTAACTCATTAGAGATAAGGTTAGTAACACCCCAGAATGAGTTTGAGAGTAATACGCATGAGCGTGTATTTGTGAATGATATATAAAATGATTTTGGTTTTGTAAGTTTGTAGCTGAAATGAATTTACCTAGGATTATATTTTGAAAGAATATTTTTCAATTAATATAGTTATTTTATTAAGGAAACAATAATTCTCTGTTATTATCATTGATTGATTGGTTGTTAAATTTAAAAGTTTAAATACATACTCCTCGTGAAGCTAGTTTCATAATTTGACTATGGGGAATTCAATAAATAATAATGTTAGTTTAAGATTAAAGGAATTTATTTAAGATAAATAAATCTTATGAACATGTTTTATATATGTGATTTTATAAACTGGACATATAAAATGTGCTTTATAAAGGAATTTTTGTGAATTTAAATTTTTTGTATTTTTGAACGGGATTTCGAATGATTTTTGTAAAAAGAATAATTGCATATTATTTCTAAAATGGGATTTTGAAAATGAAAAATAATCGTATGAATAATTCATTTGAGTGGCTCGAAAGTAACTAAAAAATGGGTAGGAGATGTGTTCGGATGGTAAACCCTTCTCTTAAGTATTCCCTTTCTTATTAAAGGAATATGCAACACTATTGGTACTACACAGTTCCTTGGTATCATTTTTGAGTTATCGATATATATATATATATATATATATATATATATATATATATATATATATATATTTTGAAAACCCAGGAGAACCCGGCAGGCCGGTAAACTCCTAAGGAGGGTGTGTGTGTGTGTGTGTGTGTGTGTGTGTGTGTGTGTATAATTTCCTAAAGTTAAAAGGATAATGTGAATCATTAATTAATAAATTAATTGGTGGTTGTTAACTTTTGTCAAAGTGTATTATCTTAATTAATAAGCATGGGTATTCTTTGATCTCTAAAATAAACGTTTAAAGTTATTAATGAATAAATAAAGGGTTTTGGGTTGATAGTAAACAATGTTTTAGCAACATTTGTTTTTAAATCCTTGAATTGCAGTATGAAAAGAAATCTTATAGATATATTTAGATTGTAACAGGTATTAGAACCTTTTAAGAAAAATATAGTAAATGTTTCTTTAATAAAAGAAACGGAGTTTACTATAACAATGTTTTTTAATCTCTTTGATTATGTTTTAAAGTACGTAAAACTTGTTAAGTAAATTAAGAATATACTTAAATAGCTGAATAGGTATAGGAATACTTTTATATATTGAAATTGTAAAAGTAAAGGAATAAATATGTATATAGGGAGTTTTGATTAATAAAAGAGTATTAATTAATAAAAAAAGTTTCAACTAATAAAGAAAATTTTCATATTTAATTTTGGTTAATGGAAGTTTATGATAATTTATCAGTTTAATGAATTATTCTAAAAATAGGTTTTTTAAAAACAACTGAGTTATGTTTAGAGATGTGTTGTAATAAAAAGATATTTATCTTTGAAAAGAGTTGTTCTTTTAAGTAGAAATATTTGGAAATAAAAATGTATAATGGTTATGTATAAAGAAGTATCTTTATAAAAGTTTGAATAAAAGATGAATGTTTTATGAAGTGTTGTCATAAGAATTTCAGAAAGGTAAATAGATACATATTATATGGATTACTTCATCGCATGACTTATTTAAGATTCGAGTGCAGAACTTTAAGATGTTTACATCAGTCCGAAAAAGAATTTATCACTCGATTCTTGACGACGAACATCAATAAGGATTTGTGGTTAGATACTTAAATTTTCTATCATAGTTAAGAGCTATACAAAGAAAATTAAAATTCTGATAGGAAAGCCTGGTTAATGCCCGTACTAAAGGATCAAGGGATAACTACTAGTACGGGTGTAAGTTTAATAACAAATATTTTGGGCAAAACCTTTGGGTTTTGGTTTAAGTAATTTCAGGGAAGATTCTTTTAAGAGGGGAAGTACGCAAAGACCCGTAATTTGATCACTTTAATTGAAGATATTTAAATTATTTTAAATATTCAAAAAAAATTATTTTTCATAAATAATCAAGTTTTAAGCAATAAGTAATAATAATGAATTTATTTTGAAAGAATGTTCTAAATTATAGTTCCTTTGGAAAAATACAGATAAAATGGTCGAAAACCTTTTTATGGATAAACAGCTCTATAATCATAAAACATCATGCACTGAGCTGGATACGTTTGTAGAAATCAGTTTTGTGATCATGAATTGGCATGCGGAATTCAAAGTGGAATGTGCTATGTGAAAGGTAATCGTTACCTCGGGCCTCATCACCCAATAATGGCTTAAACAAGGTAAGCCATTAGGCTATGTGGTTCACAACCATTAGGCTATGATCACCACTTTTCTACCTAACCCTCTATATATCGAGTATGTTGCATATGCTAAGAGAGCTCTCGGATATGTCGGTAACGACTGGGGTGATGTCATATTTGGTACTTATCTAGGCCATATATGAGTGCCAAATAAGGATAGACCGGTCTTGCCAAACGTGGAGGATTATTTACGTATCCTTGGTACATTTCTTTAGAGATGTATTGTATGAAAGATAGTTTCTTACCTGCTATTGTATGGAAATCCATTCTCCAATAAGTGTTGATGGACTTGATTGTAACCTATTATGCCGTCAAATTTAACCAATGTAACAATTTTGGCTAAGATTCGTAAGTTTATTTGAAAAGTATTTTCAAAAAGAATGACACTAAAAATAATATTAAATGATTTTGCGTAGCAAATGTTTTAGTTCTCATAAGGTAAAACCTGTTCCATGTTTATGTGCGACGTGCTTTTATTTTTTAAACCGCATATTTTGAGTTTTTCATACCGGTCTCATGACTAACTCAGAGTTTATTTTCCTTTTCCCTTAAACCCTGAGTGCCCTAATTTTCTCAGGCAACCTAGTAGTCAGATCTAGTTCGAATAAATCTGGAAGAGCTCGGAGCATGGGGTTAAAAGATTCTTCTGAAGATTATTATCCATTTCCATCACACTTATGTATCATTGTATTTTCGCATTTCTAAGGACGGATATTTATAACTGTCCATGTTTAATTCCGATTAATGTATTTAAAATTTCCTCTGTAAAGGTTATATGTTGAAATAATATATAGTATTCCATTCATGTGAGATTATGTTATGTCTTTATTTTCTTTCTTACTCATGATAATCCGCATCTCCGACACTTGGATTTGCGACACGTGAACACCAAAGATGAATGAGTGTTGATTTTCGAGAATCAAGGAGGTGGGTCATCTCAGATATATATACACATTCACAATAGGGATAATTTTACACTTGCGATAGATATATGACGTCGACAAGCAAAGTAACGCAATACAGAAAGGATTAGGCCAAAACTGCATTGCAAAGAAACTGCACCGGTTCCAAACACGACATCACAGGCCCAGTAAAATCCACTTAAATTAGTGCATCCTCTTCCTAGGATGTGGCGTCAAAGGTTGCATAATTTCATCCAGCCAGTACACAGAGATAGCTTACAAGGGAGAGATGTGGATGTTGATTTGATCGGAAGATACATCCTCATTCGAGGATATTCCCTCAAATGCTGCACAATTTCAACCATCACATCCTTATTTATGAATGCGCCATCAAATTTCAACACTATGCTATTTCAGCGAGCGCATCCTTATTTTCATCTAAGGATGCACCGTCAAAGTCAACGGCTGCATAGATTTAGCTAGCTTGTCCTCATACGAGGATGCGCCATCAAAGTCCATGGCTATGTAGTTTCAACCAGCATGTCCACGTCCTCATCTAAGGATGTTCCATAAAGTCAACGGCTATGCAGTTTCAATTGAAAAATCCACGTCCAAGGATGCGTCGTCAAAGTCAATTACTATGCAGTTTAAAGTAATTCATCCTCATTTGAGGATGCACTATCATGGCTATGCAGTTTCAACCAATGCATCCTCATCATCATTCGAGGATGTACTATCAAAGTCAAAGGCTGCACAATTTCATCCATCACATCCTCATCCGAGGATATGCAGTTTCATCAAAGGTTGCATAGTTTAAGGCACTACATCCTTATACGAAGAAATACCTTCAAAAGGATGTGCGGTTTCAGCCAGCGTATCCTCATCTGAGGATATGCCTTTAAAAGCTACGCAGTTTCAGCCAGCGCATCCTTGTCTAAGGGTATACCATTAAAGGCAAAATACCACAATTTTAAAACATCCTTGTAATATGACATACCTTCACAACATTAGCCAAAAATACTCTAACTACACAAGAAGCGCAATGCATACCTTATCATTAAACAAAGGAAACGTAAACACCATAGAAGGTAGCATAAATCTAAGATAAGTAGCAATCTCTAGCGGCATCAGGCCCATTTCACCACTTCAATTCCAAATTATCCTACATAACTTAAATTATCCTGCCTAAACCCAATACATCCTACCTAAATAAAAATTTATTCCCGCCTAAAGAAAATTATCCCACCAAAACCTATGTCAGCAATCTGTGCACATCGACCAAATTAAACGGATGAAGCATATGTAGCAAGATCCAATGGAAACTTGATGGTACAAGGAATAATGTCAACAGTCCATGTGACTTCCTCTTTTCCATAAAAGGACAACACTATAAAAGGCAAAAGGGGTGGAACTTTTTACATTCAGAGAATCAAATACTATAAATGATGCACAAAATCTTCATTGATTCAAGTGCTTGTACAAGAAAAATAATATATAGATTGAATGATTTGACCTATGGATCTAGGATCTTTTATATCCGAACCACGTAAATTCTTCGTATCTTTTGCTTAATTGTATTTGTATTCCCTTCTCTATGTATGTATTCATTTTAATTTTAATTGGTCTACTTAGGCATTTTAATAAACAATTGAACTATAACCCTCATAATCGTGTAAGCATATAGAAACATGATTACTACTAATCACGATAATTAATAACCATTAACTTGTTAATTCATAATCGTATAAGCATACAACAACCCGATACCTTAAAATTTTGGTGTTGTCGGATTGAAAAATCTAACTAGCATATACCATGCAGTCATACTATTTCTTTCACATACAACTTTGCTAATCCTGTAGTTGATTTTTTGTCCTCAAAGGAATGAAATGAGCAATCTTCATCAAATGGTCTACCATAATCCTTTACACTCAATTTCCCTCTGGCCCCTAAAAAGTCCATCAATTTTACTCCCATTTCCACTTGGGAATCTCTAAATGAAATAAAAGACCAGCAGCAGCTTTTGCTCAACTTTAAGGTGCTGGTAAGTCTAATGTGGTAATAAACTCCATAATATCTCTATCCTACCATCCCAATAAAACATATGCTTAGCATCATTATACATTTTATTTGCTCCTAGATGTATATCAATCGAGATTGATAACACTCTCCAAGCATGTCTTCATAAAGACCATCCACATCTATGACAAATAGTCTGTTGTCTTTTGAAGCTAACCTCTATAATCTATATGGTATTTCCTGATATGTTCCTACTTTAACCCTATTTCAAAGGTAATGAATATTTTTACTAGTTTGTTACATCCCCTATCTTGAGGCCCAAAGTTAAGCGCTACAGATGTTGTAGTCATATATAGTATTAACTTCCGGCGACAAAATACGGCTAGGTTAATAGTATACATAATATCAGAAGCACTTGAATATGAAACAAATCACAGGTTTCAAAGCAACATTTCTGATTACATTTCAAAAATAGGTTTCATATCTAGATTACATAATCCCATAATGGTTTCCCAGGAAAAAATCAAATAAAATTAGTACATAAATGCGCTAACAGCGACATATAATGATGCCCCTAGGTTGACCATAGTATATACTGTCACTACTGACATAATAAAACACAGCGGAACCAAACAAAATAAAAAAGCAACTCCTAAATAGCTATCCATCATCCTTCTGCTCGTCTTCGCTAGCTTTATTCGTCAACCTACTAAAAACCTGTAAACCTCAATCCCTATGCCTACACAAACCTGTAAACTCCGAAAGAATTTACTTAAAACAAAAGGTGCAACCCATTCGAAACATTTCCTTTAAGTCATTTTGACCCCGCCTAAAGCCCACGAGATTGAAAGCACTTCCTTTGAAAGCAAAGCAGGCACATTTTCAGTTTAAAACAAAGTCATGCTTCGACCCCATCGGAACCTATAGTCTTGACTCGGTTCCTTCTCATACTATGTGCGTTGGTTTCGATGGCAATGGAGGCGGAAGCTCACAATCGAAACCCCTATGCCAAAAATGCGAAACATGCCAAAAGCATGTAAAATAAGTATTTAACTTTAAAAAGAAATACTTTTCAACTAACCTGCCTTGTTTGTTAAAATATTGTTGGTTTCTAATTTTCTTTTCTAAAAGTGCTACCAAAATTTTAGAAGTAATTAATTTAAATAATTTACAAAGACCCATTCTCATTTTATAAATATACAAAAAAAATTAAATCCCATACCTTAAATAATTTTATATGTCTATTAAAACATTTAGGAAAATTCTACAAAAACTCCGAAATATCATTTTTAATTTGTTTTCTAACATATATTAATGTCCGACCCAAAACATAAATAATTTAGCCGTAAATAATTTTAAACCCAAATAATCATTTTTTACACTAGAAAATTAATATAAAATCCAAATTAATTCAAAAAATTATGAAAATTGAAAACCATCACTGAAAGATCATCTCTAATCTAAATTCGCAAGGCATTTGGATGTCATTTATTAGGGTTTTTACATCAAAAATATCCTAAACCATATTAATAATCATAAATCATTAGCAAGCATATATAAACATTCAGTCATTCAAAAACATGGCTAAACATTGCAAAATAGTTCGGATTAACCTTAAAATAAAAAATAATTATGAAATATGAGATGTAGTCATCGTTCACCTTAGCTTTGAGATTAAGGAGTTTGAGATTTGAATGTATTTGATTTTGATCTCGCTTCTTCCTTAGCTTTTCTTCCTCTTGTCTTGCTAATGGTGGTCGGCCTCAATTTTAAATTTTTGGATTGTGAAATGAACATATGGTATGAGATAGATGAGGGTTTAGAGTACATGGTTATGTCTCCTTCCTATTTTACCACTTTTATTTTTCATTTTAACTCATCCTTAGTTCATTGGTTTTACATGGCATGGTTACCCCTATGTTAACTCAAATATCAATCCCCTAATCATTGCATTATTTAATTTAATTTAGCTAATCAAATATCCTAAATAATGTTACCAAAAATTGGGGTCATTACAGTTTGCATCTCGTCCCTAAGTAGAACCTATTCAATCTTAAGAGTATGTCGAACCTCGAGGAATGCTAACATTTCGGGTTCAAGTTCATATTTAGGTCGAAAATCAAAACCAGCAATGGGTTCGAGCATAGTCCACTCTATAAACATCAAACATGACATAACATGACCTCTACTAAGTTTTTCTGCCTTAACATTTCTCTTTCTAAAAGTTAGGAAATGTCAAAGTCTTAAGAGGCTAGAAACTCCAACCATTTTCAAATATCGAAGGTTGAGATAGTTTTGGAAGAAGAGATATTTGAGAGACTTATGGTCAGTATACAGCTCAAATCTCTCTCCTCATAAGTAATGCCTCCAGATCTTGAGAGAAAACATGACTGTCGCTAACTTTAAGTCATGAAGTGGGTAATTCTTGTCGTGTGGTTTTAGTTATCTTCTTGCATAAGCAACAACTTTTCACTTCTACATCAATAAGGCTCCTAGGCCAGTACCACATGCGTATGTATAAATGGTACATTCTGCCTCTCTATTTGGAATGATTAAAACATGTGCATGGTTTGGTAGCTCTTTCAATATAATAAAAACATTCTCGAACCTTATACCCATGTGAATGGTATATTCTTCTTAGTCTGTTTGTGTCGACGATGTAGCCATCTTAGTGAAGTCCTTAATAAACCTTCTATAATATCCAGACTATTTGAGAAAGCTTTGGATATCTATAACATCTCCAGCTTCTTTTGGTCTTGCACCACCAATACCTTACTAGGATATACTCATATATCATGCTCATAAGAACATGTCCTAAGAAGCACACTTATTTCCTATAGAAGTGGGATTATGTAAACTTTGCCTTCAATCGGTGTCATCTCAATGTTTCTAACACCATCCTAAAGTGAGTCTTGTGTTCCTCCTCGATTTGTGAGTAAACAAGGATACCATCTGCAATTACAGTTCCATACTTGTTTAAATGATACCTGAATACCTTGTTCATAAGATCCACAAAATAGATAGGTGCATTGGTCATTTGTAATGGCATAACAAACCACTCAAAGAACCCTTCAGTTGCCCTAAATGTCGTAAGAGGCACACTCCCTATATCTACTTAGAGTTGGTAAACCCATGGCTAATTTCAATTGTGAGAATACCTTAGCCTCTGCGAGTTGATTGAACAAGTCATCTATATAAGTAACAGATACTTATTCTTCTTTGTCAACGTATTTAGCTCTCTATAGTCAACACATAATTGCAAGGATGCATCTGTCTTCGTAGCAAATACAACAACTACTCCGCACTAAAGCACACTATCCTGAATAAAACCTTTATTCAATAGTTCTTTGGTTTTCACCATTGACTCGCATTATTTCGTAAGAACATTCGCCTAATAGGCATAATTACCATCTTTGTGTCTTTAAATAGATCGATATGAAACTTGATCTCTCGATAGAAGGTAAACCTAAAAATGCATTAGGGAATTCACAGCCTATAGGTACTAAAGATAACTCGTCTTGGGAGAGGTCTAAAGAATAAAGGTAACTCATCATCAGTAAGCTCCTAGGCTCACACCGTCTATCAAGTCTACTCCCACTACCGTCCCTCAACATGACTATACATTCCTCATAATTAAAAAACCTATGTTCTCCCGTTAAATCTATACCTAGTATCAAAATATAGCTAGAAAAGCTGAGAACAAAACCATTAACTATTTAGTCCATACTACTCATGACTACATGTATATTTTGGCAAATAAAACTAAGTATAGGCAACCCACCTAATAGGTTAGTGACCACCAAGGGATTTTCTATAATATCAGTTTTAAAGTCAAGTCTATCTACAAACTACTAGCTACAAATGAATGTGAAGCTCTAGTAACAAGAAGAACATATATGTATGTATGTACGTATGTGTGTATGTATTTAAATCAAAAACTAGAAATTTACCTTCTATAACGATGTTCTTGTCCTTTACAATCCCTATCTGCTGAGATAAGGTAGGAACCACATTCAACTTATTAGCTTTGACCACTTGTCCACCACTTCCAAGGTTGGGCACTCTTTCTTCACATGACCTTCGGATTGCAAATGAAACACTTTCTCTTACCTTTCAGAACCCTACACTTGCTAATGAAGTGTCCTTTAAGCCATAAGAGATTTGCAAAAGAACTCTACCCTTTTCTTCTTATTATTAGAGTTCTCCTTTTTTTTCCTTGAACCTTCTACTTACCAAACCAATTTGGTTAGCTTTCAGGTTTATTTGCTATGTCGACCTACTTTGAGCCAGTTTGAGAACTTTCATGCCTAATTCCCAGATCAATAATGTTTTCAAATAGCACATCTAAAGAGGCATGAGTAAGCATATGGTCACATATAAGGGGACACAATCTATTAGCAAATCTCTCGGCATTCCCTGAGAGAGTGTCCATCAATCCTAAGCTACATCTCACTAAAGAGTACACAGTATACTCTTTCATAGCCACCTCTCCATATTGCAAGTCAACTGACTTAGTCAGTCTCTGCTGCAATGATGAAATAGGTTAAAAACGATGTTTGGACTCTTGTCAGGACAAAACATCGCCATCAATCTTAACCTCCACAAAGTCCCACTAATTTAAGGCTTCACTATAAAGTTGACAAGAGGAAAGTCTCATGTTCATCATATCATCAACATTCGTGTCATTGAATATTGTGCATGCATAGCCAAGTCCAGGTCTCAATGCATGACTTTATACCTATATATGGTTTACTGCCCAAATTAGCATAACTCTTAAATATTTTATTGAAGTTGATCTTAGGAGGCAGGATGACTACGACCTTCGTTGCATTTGTACTACCGGCAACCTTTGGAGTTTAGGCTATTGAGGATTTATTTTGGACATGGCTTAAAGAAACTATCTAGACCAAGCAGGAACTTCTATGTCGTTCACTGCCTCAGAGTTGGCCCCAACCTATCCTCGTCCTTCCTCTTCTCGTACTCAAGCCATTAATCTACAAATGGAGTCGATTAGAAAATTTGCGAGAAAAGATAAGTAATATAATGTGGTAAAATGTGAGAGAGTTAAGGGTATGCCTTGGGAAATTATGTAATATTTAATTCTATAACCGGTCTTGTTCATATAAATGTTTAACTTATATTATGTACTTTATAATTATGATATAATAAATTAAGTAAATGCTATAAATTATATTAATTAGAAAATTATAAAATAATATGCTATATTATAATAATTACAAAGAGCTGTAAACATGATAAAATTATCATAGTATAAAATAACATATTATTTTAGATATTCTTGGCCATGATGTTTCGAGGAAGGATATCGGTACTACCGTTGAGGCCAGAGCACATAACACACTCCAATTGTTATGTAGTGTGTTACCCATGGCTACCGAAGGCATCAAATGGTTGTGTACTGATAATTATTAGATAATTATGGAATAACACACCCGAGGGTTACACGCTAGTTAATAACAGATAGGTCCAACATGAAATCTCGAAGTGATGACATTACATAGTTCTCTTGACTTGAGAATGTTGTTAAGCTTTAGTGTGGATACTCCACTCTGATTATAGTTAAATCAGGGCATGGCCACCATCGAGTGACTATATTGGATGTAAATCAAAGCATTGGAAGTAAAACACTATTCAATATAGAATTTGTCTCCACTGTTGTATGAGGATAGTACAACAAGTCCCTGAAGTACATTTTCACTCAGAAGGATCTGAATCTAAGGCAACAACAATGATTGGAGTTCCTGGTAGCCTACAACTTAGATATTCTCTACACGCCAGGAAAATCATATGTTGTGGCGGATGCTCTTAGTAGGAACGCCGTTTGGCACTCTTGGAAGTTAAACCAACTCTTTTGGAAAGAATTGCTGATAAGCAAAGGGAAGATGAGCATTTAAGGAAGATCATCAAGGATGTCAAGGAGGGACTATATGCAAGTTTTGAGATAAATAATCAAGGCATACTACATTTTAAGAGGAGGATCTGTGTCCCTAATGTCGATGGACTTAGACAAAAAGTTTTATTGGAATATCATCGATCCAAGTTAAGTATCTACCCAAGGGTTTCTTAGATGCATAAAGATATGAAACGAGTATTTTGGTGGCCCGGAATGAAGAGGGATGTCTCCATCTTTGTCGAGGGATGTCTCCATCTTTGTCAAGAGATGTTTGAACTGTCAACAGATAAGAGGCAATCACCAGAAGATGGCTGGTTTACTTAAACCTTTGGAAATCCCAGATTGGAAATGGGAGATGATGTCAATGGATTTTATCGATGGTTTACCTAGATCCATAAAAGGAAATGAAAGAGTATGGTTTACTGTGGACTGTTAACTAAGAGTGCTCATTTTATATCGGTCATGCCAACTAGAACTACAAATTCATTAGCGGAGATTTATATGAGGGAGATAGTTCGACTACATGGAGTCCCAATGAGTATAGTAAGCAATCGAGATCCTATCTATACCAGTCAGTTTTGGGAGGCATTGCAAGTTACCCTAGGAACAAAGCTATGTATGAGCACTACCCTACCACCCTCAGATCGACGGACATACTGAGAGGGTTAACCGCATCTTGGAAGATATGTTAAGGGCCTAGATCTTGGATTTTGGAGGTTCTTGGGAAGATCATCTACATCTAGTGGAATTCTTCTACAATAATAGCTTCCAAGAAAGCATAGGAATGGCACCATACAAAGCTCTGTATGGAAGACCATGCAAATCACCAACCTATTGGGTCGAGTCCGGAGATTGTCTAGTGCTTGGACCAGATATGGTTTGAGTGGAAATAGAGAAAATTGCGGTGATAAAGAGAAGGATAAAGGAAGCCCAAGATCAACAAAAGAGTTATGCCGATAAAAGGAGAAGAGATTTGGAGTTTGAAGTCGGAGACTCTGTATTTGTAAAGATTGCTCCACTCAGAGGAGTTGTTCGATTTGGAAGAGCTGGTAAGTTGACACCCAGGTATATTGAACCTTTTAAGAGTATTTAAAGGATTAGACCACTCGCCTACAAGGTTGAATTACAAGAAAGGTTGTCGAGGGTCCATAATGTTTTCCACGTGTCACATTTGAGAAAGTATGTTCATAACCCTTCAATGATTATAGAATCGTCGGTTCGAGATGATTGGGATATACAACCAAACCTAACGGTGATTAGACATCCAGCTCGTATCGTAGATCAAGATGAGAAGAGGTTGCGAAATAAGGTAATGAAGTTAGTAAAAATCCAGTAGAGTGAGGATCCTCGAGATTGTACCTAGGAGACGTTGGATCATATGAGGGAAGCCTATCCCTAATTGATGTTGGGATAGCCATTGTTTGTTATATAGTATGTTTTACTGTGTTATGGATGTTTTGAGTAGGAACTTTGTATGGATTTCATGATATATAATATATGAACTTTTGAGTTGTTATGAGTTATCTCTTTGTTTGCTAATTTCGGGACAAAACTCTTTTAAGGGGGAGAGTGTACGGGCCCAAAATTTAATTACCTTAATAATGAATATTTAAATATATCTTTCATTTAACTAATTATTGAATTTTATAACTCAGAATAAACTCCTTTTAAATAATAACTAAAGATGGTGAAATAGTCTTTGTAATGGCCTGGAAATTTCATTGCGTTGATTTGCAAATAGATATTATAATAAAAATAAAACTCTTTTAAATAATAAAAGATGATAGTGAAATCATTTTTTAATTTTGTTTACAAAAATAATCAGTTCTAAAAAAATTGAAAATGTGCGCGAAAATCGTTTTCCGAATTTTCGACTTTTTGGGGTCGAAAAGTTGTCGGAGAACATTGTGTACATTTTTGTAACACATACATGCATTTTTATAAATGAGTTAGGATTTGTAATATATAAATGTATATATTAACTTAAGTAGTATAAAATATATGATATTACTTTTTGTGTAAACGTAAAAAAAGAAAATGTAAATAAAGGTACCATAACTTTTCATATCATTAGAAACATGAAGTACTTAGGTAATAAATGCATGTTGGCTTTGATTTGAAAGGAGGGGGACAAGAGAAGCGAGGTATTTAAGTGTGAGAGGGGGGTAAAGTACATAGGGTACTTTAGTAAATTAACTTGTTAACATATTATAAAAGAAATTTTTCTTAATTTATTTTCATTTTTCTCATTCTTATCTTCATTTCCAAAAATTCCTAAGTTCTTAAGAAAGTCTTTCATGGCTTCCTAATATATTTCAAAGTTTTAAAAAGCCTTAGATTTCCACTTTAATTTCTTCCAAAGCTCCTAAAAACACTTCTTCATCATCTACTTCACTTCCTCTCCAAAAATCCAGTCCACTTCCATCTTATATTTCCAGGGCTATTCCCATATTGCCTAGCGTCGAAAATTTTGTGGCCATAAATCACTTAAAAACTTCATTTTTCAAGCTAGAAGTAAAGGCCTAGGCCGTGTTCGAGTTATAGGAAATGTTAGCTTAGTTTCGTCGACTTTTGGTGAGTAAAGGTCTAGCACTTAACAAAGTTTTATAACTTAATTATATGCTTTGTTGTAAAAATATGATGATTTTTTGGATATAAATTGTATTAGCTTGGATATATGTGTATGTATTTGGATGGGATGACAAACAGTTTGGAATTTGAGAATTGAAATGTCAAGTTAGTTGCAAGTTATAATCCTTACTTTTATATGTTGGTTATGACATGATTTTATGTTATGATATGGGTGTGATGTAATTATATATGCTATGATGTTGAATAAATGATTGTATACTAAGGAAGTTGGCACTTTTGCTAACCTAAGTGACATGGAATCTTTTGTATAAAAACTATAATGTTTGGTTTTAAAATTTAAGATATTTCCAAATTTAGAACTTGCTTTAGTTTTCAAGAAACATACCTTTATGTTTTAGTAAATTT
The DNA here is from genome assembly GCA_030765085.1 of Allium cepa. NCBI lineage: Eukaryota > Viridiplantae > Streptophyta > Magnoliopsida > Asparagales > Amaryllidaceae > Allium > Allium cepa. The sequence goes on along the minus strand of CM060936.1, from coordinate 25,822,914 downwards.
TTCCAAGAGTTAGAGTTGGAAAAGACAGAAAATTAAATTTCAAGTTTTTAAAAAAATTACGAGTCGTATAGCGATAGTCGCTATAAGTGCAGTTCGAAGAATCGAACTCATTTTGGAATCTAGAGATGTTTTCACCTAGAACACTTTTTGCAAAATGTTTTAAAATTTATATTAAGTAATTAAAAAGTAATTATTATTTAATTGGTTATGTATTTAATAAATCATTAATTAATTAATTAAGTAATTAGTACCTAATTATTGGTTAATAAAGGTAATTAATACTTAAATGTTAATTAATTAATTTAATTTAATTAGTTAATAAATTAAAGTTAATTGTTATTTAATTAATAATTAATTGTTTATTAATATAGATTATTTATTAAAATTAATTATTAATTAATTTTTATTAAAAGGATTTAATTAATTATTAAGTAATTTTTGATTAATTTTAACTTAATTAAGATGTTAATTATGACTTAATTAAGATTAATTATTATTTAATAAAGATTTAATTTGTTATTTAATCAATTAATAAGAGTTTTTAAATTAAAAATCATCTTTATTTCCAAATATCAGTTTGTTTTAAGATTGTCTTTCTTTTTCAAAAATGTTTTAAATCAAGGGATTTCTTCGTCGATTACGCTTAACTAATCTCAAAACAAATATGAAACCAAAGTTAATGTGGTGTCACATTTATGGGAAGTAAGTCATCCCATAAGTCGCATTAAAAGCCGATGAGTAGACTGAACCTCTATAGGTGAGATCTAGAATTTATTTTTAGGTGAGGGATAGAGTAAGTTCGAAATATCGGAAACATGATAGATATGGGCGAGTTAATTCCTATCAATGGGTCATGTTTAAATTAAGTATATGGTTATTCATATGCGAACTCTGTATAATTACCCTAAGTAGCGGATTGTCCGCTATTTTTAACTTGACCTTTTTTAACTCGCAAAGTATTTTGTGCATATTGGAGTTCCTCGGTGAGGATTCAAATACTCTTTACATACTTCCAAAGGAACCAGAATTGAGTTAGCCGGAAATTATCGCTTAGTTTGGAGACACTGGTTCCAGGTAAGTATAATTTATATGAGCCACTCCAAACTAATGACATTCATGATGAATTATTGTGAAGTATGTTTTGGAGATGAACTATTCTTCCTGTGGGTGATTCCAAAATGAAAGATAGTAAATGTTAAATGTTTGTTCGATCCTCGAACAACTTGTACGGATGAATTCTAGCACTGCATTGGTTGCTTGGAGGGTAGTGTTGGCATTCCAAGATGGTTGCTATATAAAAAGGTAATCGTAGCCTCAAGCCTCATCAATTGGGAAAATGACTAAAGCAGGGACGTGCAGCAGGACTATGTGGGTCGCTCCCATTAGAGATTGATCATCGCCAAATCTAGGGTGATATCCTCTGTTTATGTATGCTTCTGGATCGCTTTTTATGGTTGTTGATTGCAACCAAGTGGTAATCATATTCGACACTACCAAGTAAGGGGTAGGGCCGATCCTGAGTAGCAGAGGTGGAATGCATTGTGCCCTCCCGTACATTTTATCCAGAGGTGTATGGATTTGATGGGTATACCTTTACCCTTTCATAGTTGGAAACCATTTTCCAATACAGCCTTTGGACTAGATTGTATACCTATTATGTTGGAATTTTGATAATGTAACAATTTCGACTATGATTCCATAATTATGTTAAATCTAGACATTATGATAATACCAGAGGATTTTATATAGAAATGTTTTGGTGGTCATAAGATAAAAACCTGTCTGAATTTATGTGTGGCGTGGTCTTTTGAGATACCTTTTATTTGAAGGTTTTTATAAAGTTAAACATAAGATTTACTCACACCAGACCCATGTCTGACCCGGAGTTTTATTTCTTTCCCTTAAACTCTTGGGAACTCAAATTTTTATGAGTAGCCATGTAGTCAGGTTTCTTTGGAGCATTTTGGGAAGTAGTATGGAGCAAAAGCTTTAACCATATCCAGTAGTTCAGTTTATTTCCGATGTGACTATACATTATTTGTTAGTAATTTAGGTAGGCCGATATAGCTATCCTCTTTGGGAATAGTACTTATTGTAACTTTGATGTAACATTTTTGAGTAACCATATGTACTATTCTATAATGATGTATATGTAACTCTATCACTTGTGAGAAGAATCTGTGTTTGTTTCCTTTGTCTTTTATTTTCTTTACCCCATGAACTATTTTTCGAACACTTATATGATTAGCACATGAATACTCAAGATGTATTAAGTGTAGTCTTTGGATGTAAGAAAGGAAGACAGTTACAAAACATATCATAAAACTTATATGAATAATCATAAATCATCAACAAGCATATACAAAAATTCAATCATTCAAAAACATGGATGAAATTGCAAAATAGTCTGGATTAACCTTAAAACCGAAAACATTTAAGAAATATGAGATGTAATCATTGTTCACCTTACCTTTGAGATTAAAGAGTTTGAGATTTGAATGTGTTTAAATTTGATCTTGCTTCTTCATTAGCTTTTCTTCCTCTTGTCTTGCTAATGGTGGTGGACCTCAATTTTAAATTTTTGGATTATGAAATGAATGTATGGTATAAGATACATGAGGGTATAGGGTATATGGTTATGTCTCCTTCCTATTTTACCCCTTTTCTGTTTTATTTTAACTCATCTTTAGTTCATTGGTTTTACATGGCACGAATACCCCTATGTTAACTCAAATCTCAATCCCCTCACATTATTTTATTTAATTTATCTAATTAAATATCCTAAATAATGATACTAAAAATTAGGGTCAATACAGACTCCCCTCCTTAAAGTATTTCTTCCTCGAAACTACGATAAGGTATACAACAAATCAATCAGACCATCAAAACAAATCAAGATAAGCGTCTTTAATCCTACTCTCAGCATCCCAAGTACAGTCTCTCTCATCGTCGCTCCACTAGACTTTCACTAATCTAACTATTGTGTTCTTTAGCCTCTTCTCATCTCTCGCGACTATATGAATTGAATTTCTAACTATAGTCAATTCCGGCTCTACAATTAAATTATCTAACACAATTGGTGCAATAGTAGTCTCTGGGTCTCTAACACACTTCCTTATATGAGAAGCATTGAAAAGGTCGTGAACTCCTACCAAACTATTCGATAACTCTACTCTATATGCTAGTTTCCCGATCCTCTCTACAATGGGAAAAGGTCCAATGAATTTCAGTGCTAACTTCCCTGATTTCTCGGATTAGATCACACCCTTCATCGGTGACACTTTAATAAACACATGATCTCCAGCAAAGAACTCTAAGTCTTTCCTTCTTTTATCTGCATAACTCTTCTGCCTAGACTAAGCCTCCTTCATCCTAGCTCGAATCAACTCAATCTTCTCTGCAGCTTCTTTAACCAAATCTGGGCCAACAACCAACGTATCCCCGGTCTCCAACCAACAAACGGGAGATTTGCATGGCCTTCCATACCAAGCTTCAAACGATGTCATCCCAATACTAGCATGATAAATATTTTTATACAATAACTCGACTAAACGTAGATGTTCCTCCCATGGTCCCCCAAAATCTAACACATAAGTTCTTAACAAATCCTCCAAAACTTTGTTAACTCTTTCCATTTGCCCATCAGGCTGCTGATGATAAGCGGTACTCATCTTGAGCTTGGTTCCTAAAATCTCCTGTAGACTCTTGCAGAACTCACTAGCAAACAAGGAATCTCTATCACTTACTATGCTACTAGGAATTCCGTGCAGTATAACTACATTCTTTATAAATAACTTAGCTAGAACAGGTGTCGTCCCAGTTGACATAGCTAGAATGAAATGGGCACTCATGGTTAATCTGTCCACCCCCGTTTACTTTCATGTCCTCTATTAGATCTTGGAAACCCATATATTAAATCCATAGAAATAGAATCACACTTCCATACCAGAATATCCAATGGCAGAAGCAACCCACTTTGGCTTTTGGTGTTTAGCTTTTATCTATTGGCAATTCAGACACTGCTTAACCCCAAAGCCTACAACCCTCTTTATACCTTCCTAGAAGAAACTCCTCTACGTGTCCTGATACAACTTAGTTCCTTACGGATGAATGGTGAACTTCGAACGATGGCATTCCTTCAAAACTTCCTTCCTTATGTCATCCATATTTAGAGCTCATAACCTACCTTCCTTTCTTAAACACCCATTCTAGTCAAGACTAAAATCCTTCAAGTCATTGCTCTAAGTTCCATCCCTTAAATTTTTGATCCGTTCAACCAATACTGGATCCTCCTCTTGTTTAGAAGAAATCTTTTCGATCATTACTGATCGAACTTCTAAACAAGATAACATAATAAATTCTCCACTAGACTCAGCCTTAGATCTCCGGTGCACTCTGCAAGTCAACAACGCTTCCAAACCTTTCCATTCTGTTATCATTGCCAACTACATTCTGATGATTTCTGCTAAGTGCATCTGCAACCTTATTACCTTTCCCTGGTGTGTACTCAATTTCAAAATCATAAGCAAAAATAAACTCTAATTTTCTCTATTGTCTCATGTTCAGCTCCTTCTAGGGGAGCAAGTACTTCAACGACTTATGATCCGTATATAGCTCAAACTTCTCTCTAAAAGGTAATGTTTCCACATTTTCAATGTAAAAATCACTACAGCCAATTCCAAATCATGCATAGGATATATAACCACATGCGGTCTAAGCTATCGAGAAACATAGGCAATCGCTTTACCTCTTTACATTAACATAGCTTTTAATCCAGTACCTCACGAATCTGTATATACTACCAAATCCTAACTCCCCTCCGGAACAACCAATACAGGTGCATGATTCAATAAGTGTTTCAAGCTCTGGAATGTTTCCTCACACTTATCGGTCCAAAAAAACATCACATCCTTTCGCGCTAGCTTGGTCATCAGTGCCGCTATCCGTGAAAAATCCTTTATGTACCTCCTATAATATCTAGCCAATCCAAGAAACTCTTTATCTAGGGTCTCTTCCAATTATTCACCGCTTTAATCTTAGTTGGATATACAGACAATCCTCTCTCTGAGACTACATGACCAAGAAACTCCACTTCCTTCTTCTAGAAATAACACTTTGAAAACTTCACCTTCAGCTGATTCTACCTCAGCGTCTCAAGCAAAATCTTAGATGAACTTCATGATCCCTTTCATATCTAGAGTACATTAAAATATCATCTATGAAAATCAACATGAACCTATCCAAGTGCTCTCGAAAAATCGGTTCTCAAAAAATTTTGTTCATCAAATCCACAAAGAATGCTGACACATTAGTTAGTCCGAACAACATTACTAACCATTCATACGATCCATATCTAGCTCTAAACGCCGTCAAAAGAATACTATTCTCTGCTACTCTAAGCCGATGAAAACCTGCTGCTAAATCCAACCGAGAAAATACTTTTGCTCCACTCAATTGATCGAACAAATCGTCAATTCTTGACAATGGATATCAATTCTTTATCGTCTTGTCATTCAACTTACGATAATTAGTACATAACCTTAACGATCCATCCGTCTTCTTAGCAAACACCACGGATGCTTCCCAAGGTGAACTACTAAGTCTGATAAAATTCTTGCTTACCAAATCCACCAACTGCACCTTCAATTCCCTCATAACGGTAGGTGTCGTCCTGCTTGGTGACCTACTCACTGGTTCTTCTCCAAGCACCTAATCTATCCGAAACTCAATGGCTCATTTCGGTGGTAATCCTATTAACGGCTCAAAGACATCCACGAATTCTCTGACCGCGAAAACTCAATTCAACTCATCCTCTAACCTCCATAACACCCAACAAAGCATTTACCTCATAACTAGGGCTTTCTACGGTATATACAATCCGATCACTACAATTAGGGTGTCTAAGTGACAATTTCCTATCATGGAAAAATATCCTAGTATCGTACTTACTTAACCAATCCATACCTAAAATAATTCAAAACCTGTCAAGATCAAATACATGAAAACTGCAAACAAAAATATGACCTAACAAATCAAACTCTAGGTGGTCACACATCATCCCAAGTGTCACATATCCTCTTATCGGATTTGCAACCCTTAAGAAAGTAACTAAATATGAGGGTTCTAGGTTAAGTTTATCCACTAAACAATGAGATACAAAAGAATACGATGCACCAGTATCAAACATAATGCTAACAGACATACAATGGATCTGAAGCGTACCTCCCAACACAGATTTTCCTTTTTCCTCTGCTATTGGGCTCGAGGTAGATGGCTCCAATGCAAAACTTTTCCCCTTCCATCCTTAGTAGGACCTTTGCACTGGTTCTTATAATGGCCAATCTGATCATCGTTGAAGCATCTAATATTCTTCTTCCCAATCACTTCCTTCACCTTTCTAGTATGACATTCATTAGCAAAATGTCCTTTCTTATCACACTTAAAGCAAACAACCTCTGACTTCCCTTTCTTTGTGGCTCCACCTTTTTTGAGCACCCTTATTATGAAAGAACTTCCTCTTCTAACTCTGCCCCACCTGGACATCCTTTGCTTTATTCTTCTCCAAAAAAGTAAGCATCTCCTCATTCCTCAATGCCATTTCTAATACAACACCATAAGGGTCTCTAATATGTGGTAACATTGCCCTAGCAAGCCCAAGCTTCAGCCCCCTGATGAACTTCTTATTTCTCTTAACATTAGTATCAACCATAGCATAGCCATATCTTTCTAGCTCCTTAAACCTCGTCGCATACTCAAGTACAGTCATGTCTCCCCGCTCCAATTCAGCAAAATTCCTAAATAGAGTAGACTTAGCAACCGACGATATAAAATTTTCCTCAAATCTCCTTTCGAACTCAGCCCATGTCATTGTTTCCTCATTAACTCCTACTGTCACACTATTCCACCAGTATAAAGCTGCTCCTAGAAGCTGTCTTGAAGCAAGCCTTCTCATCTGCTCATTATTGAGCCCCAAATCTGCAAAGATTCTCCCACAGTGCAGTAACCAGCTCCCTACTTCAATGGCATCTTTAGTTCCAATAAATGACTTTCCTCCCAACCGAGCATAATCCCTACTCAGAAGGGCATAGTTGTTGACCGGTGGAGCTTCCTAAACTCCTCCTCTAACTACTCCAGCAGCAACACCCACCTGCATCATGTTGATAAAGAAATTATACATAACTCCCATATCAACTTGTGGGACTCCAGCATCAACATTTCCAACTTGTGCCTGACCTTAGTTTCTCCTTGTATTTGGTCTGGTATTTCCATTTGTGGTGGTGCTTCCTCCAAGATTCACTCCTCCACTTCTAGTATCCATATCTGTATTCAAGCCTCATGAGATATAGAAGAATAGACCAAGAGAGATAAGAGAATATAGATATAGCGTATACTTATATATAGCGAATACAAGTACATTACTATAGCATTATCACAAACCTCGATCTTATCTCTAATTCCTTAGAATTATGTTTTCAAAAATCATTATAGTTTAAGGTTTTTCATAAACCTATGTTCTGATACCAAGTTGTAACATATACTATCTTGAGGCCCAAGCCTAAGCACTACAAATGATGCAGTCTTCTATAGTATTAACTTCCCACGACAAAATACGGCTATGATAATTGTATCCATAATATCAGAAGCACTTGAATATGAAGCAAAGCATATTTTCAAAGCAACATTTCTGATTATATTTCAAAACATAAGTTTCATATCCAGATTATGTAACCCCATAATCGTTTCCTAGGTAAAGATCAAATATAATTATTACATAAATATGCCATGAGCGACATATGATGATGCCCCCTTGGTTGACTAGAGTACTTTACTGTCATAACTGACATAATACAACATAGTATAATCAAACAAATTAAAACATCAACTCCTAAATAGCTATCTGTCAGCCTTCTGCTCGTCTTCGGTAGCTTTATTCATCAACCTACTAAAAACCTATAAAGCTCAATCCCTCAACCTACTCAAATCCAATTTGAGCACCCGAGAGTTCAAGGGGAAAACATAAACTTCGAGTCAGACATAAAACATGGTATGAATAATACTATACATCTCGGTTATTTGATATTAAGTAAGATCATGCCGCTTAGCAGAACGGGTTTCCCCTCACTAATATCCTTTTAAGACATATCTTTTGCAAATATTAATCCACCAACCAAAACTAGTTAAAACTGTAAAGAATTACCATGTAAACATACATATCAGGTAACAAATGAACCATCTGTCTGACACTATTGTTTTGTTTGGCTAACTACTAACCTGTGGCTGACTCGAGCCTACAAGACAATATATAAACAAATAATCTAACATTTGTTAGACACTCCTCTTCTGGACGGTCTATCCTTAACTTATCCTCTCCCAAGGTCACCCGATCCTAATTTTTTGGCAGGCTCACCAATAACCTACCTCTATAAAAAAAATATTCCGTTCTGTGCGTAACATCATTTTAGTCTTACCTGTGACAAAGCCCTACACACTGGAATTTTGGATTAAATTAGCTAGAGGCTAATAGCTAATGTATAGGGCGCGACCCTATACCAGTCCCATCTAGTATACAAATATCTGAGTCATTTTACTTAGGGTAATCTTCAAGTTAATTTTCCTTAAAAACCTTTTTGTCTCAAATTAATTTAAACCTTTAAATCATACTTAAACATGGAAAATATATATCCAATGCTTTACTCAAGATCACCTTGCCGTGTCATATATATGCTTTACTCAAATCTTTATTGATGGAAACATTTAAACCTTTGAAAGTACCCCTTTCGAATCCATTTAAAGTATCCTTTTCGAAACCAAGTAAACCCTTCTTTATAACCTAGGTTGAAAGGCCAAAACATTCCTTTCGAAACCATTCATAATCTTCCTTTCGAAGCCATTGAAAAACCTTTCCTTCGAAAGCTTTAAAACCTTAGACATCGTATCTTTAAAACCTTTAACGTTTCCGTTCAAAAACATTGGAAAAACCTTTCCTTTAAAACATTTCAAAATTATTGGGGAACCACCCCTTCGAAGCCTTTCTTTAAAACCTTTCGAAAGCATCAAAACCTTTACAAACAACAAACCTTTCAAAAGCATTTGGGTTCAATTAAACATGTGGAAACCTTTCAAAACCATTTAAAATTAACTCTTTCAAAACCTTTGGGTTCTACCTTCAACATAGCAAAAGGATGATAAAACATTTAGTCGAAAGCACTCTTTCGAAAGCTAATCCTTAGTAAATAAGTGATGATGTCGAAACCAATCCTTCTGATAGCATTAGAGAAGTGGATTGGGTTTTAAAACAAAGCATTCTTTTCAAAACTATTGACTTTGGAAGGTAAGAAAGCGACAACAAAGGGTTTCGACCCCTTCGAAAGCATTTACTTAAAAAAAATGCGCAACCCGGTCGAAACCATTCCTTTAAGATATTTTGACCAACCGAAAGCCAACCAGGTCGAAAGCACTTCCTTCGAAAGCAAAGCAGACGCATTTTCAATTTAAAACAAAGTCACGATTCGACCCCATCGAAACCTATAGTCTCGACCCAGTTCCTTCCGCCTTTGCCCCATTCACTATGTACCAAGTTATTAATACCATGTGTATCAGTTTCGATGGCAATGAAGGCGGAAGCTGTCAATCGAAACCCCTGTACCAAAAGAGACGAAACAAGCCAAAGGCATGTAAAATATGTTTTAACTTTAAAAGAAATACTTTTCAACTAACCCGCCTTGTTTGTCAAAATATTATTCGTTGCTTTCTTTTCTAAAAGTGCTGCCAAATTTTCAGAAGCAATTAATTTAAATAATTTACAAAAGACCCCTTTCCCTTCTATAAATATACAAAACAACTAAATCCTATACCTTAAATAATTTTATATATCTACTAAAATACTTAGGAAAATTCTACAAAAATTCTAGAAAATCATTTTAAATTTTTTTTCTAACATATATTTAGTTCAGACCCAAAACATAAATAATTTAGTCGTAAATTATTTTAAACCCAAATAATTTTTTCTATACTAGAAATTAATATAAAATCCATATTAATTCAAAAAATTATGAAAATTGACCATCTCTTAAATATCATTTCTGATCTAAATCTAAATTCGCAAGGCATTTGGAATTCATTTAATAGGTTTTCACATTAATACATATCATAAAACCTAAATAAATAATCATAAATCATTAACAAGCATATATAAACATTCAATCATTTAAAAACACGGCTAACATTGCAAAATAATTAGAGTTAACCTTAAAACCGAAAACAATTATGAAATATGAGATGTAGTCATTATTCACCTTAGCTTTGAGATTAAGGAGTTTGAGATTTGAATGTATTTGATTTTGATCATGCTTCTTCTTTAGCTTTTCTTCCACTTTTCTTGCTAATAGTGGTCGGCCTTAATTTTAAAATTTTGGATTACGAAATATGAGGTACATGAGGGTTTAGGGTATATGGTTACGTCTGCTTCATATTTTACCCCTTTTCTATTTCATTGTAACTCATCCTTAGTTCATTGGTTTTATATGGCATGACTACCCCTATGTTAACTCAAATCTTAATCCCCTAATCATCACATTGCCTTTCGAAACTCTACACTTGCTAGTGAAGTGTCCTTTAAACCATAAGAGATTTGCAAAAGAACTCTACCCTTTTCTTCTTATTAGTACAGTTCTCCTTTTTTCCTTGAACCTTCTACTTACCGAACCAATTTCGTTGGCTTTCAGCTTTGTTTGCTATGTCAACCTACTTTGAGCCACTTTGAGAACTTTCGTTCTAATTGCTAGATAAATAATGTTTTCAAATAGCACATCTAAAGAGGCATAGGTAAGCATATGGTCACATATAAAGGGACATAATTTGTTAGCAAATCTCTCGGCATTCACTAAGAGAGTGTCCATCAATCCCAAGCAACATCTCACTAAAGAGTGAGCAATATACTCTTTCACATCCACATCTCCATGTTGCAAGTCAACTGACTTAGTTGGTCTCTGCTGCAAAGATGAAGTAAGTCAAAAACGACATTTGGACTCTTTCCAGAACATAACATTGCCATCAATCTTAGCCTCCACTAAGTCCTACTAATTTAAGGCTTTACTATAAATTTGACAAGAGGCAAGTCTCGTGTTCATCATATCATCAAGATTCATGTCATCAAATATCGTGCATGCATAGCTAAGTCTAGGTCTCAATGCACGACTGTATACCTATAATGGTTTACTGCCCAAATTAGCATAGCTCTTAAATATTTTATCAAAGTTGACCTTAGGAGCTGGGATGACTATGGGCTTTGCCACATTTATAATACCAGCAACCTTAGGAATTTTGGTTATAGTCTATTGAGGATTTATTTCGCACATGGCTTAAAGAAACTATGTAGACCAAGCAGGAACTTCTATGTCATTCACTACCTCAGAGTTGGCCCCAACCTGTCCTCGTCCTCTTCCTCTTCTCGTACTTAAGCTGTTAATATAAAAATGGAGTTGATTAGCAACCTTGCGAGAAAATTAAAGTAATATAATGTGGTGAAATGTGAGAGAGTTAGGGGTATGCCCTGGGGAAATTATGTAATATTTAATTCTATAATCGGTCATGTTCGTATAAAATGTTTAACTTATATTTTTTACTATGTTATCGTTATCTCGACTTTAGGCAAGGCCGTGACACCAAGGAATTGGCTGAGAACCAAAGATAGTTCTTCACAAAAAATAGCTATACACAGGTTCGCTATGGATGCTAGTAAATAAGTTTTGCCTAAGTCCAGACCGAGCTACAATTAAGATGACATGATAATCAAAGCTACGGAAGCCAACATTCCAAATTTCAACTCAATCGAAGTTCGTATGCTCAAGGTATGATCGATGCAAACCAAGAAAATCAACTCCTTCGTATCTATCATTTCGCCTCCTTTATATCACTTTCATTTGTATCCCTCCAAGGAACCTTAGTCATATCCACTAAACATCCGTTAGTTCGAATCCATCAGGTATGTTCCACTTTGCATACATCTATACTCATATTACTTTGCATCCATCATCCCCTAGTTTGTTCGTATTGATCGACCAACGTCTATTTCATACCCATCAAAGCCATAAAAAACCATCATTTTGTATCGATCCACCGAAGCCCCCTATTCGTATAGATTGGCCAGTGATCGATGTGAATAATGCAAGATGGACCGATACGAATGACCATCTCGATGATCAATACGAAATGGAGCAAAAATCATCGATACGAACAACATAGCAATTAATGGATACGAGCCAAGCCATATCAATGGACACGAACGACATGGATACGAAAAAACTCAATGAAAGCGATACAAAGAGAACACAAAAAGATGGTTGACTTAGTCGCCCGACATGGAAAGTGGATCGATCCTAAAAGTTAGTGCCACATCATTGGTTAGGCGTGCCTGGAAGTGATGCAACATGGCAGCCTTCAAAAAATTCAAACTTGCATCGATCACAAATCTACAAGTCCAAATGCTACCATATTTTCATAGGATCTTGCATGCAACCTCAAGAATGTTAGTGATAGATCTCGATTCGATTGGGCTAAATCTTATCGATACGAATTTCATTCGGATCGATCATGGATCGAGTCTAAACGACCAAGGATCAATCACGTGGGCCCACTCACGTAGGAGAAAAAGTCTTCCGAGATTTGGGCGAGATATTTGCTGCCTACGCCTATAAATAGTTACCCTGGATCTACAGAAAAAGGACTTTTGGCTCTTCTACATCCAGACTCTGCCAAAAATATCGTTGTAATTGGATTATGCTGTTGTAACTCTTTGTAACCAGCAAGAAAAAATCAAAAAAGTTAGCCATTTCATAGTGGACATAGGCCATACGCCGAACCACTGTAAATCTGTGTGTTTCTGTGCATTTTTCCTATTTATCGATTGGTGTATTTATTGGATCTTCCTCATTTTCCATTTATATTCTTCATTTTATCTCTTTAAACACATCCGAAGAGTGTTCTGCCCAATTTTGGTACAAACACTTTGGTGCTTTCACTGAGAGAACCCAGTTTTTCTCCTGCTCATTGGATCTATAACCGATATCGGATTGCAAAAATTTAACGAGAAGATCCATATTTCAAGTTCAGAAGTTCTTCCATCCTATTCAGATTTGTACCAAGTCTTGGAGAGAGCTTCGCTATCCACCATGGTCAGCACAAGGACTACTTCAACAGCTGCAATCCAGAAGGACTGGACAAACAGAACCCCACGCAACTTCCTTCTACGGATCAGAATGCTGTCGGACCCTCAGATCTGCAAGGCCCTTTCACCAGGGAAGAGTACCAACTGCTAATGCAAGAGACAACTCAAAGCCACTAGTAGCTTACTCAGCAACTCTGTGCCAACGTGGAATTGACCAATCAACTGAATCATCAAAGACGAAGGAGATCTAGAAGGGATTAGGCTTCCTATTCATTCGCTGAAAGTTCAGCCTCTCTTGACTTTAGTCACAGATCCACGTCCCCACGGCTAGATGGAAGCTACGCATAGGCTACTAGACAACAGCGCACCTTGAATCTTGGGCAACTAAGAGTTAGCCTATCAACCAGCCATCAAACCGGACCCTCCACCCGAGGAGGTAATGTTCCTTATCATATTATCGACTTCTGCACTACTACTGCTACTGATTTGGAAGTTTACGCTTGGAACTGAATGGATCTGACCCACCGTCAACACAATTATACTCCTAAACCTTATGTTCCTGAAGACCTAGAACCAAGGAGGCGAGATATGGACCGTCAACCATGACCGGCCCATCCTCGCATTATGGAACCCGACCACACCTTAGCTCAGCATGCCCAGAACGTCCAGATGCCAGATATCCCGATAATAATCCATCAGATGATCCGCGAAAGTAAGGGCCTCCCCAATGATGACTGGAGAATCTTCCAAATTCATACCCCTTTCACTTATGATATACTCTACGCTGAACCGCCCCGACGATTCAGAATGCCAACTCTACCCATTTATGAAGGGAGCTTTGATCCTAACCAGTACATCTTAAAGTACGAATGGCTAATGAACGCTGCACAAGCCGATAATGCGATCAAATGCCGAAGTTTCCCAATCTCCCTAGGGGGCATAGTGACTATGTGGTTTACTCATCTACCATCTCGATCTATCTCATGTTTTGACTAGTTGGCAATGAAGTTTGGTAAACAGTTTCACATGCATGTCACCAGGCCAAAAGATGTTAATACCTTGTCTAGCATCACTCACGCTCCTAGAGAGACACTTAGGTGTTATTTGAAGAGGTTTCACGCTGCATACGCCGAGATTAGCAATCTCAATGACAACTCAATTATGATGGCACTAACTAAGGGGATCGATAGCGATTCTGAATTTGGCAACTGGTTGGCTGGAAAACCCCCTGCATTAGTGGACCGTTTATATTCCATGGTAGCCTAGTTCTTGAGAAGGGAGGATGCAGAACAGTTTAGGAAGACGCATAACGCAGGGCCTAATGTGGAAGGAATCCAAAGCAATGTCGCTGTTAAACAAACCAGAGAGAGTTTCGAAAAGGCGCAATTGAATGTACAAAATAAACAGAATCAACAGAAAGGCAATGGAAATCAAAACATGAAATGGTATCGGAATCATAGGCCACGACGCAGGGCCCCTATGTTTGACAATTATACTCCTTTAAATACGTCGCTGGAAAATGTGTACTTGCAGACCTGCAATACTATTCAATATAAGAAACTTGCTCTGAATCAATCATCAGAAAAACAGATTCAAATGGGGAAGTTGTGAAGATTTCACGACTATGGCCATAATACGAACTAATGCCGTCATTTACAGGGTATTATTGAGAAGTTGATACGAGAGAGAAATTTGGAGCAGTTTGTGCGGGCATCGCAGTTAGGAGGTGCGGGCCCATCGAATCAAATCCATATACCAAACCAGGCGAGACCGGAGGAACCCGCTCGTACCGATGGGAGGTTGGTGATTCATACTGTTAGTGGTGGCCCTCATCTAGTTGATCGAAGTTGGAAGGAAATGGAGTCTTATGCCAGCTCTATTAGGCATGCGAGCTTCGAAATGTTGTAGTAATTTGGAAGACGGGGCTCTAGCCAAGCAATAGAAAAAGATGACAGACGACATCGTATTTCGAGACAGGGATGCCGACAGAGTCGAAACCCCAACCATTGATCCACTTATCATTTTGGCTCAGATAGGTCCTGCTTGGATGAAGAGAATCTTAGTGGACAGTGGAAGTACAATGAACATATTTTTTAAGCGAGCTTCTGATCAGATGAAGATGGAAGCTAAGGATTTGAAACTTTGTCAATCTCGCATTCGTGGCTTCAATGGAAGTGCAACTATACACACTGGGATGGTGGAGCTACCAGTGGAATTGGAAATTGGAGAACGTCAGAGAGTCCGAATATGACAATTTTTTGTATTGGATATAGACTCGCCATACAATGCTTTCTTGGGAAGACCGTCTCTAGCTGAGTTAAGGGTTTCCATTTCCCTTTGGTGTCTGACTTTAAAATATCCTATGACAATGGAGTTGGATTCGTTCAGGGAGACCAGGCTGCTGGACGAGCCTGTTATGTTGCTGAGCTACGGGAGGCGTAGTGAAAAGGAAAAGGAAAGGGCATAGAGGAATCTCTCTGCGTCCGCTTTGCTGAGAATTGACCATTAACGCCTGGGCTAAGGCCCAAGCACCCCAACCAATTCCAAGAGATCTTGACCCAAGAGATACCGAAAGTGAAGACGAATGTAAAGAGAGTCAAGCTTCCCCGATCGAGCTGACGATCAATGTTCCGATCGACGATAATGATGATTCTAAAATGATAAAAAGTAGATCTCAGCTAAGCCAATAAATGTAGGAGGAATTGGTTGAATTTCTTCGAGCAAACCTTGACGTGTTTGCCTGGACGCATTCTGACATGTGTGGAATCTCCGCGGAAATCGCGAGCCACACAATGAATATTCACCCATGGCATGTCCCAATCAAGCAAAAAAGACGTGGTATAGATCCAGAGAGATATGCCGCCCTTAAGGAAGAGGTAGATAAACTCAAGTCGAACAGGTTTATCCGAGATGCATTATATCTGGAATGGGTGTCCAATCCTGTGCTTGTCGGAAAACCTAACAAGAAATGGAGAACATGCGCTGATTACTCGGACTTGAATAAAGCTTTCCCTAAAGACAGTTTTCACTTCACCGAATCGATCGGCTTATAGACTCAACGCCTGGACATGAACTCTTATCCTTCATGGATGCGTATACTGGCTACAACCAAATACCCATGCACTTGACTGATCAGAAGCATACCAGCTTCGTTACCGATATGGGACTTTACTGCTATAAAGTCATGCCCTTTGGACTCAAGAACGCCGAGGCAACCTACCAACGGTTAGATAATCGAATCGCCAACCAAATTGAAAAACCCATGGAGGTATATTTGGACGACACACTTGTGAAGTCACGGTTCTCCACTGATCATATCAAAGACCTGGATCGATGTTCAACATGCTTCAAGAATATAGAATGAAACTTAACCTGTTGAAAAGCCAATTTGGGGTCGCATCTGGAAAATTCCTTGGATTTATCGTCAATGCTCAAGGAATTAAAGCCAATTATGAGAAGATCTAGGAAATCAGAAATCTTGAGACTCCAAGGACTATAAAGCAGGTTCAGAGCCTCAACGGAAGAGTAGCAGCATTGAGCAGGTTCATTCCAAAATCCACCGACAAGTGCGTTCCCTTCTTCGATTTGACTAGGAAATGGAAACTAAATTTTGAATGGACTACAGAGTGCGAGGGCGCATTTCGAGCACTGGTTCAACACCTATCCACACAACCCATTTTTTCAAAGCCTATTGATCATGAGAGATTGTACATCTACTTGACGGTGCCAGAAAATGCAACCAGTGCTGCCCAAAATTCGAAAGGAAGACCGGATACAATGGCCAGTATACTACATTAGCAAACCACTAACCAGAGCGGAGAGAAATTATCCAAAGCTGGAAAAGCTGGCTTATTGTCTTGTCAATTCTTCAAGGAAGCTCCGCACGTATTTCTAGGCTTATCCTATCACCGTCTACACCGACCAACCGTTACGACAGGCCTTTACGCGACTTGAGACGTCTGGTAGGTTACTCAAGTGGAATATCGAGCTGAGTTGGTTCGACATCACTTACACACCAAGGCGAGCCATTCAAGGACAAGTCCTAACAGATTTCATCACTGAGTTCACTATACTGGAGGACTTGCCCGAAACCAATGAATCTCCTAAATTTGGCTGGAAGCTACATACTTATGGTGCATCAAATGACCATTGTTCAGGCGCTGGAGTTGTACTTCAAATTCCTGAAGGCCAATCTATATATTATGCCTTAAAGTTCGATTTTCATGCAACTAACAATGAGGCCGAATATGAATCCCTGCTCGTCGAATTGAAACTTGAAAGAGATTTAAGAATTATTGCTATGGAGATTTACTGTGATTCATAATTGGCCATATGTCAAGTCCAGGGAGAACACTAGGCCAAAGACCAAAGACTGACTGCTTATCTTACTTGGGTTTAGAAAATATTGGATTGGTTCAATTATTATGCCATCTATTGCATACCCCGAGAACACAGTCAAAAAGCCGATTCTTTAGCAAAGGTAGCCAGTACATGTGAGGCACGACAAATGGGAATCATTCCCGTGGAGACATTATCTTCCCCGAGCATCGATCATATGGAAATAGGCCGGGTATTGGAGGTCATTCCCGATAAGGAGTCATGGATGACTCTATTTAGAAACTATCTCAAGCATGGGACCCTACCGGAGCGCAGGAGCAAAAAAAGACAAGTTCTTTGAAAGGCTTCATGGTTCACAATTCAAATTGGAGTCATGTGCAGAAGAGGGTACTCTTTTCCTTTACTCCGGTGTATTGCCCATGATGAAGTCAAATGAGTATTGCATGATGTACATGAAGGAGAATGTGGCGATCACACCAAAGGGCAAGCTCTTACCAAGAAAGTGCTCTGATATGGATATTATTGGCCGACTGTATATCGCGATGTATTGGATCACGCCGGAAATGTGACAGATGTCAAAAACAAGCTCGGACTCCAGGAGCTCCACCTACCGAAATAACTCATATGGTCAGTCCATGGCCGTTTGCAGTATGGGGCATTGACATTATTGGTTCTCTACCTTTAGTCAAAGGTGGCACGAAGTACGCCATCATTGCAGTTGATTACTTTACCAAATGGACGGAAGTTGAGCCCCCTGCTACCATCAAAACAAAGAAAGTGATCAACTTTTTTGCATGCAACATTATCTGTCGATTTGGTCTCCCACATACCATCATTATTGAGAATGAAGCATAATTCGAAAGGGCTGAATTTAAGAATTTCTGTTAATGATTCCACATCCAGAAGAAGTTTTCCGTAGTTGCACACTCTTAAGCGAATGGACAGGTTGAACCTGTTAATAAAGTTATAAAGTCTATTCTGAAGAAACAACTAGAAAAGGCCGGGGGCAAATGGGTCGATGAACTTCTTATGGCCCTATGGTCTTATCGAACAACCCATAAGTCTGCGACTGGCTACACTCCATTTTCACTTTCCTATGGTTCAGTAGCCATTATTCCAGTCGAAGTGGATGTACCTTCTCATCGTGTGACACATTATGATCCGAAGACGAATGCTATATTACTTGCCGAATCTCTTGATTTATTGGATGAGAAGCGAGAAGAGACAGATTTAAAGGCAGCCACATACCAAAGTCGAGTCATCCAATTGTACAATGCCAAGGTCCGACCCCGAACCATTGAACTCGGTGATCTTGTCCTTAAGAGAATTTACCTGTTTCCTTCACATATGAAACCAACGTGGGAAGGGCCGTATGTTATCAAGCAAAAGCTCGAAGATGATATATTTAAATTATCAACCATTGACGGTCTCACTCTATCGAGAGCTTGGAACAGCAAGAGTCTTCTTTGTTACTACACATAATAGGCTTTAATTACTTATTCAGTCTACTTTTCATTGGCAATTCGTTTATGCATTTTGAAATCTGAATTAGTAATAAGGCAACTGACTTTCCCGTATTTTCTTATTTCAACAATAAAATGCAATCTTTTCGAGCCAGAGCGGTAGTTTTTAAAATGTGTCATATGACCATCATAGTGCAGGAAGAGCTAAGTTTCACCCTACGATGGGATTTATTCAAATAGGGAGTGACTGTGATACGACCGGTCACTCCTAAGTGAAACCACAGCTCGGGGGCAAGTCATTACACTGAAGCCAAAAAAGGGTTGATACACGACAATCCTTTAACCAACTCTAGATTCTCAGAGTGCGAACTGGAGTATAAGCTTATAAGTACGGTTTCGAAGAGAGTGGATCCGACCACCTAATGACTTCGCTGGTACTCAAAACCAAGTTCGAGGAGGATGGACCCGTCCATTTAACGACCTCACTTTTTAACTCAAGGTGGATGTGAATCGACCATCCATGATGCTGATAATTCTATCATTCCCGAAGTGCGAACGAAATTATGAAACTCAAAACAGAAGCGATCGACCATATGTTTAACATTTCCAGATTCCTAGAGTGTGAATTGGAGTATAAATATCAACTAACTCTAAGTCCCCAGAGTGTGGAATGGGGTATAAAGATCAGATAACTCTAAGTCCCAAGAGTGCAGACTGGAGTATAAGCACAAACCGGATCTGAAACCACCATCCGTGGGACAGGTCCGAGTCCCCGGAGTGTGGACCGAAGTATAAACGCAAAGTGGGTGTGACTGACCGTCTATGAATCAATATAAGTCCCCAGAGTGCGGACGTAGTTCTAAATATCAAACGGGTGTGGCTAACCGCCCATAAAATAACTTAAGTCCCCGTAGCATGGACATATCTCAAAAGCTTAAGCGGACGTGACCGACGGCCGATGTACAAATGTGATCCCTAAAGTGTGGATGCAATCATCAACTGATGAGCAAGTGTGTCTCGACCACCCGAACTCATCTTGTTTCAGACTCGCTTCAACAGAGTTGAGCTTGATATATAAAAGACAAAGAATGATGGCCTATCGATGTTCTCAATTTGTCCTCGAAACTAGGGGCAGAACTTAAGTATCAACCACTGATTGAGACTGTGCAATATTGGAATTTGACTTAACGATTCGATCTTGACCCGAAGCCATGGCTCTAGAACTTAGCAACTAAACCTGGGTCCGATTCGAAGGCTAAGACTCCACAAGTACACTGAATGGAAGTTCGAACGCTGAAATACTTAAGCGAAATAAACGCAAACTATGCTGAAGGCAAAATGGAATTTTATTTCAACTATTCTTTGGAAGAGAAGGATAAGTAAAAAAGTATTCCAAGAAATCCTACTAGCAGGGGTCGAACCTGCATCTATACATGGCCTACAAAAACAAAAGGAAAATCCTATCTATCTACCAAAAATCAGCCGAGAAGACATGTCTATTCTCTCTTCTTCTTCTTCTTCTTTGGTGTCGAACCACTGGAATCGCCGCTTGGATGCCTCTTTGAGCCCTTTCCTTTTGGCGGCTGATCTCCATTCGGGGGCATTATGGCAACCTCCTCCTCCGAACTCACATGGATTGAAATACTTTTTGAAGGTGGACTCGAAGGGACATGATCGATGTTGGAAGGCGGGAGAGGCACACTGGTGTCGACGACCGTGCCTCAAGGAGAAATCATGCGCAAAGGAAATGGACCAGGGCCCGCCATCCCACCTCCAATAGCACTGGCCCATGTAGCTGCTTCCATCTCGGCATTGATTTCAGCTATTATATCCTCTTTATGGATTGTTTGGGCATCACCAGGAATGCTAGAAGTTGGACCCAAGGAGATGATCACAGGTACGCCTCCACCCATGACAAATGGAAGATCAGTAAAAGGGTTGCTTTGGTGGCCAAGTAGCTCCTCCATCATTTGTTCATCAAAAGTAAACATGCTCCCCTGTGCCTCGTTGGTTGGTGCAGTAGCCTTTGTAGTGGTTGCTTCTTTAATAAGGGCCTCGTGCGCATGATGCAGCTCTTGGGTTACAGAGGGCGTGTTTGATGTAGCTCCTATCAATGAATAAAGACAATGAAAAAGAGTTAGCGATTAATTCATTCAACGTTTCCGCTTTGAATGAGCACATGAAATGCTCAAAATACCTTCCTCAAATTGGCTCGCGGGTGGCGGATCAGCTTCAGAGTCATGCCCCCGAGATGGAGACAACTGTGGTTGATCGAGATTATATGCAGGAACAGATCGAGGATCAACCGCAGATGTAGATTCGGGTTGGGTTGTCACAACAGTTTCGGAACCCACATCATGGTGCTCAATGCCAAAACCTCCTCCAGCCTCTGAATGCTGAGTAGCGAGTCTCTCCTTTTCATATGTAATACCGATGTCGTGGAGAACCCGTCTCTCAACTTCACTCAGCACCCGATTCTCCAATTCAAATTCATCTACAGATTCAGCTTGATGCTCATGTTTTTCATCTTCCACTAAGCGGCACCAAGCATTGTATAAGTGTGAAGGATAGTTTTTGAGCCAGGTTAGGTTTCGATGCTTCAAGACGTTGGCGTTGTATGTGATAAGAAGATCTTCGATGTCAGTCTCCAACCTGGTCTCCGCAGCTTTCACCTCACTCTCAACCTTGGTTTCGGTTTCCTGGATTTTAAGCGCCGCCGCATCCCTCTCATTCCTAAACACCATAGCCTGCTCACATGCCTCCTAGATAGCTTTGTTTGCTTCGTCTTTCCCCTTGATGATTTCAGCAAATTTGGCTTTAATCTCTTCGAGCTCTTTAAGCGCCCCATCCCTTTCAACCATGACTGTGGTGGTCCGATGCTCCATCTCCTCAACCAAGGCTAAGTGCGTCCGCCTCATCTCTTCCATCAGTCGAGTAGCCTCATCATCCCTTGTGTTGGCCTCTGTCTCTGAGTTCCTCATGGACTCGCTGTCATCATGAAGCACCTGAATTATGCGGTCCTTTTGAGTGAAATCAGTTTCTAATTTCTCAAATGTTTTTGCCCACTCAAAGGCCACCGCCGATGCTTTATCCGCGGTCTTCATCCATTCTCGGTACTGGCTATAAATGTCATGGATATAGTCGTGCATTATTTGTTCTGCCTCGACAGGAATTCTCTTTAGATGTGTAGGGAAGATGAAACCATCAAAACAGATGTTTGGGAAATCTTTTTTCAGCTGGGCGATTCTGATCACTCCCTTCCGAGTAGGCTCTGTAACAGTTTTCTCAACGATAGTGGGAGTATCAGTTTTCTTCCTCCAGCATTGTGAATCGGGCCTTGTATTTGAGAAGGCGGTCTTTGGCGTGAAGGTTCCAAGGGTTATTTGCCATGACCGGAAGGTTGTGTTAGGGCTCAAGGTGGTGGAGAACATGACCGAAAGCGAAGCCTATATTCTCTCTCTCCGTCCCTTTCCCTTTTGTAATGCTCCTGGCTAGAATAACTGTGATCGCGGTCTCTATCAGCCTCCTTCTGCAGGATTCATAATATGAACTAGATGACTTGCGTGTCGAGCGAAAGGTACCGAACATGGATTTCTGCCTTGTCATCGTATCTGAAAAATAGAAAGAGAAGCAGAATCAGTAATCTCCAGAAATGAATAGTTTATGACTGGTAGTGCTGTGAAAGTGTATGTATGCATGTGCAAAACCCCTCGACCAACCGGTTATGTCGGATATACTCGTAGGAAGTGACTCGCCTAAATCTAAAGCATTTTGAAGCCCTTCCAATCCGGTGTCGTGTTGGAGCGACACATAGTTCGGAATTGGAATGTCAGCGAGTCCTTCTAAAGGATTCTCTATTTGTGAGGAAGGAGTCTCTGAAATTCTAACACCGACGGCTAGCAGGGACATGACCATGGATTTCCATCTTGAAGACTTATGAAGCTTATGAGCAACTGCCTTGCCGCTCCTCTTTCCTTCTGAATGTTGTAAACTATCAAGAGGCCAGCTACGGGTTCATCTTCAATGGTATCCTCGTCATTACCTCGCTCAACTATTACAATCCCGGGCGCTCTACGCTTAGCCCGTCCTGCCGGGGCTGGCTTAAGAGCTCCTTCAGGTCTTATGCTCTGGTCTCGATCGATTAGACCAATGGCTCTCAAATTTTCATCTATGTGCACCAAGTCGATCTCCCTGATCTCATCAGGCACCTCTTGGAGAATTCACACTATTTATTTAAATCGGGAAACTTCGTGTCATGGAATTGCGGCTGTAAAGGAAAGATAATGTTAGACTCAACATTGAGTACAACTACCTCATTAATCACCAGAGAAATTGCAGCACTTATGTCTAACTAACCACCGTATAGCAAACCCTGGCGGGCATCGAACATAGAACCATTCGGTCTTGAAGTAGCTAAGTCTGGTCCAGGCTCCAATCACAACTTGACCATTCCTGACTGCCTCTAGGAATGTGAGTGAGGGATTATCTCCCCGACTCTTGACATTGAACAAAAATCTTGTTTCCTCCGGAGTCCTGGGGGCGCAAGAGATGCTCCATAAAAACAATGAACAAACTGTTCAACAATGCATATCCATTTGGATGCAACTATGACGAAGCGATTCCAAAGTAAGATAACACCTCCTGGATGTACTAGTTAAATGGAGGGAGTGTTCTCGTTGTGCGTGAATGTCTGTTAAAGGTGGTAAACCCTTCTGGGGGAGGATGCACCCTGTCATTCGGTCATAGTAGCATAACGTCATCTAATGATAGACCATGTCTTAAGCAGGTTCTTTCCAACATATCTTTGGAGATGTTAGACAATACAGAATCTTATGGATTCTCGATAAAGACTGCTCTCGATAGCTCGTCTGGAGCAGTACTTATGACTTCGACCATGATTGCCGGCGTCTCTATTACTAAAGGAAGTGAATTTTGAGCCTCCTACTGCTGTGAACTTACAAGTTCCATAGCTAATCAGCTCAATAAAAACCATCATTATATGACAATAATCCCGTGTGCGCCTTAGTGTGAAGTGCATGAGTATATTGTGCAACACAATATTGTAAAGCACTTAAGAAAGGTCTATAGAGATTAACAAGGCGTTTGAGCGATAAGACTTCAAAATCCAATCGAAATGACCATCATCGCTGACCGTCACATCCGTGTCATCCTAACTTCGGTGATCGTTCTGAGTTAAAGTTCGTCAAATGTTAAGTTACAGTTCCATCGACAAGCTTTGAAAGGCAGTGAAATACGTAATGAAATAATTAAGTCCAATTATGCAAGGCAGAAGCTCGTCGAAGTCATGTGTTCAAGTATGCAAGGAATTTTGTATTGGTCAAAAGACTTAAACTCGAATCGATCACCAGAGTTCGCTTCGTATCGATCCAGGAATCATCCGGTCATAAAGCATCATTTCATATCGATCGTCCGAGGCTATTTCGTATCGATACAAAATCCCTTACTTCGTATCGATCATTAGCGACGCCTTCATATCGATTATCATGCCCCAGATTTCATATCGGTCGATCGATCCGAAGGTCAACCAGCCATCGATACGGAGCTAAATTTTCCCATCGATGCGAGATTACATTGTATCCAAGATCGATACGAACTCCTCGTCCCAGATCGATACGGGAGTATTCTTCTCCCATCGATGTGAGGTCAAAGCAGAGCGTCTCTTCCATGAGTACTTCCTATCCCTCCATGCTTCATCTCCCCAATCAACATGGAGACAACTCTGACCTTCCTCGTCCTCGCTCCGACCATCTCCGATCTCCCTTTAACAAATTCAGCCACGAATGTAAGTGGGATGGCACGAGAATTCGAGTCTCGTTATATTAAGATTGAATTTGGTCGATTATTTACCTTATTTCAGCAATTAGTTCAAGGGATTAATGTTTGGTCCAGTTCGAAAGCAAGAGTAATTTCTATTTCCCGGTTTCTTAATCGATACGAAGGCACACTAGAAAATGAAAGCAAGTAAAATATTTCTATGTACAAAATTCTATTTATATGGGGTACGAAACCAAAGAAAGATATGATTCGACTCCCTATAGCCACGACCGGTTCTCATGAGTATTCTCCCAATCGATGCGAAGAAAGCAGTTCGCATCCATGCGCCCTTTATCAAAAGCAACAGCTGTTCGTATCCATCAGCTTTCATCGATCAAACGCCACTACCAAGTCATATTTGGATTGTTCGACTCCATCGATACGAAGTGAAAAATTTGTATCCATCACTTTGAAGACCACCAGACTTCGTATCCATCGATACGAGATGTGATAAAGAGCCAACTGATTCGTATCGATTGCCATCGATACAAATAAGATTTTTCGGCTTCTCAAAATCGATCAAGGAGAGGATCAATACGAAGGGACACTCTAAATCCACCATCAAGCTTTGTTACAACTCGAATTTCACAGATACAATACTTGACAAAAAAAGAACTTGGAAACGACTCATGAACGCACAAATATTAACGGGAGTCAGGTTAACATACGTGCATGTATATCGGACTAACATTTAATTTTCAAAATTCACAAGAGTTGAATGCTCACTTGGTGGCAATTATGACAAGGAAAAATAGTTTTCTATCATTCGAAACTCAGTTACAACAGTGTGCGGTACAACAATTGGCAGTCAACCATCTATTATTTGTATTACCAAAGATTAATCAAAGGTTACATCTTTCGACAAGAAGACAACAACGTTCAACATGTCAGATAGAACTTTTTTCAGAATGAAGATTGTAGCTTTTCAAAGCATGTCATGTTCTCACAAGACGTATTTTGGAGGGCAAATGTTATCTCACCTTTTGGAAAGGTCATGACACCAAGGAATTGACTGGGAACCATAGATAGTTCATCCCAAAAAAACGACTATACACGGGTTTGCTATGGATGCTGGTAAATTTTGCCCGAGTCCGGATCGAGCTATAATTAACATGACACGATAATCAAAGCTATGGAAGCCAATGTTCAAATTTCAAGTCGATCAAAGTTCGTATGCTCAAGGTATGATCGATGCAAACTAAGAAAATCAACTCCTTTGTATCCATCATTCCACCTCCTTCATATCGCTTTCATTCGTATCACTCCAAAGAACCTCAGTCGTATCCACTAAACATCCGTTAGTTCGAATCCATCAGGTGTGTTCCACTTTGTATCCATCTATACTCATATTACTTCACATCCATCATCCCCGGGTTGTTCGTATCGATCGGCCTACGTCTATTTCGTATCCATCAAAGCCATAAAAACCCATCGTTTCATATCGATCCACCGTTGCGCCTTATTCGTATCGATCGGCCAGTGATCGATGTGAGTAATGCAAGATGGACCGATACGAATGACACCCTCGATGATCGATACGAAATGGAGCAACAATGATCGATACAAATAGCGTAGCAATTAACGGATACGAACCAAGCCATATCAATGGACACGAACGACATGGATAGGAAGCAACTCAATGAAAGCCATACGAAGAAAACACGTAAAGATGGTTGACTCGGTCACCCGACATGGAAAGTGGATCGATCCTAAAAGTTAGCGCCACATCATTGGTTAGCATGTGCTTGGAAGTGAAGCGATACGAACTTGGCAGCCTTCAACAAATTCAAACTTGCATCAATTATAACTCGAAATCTACAAGTCCAAATACTACCAAATTTTCATAGGAGCTTGCATGCAACCTCAAGAATGTTCATGAAATATCTCGATTCGATTGGGCTAAATCTTGATCGATACGAATTTCATTCGTATCGATCATGGATCGAGTCCAAATGACCATGGACTGATCACGTGGGAGAAAAAGTCTTCTGAAACCTAGGCGAGATATTTGCTGTCTATGCCTATAAATAGTGACCCTAGACCTACAGAAAAAGGAATTTTGGCTCTTCTACGTCCAGACTCTGCCGAAAATATCATTGTACTTGGACTATACTGTTGTAACTCTTTGTAACCTGCAAGCAAAAATCAGTAAAAGTCAGCCATTTCATAGTGGACGTAGGCCATACGCCGAACCAATCTAAATCTGTGTGTTTCTGTGCGTTTTTCATGTCTATCGATTGGCATGTTTGTTAGATCTTCCTCATTTTCCATTTATATTCTTCATTTTATCTCTTCAAACACATCCGAAGAGTGTTGTGGCCAATTTTGGTACAAACGGTTATATTATGATATGATAAATCAAGTAAATACAATAAACTATATTAATTAGAAAATTATAAAATAATACGTTATATTATAATAATTACAAGGAGTTGTAAACATGATAAAATTATCATGATATAAAACAACATGTTATTTTAGATATTCTTGGCCAAGATGTTTCAAGAAAGGATATCGGCACATTCATTGAGATCAGAGCACCTAACGCACTCCAATTGTTATGTAGTGTGTTACCCATGGCCGTTGAGGGAACCGAATGGTTGTGTATTGATAGTTATTAGATAATTATGGAATAACTCACCCGAGGGCTATAGGTTAGTTAATAACAGAT
The DNA here is from genome assembly GCA_030765085.1 of Allium cepa. Classification (NCBI taxonomy): domain Eukaryota; kingdom Viridiplantae; phylum Streptophyta; class Magnoliopsida; order Asparagales; family Amaryllidaceae; genus Allium; species Allium cepa. The sequence goes on along the minus strand of CM060936.1, from coordinate 25,795,442 downwards.
AGGTCAAACAGGAAATCTCAAAGTGACGACATTACATAGTTCTCTTGACTTGAGAATATTATTAAGCTTTAATGTGGATACTCCACTTTGATTATAGTTAAATCAGGGCATAGCTACCATCGAGTGACTATAGTTGGATCTAAATCGAAGTGTTGGAAGTAAAACACTATTCAATATAGAATTTGTCTCCTATATTGTATGAGGTTGTATCATAGTCAAATGTAGTCAACTCAACATTAAAATCTCGAGCTAGAGTAGTAGCTTAATAATAAATGTTATTATTGAACTAAGAACTTACTTATGAACATACCGAGTTGAATATAGGTGATCCTGGAATTTTTACCAAAATCAAATTCCGTAAATTCTGAAGTGATATAGTATTAACAAAGAGAATTGGTGTAAATAATCTTTACTAAAAGGTACCACTTAAAATGTCAAAATTAGATTTTACAAATAAGGATATCTAAGTGACAAATCCAGCCAAACAGTCATACCACTTGTTGAAGTGATGTGTGAACGTTAATATTCGAATTGTTAAATATTAATCGTTGAACAAATTACACGTACGAGTCTCATAACCATACCGGTGAATTCTCCAAAATACCACATGATTAAATTGATTCATCAACTGGTATGAATTAATCAAATTAATTAGTTATCATGAAATATTAATTGTTTATTTATTTGGCATATTGGATGCTGTTAGTAAATTTTTTAGTGTGGTTAGAAATTAATTTGATGCGTATATAAATATTATATATGCACATATAGAAATATGGTTTGATATGCATTTAAATATGATTTAAATGATCTTATCTACAAAATGGGTTTAATTTGTATTAGCCTACTTAGCACCATATAATAATTGGCCTAGGGAGAAGAGGGAAAAGATTGGTTTTCCATTTTAGATCTGGAATTGGTAAATGGAGAAGTAGTAAAAGGAGGACAACTTGATTGCTCTCTAACCTTAACTGTATACCGCCTCCCTCCACCTAGCCATAGTCGAAAATATAATAACCCTATATCACATTAAATATAGTAGATCCAGTGGTAGTATAAGTTATTACGATGTCCAGAGATTAATCAAGGTAAATCTAAGAGATACCATCAATCAACATATGCTCAAAGGCTACATCCTCGAAGTATTAAATATCATTTATATTTTATATCATATTCATCATATAGTATATAGATTATATAACGATTTTGTATGCATAATAGTTGTCTCCCTTTCATTTGTCATTAAATTATATTTGATCTCTTTAAATTAATCTAATTGTTTTTTTAAATCTTTGTATAAAATTAAACAATATAATAATAATAATATTTCATTTCGGCCATGATATTTATTTTTACATTATTTTCAAATTTAAAAATTATTTCTAATAGTTTAATATATGTTATTTACTATTAGTGATTATATATATAATATATTTAAAAGTGTTGAAAACATTAAATATATGTAAAATATGTTTTAGATTTGTTAAAAAAAATTATTTTCAAACATATAATTTTCTATGTAATATTATTACATTTACAAGAACAATTTTAACAATATCTATATTAATTTATATGTATGTATGTATGTAAATATTAATTTATTAAAAATATAATAAATACATCAAATTTTTATTTATGAAATCCTTATGTCCTAAAATATAAAGTTTTTATATAAAATTTTAATATCTAATTTTATTTAAAATTACATGCTTTGATTATCTTATGCATTTTAAATAGTTTATGTCTTTTTTTACAGGAATATTTTTGATAATGGTAAAACATTTTCAAAAATGAAAAATATTCATTGTAATCAATTAAAATATATTTCTAGATGATTTTATAAATCCAGATTTAAAATTTAAAATTTAAAATATATTACGAAGTCAAAACTGGATAATTTGGATACTAGATTCGAATTTAAATTTCATTGACTTGGCCAATATCTGCTTTTAAGATTTTATTTCATTTAATATATAAATAATCTAAAATTATATATCTGGGTATGTGTATTTTTAAACAATATTTTGAGACAACGAATGTGCATAAGTTGTATATGCAAATCCCAACATCTATATGTGTATAAATTAACTACGTACTCATTATTATGTTACAATGCATGTTATACACGTATGCGTATATAATGATATACTCATAAACTATATACAAATTAATTTAATTAAACCATTAGTTATTTAAATCAAGAAATCAAATCAAATTTGATTTAATTTAAATTAACTTGATTAGATCTAGTAAGACCCATTAGACTTAATAGGCCCGTTATGATCCAGATAAGAAAAAATTCAAATTTACCCAATTTACCCATTGCAGACCGTCTCAATTCCAATGATGGTATCAGTATCAAAATGGTCTATGTAATCTAATGAGTCAATATATAAGGCCAACTAACTAAAGCTACCTATCTGATGGGTTTCTAGAAAAGTGGTGTCTAGGCTTGGGGTTGAATAATCAAATACTCTCTCCTCCCTAGCTATCGACCTAGCCCAGTTGGTGGACTAAGTCCAAAAGGTTGGCTTAGACGTAAAATAGTTATTTGGGCCTTAGGTTAATTTTCAAATTTAAATATATTTCATATTAAAATGTTAAATTTGAAATATAAAATGAAATTTTATAAGGGTTATATACTAAATTTATTTTTCAAAAATATTTTAAAAAACCAATAAATAAATATTGAAATTTTAATATGTACATTTAATTAATTTAACAAAATAAAATAAAATAATTTATTAAAAGGCTAATTAATTAAATGTGTGTGTGTATCGATATATGTATGTAACTATAATTGCTATAGTTATAAATTTATCTTAAACTTATTTAAAACAAATTATATTAAAGGTTGGAATTACATTAAATATTTAATTAAATTGTTAGATTAAATAAATGAATTTATTAAATAATATTAAAAATAATTAGTTAATTAAAATGTATACATATATGGATATCTATATAATCAAATTGCTCGTTTAAGTTAAAGGTAACGGAAAGACAAAGAGAGGCCGGGATCAGTTTCCAAGAAAGGCACCTAAAGATTCAGCTTTGGACATGTCATTATCTGTAAACGGGTTAAATTTCCTACAATAAAACCATTTAAATTAATTGTTTTAATCCTTCTACTATGAGCATTCTCTTCTTCCATCCATGTTTTTTACATGATTAAATAGTAATGTCGTTACATCACAATCTACTTCTTCCATCAATTTCTACTTTCCCTTGTACCATATTTCCCCTAATTTTCCAATCTCCTCAACTCTCGGTTTCCTCACGGTATTACATTCTCCCTACATCTTAAACCTTCACTTCTTCCCCGATCCATTAATTACCCAACAATTTGCTTACCGCTATCTCAACTTATTTTTCCCTACAAACTCAATGATCTGATTTGATGCTTCAACTCTCATTTATTCTTCTCTTTAGTCCAGATATAGGATAGTTCTTGAATTTATTAAAAGTTTTCTAATCCCAAACTATTTCATTATATCCTTATTTTAAAATTAAAATATTATTACATCTCTAAATTGTTATTGATCTATTTTATTATTTCCCAGGTAGCTTTAAAAAATTGATTTTTTTTCTTTCTGTGGATTATTTGGTTGGTTAGTATTGTAATTTTATACGATGCCTACTACATCAACTAAGTTTACTTTTGTTTGAGTACGGGATTACTTTTTTATCGATATGGATCCCACTAAAACAATATAATTCTCTTCTCTAATCGGAAACATGCATTAATATTGACTTTTATAGTCTTTTAATTTTTTTTATTGGTTTAGTAACCTATCATTACTAAAGTGAAGATTACATTAGCCAAAACGTTAGATAAATTCAACCTATTTAACCTGAAGTTAAAATATAAAATGTTGTGTGATTGGGTCAATTATTTCATGGACGATTATTTTAGATGTCAGTTCTGACAATTTCTGAAATTATACGTATTTGCTTAAGCTAAATATGAACTTTATGATACAATACGCTTCCAATTATAAAACTCCATTGGATTATTATAAAGCAAGGTATCAAATACATTATGCATTTTATTTATAAATAACTTGCATCATTGTAGCAAACAACTTACATCAATGTATTAGGGCATCTCCAGTGGGTTCATGGCAGAATATTCGTCCCTGAACCTGGGGTGGGCTCCCAGTGGCCAGGCGCCCATAAAATGGACACCTACACTCCACCCCTTCTTAAACCCCCCACCTCCCCTCCCCTCCTCACTTTCTACTCTCATTTTCATTTTAATTTTTTTAAATTAGAAAATCTAAACGAAATGCTGCCGTATCCAACCAAAATCGCCCGAAGAACAGTTTACAGACATCCAGCGGAACAAGCTGTACCATTACACATTTCGTCCCCACCTGAAGTTTCACCAGACGATCTACGTGTACTACACTAGCTGCCAGATGGTTATCGGCATAGAGCCGAAACCGCTTTAATGACCGTACAGGTATAAATTACAAATTAATATAACTAGTTATTTTAATATATACATCACATACTCATATTAAATAATCCTTACTCTATCAAAAATTATTAATTATCCATAGGACCATTACATTCATTGTCGGGGTAGGTGGGCTAAGTGCATTACCTAGTTTTATGACTATCTTCCCGATCCTATTATTGAGAAGCTACAACTAGCCCTTTTGGTCTTTTTTTGTCGATTAGGCATGTTCAGTCTTTTGATCGACCTCGTGCATTAGCTGAGAGGTGATGGCCCACCATGCATACGTTTCATTTTTCAGATTTTCAGCTTGGTATCACCCCATTTGATTTCTGCATGTTCACTGGCACTGAGATTGGACGACATGGTCTTTGACCTTTTCCATTTGATGATTTATACGAGTCGTCCAATCTGTTTACTGTTTTTTACCACTGATAGATGTTACTACGTCACTAGTGGTTCTGTTAAGTTGATTTACCTGTAGTAGTACATCACCAGTTATATAGCTAGAGCTGATATGATGGATGCAGTTACTAGAGCATTTCTGCTGTACCTGTTTGGTTCGACTTTTTTTCAAACCAAAAATGTACGGTTAGACTAGGCTATTTAGTATCTCTTACCAGGTTAAACCAGCTATATACTATTGACTGCGGCAATATTAGGCACCCTATATACCGCTCTAAATTCATTGCGCTTGGCGATGTCAGGCAGATGTATGCTTTTTGTTATATTTTGCCATTATGGTACTACGAGTACACGGCAAACATGCATCCCCGCATCCAGGACATGGCTAGTCAGGCTACTGAGCAGTACTTCCCTAGGATGAGACGATGGAATACTATGCAGTACGAACATCATGTCCCCTTAGGTGTACGACATGACTTGATGGAGGTTAGGTCACAGCTTGATATGCGTAGTCGAGGCAACATCATTCGGACTCCTTGGACCTCACATTGGACTCATCTAGGAGATGCAGGTCTTTTGGTGGGCGACCATCCCTTGATGGTTTCGTATTCACTATCTAGACGTAGGGTTGCTTTGCATACACCTGGATTTATGCCTATGTGGTATTTGGAAGAGAGATGTGCTTATCAGATTACGGGTGATCGTCGTATACCATATGATCCTTTATCTTGCGAGAACATGTTTGGTAGACATAGGGTGATTGGCGATCAGTACTTAGATGCTCTACGACAGGTTGGATGGGTGGATAGTAGTATTTTCTTCATTGATGGGGATCACGATGCTTATTGGGCCAGAGTAGCACCCCGTAGATTCATCGTACCAGATTATGTTCATGGGGTCAACTCTGATCATATAGGACCTCATGTGGCAACCAGTAGAGTTCAGGTACCATAGGTTTCATTTGATCCGATTCCATCACAGTTCTCCCAGACTCCCATGCAGTTGGAGCCTGATACTATTTTTAGAGTATATGACGTGACATGTACTTTGATTGAGCAGCCTTTAGTCTTTCTAGATCACCCCGACTATCCTGGTGTGCCTTTAGTCGGGTTATATCCTCCGTATGAGATACATTTGTTGTTTATTGTCATTTTTCCTTTATTTTATGCTTAGTTTCTTACTATGTCAAATATCAACTTTATGTAGTATGCTGCTAGATTAGACCAGGCCAGAGTTTCACTTGATGTGTTTCGCGATATGACTCTTGCACATACACACACCATGCATAATATGTACATACAGCATACACAGATGCTAACGGCGTAGATTGATCAGCTATCAGCTACACTTGTTGTATATGAGCCTTTCGGATCACAAGGCAGAGGTGATGATGGTTCCAGTGGGTATGATGCTGGTGGTTTAGATGAGGACGATGGGGATGATGAGGACGAGGGGATGATGGTGATGGGGATGACGATGATGATGATGGAGATGATGATGATGGTGATGGGGATGATGATGATGGTGATAGGGAGATGATGACGACGATGACGGAGATGATGACGATGGTGATGATGCTGACGACGACAACGACGTTGCATCCCTTTAGTTGTATACATTTTTAGTTTATGCATAGTAGACGTTTTATTATATATTGCAGTTCCTATAGCTTATGTACTTATGTCATTGTTTGAGTATAATGTGTATTCTTTATGTTTATATACTTTCACTTTCTTGGATTTTGGATTATTATGCTCGAGTATACTGTGAATTCTATATGTTTGTGTATACTGTGAATTATACATGTTGGTGTATAATGTGAATTCTATATGTTTGTGTATACTTATAAGCACCAACTAGTTACATATAAACATAAAAAACTACTAGTGACAGTAGATAGAAAACTGATAAAAAACTACTAGTGACATAAAAAAAACTACTAGTGACATATACGAACATATAACACTGATAAAAAAGGACACGGTAATAATAGACCACAAATATGAAGACTAGACGTGACAATTAAACTACAACTCCTGTAAAGAAAGTCTAAGACATCTTATCTCCTGTTCTAGTTCGTTTGCATAGGTTATGCCCCTTGGACATAAAGGATCATCCAACCATTCCGCGTAATTGCAACCATTCGGCCAGAACTGACATAGTTGGATTCGACGACCAATATTTTCTCCATCCGCACGTACTACAACTTCAACTTCATACCCGCACTAACAACAAATTGGGTGCGATTCAACTTCTTGCTCGGTGGGAGGTTGAACTACTTGAACCTGGTTCTTAGGTTGTTCATATGCCATACGAACAACATGTTGTTCATATGGTGGTTCAACCACTTCCTGAAGTCTCAACTGCTCAAGGTTTTGAAACTGACCGTGGACATCTTCATTGTGTTGTTCTTGATAATCGATAAGCCAATCCTCATCAGTATGTGGACTTTTCGTAGGCACGTAACCTGCATCTGAATCGATAGAAGAAGGCCAAGAAGGCATTGCGATGAAGAGTTTATTGTTGTGAGTGAGGAAGAAGATAATTATGAATGATGAACAAGTAAATCAGAAAGAGCATATATAAACAAACATTACACATAGGCATTAGCTCTGGCAACAACAGACGTTATTATTTGACAAGACAATTCAGAAAGCTCTCGACAAATTAACGAACGTTAATAACCAACTTGCAATATTGTTATCCTAAGGCCATCCAAATCTTTCTAGCCAATTTTGGTGTATGAAGTACGCATCATGGGCAATGAAGGGAGTGCGAATTTTAAATTGTATCGACCGTCATAAGTCGAACGCGTAGTCTCAAACACATTTTCCGGCATTACCTCATTAATAATCTTTATGTAACGCGTGCATGCTCTAGTAAAGTTTCCGTATGCAGTCCTGACCTCTTGAGCCGTACGTCTAACTTGAGATCCCACGTCGTTGTTGTAAAGTTTAGCCAGAGTGTCCCAAAAATGAATTACCATTGACTTTTGATTATCGCACATCTCATCGGTTTGAATGCAGTACTGCATAAGCAACTTCAATTCATGAGACGTAAATGTCATGTTGGACAATGTAGTTTGAATAATGTTAAGTTTTTAAATGATTTAAACAGATGACGATTTGTGAATTTATATAATGGATGTTCCTTCTCTCCACTCAATAAAGCAGAGAATTTTGACCGACAAATGAACGTGGCTACAGTACGTGATTTGACCGCACACGGACCCCTTCTCTCCACTCAACAAAGCAAAGAATCTTGACCGGCAAATGAACGTGGCAACAGTACGTGATTTGACCGCTCATTGACCCCCTTCTCTCCACTCAACAAAGTAGAGAATCTTCACCAGCAAATGAATGTGGCTACAGTACGTGATTTGACCGCACACTGACCCCCCTTCTCTCCACTCAAGAATTAGTCATATATATATAACCATATGGATCTCATACTTGTTCACCATAATTTAGTCTAACAAAACATTCTAATATCAAACAACTATCCTCAAATATCAAACAATGTCTGGAAATTTACTAAAAGCTATATTGCTATGCGACAATGACTCTGAAGAAGAAGCATATGTGTTAGCGCATCAACAAGATGAGGAGGAACTGATGGAGATATACCGTGAAGCATACGGTTCAACTTCTGGAAAACATGACGGTTCCATTGTGGGCCGGAAATATATCAACCGTAACCAGCAAGCATTTCAAAAAATACTTGTGCAAGATTACTTTGCCCGTGATCCAACTTACGGTTTTGAGATGTTTAGATGACGATTCAAAATGAGTCATCCTGTAACGACCCATAAATTTCGATCCCAAAAATTCCAGATAGTTAGAGAAAAGAAGAAAGAGAAAGAAGTAAGAGATAGAAGAAGAAGAGAAAAGAAACACACAATCTCATATTCGCAGCGGATAAAATATAATATCACATAAATAATAGTTTCACAAGAAGAACTATATCATTACACTTATACCTTTACATATCAGAGTTACATCATTACACAAATACCGGACAATTAAAAACTAACTTGTGCCAGATAAATATAGCAAAACACCTCATACGTTCCTGCCATCCAGCTCATCTCCTAAGCTCCAGAACGTCCTTACCTGAAAAATCTGTAATACTCGGTCTGACCCGAGCATTACATCAAAGTAACACCCGGTTCAGGCTGGAAACCAGCGTGAGTAAACCCATCTAACATGTAATACACAAGTATACAACTCATATAAACCCGGGGTATCAATTTATAACTTCACAAGTCGTTATAGACATCACTTATATCATACATCAATTTCTAAGTGTCAAACTTAGATTAAATGGTCCCATTCACTTTAATCATTCCACTTCATTCTATTGATTCCACACATCAGATTATAAAGAATCGAAGTGGTTTCGGGTATTTACTAATACCCGACTCCGGTCTCTTGGAATCCAATGTCACCTAAACCCAAGTTATCTAAGTAGATACAATTCAACTTAAATTGTCGAATAACACTTTTACACAGCAATTCATAACTGATTGATAATCACATTATCATCGTCTATCCTACAAATCATATCACAAAAGCAATTCATATCAAAGATATCAACCAATTCAAAGTACCCATTATCATTTAATCATTAATAAGCAAGATTGATTACTTCCTTTAATTACATAAATTAATAGTCCTCTAATTACTTTCACTAGTTAATTATTCTTAAATTTCATATAATAATTAACTTTTTAACTTAATTACATTTATTAATCAATCTTGATTTATCACAATCAGAAAACTAACTTTCCTTAATTACTTCATCAATTAAACCAACTCCTTGATTAATTTTATAAATTAATCCTTCAATTACACCGAGTAATCATTACTTAATTTCTTTCATCAAGCAATTAGACTTAAATTAATTACATCCGGTAATTTGTTCACCAATTACTTCACTAAGTGATTATACCTCATTAATTACCTTAAGTAATTATACTTAACTCAACATCAATTGATTACTTTTAATTAATTAAACTGAATTAATTAACTAAAATTAACCACATCAACTAAGTTATTCTGAGTAATTAATTCCATTAATTACTTCATTAAGTATTTATTCATAATAATTCTTTTACACTAAATATTTTACCTCTTGATTACTTGTTACTTAATTATTCTTAATCGATTAATCTTGATTTAATCAATTCTTAATTATCACTTATAAGTACATTAAGTAATTAGCCTTTAATTAACAATACAAATTAATAATTCTTCACCATCCACATTAATTACATTAATCCTTAATTATTTATTGAAATTAATTATTTATAATCACCTGCATTGATTAACTATCATTTAATTAATCACACTTATTAAATTAACTAACCCCTTTATTAGTTTCCTTAAACAATCAACCCTTAATTAATTATCCTATAAAATTTATTCACTAAACATTTATCCTTTAATTAACACTTAATTTTATTTATAAAAATTAAGTCTTTAAATTATTTAAAGTTTAACTTAACAAACATAAGCTAAACAATCATTTCCCTTTCCAAAACATTGTTCCCATTTTAAAACATGTCTAAAATCTAGATTGCTTCCTGCTTCGGGTTAAACCCAGTACTAACTCGAAACTCGTTTGAGATTTCTTCTTCTTCATCTATATTTTTTTTTAGCCTACTTGTATTAAGTGAATGACTGACCCGAGCCATATTATACTTTTCCCCGAGCAAACTCCGAGTAACCCAAGAGTTTCCTACTTTCTTTTTCCCGAGCTCCAGTTTCTTCTTCTTCTTCTTCTTCTTTTTTTAAAGAGAAAACTTAGTTTAAATATACGTCTGTTATAAGTAATTATGCATATTACTCGATAGAGAAACTGAGCCAATCATCAATCTTCTCCAAGCAACCCACTCGATTAACTCGAGGAAATCATTCTTCCCCAATTACGTTCGGCCGTGCACCATCATGTGCACATGCACACAGCTTCCATCGCCACCTACTCGCCATCGGCCAGCCCCGCGAAGCATCCACGACCACCTTACCTCAATCTTCCACTCCAAATTCCGAACGACACGTCATAGAGAAATTTGATCACTCAGACCAATTATGGAACCCAGAACTCTGCCGAAATCCATGACCTATCGATGATTTCGTTCCCCAGAACCATCGCACTTTGGACCCAAGCATCGCCTCGATATACAAAAGTGATCCTTCTGGTCACAATTGCATCTGATCCTATCGTCATGTCACAAAAATTTCCGGAAGCGTCGCTGTTGAAATGGGTTCGAAAACCCTACTTCTCCTTTGCATGATCATCAGGGTCGACGAGATAGTCCACCAGTATTTTTCCTACCATCAGCAACTTCCTAGCCACCTTCGACTACGACCCGACCTCCATCTATTGTGCCGATCATCGGCAATCGATCGATTTACCCAAAACGATCATCTCAAGAATACACACTAATTTCCAAATTTAAAATCATGATATATACATTAAAAATCATGATTATCTATATTAAATTCAATTCTGAAATCAATTCTTAATATTGAGTTGATAAATTTTTTGACTCAAATACAAATTCCACCGAAAATTTGAAAATTTCGTGCCAAATATCCATTTTAAATTCCAGTAATCATTTTTAGGCGTGATGTTACGTGATTTAGAACACATTTCATTACTAACCAAAAACTAACAGTGGTTTGATACTGAGATAATGAATTTAAATAGAAAAAAACATTCTGTAATCACAACAAAGACTATATCAAGTCAATACACAGGCAATAGATACTGACACACATGCATGCATCCATTTCTATTCAGATACCTAGGCCAACACATGATTTCATTCTCATACCAAAGTGAAATCGAGGACTAAAAACTGTTTATCAATTTTATGTTTACTCACAGGCATATTGAAAATAGACAGAGGAACCCAGGTTTGAATACTCACTTGTATTATTTAAGCAGAGAACAGAAACTGAATTTGTTTTCCAGGTTCTAAAATTTCTCTGAATTCTTCTTTGCAAACTGGTTGTTATTGAATCTTGCATGCATGCTATTGAAACTTGACCAACTTGTTTATTGAGATGTGTAGCTTTAGATCAGGTTTGGGGAATAAAATGCAGGCATTAATTTTTTTTCAAAAAAATTGATTCCAGGTTGCTTTCGAAACATAGAAGATTGTTTTGATGATTTCTGCTTTGATTTTGAAACTGATCTACAGGTTATTGAGTGAATTTGAAAATGATTACAGGGTTGTTGATACTAAACAAAATTTGAGGAGGATGACAGGTTGATTACATATTTTGTTTTAGTTTCAGTTTTCTTTGATCTGTTAATTAATTTTTTTTTAGTATATGAACAAATGTACAGCCCTAAGAAGAAGAAAAATATATATAATGGATTGACACTTGTTTATTTACTAACACTTGTCATTTGAATTTGCTAATTATCTTACATTTGTTAGTCTTATAATATATTTGTCTCATATTTATTTGAATGCATTTTATTTTGTATATAAGTGTTGCACATACATACAAATTTCCTTTTATCACATGTTATTTATCATTATATTTTTTTCTAAAATGTATTAAACCTTCCTTAGATCTTATTAAGGTCTATATTCACCCTTTGTCTTTTTAATTATATTTTAGATAAATACATTCCTTTTTCTCAATTTAAATATTATTATTTATATTAATACCTCCTTGATATTTACTCATATATAATCTTTAAAACTCTTTTAAAATCTTAATCTTATATTAATAATAATCATATATTAACAAACACATATTTAATCTGTTTGAAGATAATAAGTTTGCCCAATTTAAAAATAATTATATTAGGAGATTATGAAATGAATATTTATTCAGATATTTAGTCTTAGCATTTATTAGTTCTAATTTATCTATATACACATCCAAATATATCTATATATATCAAGTTTATTTGTTCAAATTAATAAATCAGTGTTTAATAAATTAAGTTCTGTTACTTACAAATTAACGGCTGTCCAAAAATCGGGATCATTACATTCCTCTCCCCTTTGAATCTTTTCGTCCTCGAAAAGGAATGAAATCAGAAATTATTCAATACTTAAAATCAGATACATCACTTTTTGATCATTTTTAAAATACTTTAAAAATCTATATAATATTACAAAACAGTTTTATAAAATATATTTTTTATAACTCGATGTCTCAACCAGTCCATCCCTGTTCTCACAGAAATTCGATCATACGTTGATCAGGCGTAAGACTGAAAATCTATAAGTACTTAGCAGACCCATTTTCAACATCCAGTGAAAATACTTGGAAAATAATTTTATTGAAAATATAGAAAACAGTTTTTTAAAATAGAGGATATATCTTTAGTGAGAATGCTTTGGAAATCATCACCCCCATTCATGGTCACAGTTACATTCCAAGGTTACGTTGCCGTCGCAGCAAAAGTCCACATAACTGCAGGCTCTCCGCGGCCTCTCGATTACGCCATGGAACCCACACAACAGATCACAGTTACATCCAAGGTTACGTTGCCGTCGCAGCAAAAGTCCATGTAACTGCAGGCTCTCAGCGGCCTCTGATTTTCGCTGTCGAAATGAAACTTCTCCACTCCTACATAGATCGCAGTCTGCCGATATAAAATCAAACGCAGACTGTTGGCTCTCAGCGGCACACACGACTTTCGCTATGTTATACCATAGGTCGCAGTTACATCCTGGGTTACGTTGCCATCGCAGCAAAAGTCCATGTAACTGTTGGCTCTCAGCGGCACACACGACTTTCGCTATGGTATACTTTACTCAAGATCCCCAGGAACTAGTTTTGTCCGGACTCCTCACAGGATTAACTTTAGAACCCCCCCTTAGGGCTCAAGGCAGCACCACCAGGTGGTACTCCTGAGAAGTTCATTTCAAGGGAGCGTTTTTTTTCCCAGAGCCATCATCAAAACATTTTATACTATACACATATAGTATCTTTTAAATCATACACCTAGTATGATCTCATACAAATCTCCTTTACACAAAATCGATTCCTAAAGTCATAATTCTCAAACTAGGCTTGTCCAAATTCTCATATTGATTTTACCCAAAAATCAAAAGCCTTTCCAAATCCATAGGTTCCCAAAACCTTTTTCCAAAATCCTCATATGATCCTTTACATATATATATATACAGATATATATAAATTTTAAAACTTCGGATCATTTCAAACTTGTATAAAACTCCTTTTATATTTCAAAACACCTTCAAAAATCCTTTTCTTCTGGCAATAGATTCAACAAGGGGAGTTTTATCTTATAAAACAAAGATATTTAATTTTGTTTACTCAAAATCAGATATTCAAATTTGATTACTCTTTTCAATATCAATTTCATTCAAATCCGTACGATGTACACATACCATTCGTACGCCATGCCAATCTGATCGCCTACTCGATCACACATTTCACTTCTGAACAAGTATCGTCCACCCGACTTCCTAGTGCGGACACAGATCTGGTTTCTTGATCAGAAACCGTCATTCTCCTTGCATAGTCATAACTATGATAGAGAATATCCAGAACCAATCAACAATCCCAATCCAGGTTCGCCGTCGAAAATCGAGAGAAAAATCCCAACTCGGATCGACCTAATTATCCGCAAATTATGTGCTCGAATCTGGATCAAATCACCCTGCGAATAGAATAACATAAGTACATCCTACATATTTATCTTTATTGGTTATTAGCCAAATCAATTCCATTTCTATTCACATTCACTTTGATTTTCATTCACTTACTCACAATTGCTTTAATCCATTTGGATTATCACCTCTATTCTTATCTTGATTGGGTATTTAACCAATAACAGTTTGAACTCCGTCCAGTTTATTTAGAAAATAGCTTGAAATTTTTTAAATAGATAAGTAATTGGAAAATAATTACTAGTTTGTAAAATAGTTAGAAAATAGTTAAATAATTATAGAAATTTTAGATAATCGCAAAATAATAGTAAGGTAGAACTAGTTTATAAAATAGTTAAAATATAGTAATTAGTTTATAAAACAGTTGGAAAATTGTTAAACAGTTTCAAAAATAATTGTAAATCAAGTATAAGATAATTTGGATTTTAAAAGAAAGGTTGTATATATAATGAATAGCTTAGAAAAATAGGTTTATATTAAAACAATTTATATTAAAAATAGTCCAGAGTCAAAACTGCTCACTTCCCAATCTTCATTCTCATCAAGTCAATTTAAATTCCCTTTTTATATTTAAATTGACCCAATTCCAATTTAAATAACTTCAATTTCCATTGAAATTGATTCAATCCCGATTCAAGTTGAATTAACCTTAGTTTCTTTCCAAATTTAACTTTATTCAACTTTGATCTCAAATTCTACTAATTCAAATAATTTCAATTTAACTAGTTTCAATTTAAATTCATTTGAACTCCCGTTTGAATTAATCCCAATTTCATACTCCATTTCCAAATCAAGTTGTATTATTCTTGATTTCTTCCCAAATTCAATTCAAATTCCATTTGATTTTAAAAATTATTCAACTTTAGTTACAATTTCAAATAATTCAAATCATTCCAATTCAAATTTTCCATTTGAATCTTATACTCATACATCTTCAATCACTATTTCAATTAATTCAAATCAAATTCAATTTGAACTAATTCAAATTCAAATTTAAACCATCTCGAATTATATAAATTCGAGTTAATACTTCAATTGTTGATTTAATTCCTTTAAATCAATTTACCTTTTAATCAAGACAATGGATTACCATACTCCGTTTCTCATTCATTTAAACAAATTTAATTCACATTTTAAAGATTATTAATAACAATAGGATGATATCATCCAATTATTTCAAAACATCCATTCATTTTCAATTTTCGGATCTCAAACCCAATTTGAGATCACTCAAACTCTCAAATATAATCAATCATTTAACTTTCCAAGTTAAAACTTAATTTCATCTTGAAATTTCCAAATCAGGTTGATCATTCCAACTTATATAACTTTTTCCCCTGTTAAACTCAATTCACTTAATCCAGTCAACCTTACCCAATTTGAACTTCCATTTCAAATTTTAAACTTCTCATAAATAATCTTCCCACTTATTAAGTTCAAAAACTTATCACCTTAGGTATCACATCTTATTCCAAACTCAAAACTCACCATTAAGAGTTTACTTCCAACCACCTTTGATATTATGTATATCCACATGTATACATATTAATTTCTTTTACATACCAAGTTATACTTTAAAATTTTAAACCGCCTTTGGTTCTAATTCAAAACAAATTTATTTTTAAATTTTCAAACAACTCTTGTTTGAAATAGGACCATTTCATTCAAATGCATTAAATAATATTATTTGTTATTTCTTTAAATTAATTACATCATTAATTAATCACATTCGGTAATTAACTTATTTCTTAATTACCTTCATTAAGTAATTGTCCCTTAAATTACTTACCTCTAGTTATTTCATTAAGTAACTCCGTCTTTATTTATCATTTCCAATTATTATCCATTAATTAATCTCATTAAATAAAGTTTACTTAATTATATAAATTAATTGATTATCCTGAACCCTTTCCCAATTTCAAGATTTAATTCCAATTTGAATCCATTTCAAACTTGTCTTTAATTTAATTTCAATTTGGTTGTAATTCTATTACCACTTAATTCTTACTATTACTTTTAGTTTAATTAATACTACAACCAATTTCCTTAATATAATAGATAATCTATTCTTATATTAGATTCATTTACTTTTGAAATCATTTAAAAATCTTTATATAAGAAAATAACAAGTACGCTCTCTCATATTTATACACTCAACTCATCCTAGGGTACCACTTACCCTATCCTTGATGAGTAATCCCACCAGAGCCAAGGTTCTCGCTTAACCTTCAGCTCTGATACCAAATGTAACGACCCGAAAATTTCGATCCCAAAAATTCCAGATAGTTAGAGAAAAGAAGAAAGAGAAAGAAGTAAGAGATAGAAGAAGAAGAGAAAAGAAACACACAATCTCACATTCGCAATGGATAAAATATAATATCACATAAATAATAGTTTTACAAGAAGAACTATATCATTACACTTATACCTTTACATATCAGAGTTACATCATTACACAAATACCAGACAATTAAAAACTAACTTGTGCCAGATAAATATAGCAAAACACCTCATACGTTCCTGCCATCCAGCTCGTCTCCTAAGCTCTAGAACGTCCTTATCTGAAAAATCTGTAATACTCGGTCTGACGCGAGCATTACATCAAAGTAACACCCGGGTCAGGCTGGAAACCAGCGTGAGTAAACTCATCTAACATGTAATACACAAGTATACAACTCGTATAAACTCGGGGTATCAATTTATAACTTCACAAGTCGTTATAGACATCACTTATATCATACATCAATTTCTAAGTGTCAAACTTAGATTAAATGGTCCCATTCACTTTAATCATTCCACTTCATTCTATTGATTCCACACATCAGATTATAAAGAATCGAAGTGGTTTCGGGTATTTACTAATACCCGACTCCGGTCTCTTGGAATCCAATGTCACCTAAACCCAAGTTATCTAAGTAGATACAATTCAACTTAAATTGTCGAATAACACTTTTACACAGCAATTCATAACCGATTGATAATCACATTATCATCGTCTATCCCACAAATCATATCACAAAAGCAATTCATATCAGAGATATCAACCAATTCAAAGTACCCATTATCATTTAATCATTAATAAGCAAGATTGATCACTTCCTTTAATTACATAAATTAATAGTCCTCTAATTACTTTCACTAGTTAATTATTCTTAAATTTCATATAATAATTAACCTTTTAAATTAATTACATTTATTAATCAATCTTGATTTATCACAATCAGAAAACTAACTTTCCTTAATTACTTCATCAATTAAACCAACTCCTTGATTAACTTTATAAATTAATCCTTCAATTACACCGAGTAATCATTACTTAATTTCTTTCATCAAGCAATTATCCTTAAATTAATTACATCCGGTAATTTGTTCACCAATTACTTCACTAAGTGATTATACCTCATTAATTACCTTAAGTAATTATACTTAACTCAACATCAATTGATTACTTTTAATTAATTAAACTGAATTAATTAACTAAAATTAACCACATCAACTAAGTTATTCTGAGTAATTAATTCCTTTAATTACTTCATTAAGTATTTATTCATAATAATTCTTTTACACTAAATATTTTACCTCTTGATTACTTGTTACTTAATTATTCTTAATCGATTAATCTTGATTTAATCAATTCTTAATTATCACTTATAAGTACATTAAGTAATTAGCCTTTAATTAACAATACAAATTAATAATTCTTCACCATCCACATTAATTACATTAATCCTTAATTATTTATTGAAATTAATTATTTATAATCACCTGCATTGATTAACTATCATTTAATTAATCACACTTATTAAATTAACTAACCCCTTGATTAGTTTCCTTAAACAATCAACCCTTAATTAATTATCCTATAAAATTTATTCACTAAACATTTATCCTTTAATTAACACTTAATTTTATTTATAAAAATTAAGTCTTTAAATTATTTAAAGTTTAACTTAACAAACATAAGTTAAACAATCATTTCCCTTTCCAAAACATTGTTTCCATTTTAAAACATGTCTAAAATCTGGATTGCTTCCTGCTTCACTCCTGCTTCGGGTTAAACCCGGTACTAACTCGAAACTCGTTTGAGATTTCTTCTTCTTCATCTATATTTTTTTTAGCCTACTTGTATTAAGTGAATGACTGACCCGAGCCATATTATACTTTTCCCTGAGCAAACTCCGAGTAACCCAAGAGTTTCCTACTTTCTTTTTCCCGAGCTCCAGTTTCTTCTTCTTCTTGTTTTTTTTTTTGAGAGAAAACTTAGTTTAAATACACGTCTGTTATAAGTACTTCTGCATATTACTCGATAGAGAAACCAAGCCAATCATCAATCTTCTCCGAGCAACCCACTCGATTAACTCGAGAAAATCATTCTTCCCCAATTATGTTCGGCCGTGCACCATCATGTGCACATGCACACAGCTTCCATCGCCACCTACTCGCCATTGGCCAGCCCCGCGAAGCATCCACGACCACCTTACCTCAATCTTCCACTCCAAATTTCGACCGACACGTCATAGCGAAATTTGATCACTCAGACCAATTATGGAACCCAAAACTCTGCTGAAATCCATGACCTATCGATGATTTCGTTCCCCAGAACCATCGCACTTTGGACCCAAGCATCACCTCGATATACAAAAGTGATCCTTCTGGTCGCAATTGCATCCGATCCTATCGTCATGTCACAAAAATTTCCGAAAGCGTCGCCGTTGAAATGGGTTCGAAAACCCTACTTCCCCTTTGCATGATCATCAGGGTCGACGAGACAGTCCACCAGTATTTTTCCTACCATCAGCAACTTCCTAGCCACCTTCGACTACGACCCGGCCTCCATCTATTGTGCTGATCATCGGCAATCGATCGATTTACCCAAAAAGATCATCTCAAGAATACACACTAATTTCCAAATTTAAAATCATGATATATACATTAAAAATCATGATTATCTATAGTGAATTCAATTCTGAAATCAATTCTTAATATTGAGTTGATAAATTTTTTGACTCAAATACAAATTCCACCGAAAATTTGAAAATTTCGTGCCAAATATCCATTTTAAATTCCAGTAATCATTTTTAGGTGTGATGTTACGTGATTTAGAACACATTTCATTTACTAACCAAAAACTAACAGTGGTTCGATACTTAGATAATGAATTTAAATAGAAAAAAACATTCTGTAATCACAACAAAGACTATATCAAGTCAATACACAGGCAATAGATACTGACACACATGCATGCATCCATTTCTATTCAGATACCTAGGCCAACACATGATTTCATTCTCATACCAAAGTGAAATCGAGGACTAAAAACTGTTTATCAATTTTATGTTTACTCACAGGCATATTGAAAATAGACAGAGGAACCCAGGTTTGAATACTCACCTGTATTATTTAAGCAGAGAACGGAAACTGAATTTGTTTTCCAGGTTCTAAAATTTCTCTGAATTCTTCTTTGCAAACTGGTTGTTATTGAATCTTGCATGCATGCTACTGAAACTTGATCAACTTGTTTATTGAGATGTGTAGCTTTAGATCAGGTTTGGAGAAAAAATGCAGGCATTAATTTTTTTTCAAAAAAATTGATTCCAGGTTGCTTTCGAAACAGAGAAGATTGTTTTGATGATTTCTGCTTTGATTTTGAAACTGATCTACAGGTTATTGAGTGAATTTGAAAATGATTACAGGGTTGTTGATACTAAACAAAATTTGAGGAGGATGACAGGTTGATTACATATTTTGTTTTAGTTTCAGTTTTCTTTGATCTGTTAATTAATTATTATTATTTTAGTATATGAACAAATGTACAGCCTTAAGAAGAAGAAAAATATATATAATGGATTGACACTTGTTTATTTACTAACACTTGTCATTTGAATTTGCTAATTATCTTACATTTGTTAGTCTTATAATATATTTGTCTCATATTTATTTGAATGCATTTTATTTTGTATATAATGTTGCACATACATACAAATTTCCTTTTATCACATGTTATTTATCATTATATTTTTTTCTAAAATGTATTAAACCTTCCTTAAATCTTATTAAGGTCTATATTCACCCTTTGTCTTTTTAATTATATTTCAGATAAATACATTCCTTTTTCTCAATTTAAATATTATTATTATATTAATACCTCCTTGATATTTACTCATATATAATCTTTAAAAGAGAAGGTTTTAAAATCTTAATCTTATATTAATAATAATCATATATTAACAAACACATATTTAATCTGTTTGAAGATAATAAGTTTGCCCAATTTAAAAATAATTATATTAGGAGATTATGAAATGAATATTTATTCAGATATTTAGTCTTAGCATTTATTAGTTCTAATTAATCTATATACACATCCAAATATATCTATATATATATATCAAGTTTATTTGTTCAAATTAATAAATCAGTGTTTAATAAATTAAGTTCTGTTACTTACAAATTAACAGCTGTCCAAAAATCCGGGTCATTACACGTCCATTATTTATAAGAATTCTCGAAAGTATTCAGCAGAATAATATTATTTTGTTTACAAGCAGGATGCTGCAAAAAAACAAGGTTTGAGTGGGCTTCAAAAGATGACCGCAACATTGAGGATGTTAGCATACGGTACACCCGCTGATGCCCTTGACGACACATATCGTATTGCAGAGAGTACGACATTAGAAAACCTAGATCACTTCTGTCAGTCAGTTGTGGACATTTATGGGACGAAATATCTTCGTTCTCCGAACAAGGAAAATGTAACGCGCTTGCGTGAAATGCATGAAAGCAAAGGCTGGCGTGGAATGCTTGGAAGTCTAGATTGTATGCATTAGGAGTGGAAGAACTGTCCAAAAGCTTTTCATGGAGCATATAACGGCAAAGAAAAAAACCAACTATCATCTTAGAAGCAATTGCCTCTCATGATTTGTGGAATTGGCATGCTTTCTTTGGAATGTCAGGTTCTCTTAACGTCTTAAACGTTGTCGAACGATATCATTTGTTTAATGATTTGGCGCAAGGTAAGTCAACTCCCGTATCATTTACTCTTGGTCATAAAACATATCAGCATGCATACTATTTAGGAGATGGAATTTATCCCAAATGGAGTACGATTGTAAAGACATTTGCAAACCTAATGACGGAAAAACAGAAACAATTTGCTCAATGCGGGAAGGACAAAGGAAGGACGTAGAAAGGGCGTTTGGGGTCCTTCAAGCAAGGTTTGCAATGGTCAGCAATCCATGTAGATTACGGAAGAGATCAAAAATGGCTACAATTATGTTCTATTGTATAATTCTGCATAACATGATCATTGAAGATGAATGCGGTATGGATTATCCCGATTTCGAGTATGAACTGGCAAGAGAACCGCTCGAATTGTTTCGCACAGCCACGTTACGAAATGAAGGACAGTACGCAATTCATGATGATCATCATGAAGTATATCATAATGCAGCTATTCATAATAGACTCCAAAGGGATTTAATGGAGTATATTTGGAATTCTCATGGAAATCGTTAGTTGGGGATGATGGATCTTTGTTTAATTACATATGTTTGCCTTTTTATTTTTGTAACAAAGAGTAGAATGTTTCAATTTTTATGTTTGTAATATCATTTATGTTTGATGTAGTAAATCTATATTGATATCTACATAATGCATCGAAAAAAACGATATACCATTGTAAAACTGAAAATAGCACATGATTAAAAATATAAACTGAAGGTACAAGGATATTTAAACTGCAATAACTAAAACTATCACATACATATGTCAACTACATATGTTTTGTTCCAGATCTACTCTCAACAATGCATTGTTTGTACTCCATCCAATATTGCATTGTAATTGGGTCCATTCCGGTGACAACCTTTTCAATTACTAAGGTTTCTTGGTGTTGCCGCTCTAGCTCAAGCCGACCCTTCTCAATCTCGGTCAATTCTTTTAACACGACAAGCTTTTTTGCACTCCCTCTTTGACATTCTGCATTTACTCTTGCATGTTTTTCATGCATTAGGGCTAAACGAGAATCGATTTGAGATTGAACAGCAATTTTATTCTTAGCCACTCGTTGCCCCATCGGTCTAGCGTCTTCATCAAATGCGGGTACTTCTTCTTCGTCTTCGTTATCTGGGCATACATTTGAGTCCATATGAGAAGAATCGCCTGGGCTAGAATTGTAATTAGATCTACTTTTTTTTTTCTTGCCCTTCGACTTCGTTTGGACATCTCTTAAGCTTTTTGCGGTGTTTGAGCTCCATTTTTGTTCACTAACAAGCAAGTCATAGCAGTTTGCAAACTGATAGTAGTGGGGTTTCTTTGTACTATTTTCTCTTGGAAATAATTTCAAGAATTGATCGTTTGTCATTCTCTTCTACAAAAACAAAAACACAAAATGATATATTAACAAAGTGATCAGAATTGAATGTAAATTAACAATCATATTTTTCAAAACGCTACCAATTCAGCTTCGCCATCCATTCCACTTAGATTTGCTGTTCTTATTTTATGGATCTACGACTCGTCGAATTGTGTTTGTCGATTAATCTTCCCAAAATGACCCATGATTGCAGACATTGAACTCGTCTTTTCAACATGTTTTTATTATACGCAGTCATGACTTTTGCCCAAAACGCCTCTCCACTTTGGTCGTTCTCCTTTACCGAGTCATTAGAAAAATGACAGTAAATATAACACAAATGCTTATCTTCATTGCCAAACCATGGAGAAGAAGAATGAAACGATAGAGGGGTGGTTTGGGGATGAACATTTTGAATGGGTTGAGAATCAAAATCCCAGCCATCCATATTCATCGCTTCGGTATATGATTGAAACGGATGAGACATACTTTCAATATTATGGAATTGAGAATAAAACTGTAATAGAAGAAGAGATGTGTGTGTTACAATCTGAAAAATATTCTAATATATGTAATAAAATCATAAATATGACCGTTTATAACCGTTGTAATTTTAAATATGACCGTTTATAGCCGTTGGGGTCAAAATATGACCGTTTATAGCTGTTGGAATTCAAAAATACGGGCCGGTTATAGCCGTTGGAAGATGGAGTAGGTGGAAATGGAGGGTGGGGCATGGGCGCCCATTAAATCGGCGCCCAAGCCCAGTTCAAGATTCTGAATCGAATCCTGAACATTCACCTTAATTTTGACCCTTAATTTTACCACTGGAGGATTTTTTTTATCAATTTCAGCGCTGAATGCAACGAATGGAGATGCCCTTAGATATTACTATATATGGTAGATATTTGGTGTAATGTACATAATACATTCATTTCAAGTATTTTATTATATACATAGTTGTACGTACTCATTCATTCATACATACATATATAGATACACACACATATATATAATATACATTATAACTACTTTCATAAATCTATTTGCTATAACAAAAGGTTGGCCAAGTGATATGGATGCACATGCACCTGTACACATTAGGTCACAACGTCTATGCCAGATGCCAGCAAAATATTGGGACTAAAAGCTTACAACTTATGGCAAATAATAATATGGCATCACGTTTTATACTTTTATTAGCTCTCTTGGATTCTGCAGCTGTGATAATATTCACAGTGCACACAAAAACCTGGACCACTACCGTTTCTAGAGAATGCAAGAAACGATATAGAGAAAAGGCACAACAACTTTTGTTTATTTATAAAAGTATATTACTATATTAGATCTATGTTTCGATTGGTCCATGTGAACATGTTGAATTATGAAGTATAAGATATCTCGGCATTGTATTATAACCTCTGTAATGTGTACATACGGACTTGGGCCAAATATCACAGCCTAATATCATATTTCTGAGTATTGTAACAGTATAAAAGAAGACCGAAGTATCTCAGTTTGTAATCAATCAAAAAACAATAAAGACTGATACAATTTCTTTCCTCTCTAATTCAAGATTTCTTATATGGTATCAGAGCAGTAAATTGTCTAACGACAAGGAGTTAAAAGATCACCGGCAAATCTCATCAGAGATCATCAAACTGCCTCGTCATCGAGCCATACCTTTTGCTCTCAGTTATAGGCATTCTCATCATTTGAGAGTGTAGTATCATCTCCTTCTTGGTTTTCACTAATCAAGAACCTTCACAAACAGTGCCACGCCAAGAATCTTGCTTCAAGATTCACAAGATCGACTGCACCGCTTTAGTCCTGGCATCTAGAATCTCAACATCTCTTCCAATTGCTCCACTATGGCAGGAGACGATGAAGTATCATCAACTACATCGAGTGGAATCAAGAATCAGGAAGGTTCAAGACCAGATAATCAAGAAACTCGAACCATTGAAACACATTCCTGCAATATCATCAAACCAAAGAATAATTTGGTGACCACTGCACTTGATGAGAATAATTTCATATTATGGAAATATCAAGTTGAAATTAGCATTAGAGGTTATGGTTTGGATGATTACCTGTATGGAACTATGGAAATTCCAGCAAGGATGATTACTAACAGTAAAGGGGACAGAGTTAACAATAAAGAATTCATCAATGATCAGAGACAAGATAGTCTGTTACTAGCATGGCTAATATCATCAGTCAGTTCATCTCTTCTCAATCAACTTGTTGGTTGCAAGACATCATCTGAGATATGGACTGCAATACAGCAAATATTCAGCACTCAATCAGCAACAAGAATCATGTACTACAAGAGACAACTGCAAAACTTAAGGAAAGATAATATGACAATGCAAGAATAACTGACAAAGATAAAATCATATTGTGATCATCTTGATACTGCTGGACACAAAGTGTCAGAAACAGAACATATTCTCTGTGTATTGAATGGTCTAGATACTGAATATGAATCAGTTGTTGCAATTATCTCATCACAACAGAATCTACCCAGTTTACAATATGTTCACTCAGTTCTGTTATCACATGAAGGAAGGGTAGAACAAAGAAAGGAGAAAGAACTATCAATAAACTATGCAGCCAATTCAAAGAATAGGGTACAGGAGCAAAATATCTGACAAAACTCATATAATCAGAGAGATGGTGGCAATCAGAAAGGAAGAGGAAGAAATAACAGATGGAATAATAGTAGAGCAAAGTGTCAAATCTGTGAAAAGCCTGGCCACACACCAAAACAATGTTATTTCAGACTTAACACGGAATACTATCCAAGTCATTAAAAAATTGGTGAATCAAGTGCAAACATGGCAAACATCAATCAGAAATCAAACAGTCATTCATAAGATGCAAGAAGGCAATAGTCAAATTCAGAAAGACACACCAAACAGAGGACATAACAAATGAGGATTGGTATCCAGACTCAAGTGCAACCAACCACCTCACAAGTAATCTTCAAAATCTCAATCTTGGCAGCAACGAATACACAGGTATGCATACTATACATAAGGGTAATGGTGAAGCTATAAACATCACACATGTTAGAACTAGCGGTATCAAAGGTAAAAGGCATCTTTACCTTAATAATCTATTAAGAGTTCCCAAAATTAAGAAAAACTTAATGAGTGTATCCCAGTTTGCTAATGAAAACAATGTGTATTTTGAGTTTCACCCAAAGTTTTGTGTTGTTAAAGACTTACTGAATCAAGAAATACTACAGGGTGAACTAGATAAAGGTCTATACAAGTTCAAGTTTGGAAATACTGAAAATGGCAAAAATAGAAATAAGTGGTTCAACAATTCTGTGTCAAATATTAGGAAAGTCAAATAAACTTTTGATTTGTGGCACTGTAAACTTGGACATCCTAGTGTAAATGTTGTAAAACAAGTACTTAGTAATAATAACATTGCTTTTGATGTATCTACACCATATATATGCACCTACTGTCAACTAGGCAAAGGCCACAAACTGCCATTTACAGATTCAAACACAACGGTCAGTAAACCACTTGAACTGGTGGCCACAGATTTATGGGGACCAACACCAGTGAGTTCTCACTATGGGTACAGGAATTACATATCCTTTGTTGATGCATATTCTAGATATACATGGATATATTTTTTGAAGTCAAAAGCAGATACAAGCAAAACTATTGTACAGTTTATAACACAAGCAGAAAAACAAAAAAACAATGAGCTCAAAATAATACAGACTGATGAAGGCAGTGAATTTAAACCACTGAAAGAGTACTTTCAAAAAAGAGCAATTGTTCAAAGAACAACCTTCCCACACACTTCAGAACAGAATGAGCTTTTTGAAAGAAAACACAGACACATAGTAGAGACAGGGCTGACAATGCTAGCTCAAGCATCTATGTCAATAAAATTCTGGCAAGATGTTTTCAACACTGCAGTATATTTAATTAACAGGCAACCTACCAAAGTACTCAAACATCTAAATCCCACTGAAGTATTATTTGGGTTAATCCAGACTATCAAAGTCTAAAGACATTTGGTTGCTTGTGCTTCCCATGCCTTAGACCATATAATAAATCATAAACTAAGTCTAAGATCTACCCCCTGTACATTTCTTGGTTATGAAAATAGTCAAAAGGGATATAGATGCTTGAGTAATGATGGTAGGATATTTGTTTCAAGACATGTAGTATTTAATGAAGAAATATTTCCTTTTGCAGATAAAAACATCAGAACCACAAAGAAAGTATATGATAAAGGCAGTACATCACTACCATCAATACCTATTGTACCTGACCAGAATATCAGTGCTACTGAAGGAGGCATGCAGAGAAACAATGAATCACAACTCACTGTATCCAAAGAAGACACTGGATCAGGTCATGATCCTGGAAGAATCTCCAACCCTCCTCCTAGTAACACAAGTCTGAACAATGATATAGAATCAGTGGAAGAGCAATCTCCCTCAAGGTCTCAACATGAAGATGATATCATCAGCACATATGAGCCTCAACCTGCAAAAACATGGCATCATATGACAACAAGGTCCAAAAGTGGCATATATAAGCCAAAAGTATACAATGTTCAACTAAATCAAACCGAGCCAAACAACTATAAAGATGCTGTTACAAACATCAACTGGAAGCAAGCAATGGATGAAGAATATAAAGCACTCATCAAAAACAAAACATGGAGTCTCACAACCAGAACTAAAGACAGCAATGTAGTTGGGTGTAAATGGACATACAAGATCAAAAGAAATCCTGATGGAAGCATTAACAAGTATAAAGCAAGATTTGTGGATAAAGGTTATAATCAGCAATATGGATTTGACTTTTATGAGACATGTTCTCCAGTGGTTAAGCCAACAACAATAAGAATCATATTGACCATTGCTCTATATAAGAAATGGAGACTCAAGCAACTAGATGTAAACAACGCATTCCTCAATGAGGACCTAAAAGAGGTTGTACTTATGGAACAGCCAGAAGGATATGTAAAGGGGAACAACAACAGACTTGTGTGTAAGCTACGTAAAGCCATTTACGGTCCAAAACAGGCTCCACGTGTATGGAATGAAAAACTCAAGACAACACTGATGAAACAAGACTTCATACCAACAAAATCAGATAATTCCTTCTATGTACAATGCAAGAATGATAGTATCACATATATACTGATATATGTTGATGATATTATCATCACAGGAAGTAGCAGCAAAATCATAGATCAGATAATAAAATACTTAGACCAGACATTCTCTATCAAGGATCTAGGTGATTTAAGGTATTTTTTAGGTATAGAAGTCACACAGAGATCAAGTACAGAACTATTCTTATGCCAGAAAAAATACATTCTTGACATTCTAAAACGAGCAAACATGGATAATGCCAAATCATTGCCTACTCTTATGACCAACAACCTTCGACTCTCAAAAGACAGAGGTGAAGCAATTGAAAATGAAAAGCAATACAGAAGCATCATGGGAGCATTACAATATATTACAATAACCAGACATGACATATGCTACAACGTGTACAAAGTATGTCAATATATGCACAAACCTCTCAGTAAGCACTGGAGGGCAGTTAAACGAGATTTGAGATACCTAAAGGGAACTCTGAATCATGGTCTAACTTTCAACAACACAAAACAATTAAGGATAGAGGCTTACTCAGATGCAGACCGAGCTTCAGACCCCGATGATCGAAGATCGACATCAGGGTACTACGTCCTGGGAGACAACCCAATCTCATGGAGCTCGAAGAAGTAAGCTATTGTCTCACGATCTAGCACAGAATCTGAGTACAGATCTATAGCAAGCACTGCAGCAGAGATCACATGGATAGAGTCACTTCTACAAGAGATCAAGGTTGATCTCGATAGCACACCAATTATTTGGTGCGACAATCTTAGTTCTGTCTCACTCACGGCAGACCCGTTTTTGCATTAACGAATGAAGCACATCGAAATCGATCTTTATTTCGCTCGTGAGAAGGTCATAAGCAAGAGACTGAAAGTCAATCACATTCCAGCCTTCTACCAAAGAGCAGACATTCTCACAAAGCCATTATCGGCTGAAAATTTCATTAGATTAAAGGAGAAACTCAAAGTTAGAAGTGGCGGCGCAGAGAGAGACGAGGAAGAAAACCCTAGATCTAGTTGAAGGGCGAATTATGAAGTATAAGATATCTCGGCATTGTATTATAACCTCTGTAATGTGTACATACGGGCTTGGGACAAATATCATAGTCCGAAATCATATTTCTGAGTATTGTAACAGTATAAAAGTAGACTGAAGTATCTCAGTTTGTAATCAGTTAAAAAAACAATAAAGACTGATACATTTTCTTTCCTCTCTAATTCAAGATATCTTATATGTTGGTTAAAAGAAACACGTATAAACTTAGGCTGAATGAAGGAAAACATAGGCAGAAAATTGATAATTTCTCTTGTTCTCTTATGGCTTATCTTCTTCTTCCTCAAGTTATTTTCTTCTTCTAACATTTTACTGCAAGTTACTTAGCATAGGTCATATCACCATGGTGAAAAGAACCACAGCTGAAATGGTTTAACTCCAAATCGTTCCCTATGAACTGATGTTGCATCTAGATGTTTAGAGTATGAGAAAGGCAATGTGTACTTGAAATTAATAATAGGAACTTAAAATAAAATCTCTTCTTTTTTGCAATAGCTTAGTTAAAGGTTGGGCCAACCACTGATAACACATCAAGTGAGCTACTACCATTTCCTAGCGATCTGCATAATACTTTAAGTATGTATTGCCACAAACTATTATGTATAACACAATAGGCAAAAGTTATTTTGTTGCATACAAATGTATTTCAACATAGACAAAAAAATATGAGGCAGTAAGTTTGTAATCGGGCAGGTGTAAATAGTGTAGAATTTTTCTAATACGGTTAACTTACCTTTAATATGGAAGGTATGTAAATAAAACTTTTTCCATTGCCATTATCAACATTTTAGTTCCTTATTTTGTATTTTATAAAAGTATATGGTTGAACAAGTATCCTTACACGTCAACAAATAAAAATTGGGCGGGCAATTATAACATTTCTATTAATATATTAAATTTATGCAAAATTCGTCTGTTATTAGCTTTATGAAAAATGATATCACAGCCTTAATTTTATGGATTTATTTTCGATTTGGCCTCGTTTTAAAAGTAATATCGCAAATAGCCCAGTTTTAAAACTAATATCAAATATAGCCCTGTTTTGACCAGCTCAGCGCTGAGCTGGCCAAAATGCACTGGCGACTTTTCAAAAGTCGCCAGTGTAATTTTTTTTTCAAAAAATACACTGGCGACTTTTGAAAAGGAGCCAGTGTAAAAAAAAACACTGGGGACTTTTCAAAAGTCGCCGGAAAAATATATTACACTGGCGACTTTTGAAAAGTCGCCAGTGCATTTTGGCCAGTTACCGCTGAGGTGTCCAAAACAGGACTATATTTGATATTAGTTTTAAAACGAAGC
Organism: Allium cepa; assembly: GCA_030765085.1. Classification (NCBI taxonomy): domain Eukaryota; kingdom Viridiplantae; phylum Streptophyta; class Magnoliopsida; order Asparagales; family Amaryllidaceae; genus Allium; species Allium cepa. The sequence continues at coordinate 25,765,045 of CM060936.1, read as the reverse complement.
TATTTGCGATAATTACTTTTAAAACGAGGCCAAATCGAAAATAAATCCTAATTTTATTTGTTAAAGTATATACAAGAATTTTACAAAATTAAAATGATTAATAACCTTAATATCATGTTTTTACTATAAGCTTATCATATGTAGTAACGATTACTTAGCAAGGAAATTCTTAATCATTTACTTTTGTTACGGAGAAAAGAGGTTGGTAAATACGAATTTTCTCTTTAACCTTTTTTATATTTATTTGGTTATTGCCTACAGCTTTTAGTTATTTCAACTAATTCACTGTTGTTGTATTCAGATTTGTTTAAATTTCCTAAAAAAGGCATCGGTAAGCATTAAAATCTATCCCTTTCGCTTAAAGTACTTGCGTCTTTTGCGGATCCATTATATAACCGGGTTCTTATCTCATTGATCCTCTTTGTGAGGGATACATATAACCATTAGTAAAAAAATGGACTATTTATTTGTCTTTGGACATGTAACCAAGAATTTTAACTAAAAAGTAGATGATGAATAGGGATCAGTTCCTCTTTATCTTTGACTGAAATAATATATATCTCTTCTATTTATAGCCAGCACTGTGGTTTGTGAAAATCCGATTAGATTATTCTTCTTAATTCTTTGTTGCAGATTGGATTATTCACTTTTCTATTTTAACAAATGAAATTGGATGGTAAATTCATCTATTTAAGGTAATTCATATCTTCCCTTTTTACTACTAATATGTGCTTTACCTATAAGTTATTTTTCTAATATAAATTTACTTCCATTTCATTAGATGTCTTTAATTATGGTTACTTAAAAGCTTAGATTGTTAATATGATTCTACTTTCCGAAGACCAAATATTATCTTTATAAAACCAAATTCACCTATGGCTGCTGCACAAGAAATATTCTTTTTTTTTATAATTTTTTTCGTCCTTTACTATGTGCTAGGAATATGGTAAGCAAGTTTACTAATGTATGACTGGTGCAAACCTGTGCTTTGCACATAGGTTGGAAAAAGTAGCTGTACATTTGTAATGACTAGAAATAGCCTGAAATAATTATTTGCAACTGATTTATTAATTTGCAATAACAATATATATCCCAGTTTCCCTAAACCTTGAATTCAACGATGGTGCCTTGGTCCCCTCTGAGGAGGTCATTGCTGCTGGCTCTACAGTTTGGCAAGAATACATAGTTGGTTTCTTCTTGGACAAACCACCATCTTTCACGGCGGTTGTTGAGCACCTAAAAAAGATATGGAGACTTAAAGGATCAATCAAAGTCAAATTTGATGGAGTTCTGTTTCTTTTCCATCTTTCTTTCATTGAGGACAAACTAAAGATCCTTAAAAGTGACCCGATAATTATGAAAACTAAATTTTTTGTAATACAAGAATGGTCACCTTCCGTGGGCAAGGTTTGTGGAAGGGTAAAATCGATACCAGTTTGGTTGCAGTTGTCCAACATTCCGATATACACTTGGTCTTTGCTTGGCATTAGCTGGTTGGCTGCAAGAATAGGTTAGCTCTTCCTGATGAATCCACTGAGAAGCTTGAGAGAATAAATTATGTTAAATGTATGGTTGAAGTGTATCCAGACCAAGAACTTGTTGAAAGGTTTTCTTGTTAAGTTAGTGGATGGAAGTGAACAGATGGTTCATGTTAATTATCTATGGAAACCAGAAATATGTTTGAAATGTAAAGTAATTCGTCATTTAACAAAAGATTGTGAGGCAAGGTTGAGGACCGACGACATGAATAAACAGAAGGATTATGAGAAAATGAAAAAAATCGGATAAAGAAAAAGGAGACAAGGTGAATCGTAATGTAATGAAACATAACAATAATCAGCAGTGGCAAAAGATCGTAAGAAAGAAACCAGTTGTAAGAAATGAAGGATCTGGAAATGAAGGGATAAGGACAACCAATCATGGGGAAAAAATAACCCATTTGTCTGATGAAAAGGCTGAAGAAGGTGAAAATAAAATTGAGAAAGAGCCAACTTTCAATGTCGATGAAGAATTTGGTAAGATGGATTAAAATAGATTTGCAGTCTTATCAAACCAGATTAATGATGAAGTGATAGAAGAAGTGATAAGTGATGAAGAAGATGTGTTGCCTCATATAAGCACAGTTTTGTGCACAAAGAAAACTGAATACTGTAGCACTCAATGAGCATGCTAGTAATGTGCAAACATACCATGAAACTAGAAATCATAATACACTGGAATAAAACCAATCAAAATAAGCATGTCAAACTGAAGTGCAAACCACAATACAACTGCCAACTATCATCACTCATGAAACTGGAAATCATAATATGCTGAAATCAAACTAATCAAAACAAGCATGTCAAACTGAAGTGCAAACCACAATTCACTTGCCAACTATCATCATTCATCACTGTTCCATTGCCAATTAATCATCCCTCTTCCCTTCATTCTGATGGCATTGTGCTCAATGTCTTATCATCCCCAACCAACCCATACAACCACCTTCCTCCACCTCCTGGCTATTCCACCTCTGTCAGTAATAATTGTAGAACCACTTTACCATGTCCAAACATCATTGCCCCAAAGATCAAATCTCCCACCACCACAAATCAAAACAAATCCAGGCAATCAATAACCCCATCCAGCAAAGGTAACAAAAATAACAAAAACAAAAACCCCAAAGATTTCAACACCCACAATATCCTACCATCCACCAGAATCCTCCTAAATAATGGTAACAGTCCCTCTTCTGCAACCAGAAGCAAGAAACTCCATAACCAAAGTCTTAACAGCTTTCATTATTGTCTCAAACCATTAGTGCATGGAACATAATAGGAGCCCATCAAGATATCAAATTCACTCAAGTGAAAAGCATAATAACTAAATACAACATCAAAATAATTGCCATATTACAAACAAAGTTAAATCTCACTCTTACCAAAAGCGCTGCTATGTTCATCAATCCTTCCTGGAAGTTGATCCACAATCTAGATGAAGCTCCTTGTGGTAGAATAATGATCCTCTATGACCCCTAAACTTACATAATCTCTACCTTCCTTTCAACTAGCCAATTCATTCATTTCCACCTCCTTCACCTTCCAACATCATCATCTTCTTATCTGACTTTTGTCTATGCTGAAAATTTAGCCAATTGTATACAAAGACTACATGAGTACTTACCCCATCTTGCTCAAAATACCCACCCATGGATAATACTGAGTGATTTTAACTGCCTCCTTAACTCCAAAGACAGATCTGGTGGAAATTCAGTTACCTTGAAAGAAATTAGTCCTCTTAACTTAGCAGTTAACTCCTCATCCTTGATACTAGTTCCATACAGTGATGTTAGGTATGCCTGGATAATAAAAGTATATCTGGCAAGAGGATTTACAGCAAGATTGATCACACTTATTATAACTTTAAAACCTTATCCACCTGGCCATTCATCGATACATTTCTCCTACCTCCCTTGCTCTCTGACCACTCTCCTCAAATACTTCACCTCTCCAAGGATGATGTGAAAAGAAAAGCCTCATTTAAATTTTTTAATGCATAGGTCCTTGAACCTTATTTTCTAAATATTGTTAAACGAGCTTGGAATACTAATATTTATGGAACATCTATGTTTGTTTTACAGCAGAGGCTGAAGAATGTTATGAGATCTTTGAGCAGTTGGGCTTTTTTGAGATTTGTAGATGGGGAATAATTATCAAAGTCATTGGAGAAAAAAATTGCTGATGCTCAGATCCATTCTATGAATGATCCTGGTAGTATTCATGTTGCAAAAATAGGGCAAGGCATTCAACTTCAATATCAAAGAGCTCTTAGCATAAAGGAAGACATGAGAAAACAGAAGATGTGGTTGAAGTGGAGCAATCATGGTGACAGGAATACAAAGTTTTATCATAACAGCCTCAAAATCAAGCAAGCAAAGTCCCATATTAATAGCATTTGTGATGTCCATGGTAACAATGTCAGTTCCCCTCCCTGGATTGATAAAGAATTCTTAGAATATTTCACTTCCCTCCTTGGCAATTCTATTTATTTTATTCCTAGCCTCTCTATAATTGATGCCCTTGATTTGCCTACCCTTTCAACTAACCAAATAACTATCTTGTCTGCTAAGATAAATGTCATTGAAATAAAAGATTCAATTTTTAGCATGAACGAGGAATGTTATGATTCTGTTTAATGGACTTTAATTTCTAGAGTGCGTGCTAAGATGAGTTTTCCTCCACACTTTGCATCATGGATTTACACCTGCATCTCCTCCATGCATTGTTCTTTATGTTACAATGGCACCACCAGTGGCTACTTCAAAAGCAGGCAAGGTATAAGACAGGGAGACCCACTATCTTCTTATATCTTTATGCTGATTATGGAGGTTTTAACTTCAATGATTAACAAAGGAATTGCTACCAGAAACATTATACTTCACCCTAAATGCGAAGATTCATTAGTTTCCTCCCTCATTTTGCCGATGATATAATTATTTTCACCAAGCCAACCTCTTCATCAATCTCCTACATCATTGACATCCTCAATTCCTTTCATAAATTTTCTGGCCTTTCCATTAATTATGATAAATCTTCCATTCTCATAAAGGGCATCCCGGAGGATCAGGCCCACACAATAACGCTAATATCCAATCTTCCTCAAGCTCCTGACTCTTCATCATATCTTGGCATTCCAATGATCTCCTCCAAAATATCAACTCCTCAATGTACGCAGCTCTATGAAAAAAATTACAAATGCAATGAATGGTTGGGCAAACAGGCGGTTAACTTAAGTAGGAAGACTGTGCCTTGTTAAGTTTTTTTTTATTTTCCTACTCAAATTATTGGTGCAAAACTTTTATCCTTCCAAAGAAGGTTATTTTAATGATTAGAAGAGCAATGTGCAACTTCCTTTGGAATGGGTGGTGCATTCAAGAAAGCTTAAACTATTTAGTTATAACAAGGTTGAAATGAAAACAGATCAGGAAGGTCTTGGAATTTTAAACATATGCGACTGGAATAAAGCCGCCTTTAGTCTTCACTTCGACAACTTACTGAACTCTAATCTCAACATATGGGTCAGATGGACAAAGAAGCATAACGTTGGAAATAAAAATTTCTAGACATGATATACCACAAGGATGCAGCTGGACTTGGAGGTCAATCCTTAAGCTCAGATCCACTTTGCTACCTCATCTAAGGCAACTTGATTCTGTTGATGGTCAAGTTAGTTTCTGGAATGACCCCTGGGCAAGGCATGGCCTTATATTGCGGGACTTCTTAACCTACATTCAGATGCAGCAGACTGGGAAATCATCTGATGCTAAGGCCAGGGAGTACATTTGCAATGGTGTCATTACCTTAACATATTCTAGCAATTGTATTCGAGACTTCTCTATTTCTGTTTTTGGTAACTATGTTCTTAGTTGTTAGTTATAAAAAGCCGCACATTGTAAGATACTTAAAGTTCAGATTAAATTGTACGTACTATTTATTTACAAATAGTTACAGTTGGATATAATAGCAATGGTGTAATTTTAGTCAAAGTCGGCTGGTTGAGGAATAAAGTGAATTGTGCACATGCACAACAACTGTTGAACTATATAAATGTTAGTTATTTGTTTCAGTCAAAATAAACTCCTATTTAATAGGAAGGCGTGTGTTTGATCTTGTTTATTTTAGACCTATTCTGTAGCTAGTGTGCTGCCACTATCTCATGCATGAGAAGTGGACTGCGTTACTTCCTGTACTGGCTTTATAAGCCTTTTGCTTTCAGTTAATAAAGTAGAATCATTCTACATACTCTGTGTTCTTATACTTTGTTTTTCTTCTACTGTGTATGTGCATTGATTTCTCAACATCTGGTATCAGAGCCTCTTATCAGGACCGTGAGGAAAGTTGAAGCCATAGAGTGAAGTATGACCTCAGAAAGCAACTTTGTTCAGCCAGCCATTCCCAAGTTTGATGGCCATTACGATCATTGATCAATGCTAATGGAGAACTTCCTTCGATCAAAAGAATACTGGAGCCTAGTTGAGGAAGGAATTCTGGTGCTAAAGGAAGGTGTAACGCCAACAGAAGTGCAAAGGAAGACTACGGAGGAACAAAGGCTGAAGGACCTCAAAGTCAAAAATTATCTATTTCAAGCAATTGATCGTACTATATTGGAGACAATACTCAACAAAGAAACATCTAAAAGTATATGGGATTCTATGAAACAAAAGTACCAAGGTAGCACAAGAGTTAAGAGGGCGCAACTTCAAGCTTTAAGGAAGGAGTTCGAAGTGCTCCAGATGAGAGAAGGAGAGAAGGTAGATGATTACTTTGCTCGAACGCTTACGATTGCCAACAAAATGAAAGCTCATGGGGAGAAGATGGGGCAAGTTGTGATCATTGAAAAGATATTAAGGTCCATGACTTCAAAATTCGATTACGTAGTTTGCTCGGTGGAGGAATCAAATGATCTTGACTCCCTTACAATAGATGAGCTTCAGAGTAGCCTGCTTGTTCATGAACAAAGGATGCGAAGTCATAGCGATGAGGAACAAGTGTTAAAAGTCATGGCTGAAGATAAAGGTGGAATTAGAGGAAGAGGCAGAGGAATGGTACGAGGAAGAGGTGCAGGCAGAGGCAGAGGCTTCAACAAAGCAACCATCGAGTGTTACAAATGCCATCGTTTTGGTCATTTCCAGCGTGAGTGTCCTAGCTGGGAAAAAGGAACTAACTACGCTGAAATGAATGAGGAAGAAGAATTACTTCTCATGGCCTATGAGCAACACAATAGCTCAAGTCAAGAAGGTATGTGGTTTCTTGATTCGGGTTGTAGCAATCATATGACAGGAAACAAGCATTGGTTTACAGAGTTGGATGAAGAATATAGGCACTCCGTGAAGCTTGGAAATAACATGAAGATGATGGTGATGGGTAGAGGAAGCATCAAGATGCAAATAGGAAAGGTAAAACATATAATGTCTGATGTATATTACATTCCTGATTTGAAAAATAACCTGCTTAGCATAGGCCAACTACAAGAAAAGGGCTTAGTTATTTCAATTCGAGATGGAGCTTGCAAAGTTTATCACAAAAGAAGAGGACTTATAATGCAAACAAATATGACTAGAAATCGTATGTTTGTATTGTTTGCATTAATGACATCACAGCCTTTAACTTGTTTCAAAGCAGCTACAGAAAATGTCACAGAGCTATGGCACCAAAGATTTGGTCATTTAAGTCACAAAAATCTTCAAACATTGCAACGTAAAAGAATGGTAAATGGGCTGCCCCAACTCAACGCCAAAAGTAAGGTCTGCACTAGCTGCATGGTGGGAAAACAACATCGTAATGCAATACCCAGAAAAAGCCAATGGAGAGCATCAGAGAGACTTGAACTTGTTCATGCTGATATATGTGGTCCTATAACTCCAGTTTCAAGCAGCGGAAAAAGGTATATACTGAGTTTTGTTGATGATTACAGTAGAAAATTATGGGTGTATTTTCTTACTGAAAAATGTGAGGCCTTTCCAATTTTTAAAGCCTTTAAAGTGCTTGTGGAAAAAGAACTAGGGTTGTATATTGGTTGGTTAAGGACAGATAGAGGAGGCGAGTTCACCTCAAAAGATTTTAACGAATTTTGTAAAGCTCATGGAATAAGAAGGCAACTTACGGCTGCTTATACACCTCAGCAGAACGGGGTAGCAGAGCGTAAGAATCGTACTATCATGAATATGGTACGATGCTTACTTACGGAGAAAGCGATGCCGAAGCTTTTCTGGCCTGATGCTGTTAGATGGGCTGCCCATGTTCTTAACAGGAGTCCGACTACGGCTGTTAAAGACAAAACTGCGGAAGAAAGCTAGAGTGGTGTGAAGCCTAATGTTGAATACTTCAGAGTTTTTGGGTGCATAGGCCATGTGCATGTACCAGATGCCAAAAGGTCTAAGCTTGACGACAAGAGTTACAAAGCTGTGTTGCTTGGAGTGAGCGAAGAGTCGAAAGCTTATAGACTCTTTGATCCTGTAACTAAGCGAGTTGTGACGAGTAGGGATGTAGTATTTGAAGAAAATGAAAGTTGGGACTGGGGAAGTAGCGAAAAAGAAGTTGGACTTGACGTGCTTGAATGGGGAGATGATAAAGAAATGGAAGAGAGTGAGACTACTAGTGACAGTGAAGTGGATAATGAGCATAATGATGCATTATCTAGCAGCAGCAGCTCACAAGAGAGAAACATTCCATGTTCTCCTGAAGAAATGACACGTGAAAGAAGAAACAGAAAAGCTCCAGTTTGGATGCAAGATTACAATAGTGGGGAAGGTCTTTCTGATGAAGAAAACTTGCACAGTGTAGCTATGTTTATCTCACATGAAGCTCCTTTGAGCTATGAGGAAGCTTCAAAAAGTAGCAAGTGGAGAAAAGCAATGGACTCAGAGATTGAATCGATAGAAAAAAATAAGACATGGGAGTTGGTGGACCTACCCGTAAGAGCAAAAAGGATTGGAGTCAAATGGGTGTACAAAACCAAATTGAATGAAAATGGCGAGATTGATAAATATAAAGCTCGTTTGGTGGCAAAAGGATATACTCAAGAGTATGGGATAGATTATAACGAAGTGTTTGCTCCGGTAGCTCGTTGGGATACAATTCGGATGATACTAGCTTTGGCAGCTCAAAGAGGGTGGGTTGTTTTTCAACTTGATGTAAAAAGTGCCTTCTTGCATGGTGAATTGAGTGAAGCAGTATATGTAGATCAACCCCCAGGCTACGTGAAGATAGGTGAAGAAAAGAGAGTTTACATGCTCAAGAAGGCGCTGTATGGATTGAAGCAAGCACCCCGAGCATGGTACAGTAAAATTGAAGGATATTTTGTTAATGCGGGTTTCGTGAAATGCAACTATGAGCACACACTATTTGTGAAAAATGAAGAAGGCCATGTTTTAATCGTAAGCCTCTATGTAGACGATCTCATTTTCACTGGAAATAGTGTAACTATGATTCAGAATTTCAAGAATGCTATGATGCAAGAGTTTGAAATGACTGACTTGGGGAAAATGAAATATTTTTTGGGTGTTGAGATCCAACAAAGTGCAGCAGGTATACATATGTGTCAAAGTAAATATGCTAAAGAAATTCTGGAAAGATTTGGAATGGGAAATAGCAATGCTGTCAGAAATCCAATTGTTCCAGGTTCAAAGTTGTCAAAGGACTGCGGTGGAGTTGAAGTGGATAGTACACAGTATAAGCAGCTCATTGGCAGTCTCATGTACTTGACTGCCACCAGGCCCGATCTAATGTATGTGGTTTGTCTCATTAGCAGATTCATGGCACATCCGAGAGAAGCACACTTATCTGCAGCCAAAAGAGTGTTGCACTATATTAAAGGAACAATTGACTTGGGAGTGTTTTATAGAAGAGGAGGTGGTGAGCTAGTGGCGTACACCGATAGTGATTACGCTGGTGATATTGATGATAGGCGTAGTACATCTGGTTATGTATTCATGCTAAGTGATGGTGCTGTTTCGTGGTCCTCGCGAAAGCAGTCCATAGTAACGCTATCTACGACTGAGGCGGAGTACGTGTCTGCTGCGTCATGTGCTTGTCAAAGTTTATGGATACAGGGAGTGCTTGACACACTTGGTTATTGTCAGTGCAAATGTGTTACTGTGCTATGTGATAACAGCTCTACTATTAAGTTATCGAAGAACCCTGTTTTTCATGGAAGAAGTAAACACATAGATGTGAGATTTCACTTCTTACGTGATCTTACAAAAGATGAAGCTGTGAAACTGGAGTTTTGTGGTAGCAGTGAGCAGATTGCAGATTTGATGACCAAACCATTGAAGCTAGAAACTTTTGAGAAGCTTCGCGGGCTGCTTGGAGTTAGAGCTAAAGTAAACTGAAGTGGCACTTCAGTTTAGGGGAGGGATTGTTAGTTATTTGTTTCAGTCAAAATAAACTCCTATTTAATAGGAAGGCGTGTGTTTGATCTTGTTTATTTTAGACCTATTCTGTAGCTAGTGTGCTGCCACTATCTCATGCATGAGAAGTGGACTGCGTTACTTCCTGTACTGGCTTTATAAGCCTTTTGCTTTCAGTTAATAAAGTAGAATCATTCTACATACTCTATGTTCTTATACTTTGTTTTTCTTCTACTGTGTATGTGCATTGATTTCTCAACAATAAAAGCCATGGCTTGGCCTATTCTGTAGGTATAAAGCAAACGTCGGCTGTGGCAATGAAAAGTGAAGTCAAGTAATTTCATCCACTACTACATGTTCTAAGCAGCTCTATCAAATATCATTGTGGAATATTCTTAGTTGGTGCTTTAACTAATAAACCAAATAGAGTAACATATTACTAACTCTAAAATGTTGATAACAATGATTTTCCTCGATCAAAAGTTCAGAACGAGTCATAATTTGTGTCGTTAAGATCATATTTCACTCCAAAATAACAAAGTAGACTATTAATTATGTGGTTACTACAAAAAAACGACCATATATAAAAATTAAGATCGTATAATAAAGAAGTTGATTATAACATTATGCATCACCATTATCACGTAACAAGTAAGCCACAATAGCATGAAAAAGAATAATTATAAAACGATAAAAACAACTATTGGAAAACATAGTTTTTGGTAGATAGATGTAACTCAGAATATTTAAAATTTGAATATCAGAAACTACAACATATAAAAGTTGCCAAAACAGTGGCTTATGAAAAGATTTTTTTTTTGAAAGCAACAACGGCAATAGAAAATATTATGACATGGGCATTTATAATTGTTGAAATACCAGAAGTAGCTAAATATAATATAAATCACTGAGATGCAGCTTTAGTAAAATGCACTTAAAGCCAACCTATTGGCTTTATTCCATCCACCTATGTAATGTTTTCCCAAAATATCAGGAGCAAGCTGGAAAACTTAAAAAAGTGACTATGTGTAAGAGTGAATAATTTTAATGCAATGCTTGTAATTCAGTTAAAATAACCGAGAAGAACATGATTGTATACTAATAGGTTGACCTCAAATACAATCCCAAAACAAGTGGTGAAATAATATAGTGTATATGTGTGTTTTAATAATGGTTAGGTTGACGTCTTGAACATTAAAAGAAGTTAAATGCCTTCTGGAACTCCATGACTAAGAGAATAAAGGAGACATCAAGGGAAAAACAATTTATCCATGAAGAATCGAGAAACAAATACCTAGCTTGTGCCTACTCTCCTAATTGCGACAGGTACAACATGAAGCTGAATGTGCTTTTTCCAATATTGTTAGGATCACGATGTAGAAAAATATGGACAGGTGATACAACGATATGCATGTTACGCTACTGCAGTATTAGTATGATTTTTCTTATTTGATAGCTACATTTTATCTGTTTTAGCATTCTTGTGCTCATCATATTTTTCCACTTGGTTTAACATGCGATCATTCAAGGTTATAATTTATTTCAGGAACTTGTTTGTTCAAGTTATGTCTCCCTATTTTTTGAATTGCTTTATTCGGGTGATGCGCAAGGATATAATACTATATTTATTAGCTAACTTTATTCAGGTTTCATATTTATTATTTGAAACAAACGTGTAAAAGATGGTAAACATTACAGTTCTATAGTGTCACTTCATAAAACCTCATGCATCAGAGTGGAACAGTGTGAAGTATAATTGGTAGGCTAATATTAGTTTGTTGTTTTGGTAATATGGTCTTTTTTAGGTTAATGTGGAGAGTTGAACGTACCTATTCTTGGAACTCGACGGCTGTAGATATGGGTCATTAGAGAACGGCCTGCTGTTAAACTTGTGTGAGCTTTTGGCACGTTGAGTAAATCTTTATCACTACAACAAAATATTAATTTTAAGACAAATTTTAAAGACCCAAAACTTTTTGGTCTTTAAATAAGGTCTAATTAAAGACAAAATAATCGCGTCGCTAATTATTACTAAAAAATTAAAATTAGGGTCTTTAGTGGGTCTCAACATGAAATGCTTTAATTAATTCATAAAAAAATTAAAACTTAATCTTTAAGTTAGTCTCAACATTTAAAAAAACGCCTATGATTAAATAGATGTAACTGATTCCACCCAAAATTATAGCAAACCCTCGTTGAAAACATTCCAGTAATTACAGCACCCCACTCACGCACGAAAAAAAAAAACTCTCGTCGCTCAAAAACGGAGCCTCCAGAAATTTTCTCCAGTTAAAAAATTAGAAATCGATATCTTCAAGCGACCATTGCTCTATCAACATAGAAATCGACCCTTCTTCAAGCGACCATTGCTCTAAGCACGACTCGAGCTGTCGATTTGTATATTTGAAGAACGTATAGGTTTGTGTTTCAATTTGTGATTGTTCTGCTGCGTACTTGTTTATGCGGATTTCTTTGATGAAGATATTATGATTAAGTTTCTGATTTTCACTTTTCTTTTTCATCATTTTGACTGTTGTATCCTAAAAAATTGGTTTTTAGAGTAATTTGTCTTATCCCACTCATTCTTGATAGCCATATTTAAAATGTTATAGTATGGTACAACATACATGTAGAGAGTTTTTTTTTTTTTTTTTTTTTTTTGATTTTGGGACTGTTTGTTCATAAATTTCATAGCAATGTTCCATACATTTAGGCATACAAGGTCAAATCTAACAAATCCACTCATTTCTTGACAACTTGGCCTAAATAAAACAAGATTTTAGTATTGAAATCGTTTATTTATTGCCTAGGTGGCCCTGTGGAATTTTTTGGTTGGTTATGAACTATACGGGCTACTGAACCATGTTGTGTTGCATTAGAAACAAAGGAATATTCCATACATAAAAACCACATAGGAAGTTGAAGAAAATCCATTTTCTAACGCACCAGTTGTACCTCTATTGTATGATGATGTATTTGAAGGCAAGTAGTTTTCTTGACTTATAGTTGGATGGGTTGTCAGTACTCCATTACTATATGCACTTGATTTTACATTATAAGTTGGATGCTTCCCAAAAAAAAAGGTGCTTGCTTCACAGTTGAGATGGTAGGTATTGCATCATTCATAGTTATGTTCCGTTTTGGAGGAATATATGGTGCATGTGAGAAAGTTGAAAATAAGGTGCAAGAGATGGATATGACTACTGGCTATACAACTGGCCACCATCTCCTATAACTGGACCTGTAGAAACAGTAGATGGATACATGTAGAGAGTTGTTCCAATCTATTTGTATTGTATATATAGCATATAAACTTAGTCGTGTTTTAGCTTACGGGTTTATATTAGGTTAAGGTATCGACATTCATTTTTATTCTTTTAAATCATTGGACTTCTGCCTTTTGTTTAGACCATTCGCATATACTTTTCATTTGGACTTACAGAACTTCGGACACTAATTTAAAAATAAATAAAAGACATGTCTGTATAATGAAGACAACACCTACCCAACAGTATCAAATGTAAGCATATTATAGTTAAATTATTATAATTTTAATCAATGGTTCTTTGGATTTACCCTTGTTTGGAAGAAAAAACAACAGATAATTTTATTGCCATTATGCTACTTTATTATCCAGTAGGTTAACATTTAGATCCCATTTTCTTTCTACCACAAACTAATCTTTAAACATGTCTTTTTAATCTAAAATGTGTCAAAGGAAAAAAAATTAGTATTGCATTCCTTTTACATGGATATGTGGTTGCGCAAATGAATATTTCCTGAACTGAGCGTTATGATGTGCACCATTATGATTTACGATAAATATACCATACTTTTAACATACGTCAAATAAATGTTTCAGCCTACAGGAGCTAGTCTGCTACTGCATTGACAACAAAGTAATAGTACATCCCTGCTTAAATAAATGGGCGACGATTTGATTAGATAATATTTGAATTATATTGGTAGAGTACTTAAATACATGAAAGTTAAAAAAAAACTTTATACTAGTACGCCAACTAACAATTAACCCAGTGTCAGATTTTAGACAATATATACACACACCTACTTTCCTGTTATATTTTAATGAAATTCAATAAAAGCCATACTTTATTTAGGGAAAACTGCCACTGTTCTTTGACAACGATAGAAGGAAGGGTTTTGATAGGTTTTAATCATAAATAAGATATGCTTTTGCCAATTCGAATTATCTTCTAAAAGATTGGGTAATAATGGCATCGCTGTATTTAAATCCAAGTAGTGCATGTTACCTTGTTTCTACATGTATAGTAATACCTTTGATCATTAATCATTTTCGCCTAAACAATAATAATATTAGGTACTACTGATAATAGAAAACAAAAGAACAAAAATAAAATAGTATTTCACAACATGCGATTAACCTATCAAACATATTTCTAATTATGAGGAGAAGTTGAAGATGTCCTTGGGTAAAAGTAAAGTGTTTACATTTAAAAGACAAGAATTGTCAGTTTCAGTTGCTTTGCTCAGCATGGAGAAATGACCATTTTCATTACAAAATCATATACTCTGCAACTCTGTGCGTGCTTTCCAAAGTTTGATTCTAATATATTTTCTGTGTTTTGTACCAAGCCATCAAACAGTAAAGTTAGCTTAATCTCGAAAGTTACTTTCAAAAAGAGACATCTGACAGGTCATTATACTTTATAAACAAACTTTACGGGCTATAGCCATGGTATTTACTCTTTTATTATGTGCATCTTAATAATATTCTTCTTTTTAGAAAAGAAAAGAAGAAGATTGACTTGCCAATGTTTTTTTGTTCATTGTTGTTATACAGTTAACCTACTAAGCTCTCTATCCGTCTTGGTTTGTAACACATTTCTGTATGAACTTACGCTACAACAAAATATTAATTTTAAAACAAATTTTAGCGACCCAAAACTTTTTTGTTTTTAAATAAGGTCTAATTAAAGACAAAATAATTGTGTCACTAATTATTACTAAAAGATTGAAATTATGGTCTTTAGTGGGTCTCAACATTCAGAATTCTTTTCGTGCAAATAAACTATGAATTCATTAAGTTCACAATTCATGATTTATATCCTGGTTTGATTCAATTATTAAATTCATGATTTAAGATTTGAAACCCATTTTGGTAATTAAACCCTGTAGTATATTCGTAAAGTCGTACGTTAGTCGATACTGATATTGATCTATTCATGGTAACACTAAGCTGCATGTTTTTTTATCTTTAATATATTTTATGGTTTATATGCTTTGAATCATTATTTGTTTTTTAAAAACATTTTACTACCAATTAAATATTAAGTAAGTTTTATTTCTATGTAGGATTAATCTCAAAATGGGTGACCGTTCATGGATGTATCGTAGGCTTAAAGATGGATATATAAATCTAGAATTTGTTAACGGTGTCAACAAATTTATTGATAATGCGTTTTTACAAGTAAATCATGGAGGAACTGTTAGGTGTCCATGCTCCATGTGCAAAAACAAAAAAATTCAGTTAAAGGAAGAAATTTCAAAGCATTTATTACTAAATGGTTTTGTTCCGCTTTATTCTAAATGGATTTTCCATGGAGAGGAAGAAGTTGATGAACCAACAATGTCAGAGTTAGATACAAATATTCCAAATTATGACAACCCATATAAAGATATGGTGTTAGATGCGATGGGTGTTGGTTATGATGTCGAAGAGCAACCACCAAATGTTGAAGCTCAAAAGTTCTTACATATGTTAAAAGCGGCCGATGAACCACTTTGGGATGGATGCAAAAAAGAGACAAAGTTATCCACGTGTGCAAAAATGATGGCTCTTAAATCTCGACGACGTATGACAGAGACGTGTTTTAAGGACATGAGTGCACTAATTGACAACATGCTACCTGAAGGGCATAAGCTAATTCAAAATTTTTATGAAGCTAAAAAAATGTTGAAACCACTTGGACTTGGCTATGACAAAATTGATGTTTGTCAGAATTTTTGCTTGTTGTATTACAAAGAAAATGATATGAAGGTTGAATGCGATATTTGTAAAAGTCCTCGTTATAAGATCGAAAATATAGGAAATAATTGCAAAAACATTGCTGTAAAACAACTTCGATACTTTCCAATCATTCCGAGATTGAAAAGGTTATTCATGTCACCACATCATGCTAAAGACATGACATGGCATTATTATAATAAATCAAGTGATGGTTCAATGGCTCATCCAGCCGATGGTGAAGCATGGAAAGAATTTGATCGTCGACATCCAGATTTTGCATCATCTGATAGAAATTTTCGATTGGGTTTATGTACCGACGGTTTTAGTACATTTGGAACTTCCGCAAAAGCTTATTCATGTTGGCCGGTGATTTTGACAGTTTACAATTTACCACCATGTAAGTGCATGAAACAACCATTTTTGTTCCTAAACATGATCATACCTGGACCTAAAGGTCCTGGTAGGAATTTAGATATTTTCTTACGACCTTTGATTGATGAACTTTTAGAGATGTGGGAAGGTGTTCTTGTTTATGATGTGCACAAAAAAGATAATTTTTTCTTGTGAGCAGCTTTGATATGGACAATTAGTGATTTTCCTGCGTATGGTATGTTGTCCGGTTGGAGTACACATGGAAGATTGTCGTGTCCTTATTGTATGGAAAAAACAAAGTCTTTTACTCTTCAGCATGGAGGAAAGGCTTGTTTTTTTGATTGTCACCGACAATTCTTGCCATTAAATCATCCATTCAGAAGGCAAAAGGACAAGTTTAAAAGGAATACCATTGAACGTGATATACCACTTTCTCGACGTTCTGGTGTTGAGATGAGAGATATAGTGTCCACTTTACCTAATGTTGTATTTGGATTTAAATCAGGTAACCAAAAAATACCAGGATTTGGTGAATCACATAATTGGATACGTAGGAGTATATTTTGGGATCTTCCTTATTGGGAATCAAATTTGATTCGTCATAATTTAGATGTGATGCATATCGAAAAGAATTTTTTTGACAATATATTCAACACGTTGATGGACACCGACAAAACAAAAGACAATTTGAAGACTAGACTTGATCTTGAAACAATTTGTAGCAAACAAAGGTGGATGAGTTTAATTCAACATTCTAATGGTAATTATTACAAGCCAAAGGCTCCTTTTTGTCTTCCAAAAAAAGATCAAAAAGCTGTTTGTCAGTGGGTTAAAGGCATAAGTTTTCCAGATGGATATGCCTCTAACATTCAAAGATGTGTCAATGAGTCTGAAACTAAAATTACTGGATTTAAAAGTCATGATTGTCATGTATTCATGCAAAGACTTCTTCCTACTGCTTTTCGGTCGTTTTTGCCAAAAAATATATGGGAAACGTTAGTGGAACTCAGTAATTTCTTCCGTGATATTTGCGCGAAAACTATAAATGTTGAATACATGAGTTTGATGGAAAAAAATATCGTTGAAATAGTTTGTAAGCTTGAGAAAATATTTCCTCCTTCCTTTTTTGATTCCATGGAGCATCTACCCATTCATATTCCGTATGAAGCAAAAGTAGGTGGTCCCGTTCAATATCGATGGATGTATCCTTTTGAGAGGTACGTTCGTTATTTTTTCAATAATCTTATAGGTTATTTTCTAATTTTCATGTATGGTCTAGGTATTTATATTATCTGAAAAAGAAAGTGGGTAACAAGGCGCATGTTGAAGGGTCCATAGCCGAAGCATATCTTATTGATGAGATATCAAATTTTACATCCTGTTATTTTGGTCCGAATGTTGAAACTATATGGAATCAAGCTCCGAGAAATGATGACGGAGGAGAGATTATGGCTGATGAAAAACTATCTATTTTTTGTCATTCGGGCAGGGTGTTATCCAACGCATTCGTTAAGAGGAGACTGACCCCAATAGAGCATCATGCTATGCATAAATACGTAATTTTCAATTGCCCTGAATTGAAAGATTTGATGATGTAAGTAATATCGAATATCATTATAATTAGATATGCATAATATAATTTACCAACAAAAATATAATTTTGTGCTTAGAAAATGCAAAGATGAATTAAGAGGTCAATATTCACAAATGGATGAGAATTTCATTGATATGATGTTGGAATCTATATTTCCTGACTGGTTAAAATCAAATGTAAGTTTTTTTAAATGGTTGTAAAATTAATTTTTTTACATACAGCTTTGATGTATAAATTGTTCGCTAATCATGTGTATTTACTTAATAGATTTCATTCCAACCAAATGGTATTATGCATCAACTATATTTACTTGCAGAAGGACCAAGTTATTTGGTGGAGTGTTACAACGGTTACTTTGTAAATGGTTATAAGTTCCACACAATGCAGTATGGAAAGCACAAAAAAACAATGAATAGTGGCGTATGTGTGAAAGGAAGTTGTTATGATGATCTAGAAAGTGATTATTATGGGATGATTAAAGAAGTTATTAAGCTGACATACCTTGGAGAGGGGAACGAAATTTTTATGTTCAATTGTGATTGGTTTGACACACTGTCAAGAGATGGGATAAGAGTGCACCATACAAATGGATTGATTGAAGTAAAAAATAATTCTCGACTTCAAATAGAAGACGTGTTTGTCTTTGCACATCAATGTCAGCAAGTTTATTTCACATGCCAACCAGGAAATACATCAAACGAATGGTTAACTGTGATTAAAACCATTGCAAGAAATCGGTTTTCACACAATGTGTTCAACTCATAGGAGAATACAGATGTGGATCAAGCAGATGAGATATCTCGACCCCCTACTGTTATTTCGGATGATAGTCTTGATCAACCATTGACAATTGAACAATATGACATCGTTGATAATGAAGAACTGGTTCATGAAGTGGAAACGCCAGAGAGCAATAGTGATGATTCAGAAGAGGATATAAAAGCTGATAGCGACGACGATGATGTTGATGCAAGTGATGATGAAGAGAGCGATGATGAAGTATCTATTGAGGATGAATAGTCTCCCTAGCAGCATTAAACTATTATTAGATGTTATGATTATTGTTTTTTAATTTCTTGTTGTCCACGAATAATTTTGTTATCAACTTTTGTTGTTTCAAACTTGGTACATTGCAAGATGGAAAATGTTTCTAGATTACTTACTATTATTTCCATTCTAGATTGCATGCGTATGTGAGTAATATATTTTACATTTGTGATGATTTTTTAATGAACGTATATTTTATTCAGCCCACTTCTCTAGGGGCTATATCAGTGATTGATTTCTATGTGTCATCGTACACCTAATTGGTTACTTCCAATTATGTAAATCAATATTTCAAACCGCATTCAAAAGTAAATTCGACAAGTAAAATAGTAATAGTACCCTACAGAAATCTTTTTTCCTTTATCTAGAAACTGTTGACAATATCATATGCTAGTGAAGATTAACTCATTTACTTAATCATATATTCCGCTACTATTTTATCTCTATTCGGGTTAATATAGATATTCGTTTGGATTTAGCGTACATTTATTTTTAGTATGCACGTGATATAAAAATTAGAACTTTAGTTAATAAATATATTGGGCATTGTTCTATCTTCTAACATACAATATGGATTTTTTAGCATACAGGTGTACACCATAATGTTGCTGACAACACCAAGGACAAAGCTTATAACTTCATTATAGTGCATACTTCGTCGGCGTGCTTCGGTGAGAGTTTTTATCCTTTGCTTTGCAATTATAACATAAATATAAAAGATTTACGTATGTTACGATAATGATTCTTTATCTAACCTTTATCCAATATTCGACATTCTATTATCTGATTGTAATATGCCAATTAAAGCAATTAGTTTGCATATTGATTTCAAACAAAATGTTCATGGTTTAGTTTGTTCTTTAGCAGTGATATATAATGTAATAAAGTGAGAAATAGACAAGAACTATTTGTTGCATCTTTGTAAGCTGGTATCATTTATTAAAAATAGTACTAACAATAATGATGAGATTTTGTATAGGCCTAATGGTAGGTACAAAGTTTCGAGGCCTCATGAGAAAGGTAGTTGGTACAGGAGGTAGACAAATCTCCGAAAGATCTAGACGAAATGATAGTTTATCTAACATCGATGTAAATCTATCAAACATATATGAGGGTGGAATGGAACCCATGGTGGGAATTGGAGGAGAGCAATGCGTTGAAAG
Source organism: Allium cepa (assembly GCA_030765085.1). Lineage (NCBI taxonomy): Eukaryota > Viridiplantae > Streptophyta > Magnoliopsida > Asparagales > Amaryllidaceae > Allium > Allium cepa. The sequence goes on along the minus strand of CM060936.1, from coordinate 25,744,991 downwards.
AGAAGAAAGAGAACGCTCATCGACTTATGAGAATAGAGTAGGAAATATTGTGGAAGTTGAAGGAGATCAAGGTTTTGAAGCAGAAATAGGTGTCCAAGAAGGAAACGATGCATTTGAAATTGGGGAACATGAGGCGGACGAAGCTGAGACAGAAGATACAGTTGATGAAAGGGAGTATATTCCGATCAGAGGATATGATACTCCAATTGATCCTATTACGCAGAAAAGGTCACTTGAATGGAAAGGAACGCAGTAAGTTTTACATAATTTTACATTTACATTAAAAAATAATGTATATTGAATAGTTTATATTTCTTTCGATTATTATAGATTTAAGAATAAATCCACTGCACGTTTTATTGGATCTTTTGGGATATGCGATTTACCGAACCATGGTATGCATTTTCAAAAGTTCCTCAGGAGAAAAGACTGCTGTTATTTAATGAATTTAAGGTATCTCAATATTTTTGACTCTGTATTAAATAAATATTCAATTTGTAACATTTCCCTATATTCATTTTTAAAAACTACAATTCTCATTTTTCAATCATATTGCTTTTATTTTGCAGAGGGCATACACTTATGACGTTATTTATGAGCACAAAGTTTATGAGATGTGGCAAAAGAAAGCAGCTTCTATTTTTTTTAAAAAACTAAATCGTGTACGACAAAGAGCCAAAAGATTAAAGCAAACCACAAAGATGACTGACTGTCGAGACATCCCTCCTGCATGGATACAGGCAGATGTATGGAATAAAATGATTGATATTGAATGGCACAAAAGCGCATATGATGATAAATGTCAGAAGATGAGAGCCAATCGTTTGACACCAAAAGAGGGGACACATACACGTCACACTGCTGGATCTGTCTCCATTGTTTCACATGACGCGCAAGTGGTATGTATTTACTTAAAAATAACAGAATAACTTCATATTTTTATGAGTTGCGTTGTGTTTACTCAATCTCGTATTTGAACTCTGATTACATTTGCGCTCAATTTGTACTAATTCTCCTCCCTATGTCAACTGCTGTTGTACTTCTTAGCATTGCATTTTTGACTATTTTACGAAAATAAAACAAAAGCAGCGATCCACCTTAACACCCATAGTTTTTTCTGGCATTTTCCGCTCTTCTTTATTTATTACAGTGTACTGATCAGCTGACACAATACGAGGACCCATTAAATGCAGCAGCCATCGTAAATTATCTCCATCTTTCTATACGGATTTCCTTTATAACAATATTGCTAAACTGTAGTATTATTTATCTCTGTTCATTAAAGACTACCGGCTGTCAGCAGTTGCTTTTGATTCCTGCATGGGTTCCCTGTATTGCTCAAAACCTTTTTCAAGTATGTACCACACAGTAACATAACGGTAACATAAATAGGAAAGTAAAAATATTAATAAAACTTGTGTTAATTAGTTGTTATGTATTGACATCGAGAAAATTTTTTCCTACACATATAATAATCTATGGACCTAATTATTTATCAGATTTGCAGGAGTTCAATATTTAATTTACCATATGCTCATAAACATCATATTCAGCATCGTATTAGCTGTTCCATATAAAAACGGCAAATTAGTAAATAAACAGGTCTTTATTTCTTTACTGCAATTTTAAATGCTACTTTCCTTGTCCAATAGCCAGTACAACACTCAGAATTACATATTAGGTAGAAGGCGGGAATTATAAAATCCATCTATGATTCTCATCGGTATGGGAAAATACAAAATACTACCATATTTCATATGCTACTTTTCTGCTTGCATACTAAGGCCAACCCATTAATCAAATAATCATATTTGTATATGTATATAGTTTTCCGATCATAGCACAAGTGCTTGCTGCATTATTCGATATTTTGCTAATCTCTGTATTCTCGATTTATAGGAACTTGAGACAGGTAAACCGATGAGTTTCGAAGAAAGTTTCGTGGCTTGGCACACTAAGAGAGAGAAAGCTAAGGAAAAGGGTAAAGCAAAGCGAGCTTCAGTATCAACTTGTGAATTTGTTGACAACAAGTCGCGGAAAGTCTATGTAAGTTATTTTAAATTTTATTAATCTTGTTATGGTCTGCTGTAGGTTGAAATCTAAACTAATTCAATTGTTCGTCATTGGAATTAGTCATTGAAATTAGCATGCATTTTTTCGTACTATGATATCACAAAGTTTTGGCTTTAGTGCTTATGAAAACATTATAAATCAAGCCTTGTTCATGAGACAGTATAACTTATAGGTTGTTCTGCTTAACCTGAAATATTATTGCCAAACAAACTTACATTTCATGTAAATCAATAAATTTCATGCAACTCGGTTTGTTTAGTGCCTATTAAATAAGTTAAAAACTCAGTTAAGTCAATTTTTTAATAGTTTAAAACTGAGTTTAACTTTGGTAAAAAAAAGGAGTTAACCAAAAATTTAAACTCGGTTTTAAACTGCGGTTGAACTTAGCTAAAACCGAGTTTTAAAATTTATTTAAAACCAAGTTTTAAAATGAGTTTAAAATCGAGTTTAAAATTCAGTTTCTTAGTTTAAACTGAGCTTTAAACTTAGAAAAACTGAGTTTAATACTTAGTTTTAAACTGAGTTTTAGCTCATTTAAACTCAGTTTAAAACTCAGACAAAGTTTTAAACTCAGATTCTGAGTTTAAACTGAGTTTTAAACTCATTTTAAAACTGAATTTTAAGCTGAGTTTAAAACTTAGTGTTTAAATCTAAGTTATAAAACAGCTAATTTAAATTGAGTTTTAAACTCAATTTATAACTAATTTAAACTCAATTTCAAAAGGTGAGAAAACTAGTCACAAAAGATGATAAAAAAATGTGGTTTACTTCATTTTCCATTTATGTTTGGGGTTCATATATTATTAGTCCTAAACAATATCACCTTTGTTCAACTCAGTTAAGTCAATTTTTTAACTAGTTTAAAATCGAGTTTAACTTTGGTAAAAAAAAGGAGTTAACCAAGAATTTAAACTCGGTTTTAAACTGAGGTTGAACTTAGCTAAAACCGAGTTTTAAAATTTTTTTAAAACCAAGTTTTAAAATGAGTTTAAAATCGAGTTTAAAATTCAGTTTCTTAGTTTGAACTGAGCTTTAAACTTAGAAAAACTGAGTTTAAAACTTAGTTTTAAACTGAAATTTAGCTCACTTAAACTCAGTTTAAAACTCAGACAAAGTTTTAAACTCATTTTAAAACAGAATTTTAAACTGAGTTTAAAATTTAGTGTTTAAATCTCAGTTATAAAATAGCTAATTTAAATTGAGTTTTAAATTCAATTTAGAACTAATTTGAACTCAATTTCAAAAGGTGAGAAAACTAGTCACAAAAGATGATAAAAAAATGTGGTTTACTTCATTTTCCATTTATGTTTGGGGTTCATATATTATTAGTCCTAAACAATATCACGTTTGTTCAACTCAGTTAAGTCAATTTTTTAACTAGTTTAAAACCGAGTTTAATTTTGGTAAAAAAAGGAGTTAACCAAGAATTTAAACTCGGTTTTAAACTGTGGCTGAACTTAGCTAAAACCGAGTTTTAAAATTTGTTTAAAACCAAGTTTTAAAATGAGTTTAAAATCAAGTTTAAAATTCAGTTTCTTAGTTTAACTGAGCTTTAAACTTAGAAAAACTGAGTTTAAAACTTAGTTTTAAACTGAGTTTTAGCTCACTTAAACTCAGTTTAAAACTCAAATAAAGTTTTAAACTCAGTTTTTGAGTTCAAACTGAGTTTTAAACTCATTTTAAAACTGAATTTTACACTGAGTTTAAAACTTAGTGTTTAAATCTCAGTTATAAAACAGCTAATTTAAATTGAGTTTTAAACTCAATTTAGAACTAATTTAAACTCAATTTCAAAAGGTGAGAAAACTAGTCACAGAAGATGATTAAAAAATGTGGTTTACTTCATTTTCCATTTATGATTGAGGTTCATATATTATTAGTCCTAAATAATGTAACGTCCCGGAAATTTTCGACTTTCGAAAATTCAACATCGATACTCACTTTATCGACTGCCGAGCAATCGAACGACGGAAACCCGAAATGTTATGGGTTTTAAAAAGAATTTAAGAAAAGAGGAGAGAAAAAGATAGAAGATGGAGAGGAAAGAAAATAGAAAATAGAACAACATCAGAATCTCACAATTCGCAGCGGAACAACATATAATAATAAATGAAAAATCTTTAAACAAAGAACTATATCAGTTATTACATTACATCACATTTCATTACATCATATCATCAGAGTGTACAACAACAAACAACAACAAACAGTGCAGCGGAAAAAGAAATACTATATAGTAGTAATACGCCATGCCATCCAGCTTGCCTCCAGCAACTCCAGAATATCCTGATAAACCTAACTCTTGACTGCCCGTGTGGAAATTGGTGGGCACCCAGAGTTTAGGAAGGAAAACAATAAACTCTGAGTCAGTCATGTGACTGGTGTGAGAACTCAAAACAGTTTATTTATCTTTAAAATCAAAATAGAAGAATATTTTTAAAGTCAATTCGCAATGCTTTTAAAAATGAGACTACCATAAGGCCTCCCGCACACACACACAATGCAAACGCAGAATCGGAGGAGATTTCTCCTTATGATAGTCAAAGATGCTTGATACGCATTTAAAAGAACATTTGATATTATTATTAGTGCATAGTGTAGGAAAAATTCATTTCGAAAGTAGAATATAAATCTTAGCCAACATAGACATTTCGAACTATGCCTACTATAGCTAACTATGTTCAATAGCAGGTTACCGCCACATTCCATAACAGGTTATACAACTAAAACCGTACAAGTCTCGTATTGTTTCTTTGGATTTCCAACGAATGATCAGGCCAAGGAACTTCCCATTGCCACATGAGAATGCCTCTGGATGGACATCCCCGAGAACCAAACCGGATCTCTACCAACACAAGGCCGGGTTACCCCTAACTGAGTAACAACTGACCGAATATGCCATCCCCCGCTCCTTTGGGACCTTTCACCGAGCGCTCGCAATCAATTCACACAATCATAAAGTGTTTTCAACATGAGTAAGTATCTGGGCTCCATACCATGATACCACCCTTTTCCAGAAGGAAATGCACATATCCTAAAGGGCGCTACCCCTCATAACCTTGCCGCATCTTTCCTGTTTTGACCATTCACGGGGTGTGAGGTTCGACGAAGTCACGTCCACAAAAACATACTTTATACAAAAGCCATGCTTTGGGTCAACAAATGATCATAGAAATGATCACAAAGATAGACGATCAAACAAACGATCCTATCACAAATAATCAACACAATGATCATTTACAGCAACACTCAGCATGTCACATTACCAAATTGGGAATATATCGCTGATAACCTTCAACTACATAACCTCTGAGCTCGTACGTCTCAGAGAAGGATGCTAAGCTAAAAGAATAAATTCTCCGCCACCAACAGAAATATATTTGAAAGAAATCGGCTATATATCTCAATTTGTAACGTCAGACATACAATCCATACAAGTCTGTTCCGGGCTCGAACAAAACCGAAGGCACTTCTTACGAAGCCCTTGCAATCCGGGTATTCACAATCCCGATCGAATTTCCCATCACTTAGGGAATCTCTATACCAGGAGCTACCCAGTGCAGAGACAATCGATAGGTCATCCTATCGCTCTCGCAAATACTCGGTCTTCAACACCGATCTTCAAATGCAATTCATAACGACGTATCACATATTCGGAATGGGTTATACGACCCCATGGTCCTTTCCCGGTTAACCCGAATAGTGAGCGCTTATTCAAAAAAATAAGTGTGGCATTCACATTCAAACAAATCACATCAACTACCCATTCAAAGGGAAATATTGATAGTCGGTTATTGAACTATCAATTGATATGCACACATCACCAGATTCCAAATTATTTTCCAAATTATTTATTTTCCAAAATATCTTTACAAGATATATAATTTTCACACTTCAAAAAAATAAATCAATATTTATTTTTAAACAAATTCTCCTTTTCATTCATAAATTCCATAGTGAATTTATAATCCAAAATATCTATGAATATTCGATTTCAATTATTCATTTCAATTTATCTTCAAAAAGATAAATTCTCTAATATTCACTTTATATTGGAAAAACATTTCCATACTTATTTATTCATAAGTAATTTCACAAATTTTATTTATTTTCAACACTTGGAAAATATTCAATATACTTAAATCGAGATTAAGTATATATTTCATTCTTTAAGGAAATCGTTCTCTTAAACATATTTATTTGGGCCAAAACGAATGTTGCGTAAAACATCATTACGACAACCCAAAATCACTAGTATAGGGATTTGAAATTAAAATAGATATATAAATCCCAATACTATACAAAACATTTCCTTTCGGAAATCATTTACTATAACAACAGTGTTATAGTCCACCATTTCCTTCTATTTCTCGAAAACGTCTATTTCAACAATCAATGCTGAAATCTATGGTTTCGAATCTCAACACATTTTAAAACATCGTTAGATCGTTTTAATTTCTATTTAAAACATCACATTCTAAACATTTTCTTTAACATATTATTCACTATTCAAAAACGTGAATATACTACCTTAATCAATTTCATCTTTTCTATTCATTTTATTTTAAAGGATTATTCACAGTTCAAAAACGTGAATATAGCTCCATTTATAAGTTATAACAATTTACTTATCAAAATAAGTCGTTGGTGAATTTATAAAACAACGTTTATAAATTCCTTTTATTAACCTATTCAATTTATAACTCAATTATATACCAAAGGTTCACATTATAAGTTAAATGCTTATAAAACGATTATTTTACAAAATCGTTCTTTTAAACTTCATAATTATAAATCTTATAACTTATAAGATTCAATTATTTATCCAAAACCATTCTTTCAATAACTTTATAAATTTTATAAACCTACTGTTTATAAAATTTCATTTATAACTTCACCGTTTATAATTTTATAAATTCCATTCAGTTATGAAATTCATTCACAATTCATTCTAACACTTATAAAAACTCGTTTTATAATTCAAATGTTTTAAATTTATAAATATCAATTTATAAGTCCTTTATAAAAATCAATTTATACTATTATTTTGAAACATCTTTAATCTCCTTTATTATTTCACCATTCTCTTGATTTATAAAATAATCAAATTTTATAAATCCTATTTTTAAACTTTTTATAATAAGTTCAAAAATCCCGATTAAACTCTTTTTATAAAGTTATTAACCCATATTTTCAAAAATCAACCTTTAACTATATATCTCAAAAATCATAATTTTTATAACTTTAAAAATTATAACGTTTATTTATTTTTAATGGATCAATTCCAAAAATATTTTATAAACTTATACTTTCAAAAATCACTTTAAAAACATTTTAAAATTCCAAAACTTGGTTCAATGATGCTACACACCAAATAGTCAATCACGACTACAACGACATCATATATCTTATATGATAATCCATCAAATATCAAAATATCTGAAATCAAATAAATACCGTTGAGGAATCCAGTTGGATCCCTCCAACCTGTTTCCTGCATCCACAAACATTAGCACAATACCAATTTCGCTCCAGTACGAAATTATCGCGGTATATGGGATTTAAAATATTATCCGCTTAATAGATGGCGCAATAGGGTCTCATCCGCTAAACAAATGCGGGAAATCAATTACTCCAATATATACATATGCCAATATATATATATTGCTATTATATATAATACCAATTTCACTGTTTATAAAATATTCGCGGTATATGTTTTTAATAAATAACATCCGCTTACTAACGGCGCATAATGCCTATTTTAACAATCAATAGATAACAATCATCATTCAAACATGCATTCAAATATTTTAAATCTAACTATTTAAAATAAAATCGAAACCGATTCGATTGAGTGAGAAGTTCTCACCTTGATTTAAATTTCGTTTTAGCGATTTATTTCGAATAAAATTAAACAGACGTTTAATTTTACCCAAAATTCTCACTAATTCCAAACAACTCCAATCCAATTCCATCGCGTAGTGCTTGTCCATACGATTCCAACGCAACTGGTTTCGCACGTTTTTGACCTCGTATGAAAAAGTTATGCATTTTTAAAGATTACACAAATTTATATATACAATTTACAACATTATTTTAATTTCTTAAACCTAAATAACATCAGGGCCGTGCGATATTTTGCTTGCAGATCTTGGCCGTGCATTGCCTCTTCTCCTTCATCACGTTCAAACTACAGACAACAATCACGCATATGAACCCAATCTTAGAAAATTAGGGTTAAACTTTGCTCCGCCCACAAGCATCGATACTCCATCACGCCGCCACCACATTGAAGCTCGTCACTTGCTCTATGTTCGGCCATCACCTTGTGGAGCTCGGCCCCCCATGTTGCGCGCAAATCGAGAATGAACGGCCTTCATCTCGGCCTCAATTATGGCCACCACATCGACTCAAACACGATCTTGACCGTTGACCACGTAAAGCTCGCGAAGCTCGACAAGTTTGCAGTTGAAGCCTTAGTCTAAATGTTGATGGATTGGGAGATCGGAGGGGAAGAGGATGGTGAGTTTCTGGCCTTTGGTTGAGTAGGAGGCGGCTGCGTATGGATTAGGTTTAGGTTTTATTTTATTTTTTTTATTTTTGTGATGGGGCTATTTATAGAGAAAAAAACGAACACTATTCATCCGGAAATTCCGAACTCCGATTTACGCGCCGTAACCAGCGTTTCTAGGGTTTACCCCGCGTTCCGGACACAATGGAACAGGTTTCGGAAGCTAATTCGGACATCTGTGCGAGTTATGGCTATAAACGCTCAATTTAATTTAAACCGATTTAAATCGATTTCTAGGCGTTTTAATTTGTACCGGACAAATGGTAAATCCAATTGACACGAAATTTGAAACCTTACAATAATATCACATTACGGATCCGATGAAACTGGTTTCGTTGAAATCCGAGACTTTTTGAAAAATGGCTATTTTAACTCGCCAAATTAAAATTAAAAACAATTCGATGCGTTTCGAGCTGCCACGATCAAACGACAACTCCGATTGCTACGAAAATTGAAATTCGATAATAACTAACTATTACGGATCCAATGGAACTAGTTTCGTTCAATTCTGAGACTGTTCAAAAATTGACTATTTTCACTAGTCGATTTAAATATTAAAATATTCAATTTTCACAAATTAACTCTTAATTCGATTTTAAAAGTTCTAAAATATCATTCTAACTTCAATATGATAAAATAAAATTTTACAAATCATTTTCAATCATATTTAACTCAATTTTCAATTATTTCCATAATTTAACATATTAAATTATCGATTTAATTATTCAATTAAATCCAATTATTCAAAATAAAATTTATTTGACTTATAAATTCACTTATTAATATTTAAAATTAATTAAATATTCAAATTTTAATTAAATAAAATTCTGGGTCGTTACAAACAATATCACGTTTGTTCGACTCAGTTAACTCAATTTTTTAACTAGTTTAAAACCGAGTTTAACTTTGGTAAAAAAGGAGTTAACCAAGAGTTTAAACTCAATTTTAAACTGAGGTTGAACTTAGCTAAAACCGAGTTTTAAAATTTGTTTAAAACCAAGTTTAAAATGAGTTTAAAATCGAGTTTAAAATTCGGTCTCTTAGTTAAAACTGAGCTTTAAACTTAGAAAAACTGAGTTTAAAACTGAGTTTAAACTCAGAACCTGAGTTTAAAACTTAGTTTTAAACTGAGTTTTAGCTTATTTAAACTCAGTTTAAAACTCAGACAAAGTTTTAAACTCAGTTTCTGAGTTTAAACTGAGTTTTAAACTCATTTTAAAACTGAACTTTAAATTGAGTTTAAAACTTAGTGTTTAAATCTCAGTTATAAAACAGCTAATTTATATTGAGTTTTAAACTCAGTTTAGAACTAATTTAAACTCAATTTCAAAAGGTGAGAAAACTAGTCACAAAAGATGATAAAAAAATGTGGTTTACTTCATTTTCCATTTATGTTTGGGGTTCATATATTATTAGTCCTAAACAATATCACGTTTGTTCAACTGTATGTCGTATAAGTTTGGATATTATATTGTGTTTCAGAAATTTTCATGTTTAGTATAAACTTAAAAAACTGCATTTGGAGATTCTGGAAGACTCTTAGAGCATGTACATTTTATCCTCGCCAGAGTATGCGTTATGACCAATGAGATGGGAAAATTAAGATAATTTGCCCTAACTAGAAATAAACACCATCGTAGCGTAAGTATATCTTATTATACAACAATGTAAGTCAGCATGTCTCCAACTAATGGGCAAACAGCCAAATGCTGCCCATCCCACATCATATCAAATTATTATTGTATTGAATGATTTGATACTTATAGAGCCTGGCCTCCTGTTTCCTAGTCTGCACGTACTTAACCCAAATATAGATTTGCTTCTTTGATCATCTACATATATATGCAGTTACGTATATGATATATGTATATCGAGAAACGTATTTTGTCTTTTGTATACGAAAAACTATATTTATCTAATATATAAGGCCCAAAGGCCAGATTCGTACTACATGGAACAAAATTACTGTGTCTTTCAGATTTAATCGATTTTTTTTCTTTTCATCTTTCCTTGTATGAGTGGACCAGAAAACTTGTCTCTTTCCAATAAATGAATTCTCTAATGGGGAGCATGACAAAATAATACTATGTACAACGACTAGTAATAATTAATAATAAAGAGAACAGCCAATGCACAGTGTAGTTTTGTCTCAGAAGGAAATGAATAAATATCTGAGCTTTTGCAAATTGAACTATAATACTTCAAAATAAAGGTAACTGACAACCACAAGCTGAGAAAAGGAAATGAACCTGACAAATAGAAACGTTTATGTAAACATAAATGGATTATAACTATCATCATAAACTAACCGAAACCCATTATATTACGATATAATACTAACACAAAACCCAAGCTCAGCTTCACAAATTAAGTACTCAGTTGTTTATGTGTCAAGTTAAATCAGTTGTATTTATTATATTGTTGTCATTGGTGTGAAGGCACTCGTTTTGACCTTGAGTTCTTTTGACCTTTGAACCGCTTTCTACTCGATCGAGCTTTTTGGGAGCTTTGTCCACGTCTTTGCACAAACTTTATTATCTTTATGAAACATGTCCCACCACAATGTTACGATTCTGATTAAAGTTTACTTGTTCACTATGCTTTTGTTTGCCAACATTTTACTTTATCTCATTTATTAGATGTTGCTATCCAACAAGCCTATATGTTGTTACCCTTTTAACCTTTTCAGGAAACATATATAAAGAAAAAAGCCGAGCTACAAGAAGATGAAAATGTATGGAATCCAAGACTTTGGGTTGAGTCATCCGGAGGCCTTACAAGAGGAAGGGTTTACGGAGCACCTTATGTTGATACAAATACTATATTGCGTAACAGTTCTCAATCCAACTGTCTTGCAGATCGTGCACATCAAGAACAACCTGTAATGTCCAGTAGCATGTTATTAACATCGAAGCTTAAATCAGTAATAGAAAGAGAAGTGCAATTGAGAGTAACTAGCTTGCTTGGTTCAATTAATCCGACCAATCTTCAAAGCATAAACCAACAATCATGGTCGTTCAACCAACCATCCGGTCAAACACAACACTTGGGTCAGTTCTCTGTACAGCCGTCAAGTCAAATCCCACAACCGCTTGCTCAGCCATTCGCGCCACCATCCGCTCAATCGTTTCCACAGCCATCAAATCAAGTGTTGCATCATCCTCCTCAACCATTTCTACAACCTTCAAGTTTTCATGCGCAGCCATCATGTCAAGTCCTACATCCATGTGATCAACCGTTTCCACAAATTCCTAACCATATCCCGCAGCCATCAGGTCAGTCTTCTCAACATCTTTATCAAATGATACAACCATTGGTTTCTTGTCAACAAACACCCGAACAATATCAAACAACGAATGTGCCTTTTCAATCTACTTTTGGAAATATTTCAGAACAAGTTGGATCTTTCATGCAACTATTGAGACCTATTACACAAGATCAATCCGATCATAATCAACTTGGAAATCAAGTATCAAACACTCAAGGAAACGTTGGATCGCAAAATGAAAATGATGCATGAATTGCATGTTAGCTTCTGAAAGCATAAAGTAAGCTCTGTTGGATTGTCTTTTCTTTTAAACTTTTATTTTAGTTTTAGTTTTGTTTGGGTCTTGTTTTAGGATTATAGTTTATAGGGTCCAATTTAGATATGTTGCTTTTTGATTATGACATCTATGCTTTGAATATTATGTAATTTTATTTTCTTGCAATGAACTGCAGTTTGGATATGTTGTAATTAGATATGTTGTTTGTATGGTCCAACTTATATATTATGCAGTCTCTCTGGATATGCAATAATTACATATGTTGTTTGTACAGTCCAACTGATATATTATGCAGTCCAACTGATATATTATGCAGTCTTTGGATATGCAGTAATTGCATATGTTTGTACGGTCCAACTGATATATTATATGCAGTCCGAAGATATGTACAAGCTTACTTTTTGTACATGAGCTGCAAATTTAACATGTATTTTTCTATTTGTTCTATTTGACATTGTATATTTTCTACTCATTGATCTATGATGAAAACTATAATAAAATAATGTTTCATTTTTTCTATCCAACTGGTTTATAATAACCGCTGTATTTATAACTGAATTGAAACCTTGAATATGGTCTCTATAGTTGTATAAGAGACCCATAAAATTGTCTCTAACTAGTTTTTAATGTAGGCCTGTATTTGAGACTCTTTGTCAGGTTACTAATATTTTAGAGACGAATGTTTGTGGTCTCTGTTTATTTAGAGACCTGATTTTAGAGACAACACTTATCTGTCTTAAGTTGGTTACAAATATAAATTAGAGACAAAATCTTGCATTTAGAGACAAAATACAAGAGTCTTTAAAAATCCTTTTTTTTTGTTGTGTATTGGCAATGTACACACCTCTGATGGAATTGTTTATGGGTATAGTTACATGTTCAAATGCAAGGATATGCCTTTTTAATATGTGTAACTTGATAGTCGTTTTTTAAATGGCGAGGTTGGTTACCAAGTTAGGCAGTTGCACAGTTGCTTACTGTGGTAAGGAATATAGTTTTTCAAAAAAATTATTTTCTGCTCCAATTCCATCTTTGTGCATGTGTATTTCCAAACCTGGCAGATAATGTTGTTAAGTTAGTTTGTAATGCGAGTCGATGTATGGTCATGTCATAATGAATATCGTTGTTTTGTGTATTATCCTTTTGGGTGCTTATTCTCTATTTTAGATACCCGAGAAGAAAAAAATTCATTCCAAGATTGTTGTAGCGTAGCGATTAGTTCCTATGATGCCTGCAATTAAATCGATGTTGTAAAATCATTTGAAAGGACTGTCATGTTAATTGTTGATGTGTTGTTGTGTTTCCTTCAAAAGTCTAAAATTGATCGTAGAAGTGTGATATCTCGTCGACCTGCAGGTAAGCTACGCATATGGTATGATAAATAAAATATTAATTAAACCAATTGATTAATCAATTTGATATTCTGCAATAGTGACTCTAAAGAAAATTAAAAAAAATTCATGTCAAATAATAAGAACATATGGTGGGTTATACATTAAAAACATAGCACTAAATGACCTATAAATATTAATAGATTGAGATGGTAATAAATCAAAAAAAGAAGTTGTTGCTTAAAAATGTGGAGATTAAATTGTAATTTCAACAGTAACGATGCTAAAAGAAAAGTCACGATTTCTTATTTAAGAGAGTAATAACAGATTGATGTTTATTTTATAAAGAAAATGAAGCGTTGATTTTACTTAGATGTGTATATTCGATTTATCATGTATTTTTTCTAAATAGGAATGAAAGAAAGACTAAAATGAGAAGAATATAGATCAAATAAAAGTTGAGTGAAAATTTGAAACAGAAATACCAAAAATAAATTTATCTGTTAGTCAACAAAAGAATTCATAAATGTTGAGTTACCTTCATATTACCATTTTTATTAGAAAAAATGAGATGCTTGGATTTTTTATGAAACATAGAGAAGTTTAGACTTTCATTATAAATTTAAGAAACATAAGTTATGTTGGATCTAAAAGCATACAATATATAGTATTATATTAGTTCTTCAACTTTATACTTTTCGAATTTGATTTCTGTAAATGGAGATTAAAGTTCAGGCAACAATTTGAGTGAGTGCACATTATGTCTTATATATCTTATAATGAAAAATTTGACGACGGTGTTTGAATTTATATGTTTTTTTAAGTAAGTAAACAAAGAAAGAGCTCAAAATGAGAGTTATTGCAATATGATATCTATAATCGATGATCATTATGTTTTGATCAACAATTATTAGTTTTTATACTAATTTACTTGGAATCAACGAAATTAACACACAGTTTATAATTAATTGTCTAAAATAATTACGCTAGATCACATCGTTTCAGTGGTTTAAGTTGGATAAATTGAAGCAATCTATACCTTATATGTTAGAAGAAATTGTTGATTTAATTAACAATAGAGTTAAGGTTAAAACTATAATGCTCGGTGTGTGTGTGTGTGTGTGTGTGTATATATATATATATATTGGTTATTACATTTTTCTTATAGTTTATTAATGCTCAATTTTTTTAATTTTTTACAAATTTACCATTATTATCATGGGTCATTAAATATATTATATTTTAAATGGAGTTTATATTTCAATGAATAAAATTAATGATATTCAAATAAAGATCTTTTTTATTTAGTAAAAATATATACATAATATGGGATTGAAGGATTTAAGCTTGGATTTCGATTGAAATAAAAGAAAGCTAATAAGAAAAATTAAAGGATTTTAAGTGAACTAAGTATTTCCATCCTATATTAGGTAAAATTTGGTTAATGGGGTTTGAATTGAGGTGCTTGGGAATAAAGTAAATCAAGGAAGTGAAGTTATTCTAATATACATAAGACAGTAGCATGGTTAATAAGGATTTGAATTTGTGAGTATACTAAACTAAGGACTTGAATTTGTGAGTATACTAAACTAAGGAGAGCTAAATATTTATACTCTAAAATTGAGAACAATAAAAAAACTTGAAAGATTGACCATAATATGTATAGTATAAGATATATTGGTTGACAAAAGAAGTGATTAAAATGTTGAATTTCTCCACGTGGTTGTAGTTAAGTAAGTATTTTTACATAATTAATTTTTACCATTGTAATGATAGTTTGACAAAAAATGTAATTTATTCAAATCACGAAGATAATAATAGTGAGGAGTAATCAGATTGCTCATTTTTCAAAAGATAGCCTCACTCATTTAATGGACTATATGGTCTGATCTGTATACAAATTATTCATGTATTTCATGCACGAAATTGAAACAAAATAAATTTTGGTCTATTATACAACAAATAAGTAATCAAGTCAATGCTTATTATGGATAGTCAGGATTTAATAACAATAAAAAATATGGTAGAAAAAAGTGAGCGCTTAATACATGTAATTATGTAGGCCTGATCCAATCCATAGTTTATCATCATATCCTCCTAGAATTAGCATTGCAGCACTATTCGTCTAAGCTATAATCACTACCCCATTTTACTTGATATCTAACGTAGTAATTGATGAAACAAAAAGGCAATCAAATTTTTTGCCATCTTGGCATTAATATTATCAAAATTTGCTATTGTTTTAATTCAGGCCTAGGAACCAATTCCAGAGTTCATGCCAATCTTATGTCTATTCATGTAACATCATAGTATTTTCAACCATTCGCATCCGCACATGTTGGACTTAAATTGCTCAAAATATCAGATTGTTAATTTTTATTTAGCAAAACTCAACATACGTAGTAAATAATAAATCACAGAATCATAGACACAGAGTAATATAAAAATAAGCAGCGGAAACAAATGAATAGTAGTTTATGAAGCTACTATATATATAACAGAGTTAAGACAAGATATAATAGAAGTCTCGAATACGATAATCAAATAACAAAATCTGAATATATAACTGGAGTCAACTGAATAACTAAAAACTGAATCGATAGTTGGATCTCCAAGCGAAGCACCAAACTCAAAAGGTGAGTCTCGAATGCTATGACACTCAGTCTGACCCGAGCTTAAAGCAGAATACAAAACATTCGAGTCAGGATTAACATTCTTATATCAATAAATCCAACTTCGAGTGAAATATCAACTGAAATACAAGTAACTCAAAGGATGTTTGGATAACCATCCTCTAAGGATCCGTGGAACTATCTACTATGCAGTAATATATGTTATTAACAACCAAACGTTATTATAACACCGTGGACATTTCAAGATATCATACTTCAAAACCAAAATATCATATCCATTTCAAAACATATCAATACGATATCATTTCTCACTTAAAATAATATTCATTTCAAAAATCATAGCGCTTCAAAGTTATAACACTTTCAAAATTATAAAGCTTAGAAATTATAACACTACGGATATCATAACACTTGATAACATAATACTTTGAATTTCATAACTTTGAAATCTTCCCACTTGAACAGTTTAGGTATTAATAATAGTATATATAATAAAATAGTTTATATTATAATGCTATAAGTTAAAATAGTTTATATTAAAATAATTAGTATATTAAAATAGTTTTTATTAAAAATGATTTATATTAAAATAGTTTATATGAAAATAATTTATAAAGTAAAATATAAAAATAGTTTTAAATATGATAAAAAAATATACTTTATATAATAAAATAGTTTTCCTCAAATCTCACAAATCGATTCAAATCAACTCGAATTCCAAAATTCAAATTTAATTCAATCTCAATTCATCAATTTCAACTCAGTTTCCGAATAAACCATTTCAAATTATATTGGTTTCTAATACAGATTTGAACCACAAAATAAGTCAGTTCAATTTCAGTATATTTCAAAGCTTTAAATATCAACATTTTCAAAACTAAATCTGATAATTTCATTTATATCTCAAATTTTACACTTATTTAATATTGAAATAATCATTTAGTCAATCCTATATCATTTAAATAAACCTACATTTTAAATAACTAGATATTTCTTCAATTTATTTAAACTTGAAATATTCAATTTATCGCTTTAAATCGAATCAAGTTATAGAATCATATCTTAAATCTCAAAATTCAATAGGTTTCAAATTGATTTTAAATTAATATAATTCTTAAAAGAATATGATTTTCAATTAAATTAATTTTACTTTCTCAACCTTAATTTATTCAAATTATTATAAATCTATTTTTAAAATGTAATTTTAAATAAATTTTTAAACATATTATATTTTAATTAAATCAAACACTACTAGGAAAGGCTCTCAGTCCGACAGCTAGGGGCGACTGCTTACGACGGCTGATTTCCGATGGCTTTCGACGGGCCGTCGGAAATCTGCGAATTACAGGGTCGGCCGAGCCCTCTTCTTCCTCATTTTCAGCTACGAAAATTAAACCCAAAAAACCCCCATTTCGACTCTCCAAGCTTTCAATATCTAATTTGCAAATTTCGGATCCTCAAAGGCTGCCTAATCAAACTCCATTACTCTTAATCTCAGGTATAATCTCTTATTTTTATGAAAAATTCAGTTTTTACCCTAATTCTAGATTTGCATAAATTGATAAATTAGGGCGAACTAGTGATTGCAATTGTTTTCAATAGCGTAATAATGGTTTATAGCATCACATGGTATACCTATTTCATCTTTTATCGTGAAATTGTGAAAAACATGTATAATTTGTGGTTGTTCATGTATATGTAAATCGTTGTGTATGCCTTGATTCTACGATTGTATATGTGTGTAGCGCTGCCATCATTGTATTGTGTTAGTTGGAATAAGATAAAATGAATGAACGAGCTAGGAGTATTATATTGTGCACGTATTGACTTATGAAACAAAAAAAATGCATGAGTCTAAATTATAATTGTGTGCATTGAAAAATGACAAAAATGTTAAACCATCCTTAAGTTGATGTAATACGTCGAATAAATGTGTTAAATTAATATATATTTTTGTAAGTGTGAACAATGAGTAAAACTGTATTTTTCGTAAAATGCACGTATGTAATTTTGACAAATGTCCCTTAGAGAGTTTTTGGCCCCGTCTGACAAGTGTTGTACATGATCGTTGTATAAATAGTCGTTTTTTTCGAAAAACGACCATTTATATTCATCTGGTACAATATTTGTTGGATTTGTCCCTGTACTGGACAAATTATGAACATAGTAAGCATTTACATTTTGTATACTACTTCGTCTCAAACGGTTCATCAAATTTCGGCCTAATTTTTCTTTTTTTATTTCCTGCGTTCACGCATTTGTGTACAATGCAGGGAACAAAAGGGAAATGCTGCTGAAATTTTGTTGAATTATTTGAGATGAAGTAATATACAAAAGGTAAATGCTTACTGTGTTTGTAATGGGAAATAGGATGCCTGACCAATGAAAAAAAAAATTTACAATTTTTTATATCGATACGTTAAAAAATAAAATGTGCCCTATTTGAAAATATTTTTAAATTTTGAAGTTGTTCTTTAAATTCAAATATTATACGACCATGAAAATAATCTGTTTCGAATTTGTATTCTTGAAAATAAATATTAAATTTTGAACTTCTCATTTTGTCAAATAGGAAAAATGATTGATTATTTTGTTGATCGGAGGGGATGGATGTACCAAAGAAAAGGACTGAGGGGCTCAATAAAAGAAGATTTTTATAATGGTATAAACGTGCTTGTTGAATTCTCTTTAAGTAATAACGGAAATGATCCAGAAGTTTGTTGTCCGTGTAGTAGTTGTAGACATTTGAATTATTTGTTACCAGATATTGTGAAAGTTCATTTGTGCCAAAACGGTTTCGTACCCGAGTATTATGTTTGGGATCGACATGGAGAAGTTGTAGCAAATATTTCTGTTGAGTCTGAAAGTGTCGTTAATAAATACTTTCGACATCCCGTATAGTGGTCGAAGATGCAGCACGATCAATGTTTCCTATGGTTGAAGTTGACGACGGCGATGGAAATGTTGAAGAACCAAATATTGAAGCAAAAAAAATTTATGATTTACTAGATGTTGCTAAGAAACCTATTTGGGATGGTTGTAGAAGCGGCACTCAGCTGTCAGTAATCGCAGAATACATTGCGATGAAGTCAAAATACAACATCACTGAAGCTGGGTTTACGGCTGTTGCACAAGCTGTAAAAAGGCATATGCCGCCCGATAATCTAATGTGTGAAAATCACTATGAAGTTAAAGAACTTATGTCGGCTTTTGGTTTACCTTATAAGAAAATAGATACATGTTTAAAAGGCTGCATGTTGTTTTGGAAAAGAAGACGCAAACCTTAGAAATTGTAAAGTTTGTAACCAGGAGAGATACAAACCAACAAAAAAGAAAGGGAATGAAGTTCCGTACAAGCGTATGCATTACTTACCCATAACTCCAAGACTTCAAAGATTATATGCATCCTCTGTAACTGCATCTAATATGAGATAGCATAGCGTGAGAACGGAGGAAGAGGGTACGTTGACACATCCGGCCGATGGAGAAGCATAGAAGCATTTCGGTAAAACGTATCCAACTTTTACAACGGAGAGTCGAAATGTTAGATTAGGATTATGTACGGACAGTTTTTTTCCATTTTCTCAATTTGGTTCTAAATATTCATCCTTCCCCCATTATCGTCACACCGTATAATTTACCTTCATGGATGGTATGAAAACGCAATATATATTTCTTACTGTTGTCGTTCCTGGCCCCGACGATCCGACACAAGGAACGATGTATATTTACAACCGTTGATTGAGGAGTTAAAAATACTGTGAAACGAAGGAGTAGAAACATACGATGTGTCCAAGAAGAAAATTTTTCGTATGTTTGCTTCTTTGTTGTGGACTATAAGTGATTTTCCTGCCTATGCAATGCTTTCGGGGTGGAGTACTATCGGTCGTCTAGCATGTCCATATTGCATGGATGAAACACGAGCGTTTTCTTTACCTCATGGTAAGAAAATTTCATGGTTTGACTGTCATCGATATTTTCTCCATGTAAATCATCCCTTCAGAGGAGACAAGAAAAACTGTTTAGCTAATAGAGTAGAAACCAGACAACCACCGACGGTATGGTCATGCGAAGACATATATGAACTTGTTAGGGACCATCCAAAGATATATGAAACTGGCGAGCAAACAGAAACTGAAGGCAAATAAGTTGTTCATAACTGGTGCAAACAAACTATTTTTTAGGAGTTGCCGTATTGGAAACATCTTCTGCTTCGTCATAACATAGATGTGATGCACAATGAGAAAAATGTATTTGATAACGTTTTTAACACAATTTCGAATGTGAAAGGGAAGACGAAGGATGATTTGAAATCAGGACGTAATATAAAAGAATTATGCAAACGTCCTGAGCTTCATATGAAACCAAATGACAGTAGAAAACCCAAAGCATGTTACGAATTAGATAATAATCAAGTTAAAGCTGTGTTAAAATGGGTGGAAGGGTAAAGATTTCCTGATGGGATATCATCAAATCTTCGTAGATGTGTTGACTTTAAAAATGGTAGATTGAGCGGAATGAAAAGTCGCGACTGTCACATAATGATGAAAAATTTATTTTCCATTATGTTCAAAGAACTACCACCGTCAAAAGTTTGGAAGGTAGTAACGGAGCTTAGTATGTTTTACAAAGAGCTTTATTCGACTACTTAAAAATGCAACGTTTACGTAAACTTAAAGTGGACATTCCTATATTGCTTTGCAAATTAGAGAAAATATTTCCGCTAGGTTTTTTTAATGTAATGGAACATTTACCTGTTCATCTCCCATCTGAAGCACGACTTCGAGGTCCTGTCCAATATGGATGGATGTATCCATTTGAGAGGTATGCAATATGTTATCACGTAATTTAATTGCATTTGAAAGATTAAATTAATATAAAATAATTTTGCATAGATATTTGAATCATCTAAAGAAAAAAGTGAGGCAAAAAGCACGAGTTGAAGGTTCGATATGTAAATCTTACATCGAAGAAGAATTTTCGTTCTTTTTCTCTCACTATTTCAGTGACCATGTGAATATTTCATTTGAAAGTGTTCCTTGTAATGAAGAAGGCGACGAACAAGAGTCCTCTCAAGCAATGTTATCTATTTTTAGACAACATGGTCGGCCTTCTGGAAAATGTGTAGAAATATGGCTAGACGATAGAGATCTTCATGTAGCACACACTTATATTCTTCTAAATTATGCCGAGGTTGCACCGTTTGTTAGGTAATCTGAAATAATAATTTGTGTTTTATTCTTTTCTATAATGCATGTGCGTGTATAACCTAATGTACTAATTTGTTTATATAAACGGTGCTTATGAACGTGAACATCCGAACGGAGATCTCAGTAAAGAATTTTTCGGTTGGTTTTCAAATTACGTTTATGAGCCGGGAAATTGTGCTGTTGACGAAGGGTTGAAACATCTTGCGATGGGACCAAAAAGAGCGGTCAAGACATATCCAATATATTTCGTCAATGGATATAAATTTAACACCAAAGAATATGGTGCAAAAAAATTAACAAATAATACTGGTGTATTTGTTAAAGGTAGTGACGATCCAGAAAATCACTTAAATGATTTTTATGGCGTTCTAACACAAATTTTGCAACTGACATATTTCTCACGACCCGCAGGGGAGGTGTTTCTATTTAGATGCAATTGGTTTAGCAATGTTCCAAGTTCTGCAATTAATGTGCATAAGGATTATAATCTTATCGAAATAAAGCATACATCGCACTATTGCAAGTATGATCCTTTTGTACTAGCCAAACAAGCATTGCAAGTTTATTACGCTCCTTATCCGTCTCTTAAAAGAGATAAAGCAGATTGGTCTGCAGTTTTTAAAACAAAGGCCAGATTCACATTCGATGGGAAGAATATTCCAGACGAACAAGCTTATCAGGCGGATCTTGAGAAAAATAACGAAATAATAATTACAAACGATCATACAGATTTTGTTCCTTTGATCGATGAATCATATGCTTTGGTAGAAGCGTTTGACAGTGCAGAGGAAAATATCGTAGAAAATGAGACCGAATCTGAATCAGAAGACGATGGTGACTGATATAAATCTGAATCTGTTTTTTTTTTTGCAATTGATGTAACTATGTTGAATTCTTGATGTATTATGAAATTGATGTAACTATGAAACCAAATCCGTTTACCGTTGTTTACATGTTTTATGTCATTTCCATTTGTCATTTATTTAGCAATTTATATTAAAAATGCAATGAAATATGCTTATCGTCGGAAGAGTACACCCATTATGAATCAGGTATAACACACTTCCATTTCTATTTCCATTTCAGTCAATAATTAAGCAATTTATACCGTTGATGTCATTTTCATATGAAATGTATTTCATTATCATGTTATTATTCTTTTATATAATGATGTGTATATATGTCACATGTTTATCATTATGTCATATAGAGGTAGGAGCTCTTCCCGATCGTCAGAAGGCGATGGCAGTGGCCCATCGCAAGAGCCACTGCGTCCAGTAGTTTCGTTAGTGCCTAGAGCAGAGGGGTAAGAATTAAATTTTATTCAGCATCTTATTTTTTTTATCTTATACGTATGTACTTATCTATATGATATTTAAAAACAAGGGGTTCGACCTACTTCCCTTGAAGGTTGTGCTGGATGTCTCTAGAGCTTCTTATCACAGTAAGTTGTGTGCGTGCTAGCCGAAGTGGGATAACATCCCTCCTCACATCATAGAGTGTATATGGCAGGATGTCCTAGTATGTATATTTTTCTGTTTTCAATTTTAATTCGTTTTTGTCATTTTTCTACTGTTTAATTATCGTTTAAAGTGTAATCTATTTTTTTCGCTTTTTATCGTGAAACACAGGCTGAGATAGACATCCAGACAGATGATATGATGCTGGCACGAGGATTCTGGATGAAGAAGATGCGCAAGAACTACAGGAACACGATATCTGATATTAAGAAATCTGGTAAGAAACCACGGTGGATGGGAGGGAGTGTATGACAAGCTTAGTTGAGATACCGGGAGACGAACGAGGCAAAGGCAAGTACACTAAATTTTTTTGACTTATTAATTTGACGTGATCGAAAAATAATGTATCAAATTTGAATGTACAAACAGAGTCGGATAGAAACTTTGCAAACAGAAATAAGAATCAAGTCACTCATCGCGGAGGATCAAAGTCGTTTCAGCAGTATCGGTAGGAGTTGGTAAATTTACTGAATAATAAATGTAAATAGTTTATGTTATATAATTTTAAATGTATAATAATTGTATGTAACAATCAACTTCAGGAAGCCGAGGCACATGGTCCTGTTAGCTATATGGACGTGTTCACTCGTACGCATGCTGTCGAGCATTTTAATCCAGACGGGACTGTTTCGTATACATGGCAGGACGATAAATCCAGCAAAAGCCATGTAAGCATATTTCATTTTATTCAGTATTAAAAATTGTTTTTCTTGTTAAACTATAATGAAATAAGATATGATATTATTATTTTGTTAATGCAGGACAAGTTTATGGAGCAGCAGTAGAAACTCTTGCTAATACGGGTAGAGATCAGCTGACGACCATTGAGGAGAACGCTATTTTTGAGTCCGTTATGGATCCAGCAGAGCATGGTCGACGATACGGATTTGGCAATCTAGCGGTAAATAATTTACTTTTTCTTACAATACTTCACATATGATATTTTGACCTTTTCAAAACAATAAACTTGGATTTTATTTATTTTTCAATTATTGCAGGCCAGTCTTCGGAGTAGGGAACGGTGAAGTAGAGCTTAGAGCGATCTAGCAGGTATAGAAGAATTGCGGACTAGAGTGTCCCAGCTGGAGGAGCAGAACCGCCAACAGGCCATGCAGACCACAAAGTTGCTAGAGTACATGCAGCAGTTTGGTGGCCGCTTCCCTTCCTCGGCTGGCTTTGGATCTGGAGGAGATTGATTTATTGCTTGCTTGCTTGCTCGTTCAGGTATGTTTTGTTTTAATTTTGAATGATTTGGTAGACGGTGTCGGTAATTGTTGATTTATGTATAATTATGTTTGATACATTTGGCAAACGGTGTGGTTGTATGAGGATGTGGATGAGGATGTTGATGAATTTGTGTATTAATAACATGGTAGAACACTTATTGTTAGGATTATTGCTAATGTTGGAATGGTTATGTATATTATATATTTTATTTTGATGTAATTTTATTTATTTGTGTGTTTATTGAATATTGTGTAGTTTGGGTTTTGATATTTGGTTGGAATATTGTATACTGGATTGTGCAGTATTGATATAATAGTGTTTGGAAGAGAAATGTGGTTGGAAGGCTATATTTGCAGCGATATGTAAAAAAAACAGCAGATTCTCGACGGCTACCAACAACTTACAGGTCAAAATTTCCGACGGCTTCCCGCGGCCTGTAGTAGATTATTTCCGACGGATACCGACATTTGTCGGAATCCGTCGGAATCATGTACGGCACACTCTGGCGGAAGCCGTCGGAAATACTGCTCCCCGACGCAGTATATTCCGACGGCTTTTTCCGATGGCGGCCGACGGCTTCCGACGGCCGCCGATGGTTTTTGGCCGTCGGAAATCGTTAATCCCCTTGTGGTGAAACTTTATTAAATTAAATCTTATTATTATACTTCATCTATATTAAAACTTAATTTATTTAAAATAGTAAAATTATAAGTAAATTCTTAAAATTTATAATTTCAAAACTAAATTATAATTTTAAAATTTTCAAAATATAAAATTCAAAATCAAGAATTTAAATATATATAAAATAACATTTTTATATAATATTTAAAAATCAATATTTATATAAAACCATATATTTTCTTTTTAAACCTAGGTAACCATTTCAGAATACACACACCCACACACACACTCTCTAACGGTGTCTGTATATAATTTTCTATCTATGGTCAAGTGATACGGATATTTATCATTTCAATCCAAAATTTAAATATATACCGGTGTATATCATTTCAACCCGCAATCCCAAATTCAGTTCAATGAAAATCGTTTGGGTTTATCATTTCAACCCATAACGATTTTCTCCTATTCTATAAAATCGATCGAGTATGTATCATTTCAACCCATAGGGAATTCTATACTAACAGGGAACTTGCAGAGTGAGAATAGTTATGAATATAATATAATAGACATATATCATCAATATAAATAATAGATAATGGTGTCAGATGTCACAAGTGAACAGATACAAATAATGGCATATATATAGCAATTTAAATGACTAACAGCATCATATTTCAATTGTCGTTTCAATTGAAATCTAATTTAATAAGTATAAGAGCGTTAATCCTGAGTGATTGCTTACCTTTCGAAGCTAGATAGATTTTGACAAAGAAATGAGCTATGAATTCCAAAGCAACGCTAGATGGACATGAGTCGATGAAGAAAATAGGCACGACAGACAAAGCTGATAAATGAGAATCTATGAGAACTAACCAGAATCAGTTGATATAATTGAAATGAAATGTGTATTACACTAATATTTTCCTTAAAAGAAATACTAAAATTAAATACATTTATTAAAAATCAAGCATATACCCTAACATACAATAATATATATTTATATACACTTATATATATATATTAACTAAAAGAAAAAATATAACTTTATACTGTTATAAACATATAGCTTTATATAAAACTAAACACAAAGTATGCAACTTAAGTAAATTTATATATAAATCCAACATAAAACAACAAATTATAAAACATATATACTGACCAACATATGCACATATATAATCTACTCAAACCAAACTCAAATATAAGTAAACTAATATTTTATATCTTAAGATCCATCCTTATAATAAAATCAATAATAAATTTTAAAACACATACATATAAAACCTTTGTTTCAGCCATACAAACAGAAAAAACAAAACAAATATATGCATATATATAAGCAATGCATACATCATATTTTAAAATTATACTTAACAAAATATT